>JAHRBS010000005.1:1200000-1800000 GCA_024305745.1 Polyporus tsugae
TCTCCTCAAATGGTTTCCTTTCTTGCCATACTGTCGGGTTTCCCATCTCCTCGGGCCCTCTCAACCGGCGTGCGTGTATCGTCACCGCTATCCTTGACGTAGGATGACGTACATTTTGTCGTACCGCTAACTGCATGTTAATCTACTTCGTGAGCCTCCTCCTTTTTCCCCTCCTTCTCGTCGGGTTTGGAATCGTGTTTGGTCTTCGTTGCTCTTGGGGAGAATTTCGGTGTACGAACAGTCATCCACGTGTAATGTCTTGATGTGTATGTCCCTCGCTTTGTCTTCCACATCTCTCCTGTCCTTGATTGTTGTCGTGTACCGTCGTTGTCATGATCGTCATGTTGCTCATACATCCAATAATACTGTGCAACACCTCAGATTTCTCTACCCTCCTCAGCCCCGCAGAGGGAATTGTACGAAGTGTGTTATCAATCAGTGTGCAGACTCCGTTCAAGCAGTCCCGGCCCGCGGTCATACGTTTCACAAGAAGTCGGGTCCTGCAAGGTCGGAGTCAGGAATGAATTAATGACAGTCGACTGCCGTTGGGTTATTAGTGCAGCGTCGCTCGCTCTGCCTTGCCTATGATGCTTCAACTACGTCTATTGAGAGAGATCCTTGCAGTGAGACGGAAAACAGAGGTTCCTGTTCTTCAGGCCAACCATCACAAAGGGTTCAACGCGCGCAACGGGACAATGAAAATGCTAGACACGCAGTTATGTACTGAGACCCATTGCATATGGAGATGGCAAGTATGGAAGCGGGAACGCGTCTACGAAGCTTGCTTGCTACTACGATACACGCGGCATCGGGCCGCTGACCTTGCTCTGCCGCCAGCGTCGATACCCATCTAGGAATGACTTCGAGGAAAACTGCATGAAGTGGCCCCGGTCTCGTCTATCTATCTGGATCGAATGGTACTGACGCCTGGTAGCCGTCAGTGAAAGGTATACTGCAAGTGGATGCCGACTTACAGGTGACATAAAACGCCATCCAACCCGTATACGCGTGTTGTTTTCCTGCAGTCCGGCTCCGGGCACGTGAAACTAGGTTCACTACTGGGGGTTGCGCCAATAGCGTTGGGTTCCCTGCGTGATCGCTTTGTTTCGCAACCTTCGGAGTCGCCTATGGCCCGCAATGCCTCCTTCCGCCTTTTGTGTTTCTTTTGCTTCTTACTGAGGACTGGAGGTTCTTCCAGGGGCAGGAGTCTGAGTTGCCGGGAAATCGACGCCCAGCCGTGCCAAAGCATCGCGTCCAAAGAAAGGAGCCCCTCCTCTGCCTCCGCTTGAAACTCCTTCGAGATGGCGATACTAGCTAGGATGCCTTCCACGCATAGAAAATCTGTGGCTATCTTGATGCAAGCACCGAGATTGCTCACCTAGAGATCAATGTGTGAGAAAGTCACTTCTGGACCCGTGTAGGAAGATACCTGATGAGCGCAGCCCGCCGGAATGAATACCGCCTGACCGTACCGTTGATGAATCTCGTACGGCACGACACCTATCTTCTTCAAGTCGTCCCGCATTGCCCTGGTGATGTAGATACTTCGGGAGTGGATGGGATCGCCAGAGACGCTGTAGCCAGATTCCCGGAGGTACTTTCGTAGCTTTGGAGTGTCTTCTCGAGCGTACACTTCCCAGTAAGCACCGCCTTGCTCGGAGGTAGAACTGGTTGGCACTTCGTGTACGAGAATATTGACAGCACATGTAGCATCAAGGTGAAGGGGTGTTGATCCACATTCATCAATATCCTTGGTGGCGATGTACATCTTGGGCCCTAAATTGCGCGTGACGGAGTGTAATTATGGACGTCAAGCATGATGGCACGTACCTAGATCCGGCTTGAACGTGGGCCGTTTATCCGTGGGTTCGGGATAATGAGCAGCCAGATTTCTGTATCCGTCATTCCGAGTGTAAGACGGCATGGGAACAGCGTCCATAAAGGCCTCGCAGTACGGCTTGAAAGAGTCTGAGAAACTCGTGGAAGGTGGCCAGTCCTAGGGAGTCAACAGATGCATTAGAAGAGCCAAACGAAGTCAAGCTACGGTGATTGACCTTGACTTTGACCACACGACCACGTGTATCATCATCTTGGGTAAACTCCTGAAAAAATTCCCTTACAGTCGCCTTGCGAGTTGATGAACCTTGTCGTGCCACGGTGATCATAGTTAGGAATTCTTCCCCGTGAGTCTCAACGAAGGCCACTGGAGTCCACAACCCTTTGAGATGTGCTTGGACCCCGGTGACTACTACCGGTATGTCGTGAGACCACAGGAAACGGAAGACGTCTTCTCTCCCTGGGGTGAGTACGGGAATACGTCGAGATACTTCCGCATTGCATTTAAACGCCTTCGCGTCTATGGTGATGGGATACTCGTCAAGCCCTTCCTGAAGAGCAAGGACCTGTGCCACTTGGCGAGCAACCTCTGCGACCTGTCCAGCGGGGACTCTAGACAGGGGACGGAAGCAATGTTCCTAGATAGCAACTTTAATGGCAATCTAACTGACGAACATCAGTCTCACCTCACGATCGGCATCACACAACGGCGCCTGATGCGAGTCCTTCTTGTTATGACAGATGCTGCACAGCTCATATCCACAAAGGACACACAGAAACGAGGAGGAGAATACTGGGGTGGAGCACGCATCTAAGGTCGGGAAGAGGAAGTTGTTAGTTAACGAACCCATACCGGTCAAAGGATAGACTCACTGCAAATAACACGTGCGAGTGATTCCGGTTGTCTTCTCAATAGGTCACCGGTATTCTCATGTTCTTGCATCCTGATGATGACCTTCTGCACCTCTCTGGCGAGAGCATACTGGTTCCGCATGGTTGGAAACGCCAACTTGAGTAGAGCTGAAAGACGCACCTGCAGTCCGACTAGATTCTTCCTGTTCAAGATGGTGTTGAATTTGAACGGATAGTTCGGGGCATCCAATCTAGAGGTGTCCAACAGCTGAAACGTGGGCGGTCCGGGCTCCCGCTTGAGAAGGCGAAAATCTGCGAATGAGACTTGAGCATTAAACCGCTCCCTTGAAGTAATTGCTACTTACCTTTGAATCTACAACTATCTTTCGCAATGATTCCTCTACCCGCACAGACGAAACATCTCGTCGGTAGGTCCTGTCTTCCACGGAGGGACTTCTTGGAGCAAGGAAACGTTTGCAAACCTAGGAGACGTGTCAGCTTACTATTTCACTGACACTGAATATAGCCATACCAGGCTCGTTGGCGCAGGCGTTGAAGACGTGTTTTGGCGCCATTCAGGAATTGGTGAGCGATGTCAACGCTCAACTCCCGCTGGTGCAGGTCTGGTGCAGGTAGTCGTTCGGGGATCTAATAGCCATCTGGGTTAGGGTTAGTGCGCCACGGGCGCGCTCCAGGACAGGGGTGCCATATTAGGTATTAATGCCGGAGATGGCAGGAGATGCCCGGGGATTACACACTCAATTAGCTAATGTTAGTTCCCACTGTGTGGCCAGCTCACCGCCCTTAAGCTTGTCACCGCCTCTCACCTTCTGGCTTTGAGGCCGTGAGGGCCAAGGCTCCCACCATCCCGCCCGCTATGTCCGACGACAATGGCTAGCCCAGTGCGATTCCGTCTAGGCTGGTCGTTCGCAAGCACTGCGTGCGACCAGCCAGAGGGGCGCCGGGTGGTGCTGGAGTCGGTGCTAGCAGCTCTGTGGTGCGCTCTTGCCCCGTCCCCGCCGTCGCGTCTTCGCGCTCTCGTCTCCTGTTCACCCCTATTCATCTCCCTTTCTGCCGCTCGCGCTCACTGGGCGCCACCGCCCGTCCACGCCCGCTCCCGGCCCCGCCAAGGGTTTCAGGAGCTTGGTACGTCGACGTCCTATCATATCTTTCGTCCAGCGCGTGATAATGGTCTTGTCCGTCAGGCTCTCTTCCGTCACCCTTTGCAGTCGTTGTGTCCCGCAGTCCATGTGCTTTGTACAGTAGGCGGCTGCGAAAGAAGACGCTCAAATGCTCGACGAAAATGGGCGCCTACTCGGTCCCTCCGACGACGCCGACGCCACGACGGCGATCCCCTTCTATTACCTCCGGCTGTCCATACCACACGTCTTGTCTTGCTCCCCCGACTGACAGGCTAACTGGAACGCCATGTCTATCAACAAGATTACCGTGGAGCGGAATCAGGGAGATCTCATGGAGCTTGTCGGGCAGCCAGGAAACGGTCAATTCTGTCCCTCTCAGCGACGCTGTCCAAGGACGCTCATACACTCCCATAGACGTCTGTGCAGGCTGTAAGAACCGCAACCCACACTGGGCGTCGCACAGCCTCGGCATCTTCATCTGGTGAGTTCGCGCCAGGTCGATACCATTGGCACCCACTGAGAGGGTTCTCACCGTGCGTCACACGTTTGGCATATAGCATGAACTGCGCGAGCATCCACTGCAAGATGGGATTGATATTACGCTGCAGGATATTACGTTGCAAGGATATTACGCTGCAGGACCACACACAGAGCGCGACACTACCTACACCTTCGAGATGTGCTGTGAGTGTGCTGCCGTTATTTAGATGTTGGCTTTAACCTGACACTTCGGACACGGATGTGTTCGTCCCATCACATAGCATGCGACTCTTGCAAGCAAACCTTCGCAAGCGTGGAATTTGGTCAGAGCGCACCCGCAGCGATATTCCCGCGTCTCATGGTATGTCTGAATAAGTCTGGATACCGGTCTTTCACGTCAACGATGGTTTTTAGGATCTGTCCAGAATGTGGATGGTATACCGGATGATCTCAAAGTGGTATCCGTTCGAACTCAACCCTCACGATCTCATCGACATGGCGGTTGACCGCTCGCCCCTCATCGATCAGAGTCAGTCCTTTAGTCTTTTTGTGGCCCAACCTACATCCCCTCTTCCCCTGAACTGCATCGTTGTTTCTGTGTTCGCCCTATCGATCTGCAACTTCGCACGTGGCGTTCTGGGCTTGAAATCGGCGTGTACTACGTGCGCAGTAAGCCTTCGTCCGAGCCCCAACCGTTCGGTGTAAGCCGCACTGCGTTGAAGGCTAGACCGTCTCCGCCTCAGACGTCCCAGAAGTTTACTACTGCGGTGTGTTCTTGCGCGACGGGGTAGACCGACGTCCCGACACGCCACATTGGCACCTTCCAGCTAGCATCCTTCCCTCTACTTGTTGCAATTGCCAATTTCTCATGAAAGCATGTACCCATAATGCGAATCAGTGACGCCCCTGCCCTCTCCTTTTCAAACTTCGATTTTTCCGGAGTATTCGTCTGTTGAGACGGGCTCTGCGTCTCGAGCATGACACAGACCGCTTTTCATCCTGTTTGGAACTGTGAAAGTGGTCAGTTGTATGCGCCGGAGAAACCGTAGAATCCACCTATTACGTTCTGCAGCAGCGTATGTCCACACCTGAGGTTTCCTGCGGCTCCGATTGCCCTTTCTTCAGCATTGCGCTGGGCTCGGTGGTGCTTTCTCCAAGCACACTTCAGCTTTTCCTTGGCCAGCTTGCGAGTGCGACGATACGATGCGATATAATAGTCTTCCGTCAGTTGCGGTATGGACGATGAATATTATCAGTTTTCGACTTCTTGACGTCGCGCTCTGAGGCTGGCGCGTGAGGGTAGTAGGACCTCCAGGCCGGCGTGACAGCCGGACCAGGTACGCTCCAAGCGCCATAGCGACAGGCTATTGAGGAATAGGCTAGGAGTATTGGGTGTGGGGGATGGCGGAGGTCGAAGAGGATGAGGCGTCGCAGAGCTTGTAGTTGCAGCTCAGCACGGACGGTGGGATGGTCGGCAAGAGATGCCCGGGGATCGCGGCCAATGTTTGACTTCTGTTCCCACTACCATGCCAGCTCCTTCCGCCACCACTCGCTTTGTCCGACGACGATGGCTAGCCCAGTGCGGTCCTGTCTAGGCTGGTCGTGCGCAAAAACTGTGCGACCGGCCAGCAGGGCGCCAGGTGGTGCTGGAGGCGGTGTTAGCACCTACATGCATGCCCTGTAGCTGCTGCACGCCGTACTATATATTGCAGTTCCTGCTGGCAGCTGTAGCTATTATTTAGTACTTAGACTGGTCCACTTTCTCTCACTTGGGGTTCCATCACTGGAATTTACTCTTTGACGTCGCCACTTATGCCCAGAAGAAATTGAATATATGCGCGCTGCAGAGCAAACCTGGGGAACCAACGTCTGGACCCAGTCTGGACCAGGACAATCATCGTGTTGAAGTTCGTGACTCGATGTGCGCTCGCTTGCACAAACGCGAGAGCGCTGCCCACGCGCGGTGACTGATGGTCACAATGCCTCCAGCCGAGCCCATCCAGCGGTACGCTCAGTTCAGCGGTAGAATGGACGGGAACGAGACTTGTCCTCACCCTCTGTTGGAGCACGCCATGCTCGAGTCGTCGTGCACAGCTATGTGGACATGTCTTGGTCGTACCTGATGGTCCGCCGCGTGGACGTCGAGTCACCCGGCCCTGCATGGCTTCTTTTTACGCTCAATTCCTTGCTTCGGACATCTCCGCACCACATATCCTCGCTGTTGCTCGTCTTTCCGCCCTCAGTCTTGCTGCTGCATACTGAGGGTGAGTTCTGCCGTCTTACACTTTTCTGCGCCAGTTGCTGACCCTATGTACTTGTAGCTATGTACTTGTAGCCCGTTACAGGTACATTACGTATTGAATAAAGTGTTGCTGCTGCATACTGAGGCCCGTTACAACTCGTCCGTCCTTCCCTCTTTTAGCGTCGACTTCAATACCCTCTCATTCCACAAAAACTTCTAGGTATTGAACTGAAACAGTTAACAATCTCGTGTCATTTCCTCTCAAGAGCTCAGCGGCGAATGGTAGCTCATCTCCCTCTCGTCGTTGTTGACCGCGTAGTATTCCATCTTGTTGATGCCCTCGAAGGTGATGAGGATGTTGAAGCTGAGGACTTTAGAGGGGCATACTCTGCGCTGGCTGCACTGGCGTGGGTATGTCATGTCTTCCGCGATCCTGCTCTTGCGGCTCTCTGGCGTACCCTTCCTTCGTTCCTCCCAATGTTGTATACGCTGCCGTCGGACCTTTGTGTATTCAACTCCTATGAAATGGTGCGAACATCGCTTTGCGTCTCTTTCACTCATCTGAGCCCCATTTTTAGACTTTCATTCGTCAGCCGGTCGCTGCAGACTTCGCCAGGTTCAAGCTATATGCTGCCCGTGTCCAGACACTTGATAACCGATTTTCTCTGTATATCCCTTGCCCCCGCACTCCAATCGACAATGCTGTCTGGACGGTCTTGAGCGAAAATGGCCCTGTCCCTCTCCTTCCTAATTTGCGTCATCTTTGTTACGACGAGGAGCCTCGCCTGCTCCATTCTATGAATCCTTCTGGCGAGCCGTATTTCTATCCAGCGAAGGTCTTGCTCGGACCATCACTTCTTCATGTCAACATCGACCTGGAAGGAAGAGAGCGACCGCAAGGCATCATCGCCCGCCTGACAAAATTGTCATCCAAATTGACCTCCCTGATGCTTGACGACCAGGCTCTGCATCTCATGGGCATCCCCTATCTCCCTGGCTGCATAACAGGCTGTCATCTCCCCAACCTTGCTGACATCACCAAGTGGATCACGGGAAAGATCATTATATCTCCCCAATTCTTGGTCCATCTCGCTTCCCAGCCGAACTTGCGTTACCTCGAATTCAAGACCGAGCGTCGTCTGTGGAGAGACAGGAACGTTTTCCCGTCCGAGAGGCGATCTACTCTGTTTCCCGCGCTGAAGGCACTCTACGTGCACTTTGATGAATTGGAGTGGTGCGTCGCCTTCCTCGACGTCATCGCTTCTTCCGTCCTCGAAACTGTTAAGCTCACCCTGGACCGCGATGCCACAATGGGGCCAATCGACAGCGATCTGCTTAGGGCGCTCTGTACGGCTCTGAAGCACCATCCATCTCGTCCCCACATCCGTGAAGTCGGGATCCATTTGGGCAGCACTAACGGCTTCAAGGGGTGCCTCCACGGGAGCTTCGACTCAGAACCCGACATATTCGGACCAGAGACCATAATCCCCCTCGTCCAGCTGGAGAGCGTGACCAATCTTACCGTGCTCGGGTGGTGCGACATCTACCTCGATGACCACTTCTTCAAACAGTGCGATCAGGCCGCTGGAGTCAACTGGAGCACCTCGAGCTGTACTGCGGCTCTCCGCGCAAGATGTCTTTCAGCAGCAGTTGCCTCTCTTCTGTGACACTGGCCAGCCTGGCGATCCTCGCAGGTAGCTGTCCTCGCCTCCGGGTGCTGAGCCTCCTGATCGACGCAAAAGAGGTGCCCTTGGACGATCCCACGGATCCGATACGCTACTGTGTTGACCCTGAGAAGTCTTCGTTGACGACTCTCGTGGTTGGTTCATCACCACTCAAGGATCCTGTCAAGGTCGCGTCGTTCTTGTCCAGAATCTTTCCCAAGTTGGAATGGGTGTGTGATGACGGCCATGACAGGGCCTGCGCCCGCCTATAGGACACAGACGAATAGGCTCCTTCGCGAGTTCGAACTGATACGTTGTCAAGAACGTAACAGGGTGAACACCCGCTAGCTGCGTCGAGCTTGCCAGTGAGGTACGGCCAGGACCGTTGTGGAAGGAGAAATTGGTCTGAGCTCGGGAGAGGTCGTCGAGGGTCGTCGAGCGTAGGATGTGGTGGTGGTGGGGGGGGAAACCTGGATATCATGGCCGCCGGAGGCCGAGTATATACATGTGTGGAAAGCGAACCGAAAACATCCCAATCTGGGAGGAGGAGGAGGAGGAGGAGGAGGAGGAGGAGGATGAGGATGAGATTTTGGAATGTATCTATACGATTGCATTACATGGATAGCTATGTGCCAAGACAGCTCTGACGTATCGCGATGTCTACCGCGAACGACACCAAGACGAGAGCTCTAGTACCTGATGATGTCAGACGCCACGGGCTGGCGCGTCATCGTATACTACCACAGCGCTCGGCCGGTTTCGGCCAGTCCTTGCAGCGTAGGCGGTTGAAGTTCCTCAAGCGCCGACACGCGGCTCGCTATCGTCCTATGGGTCAAACACGGCTTCTTCAGACAGGCCCGTGATGAGCTCGCAAAAGGCGCATCATCAGCCTTGCCGGTATTTGAGGGTATCCTCGTAGTCGAGGCTACGCAGTGTAGTCGATGAACTGGCCGAAAACGTCGTCATAGCCTTGGCAGAGCGTACGCCCCCCATGCGATGGCTCAAGGAAAGCCTGACTGTCCTATTTGTCCTCTGCATAAGTCAATGCGACTTTCGTAAGGAATCGATCCCTCTCGCCGTACCCCGTCGGGTTGTCATTCTTCTTCAAGGAGAAGTTCGACGAGCAGGACCTGATGTACCGCGACTGGCGCGAGGTGATGAAGACGCTGCTGAGTAAGAGCCTCGAGCGTGAGCAACGTGCAGAAGGGCAAGCTGCGCTGCCCGGAGGATCCGAAAGACGAAGCTGTACGTTGAGTCGGTGTGTGCGGAGATCAAGCGCGACCGGAGTCAGTTCGAGAGCTTCACGAAGGACAAGGGCATCATCGCGACGCGCGAGCGGTTCCTGAAGTGGATGGAGAGCGGGGCCGGCAAGGACGCGCTACTAGGCGATACGGACGAGGTGCCAGCGGAGAAGGCCTCGGGGAAAGATGTGGACTTAGTCCTAATCCTTAAGTACACGACCCAGACCCAGACTCGGAGTAGCGCAAGGGCCGGGGCAAGTCGGAGCAGTGTCGGAGATTGTCGCCTGCACAGCGCCACAATTAAGGGGGGAGGTAACCTTGTACCCAAGGTAACGGCCTACTTCCAAGTCCGTGCAGTCAGCGCTCTGCCTTTTCGGTCAGCTGTGAGATGCAATTCGGTGACATACTTTAGTGCACGTAGCTGGAAGTCGGATATACGTTCAACCCGGATGGGATCATTAAGCCGCAACGAACACGGACAGCCTGAGCCTCAGGCCTCAAGGCCTCAAAGTCCAGTTGAGAATATGGTGCTGAAACGAACTATTTGGTCTTGTGTGTGTATTTCCCACGCTGTGGTTCATAACACTTCACACCACACTGGCATCTCCCATATCCCGGACTTCGCGCACGCGCATTTGGCTGTATTGTGGTTGGCTGAGTTTTTCCTTTATGATTGAACTCGGTTCGTTGGCATTCATCCCTACATACAGGACCCTACCCACCCACGCTACAGTCTCCTCCACAACAAACTGACTGAGTCGATCTACACTACTGTGTCCTCGACAACCAATCCCTGACAAGCGTCCAATATGCTGACGTTCTAACCGGTGCACTGCGTCCATTTGCCATAACCATGATGATTTTTCCTCTTCTACCACGTTCATTAACTGACTATGCCGACTTCAGGCATTCAGTGTGCACGGCCGCTTGTAAGCGCCTCATATCATCCGACTGTTAAGTACTAGTGAGTGGTTCATCGTATCCCACCCGAAACTTGCTGATCCGTAACTTTGTCGTCAGCTGTTTGTATAGACTTTTCAATAAATAGTGGCCTCTCCCCTCCGCTACATTGCACCGGGCAGCCTGAGCGTCGGGTCTCATCCCGGTCTCTGGTTTGGGACTCTTCGGTCCAGCGACATCTGCTGACCGGTCTCGATCTATCAAATCGGATGATTTATTGGTTTCGTATATCATTTCTGAGTGTATATTCGCTGAGGAAATGCATTCGTGCCTCGTAAATCGCAGCCCCGTCGATGTTCAAACAATTGGGTTTGAACGCTCACACATCCGCCTCTAGCCGTCGTCAACTCATTTACAGGTACTGTCCACGTTAGACAACGCGGTTACGATGTACCGTCCACTCCCAATGGACGCTATAAACCTGATACACGGAACAACAGCTTTACTCCACCGTCCAGTCCCTTCGGCACCTATCCAGCCACCGGACATGCTCCAACGGGTGTACGTTCCTCTTCGACGACCATGCATCCCATACCGTGTAGCATCTACCGCAGGTACTCAGTTTCAGTTACATCTACTGGCGCTAATCGTGTTCGTCGAGGCAGACACAGAAACACGTCCGGCGACTCATCTCTCGTCGTGTCCGTCGACAAGGCAGCTGTACTCATCGACTGCTTCGGAGTTACAGGCTCTAAACCTCGCCTTCCTACTCCCTTCCACGCCCGCCAGACACACGATAACGCGCCGACCAACGCACACGCGCTGCGGGTATATAGCGACCTCGGGCGCCCGCTGCACTGTTATGGTCCCCCTCGCCAACACTATCCGGTTTCTTCGCTGCGGACGCCATCCTTCCTACTGTCGCGCTCATCAGAAGGGCTTACTGTCTTTCAACACACTCGTTCTACGCACACCTCGGGAAACTCTCGGCATCTCGGTCAACTGTTAGCTCCTTTCCCTTGAAATAACCCTTGGTTTTGACTCGTCCTTAGCCTTCGTACCTGCCCACCTCGAGGACCCCACTCAAATCGTCCTTCAATCATTAATGCAACGACCTGTTGGCAGTTCCGACTGTCCGGGATACATCTACGCTCTAGAGCTCGACGGTAGGTGCTCCCTTTATCCCGCGTGGCACTTGCACGAACCCGCCTCTCTCAGCCGGCACTCGTCCCGACCTCATACGAATCAAAGTCGGCCGGTCTAATAACGTCATGCTACGTCTTTCTCAACATCGTCGACGCTGCCCATCTCTCAAACACTCTCTGCTCAGGCTCGTTTCCAGTCTGGGCCACCGTCCTTGTGTGCCGTAGCGGTGCCGTACTGCGACCGCCTCGAGCGTCTCGTGCATATTGAGCTCGGAGACCTTTCTGCGAAGTCCCATCCCGCCGGTCGGACTGCGCCTCGTAGCCGATGCCCTGACTGTTAGTAAAATTCTCTTTTCGAAGGTTTCTGACCCATCTTACTCGTCCACAGGCCGCGCGTCGCATACCGAAATATTTACGTTCACCCGACTCCAGGGGAAGGACTACGGCCGAGAATGGTCTCTCATAATTCGGCCTGTGGTGGAACGATGGGCACAGTTCATTACATATCTAGTATAAAGTCTCGTCTACATTGTTTCTTCTACTCCCATTGCGTTTCGCACACCATTCTCTCATAAGTATTCACGGGCTTGTCAGGAAAGGGCCTGGATTTCCGCGCTAGCGGATGTGAACAGCAAGCCCACCGAGTATAGCAACTTGAACATGCATGTCCTATGTCCTATTGTGGACTCTACTGAGATGGGTTCATGTTCACGTACTGACGTGGCCCGTTCGTATTTTCCGACGACGACTACTCCATGCAGAACATCGGGTTGCCATTTCCGCTACCAATGAACCGACAAATTCTACCACACGGGTTCGTACCACTAACTATTCTCCCACCCCCTACTCAGACCCCAGCGACCACTCAACCATTCTTCCGCCAACTTCGCATTCTCTGCAGCTCCCTACTCCCTCTTCCGCTTGCGCTCCTTCGTCGCCACTTTCGCCTGCTCCACTTTCTCCAGCTCCTCATGAACCATCCTCGCAAACGCCTGCGCGTCTCCCTGTATCCACACATCAAACACACCCTCCCACTCTCTCGTCGGCACCGGAAAGTCTAGATTCAAGTAAATCGTCCGCACATGCGGCTCCTCGTCCTTCCCGGGGGAGCAAGGCGGAGAAGCCGTCTGCGTCCCGAGACTATGGGTAGATATTCGTTGGCTCGTCTGCAGGCGGGTCTGGGAGCTGCGTTCATCGCGGCGTGCTGGGATCAGCACGGCCTTCGAGAACTCCCAGCACTGATGCGCTTTGTTCCTGGGACGCGGAGGCTCATTCCCACGACCAGGAGCAGGTCCGCTCCGGCGCGACCCTTGCGTTTCGAGCTCCCCATCAGGTCCTTCCAGACGACGTTGCCTACCTCTTCTCCGTCCTTGTGGTCTTCATTGTAGAGCACGACACTCGGTCGTAGCTTCCTGACGCCGCGGGGTCGTTTTCCGATGAGCTGCCGCGTCTCCTCAAGAACGGTGCACTGAGGGCATGAAGGGGGAGTCCCGGAGACCAGAGAGTCGATGTAGTCGCGTAGAGGACAAGAATGCATGCATGTAACGCAATGCATCAACTGGAGGGAACCATGAAGGGGGATGCACTTCGGGATCCCCACCGGTGGTGATAGAAGTCGACTCGTTGAAGCTTGATCGGGTTGGACCATTTGAGCAGAGGCCTCCGCTGGAGGCGCAGTCAGGAGCAGAAGGCTTCACTTTGCTAGACCGAGGTTTAGCCCGCTTGAAATCCGAGTCAGGGATCCCAAACGTGAGACCAGACTTCTCCTCGAGTGCGTCGATGTTTTGTGTGTAGACCCGGAGGAGACGGCGGCGGTCATCGAGGACTCGGAGGAATCAATGGAATGCCGTGGGTTTGGCTGCCTCTGACAGTTGTGACAGTTGCGCAATCATTTGGTAGAAAAGCGACTGTCGTGTCTTCTGACTGTATAAGGTAGTGATGGTTATTCAGTAACGGACCCGACGAAGTACAGCGTGAAGCTCGAGATGAATGGTGTGGAGTCGTCAAGCTGCGGGCTAGCAAACAGGAGAATCAGAATTCTGTGACTCTTGGCTGAACCCCGCCATGACTGTATAGTGCCATGACCGAGCAATATCTGCGTATTCAACAGTCCGCTCGGGAACGATGAATCGGCTATGAACCAATGAAGAAGTCGCGACAACTTCCTGACTGCCGCGTCGAGCGACTGCGGTGTCGGTATCACTACCGAGCGCACCCCTTAACAGTGAAATATACTTCTGCGGACATTACGCTTGTGGTGAACTGAACATTTTGCCGCTGAACCTTCGACGGTCACGTCGCCCGCGACACGGTCGCGATATGTGCCCTGCAGGGACCCTGACGATATACCCCACCCCGCATTCTACCAAACCTCGACACTATAATGAAGCATGACTTACGCTGAAAACTGACGCATTGAACAGGTCCTTGCCAGAGGTAAGCATCGGATGGTCCTTCTTCAAGGACTGGAACAGCCCCTCCGACGATCTGAAATCGGGGATCCCTGCCTGAATGGAGATGCCTGCACCTATATACACAAACCATTTCCAGCATTGCGCACGACTGTTAGAATGCGTCTGGGGTGAGGGAGATCCATTGTCACTCACCGCACACGACAGTAATGCGGCGTGCCTTGAGGACGGCCTTAATGACCCGCTTGACATGACCCACTGGGTCGGGCGAGGGCACCAGAAACGCAGGCGACGAATGGATAGGACACAGTCGCATCCAGCGGTAGGAAGGCCGTCATCGCACAAACGATGGGCGATGACGAAGGGGACGTAGAGAGGGTGCACGAGGTAAGGAGGCTGGAATGCCAGTGTCGTGAAAGAGAGGGAGGCTTAGAGGGATTGAGGCCAGTTTCGCTTTCGAGGAGGGAACTTGACGCGGTGGCCCTTCGAATGTCACTCATGGCGTACACCCACGTCTATTACTCCTTCTATTACCTCGGCCACAACAAAAGGCTTGTTCGCATTCCTATCATGTACGCCGTCATTACACATGGCTTCCCCTTCCGACACTGCCACAGATGCAATGATGCGCTGTCCTCATTCCTGTAAGTAAGTATGTCAGGAACGCGTGAGGGTGTCCTGGGTAACCACGAACCTGAGCCATATTAAGATACGTCGGACATTTGCCTGAATTGGTCAGGACGGCCCAAAACGGTTTATCTCGGATCCCGACGTGTTGAGATGGCTAAATAAGGTAAGGCATCAGGCCTCAGGATCCCGTCTTGATGCGCTCAAAAGGCGCTAATACCCAATGGTAACTGGTCTTTGCCCGGAAGTGCATCAGAACCTGGATGGCGTCCCCGGCCTGATGTTAGGATTTGCAAAGGATTTGACCTACTTGAAGGGTCATGCATCTGAATGGGTGTCGGAAAGTTCCGACAATTAATTCTGTCGGCTCTCCCTCGAACTCGAGAGAAATGTTCTCAAGAGGGGTGGCATCGGTATAGGGCGGTGACTCCTTGGTGCAGGCTGTAATTGGTGAGGGCGTCAGAGTTGCCGTTAGTCCATATCTCGTAGTCAGACATGACATTATGACATCTAGTCACCTGTAGTGCACATCCTTGCGACAATGTCACAGCGCCATATTGAAAATTGGATCGACGTCCGTATATGACTATCACCTAATAAAGTAAGTTCTCAACATCAATTAGTGTCATTCGCAGTTCCTTCCCACAGGTGGTGGCTCAGCGCTCACCCTCCAGCAACCCCAGATAGGGTACGCAGTAGGCACATCGATAGCTGCGGTCCTGCCTCAGGCCGACCTGCCGTGGCGTGACTTGAGGGTTTTTCCCTGCCATGCGCAATCACGTCGCGCCTATTCCTTCGGCTGTTCCTTCGAGAACTTGCTGGCGCGGCCTTGACCATCACATAGCCCTGCAGTGATTTAAGTCAAGGCGTCGGCCGCCATTCACGGCATACTTCGAGCAAGACTCATCCTTTACCATCCTTCAGATGTCGGGGCTTAACCAAGGGCACCTGGACACCGTCGCTTCACCTCCTGATAAGGTCAAAGCCAATCCTGCAAAAGTAGGAGGTAATGTGACTGATCCATACCATTCCGACGACCCGCCCACTAAACGTTGATACAGTGAAGTGCAAGCGTGCTGATCCTACTGCCGATACCAACGGTGGAACGATTTATGACACGCAACAAGGTTAGAGCCACTGGTAGTCTCTTTCAAGGTGGTCCGAAGCTGATCTGCGGTTTTGCAGAGGTCCTCCAGTTGCCGCCCAAGAAAAGGTTGGAAGGTTAGTTCTTCAGAAACAATGGTCAAACCCGACGTGCTCACCTTGACCGTCGCTCAGCGGATGCTGTCGCCGCCGATGTCATCCCATCTGGAGAGACCTATGTGAATAATCTGAAGTTGCTATTTCAGTTGAACGAGCTGAACGGTGGTTTGACTGGGGAGCAGCTGTCGATGATCTTGTGTCAGTGCCGTTGCTGCGGTAAAATATTTACAAAGCACATCTTCTACATGTACCATTCACACAGCTGCCCTTTGTCAACGCAGACCGTAACCCGTCGAATCGAATGCAGTATGTGCCGCCGTTGAGTGCAACCTCCGTGGACGAATCAGTCCATCGGGATGTTCCTTCGCAGCTTAACGTTCAACGTTCACAGGCACAAAATGGCACCAGGGAACACCATCAAGAGAAGAGGTGTCCCTAGCTCGTTGAGGCTGATTTACGCAGAGAACTCATGCTCGAGGTTCAGGCCCCAGTCGCGGGCGAACCCAGATGGAGTGCGCTTCATGGTCATTGGACATCGTGGGGACCATTCTGTACTTGATGAGTTTTGTCCTAATAGCGAAGGAGGGGGGAATAAGGGATGGGTACGCGGCAGGGCATGAGCCAGGTATATATGAGGCGAGGGATAGGTGAATTCATGGAGCGGGAGTCCGAGAAACAGGAGGACACTGAGAGTCACCTATCACGACGACTACTGACCTCCTTTTCAGCACCTCCCCTTCTCCGTGACCATCCGTGCCGTCCTCGCCCTCTATCCTCCCGATCTGTCAAGATCCTCCTTGCCTCAATTTTGTTGTTGTTGGGGACCTTCTATGCGGGTAGGGATCCATTGTCATGGAAATTCAAAGCTGTGCCATTGAATGTATTGATAACGCGGAAAAGAGACTCGAAGGAGGGAGAAGACGTACGCACACCGACAATCCCAAGGCGCAGACAAGTGGTGGCGGACACGACATCACGGACCAACAACCACTACGAACACACCGACATGCACCGCGACCTCTGTGTCGCGGACGAGGTCCTGTTCTGCCCTCCAGCTACGGTTTGCGTTCGTGTTTCTCTCGCTAGGCGAGGTGCTTGAGCGACGTTGAGTGGCGGAGGTGATCCGTAAAGACGATGTGAGCCCACTCATTTTGACGTATACAGGCACTGTAGACTGTCGTCGCCTCGTGTGCAGGACAGGATATGTCATGATGGAGGAGAACTGCCATATAGGAAAGTGAGTAGAGAGTGGAGAGAGAGAGAGAGAGAGAGAGAGAGAGAGAGAGGTAGTATTCGGCAAGCCACAGAAGGGCGTGTTGAACATTGCAGTATCTGGCATTTGCTGTGCTGATCGGCACTAAGTGGAGCATTGCGCGTCCAAATGTGGGTCACGCTTTTCTCCCTCGCGCCTTTCTCCTTCTGTGCTTCTACGCTGATAGCCCCTTCTCTCTACTCTAGCGCTATCTTCAGGCATCATTGACTCAAGTGCAATCGCTTAGGCTCCCCAGATCTCCGGTGCGACTTAATTCGGCAGGATAGAGGGAGGGCATGCCCTCACCAGCCAGCCGGCTACTCACGAGATGGCAGGGTGTATGCCGCGAACACCTCAAATTGGGCATCGGAGGCATTTTCCTTTCCTCCTTCAGCTGCAAGTTGTCAGTACGTTCCGTTTAAAAACTACTTCGATGGCACCTTTGCTGCGGCAGTGTGATGGTGCAGTTTGAAGGAAGACAGAAGTTCGCTGTGCCACGAGCTTCAGGCCCTCGGGACGTTTCGAACCTTTCTCAGCTGTTCTGCGTCGTCTGTCCGCCCATAAAACTGCTCTGACCTACGTCTCGATCAACAGCTCTGCCACAAATCGCCCACAATTTTGTGCTCACCATGCCATCCCATCTCGCCCTTCCTGCCCCTTCCGGTCTTCCTGCTCTTCCTGCCCCTCCTGGCCTTGCCGCCCTCCCTGGCCTTGCCCTCCATGACCTTTCCAACCCCCCCGTTGACATTGAGCTCGACCGCTTCGTCCGCGAACTCCGCTCGGCTGGGTATCACTATGACTTATCACGGGTGCCGGACGTGATCGACGAGTTCCTCCTCCGATTCCGTGCTCTCCACATGCGCTTCATCACCTGCATCGATCTCGACGACTACTTCCGCGCGACTTATCGCTTCCTATTGGGGCAGCCCAAAGGCGAGCGCGCCAGCCCCGATGTCTTACGCAAGTTCTGGGAAGACTACTCCCGTACGAGTCGCCAGCAGGTCTTCGACAACGCTTGCGAGGACCTTTGCGTGGCCGAAGAACAGCATCGGGAGGTCTATGATCGGTACTGCGCCATCCTCCTGTCCTGTGTGCGCGGCAACATCACCGCTGAGGACGACAACTACAAGGCGGCCATCCGCACCCACGAGGAAAGTTTAGAAGCGATCCAAGAGTGCGCGTCCTGTTGCGATCTAGCCGCGCACAAACGTAAGTCTCCGCATTATCGCCCACTCGTTCCGAAATACTACTAACTTCTGTTGAAGTGGCGATTGTGCGCATTTGGGGAGTATACCAGCACCCGCAATATGGGAACTCCCCCCTGGATGAAGACTAGTATGTGCCGACGCCATGCAAAGTCGGCGTTGGGTGATAGTAGATCTGGCTTGTGGTAGGTAACCCCCCATCTTTGTGCATCCTGCTTCAATCACTGACCGCCACTCATCCTTTTTCAGCACCATCAAACAACAGGGGTTGACGGTTGTAAGGGACCAGTTGTTGTTGGAGAAGGAGGGCACTCAGTGGGTGGGGTAGGGAGACTGCCGGTCTCTGCAAGCGCTGTACCTGCGAGGCCAGGCGAGCCCCAAGATGCATGTATCAGGCTTGTACGGTGAATATGGTGGACTTTGGTAGGCGTTGGACACTTTTTGTATTCGTTGATATAATGCATGAATGCCTCATTTTTGCACTCCAAACGAGTTTGACCATGGGCCAGCACGGCGGGCAAATCCCGATGATTCATGTAGGGGAATTCCAGGGGAATTTTTGGGCCACTTAACGTGTCTTCCAAATTCCTCTGGCGCCTTTGTCGTCCTCCTTATCCTCGGGGAAATGGTATGGACACGTTAAGTGGCGCAAAGATTTCCCAAAGATGTCCTCACTTGGACCATCAGGTTTTGCCCGTCGTGCAGTCGAGTAACATCTGTAGCTGCGATATCCATCCATTGAAACTACAACCAGATCCGAATGCTGTACAGAAAGCGGTGGGAACACGCTGACACGCCGATGTTGGAGGCTGTATTTGCCTTTACCAGCCGGCCGGGGTCTGAAAACGCCGGTTGGAAAACCACATGGCGAGACCACGTGGTGGCTCCACGTGGCAACTCCAACCAACCAAGTCCCCACATCCGCACTGTATACGTTGGTCGTCTCTAGTAGACTCTAACTTCCCTACTCCTCGCGTCATCAACCTGCTGCCACCGCACATGCTCATATAAGCAAGACTTATGGTGTGTTCGTAAGGAGAGGTGTTGGCTACATGGTCAGTTACTTATGACGTCTCGTTCGACTGTTTGCGTGCTAACCTGCTCCGGTTGGCATTCGTGTGGGTTAGTGGTCCGCGTGTCGTATGTGCACGACCACTGGTACGATGTCGTACTTGCGGCCGAGTTCCCAGACGAAATGATGATTGTTCTGGTTCCGCCCCTGGCCAGGCGGGAAGTGTGTGGTGAGCCTCTTCGTTGCTTTTACGTCATGTGGATTCTTTGCAAGGGGCCTCGCCTTCCGTTCCACGTCTAGCGGCTGTGGCATCTGTTCTTTAATGGGATGCAGTGATCTCGCAAGTGGGAAGTTATCCAACACCGTAGTGACCGCTTTACAGGGTGCCGAAATATCTCGTGATCCGTGGCTCAGGCTGTCCATCCCTTAGTATGATCTCGACGTCCACAGCACTACATGGCCGGCTCAACGGGGCCAGTCGGCCATGAGCCCCCTCCTCGATTTGGGAACTCGTGCACAGCCACGTACTTAACGCCTGTGGGATGGACAGAAATGACATCATGCCTACATGTGCTGACCGCAAATGGATAAGTGCCGTCGGAGCATGGCCCAGAGTCATAGACGGGGACTTACGAGATCCATAGACCCTTTTAAGGCCACCTGTAATGAGTCAGGGAGGTTGAACTTCTCGAACTACCTATCTCTATTGAATCGGAACATCAGTCGAAGCGTATAGCACCCTTTGAGCATGCGGTTGCTACGCTATCCTCCTCGGCGGCAGGTGTCCCTGATGATCGATCTATTTGAACCTCCTGAGTTCGACCTATTGACTGCGAAACGGCGCGCCCGTCTCACGAGGTTTACACGATGCGGGCTTCTCAATTGAAGACTCCTGGTTGTCCAAGGTTACCATAATACTCCTGGTTGCCGATGACTGCAGGTCACATTTCAAATTATGTGCAAGGCCGTGACTCGTGACATGTCGAACAGAACGGATTGCCAAATTCTGCTTGGATATTACCCGACCATCTGTCCTCGCCGGAATAGGCCAGAACATGGACGGATATGGGAGAAGGCAACCACTGCACATTGCCGAGGACACAATGTTTCCATTATGCAACCAAGAACTCGGACCCTCTCCCACTGACGGGCCTAAGCGACCCCAAACACTGCTCGAAGTCGAGATGTTTTACGTCTATCGCACCGCTGCAAACGACGTGGCTATCCACGCTGCATAGCGAAATAAAGGAGTGGACGGCAGCCAGCGTTCCTCCACCTTCGACGTTCCCGATGGACCCATACGACTCCGCGGCGGCCGATGGCACGTACTTTGCTGACCAGCTTGACGAGCAGCCTCTGATGTTACCCGGTAAGTTCAATGTTATCCTGTTCCGACAGCCCGTCGACGAATCACGCTGAGACGTCGACACGCTAGGCCGCTCTGCCACTCTGCTGGCTGGTGTTCCCCAGTCTTCGATGCCTCCGATGGACCTGTACAACCCCCCGGCTGGTGGCACATACTATGGTGGCGCGCCCGATGAGCAGTTTGCGACGATACCCGGTAAGTTCAATGTTATCCTGTTCCGGAAGACAAATTCCACTGAGACGCCGACACGGTAGGCAATCCTGGCACACTCTCGGTCAGTGGGTCCGAGTCCTCTGAGGCTCCGGAGGCTCCGCAGGTGCGCATCCCAATGATCATGTTCAAACTCGCCTATCCCGACCAGCCTCAGGCTAACGGTACTGAACTCCCTGACATACTCGACACCGGCTGTTTCGTCGTGCGACTAGGTCTCCATTACATCCGATTGCTCTATGACGCCAAACGAAACCTCTTTATTCTGTCTGACACGAACGATCATGTACGAGTTGCATCCAAGGTGTTCCAAGTACAGTCGACCCTTCACGGGCCGATGCGGGCGGAGATGGTGGTCAGACTCAAAAGAAATCTCGACATGTGTGTCACCTTTCTATCGCGCTCTCCTCCACCATGTTCAATAATTTTCTTTACACCTGTGCAGAACGCTCAAGAGATTTCAAGAGTGGTACCAGTCTTGGAATGCAAACCCCACGGGCCATGCATCCATTGAAGATGCAGCAAAGGCATTGAGTGAAGAAGCCGGTAAGTCGCTATATATCTCTTATTCTTATGTGTACTGACATCGCGACCAAGCACGTCACTTTTCCGAAGAATGGCAGGAGGTTTTCATCTTCGTCTTCGGCGTGGTCCCCGAGGTATGGGGGCTACGGATGTCGCCCAGCGACTCAGGCGCAGCCCCATCGACATCGTCAGCTCCTTGCGGCGGCCGCCGCAAGAAAGGCAAGGCTGTCAATAGGTCCAACCCAGGACTAT
Source organism: Polyporus tsugae (assembly GCA_024305745.1). Taxonomy (NCBI): domain Eukaryota; kingdom Fungi; phylum Basidiomycota; class Agaricomycetes; order Polyporales; family Polyporaceae; genus Polyporus; species Polyporus tsugae. The sequence goes on from JAHRBS010000005.1 coordinate 1,221,566, forward strand.
CTGACGCACAACACTGGCAGGCCATCCCCCCGATACTTACCTTTGCATTGCCCCTCACTCCGGAATCAATGTCAGGCCGCAAGAGCATGCCCCAAAAGGCACCGACTCTACTCAACGCCAACGGTTTGTCCCTGGGTCTCCCCGCCCTCAATGCTGCTGCTCAGGCAGCTCAAGCGTCCCACTCCCTGCCTGAATCATCGTTGGGTTCCGACGCTCTACCCACAGGGCATCCGCTCCCACACGGTGGCCCGCAGTCCCAGTTTGTCCATCACGATTCCCCTAACCTCACTATCCCCGCGGCTTTCCCCGGCCCACCTTTCGTTCCCCAACCGTCCTCTGACGCCGACGTATCCCCTTGCAACTGGTGATGTTCCATCGCTGCCAGATCTCGACAACTTTGACTTGTCAACGCTTGCACAGGACTTAGCGACCGCGACCCAGTTCACTCTTCCCAGAATGAACGCCTTTGCGGAGGCGACTGCTCGTCTCGAACAGGGGTATGGGTAGCTCCAGGCAGAATGTGCCTTCAATATCGGGGTCGTTCAGCATCGATATTCCTGCTATGGAGCAACACACTCTACAGTGGAATCAGTTTGTCGAGGACTACGCCCAAGTGAAAGAGACTCACGTCGCTCCGATATGGGACGTGGTTCGCTACATGGGACAGTGGCATGCAGTGTATTTGGAGCTCATGATGTATCTCGAGATCGAAGAGATGGCGATTCACCCAGCCACCCAGTCCCAGGAAGACATCATGGTCAACTGCGCGCACTTCCTCACGAGCTTAGTCATCCGTAAGAGGCGGCAGGCTCCGACCTCAACCTGAGGACTAAGAAGGCATCATTTGGTGTGTGATTTGCCCATTATTCTCTTAGCTGTAGCTGACTCCGGTGGATACTACTAGTGTTCGTCGACACCTTCCATATCCCCACCCTTGTCAGGCTCGCTGTTTGCGCTCGCTTCACGCCCTGTAGAAATGTCTGTCTGTCGTCGCTATGCCACACTCTCTATCCTCTGTCTTTCTTAGCTGCTCCTACAACCATCTCGTCGTTGTCGCATATCCCGAGCCTCATAGTTAGTTGTACTATCCGCCGTCGTATCGCTTCCTCCACGGAAAGTCTATCGCCCCCTTCCTCAGAACTGCTCAAGGTTGTATACGCGCTACCACTTACGTCTGTGTCTCTGAATTTCGCTGTGAAATTTGTATGCATTTAGTATGAGATTCCATCAATGGACTCCGAGTTCATCTAGTAGCACGAATGCGCATGCTGCCAGCTGATGGAACCAAATCTGGGAAACTAAGCGCCAGGCGACCTAATCCACAACCATTACTTATGGTATCGGTGCTGAGTCTCCTTCGGGTCCCTGTGTCACCCAGCTTCACCGAGTAGCTATCTGTCTCGCTCTAATATTCGTCCACGCTCAATGTCAGCCCAGCTGCCAAGTCGCCTGCGAATATCTCAATGTCCACACCACTCCTCAGGCATTCCAACTCACCCAACACTCTCGTATCTGGCCGCGCTCGCTACGCCACAGCTGGAGCCTTCAAAAGTCAGGGTACGTCTGCGAAGGCATCCTACGCGGGCTCGCTTTTGCCTCCATTGCTTCTCGCCCTTGCATTGACTGATCTGACTGCTTAGATGGTGTCGTACCACGGTGCTAGGACGACGAGATGGGTAGCAAGAAGGATAGATGGGATGACAACAGAGAGGGCATGAAGATGTGGAGCCTTGTGGGGCATGCGGCTTGTGAAGCGCAAATCGATGGAAGTGGGTCACTCCCGAGCATACGGTGGCCCCATGCCGTCCACACCCAAGAAGGCGTCCCTGCTATGACAACTCTCGCGCTTTCGGCCTCTTTGAAGACCTTCTCCATGTCCCTCCGACACAATTCCACCTGTCGCCCATCTAGGTGGCGTATCACTTGCTTCCACGGGACCAGTTCGTCAATCTCGGCGGTGGAACTCGTCGCGCTCGAGCAATGTTACTCCGCTCGGCACCCACCGCGGTGACCGGGTATGCACCCAACCTCATGTCTGGTGTGTCTGTGGAGGCGACGAGTAAGTCGTCTCCCTTTGGCTTCCCTCGACGTTCTCGAAAAAGACGACCAGAAGGACAACGCCATTATATATCAGCTTACCTTCCGTATCCTCAATTCTCTCTCGCACCATCTACCTCATACCTAGTCGCGATCCTGAAAGGCCTCCTCCACTTGATCTCACTTCTCAATCCTCTACTAGACTCGCGGAGGGCAATTTATGCCGCAGGACTTGTTGGTTGCGGTCAGTCAAAGTGTTGTACGAAACTTGGCCCTCGAGCCAGACGCCGCGAGCTCTGAAGGCTTTGCCTTCTCCCACCTAGTAACAGGCCCAGGCAGTCGTCGACCATTGCCTGTCCTTGTTCCCTATTTATTGGTAGTCTGCATACAACGATCCCGCACTAGTAATCTCTTCCGAGTACAGTTTGAGCTCAAATCATGACCACGATCCTGGGCGAGCCCCATGGAATTGAGCCATACGTGCTTGAAAACATGTATATATTATGCCAATGATATCGCAATGCATGATCAATAGTCACGGTCACGTACATTATGCACCGGAAAACTGCAGGCAAAGGAAGGAGGAGCCATGGGAGGTGGAAAGAGCATGCGCACGGGAATTAGGACGATTCTCGTATGACAGTCACTTAGGCTTGGTAGATACAGGCGTACCGGATACATGACAAAGGAAGACAGGATGGAAGACCGTCAGCGACGTAAGCAGGTGACTAACTCGAGGGCAACTCACGTCTTGTCACCCCGACGTTGTCTCTGGAGCCTCACCAGACCCGTCAGCGTTCCCAGCTTGGAGAAGGTCATCCAACGTGTTTTGCAGAACTTTGGATGATGCGAGTTGAAGCGAAAAACAGATATGGTTGCAGGTGTGCGAAGAAACGAAATCTTGAAGGCCCTTTGGTCCGTGATCCCCGATTCCAGACGTCCTGGTCTCAAAATCAGTTGTGAAGCGCAAGACTTTTATAGGTGACGTACCCCTCCACGGTGTGCGTCATGGGATCAAATAAAGTCAGCGACAATCTCCCACCCGTGTTGGCATTGTTCGAACCTGCAGGCCCAAAGCGTGATTTCAGCCACAGAATGGGTACGGACGCAATGAACACACCTTGTATATCAGCGAAGATATAACAGCACGCCGTCTGTTCTGCTACGTAATGAGCATACGCAGTCACTGTCAACGACCGCAAGTCACTGCGGGTTGTCGAGCCTAGGGTCCCACTAAATTTGATGACCATCGTTGTAAGCCGCGTTGGCTCAACCAAATAGACCCCCGACATCTCCTTGGTAGGTTCAGTATGAGCGTGGTCCTCGTCATCATCATCTCCCTCACTGGCATGCTCAGTCGGAGGAGTGGAGCTGGGCCTGTACAACTTGATGAGGAATGCTTCGGAAACGTCGAACTCTGAACGAAAACGTTAAAGACAGGTGTGGTGTGAGAGAGACATCTTACCCGCGATGTCTACTCCTTGATCACAAGCAAGGGCTTTGAACTGATCAGCGAAGTACACCATGCGCTTGAGCCGAATAAGGTCAGCGGTGAGTATGCTGACGGCTTTCGGGAGGGGAATGTCTTCCGATCTACCGCCGCCAATGTTGACCAGCTTCTTAGCAACGTAAGGCTTGTTTGCGATTCGGAGCTGCTCAATGATCTGGTTACAGAACATTGAATGAGCAACTCTATAAATACGCACACCGAAAACATCCTTCGTAGTACCACGCTCGCCAGCGCTGAGGTCCAATGGTCTTGTTTCCAGAAAGCCTGATATTAACGGAGACTCTTCCATGAGTGTCGGGCTGCCGGAACCATCAGATATCAGGCAAGTGGTCTTCCTGAATTGAATCTCCACGACGGAAATAGTTGAGGGCATCTGGGTAAGAAGATCGCCGTCTCCAACGAATAGCGATTGAAGTGTCTGACGCGATGACTGGGGGGGTGCAGTCTCTGCGCGAAAATTGTAACTGCGATAAGATACGCATGTAACGAAGGGAGCTGACCTCGGAAACGCTTGGGGCTTTGACTGGGCGTGTGCATGTCTGCAACGCGAGTTGCGGACGTCTTGCACTTAGTGCCAACCCTTCCGGTGCCAACAAGCTCAGGGTCTTCAGTGCGCGCTGTATACTGCAAGCTGGTCAGACGTCACTGAAAAGAGAACTACAAGACTTGTGCGACGAACTTGACCGACGTTGATGTAAAGTTCCATGCTAAACGCGTACGTTTTTGAGTTTGACTTCCCCTTGCGCTGAGTTTGCTTTGGGAGTATAATGTACGTGTCGCGATATTCTGGACGGCTGTAGACTTGGTACCATTGCGAAACCGTCATAACGAGGTTGTCAGCGGGGAACACGTAGTTGTTCGGTGCCTGTAGACTCGTCTCCTCCCTAGAGGCTTGAGGTCTTAATGTGTTCGTCCAGTTCAGTCAGGAAATACGCACTCGAGCAATGGCACGGAATAGAACTCTATCCACCGCCCATTCACTTCCTTAAGGATGCGAGACCGGAGCGCTAAAACGAACGTAAGGTGAGAAAGAACCTTACAGACAATTAGTGGAATGCGACGTACCAAGCATAGTATTCACTTCAGGGAAGAATATTACCCCAGTCCCGAGCATTTGATCGAATGTGCTTCGGGGAATCGCTGCAGGCGGCACTCATAGTAGACAGTGCAGTGGTTCACCTGAGTTCTCTGGGACGCGTTACTGAACCCCTGGGTAGCCCGAATCGTCTGCAGCTCGTCCAGTGAAACCGCAGTCCCAACGGCCCCAGGCCTGTCAGGTCTATCCCTATGGAGTTTAAGATCGAGGTTAGCACGGCGACGTTGGGCAGATTGCTCCCACTCGTGGTCCGACATGCCAGTCTCGTAGCTCTCTATGGCTGAGTTAGTAGGCCAGTCCCGTCTTACCATAAACTCCGCGGCACAACTCACCGGCTCGACGGCAGGTTCCGCACGGATCGGTCACCAGTTGTACCACAGATACCACATTCGCTACACTGTGTGTAGGTGGACTGGGGAAGACGGTTAGGACACTGAGAATACTATGGGGGGTGGACTGTACCCGGATCTCGTTCGTATCCACGCTATTGATCGTCGGTTCTTGGAGCTTCATGCAGAGGAAGCAGAGTTTGCCACCGGGTTCCATTCGAGGGAAAACCATTTGACAACCATTGTTGACATTGTTAAGGCCACCACAGGGGTCAACATTGCTTCGTTCTCGGTAATGAACGGGAGGCCTGATGGTTGGCAAATGCCATGGCTTAGGGTAGCAGGAAGCGATTACAGCGTACGATGTGGCTGGGAGGACGGGGATACAATCGTGAGCCACGACGGCTACGGACACGGACGCTGTTCATATACTTACCGATGGTAAGTACGGACTGTCTGCAGCATTGATGAGTCAAGGTTTGCCAGGTCGCAGGGCTCGATGTGCGTTGAATGCCACGCAACAACGCTGGGGAGCATTTTGGGATCGAGCAGGGTCATCAATCCGGTGGAGTCTACGCGGAGGGTGGGAGACCTACGTTTCTGGACGACAAGGCTGGAATGCTGGTGGTCGTGTAGTCTCCGTTGCCGACCATATACGGACAATGGATGGCAGTCGATCCATTTTAGTAGCAGCCGTGTGGCGACATGACGAATGGGTCATTTGATGACTTGGAGCCATAAGTAGTAGCTCCTTTGCACTGAGGAAACATCAACCAGTTTTAGTGAATTACACATATTGCAGCAAAACAGGACCCCGCATACGACGGTGGGAACAGTCAAAACCCATACTACGCACTACCTGAAGTTGAGCTCGAGCTCGAGCTCGATCACAGGGGGCATTGGCGAGAAAGGAGGCTCAGAGGAAGGACACAGTACGACCATCCTCAGTCTACCTGCCCTGGATGACTCTCAGGATGCTAGCCGTGTTCAAAATGCGCGGAGGTTTGCAGTGTTCGTAGTAGAGGGTGCCAAGTTCACATGGACGCGCATCCGTTACAGTCAAAATTGGAACTGCGGCGATAGATCCGACAGCTCACCCAGAAGGCAAGCACATACACGAGACCATCCTCCTGCTTTCATGTCTCGGAGATTCCGTTGGTTAAGTTTCTCTGTCCTCTTGATATGACGCACCGCCGAAGTAAAGGGAAAGAAAGGTAAGAGCATGGCGAGGATTCGAACTACCTTCCGCAAGCGCGGAAACCCGATCGGCTTATCTAAGTGATCGTGGAAGACTGCCGAGCCCGGCCCGGTCGGGGAGTTCGAGCTCGCATGCATGGAAGCTGAAGCTTGAAGCTTGAAGCCCGGCCAAGGGGACGAGGATATTAGGAAGAAGTGACATTCTCCTTTCTACACCACTCATACGCTGTATTCACTCTATGTTGACGACTCTGGTCCCGTACACATGAGCTCTGATTCTATCTCGTTCGCCATGCAAAGCCAACTACACCGTTTCGTACACTGTATCCGACCGTTGTGCCCCAGCCTCCCGCGTCTCCCATTGGCGTGTTGAGGATGCCCAAATCTATATGTTTGATACCATCCCGTCGTCTGCGCCTCGTCCTTCATCTGTCAATTGAAGCGTGGTGAGTGCATCGGCTAGGTTGCTGATATCAGTTTGACGATGGCGTGGGCGCGGACGCGGACGAGCGTAGGAAGTTCGGGAGTCATTGAGACTTTGTAAAGAAGGCGCGAAACGATACGCCTCCTGGAAAAGGTCTGTTAGCATCTGATAGCCATCTGTTATTATCTCTTACCTTCACGTTATTGACAAATCGCAGAAACCTCCACCAAACAGTCACCCTCACGCCGAGCAGGTCGTGCCTCAACGGCGCTGACGACAGGCAGTATAACCACCCAAGCGTGCGCGTGAATCGGAGGGGATTTGTAGGTGTAGGCGACGTGCCAACCAGCCAGAGAGGAGCCGGTCCGACCTGGGAGTCCCAGGAATCCAATTGCGTCGTGTAGGTACCACCAGTAGGCAAGGGGGTCTCGACGTGCACAACTAATGCATAGGTTGGCGACTTCATAAACGCGTGGTAACACGTTTCCTATATAAACTGTGATGAGATGATAATTGAGATATATATAGAACCAACTAAGTCAACCTCGACGTGTATCTTCAGCAGGGCTGGAATATTGGCTCCCGGACCTAGAGCGTTACTGTCCAAGTCGTTTCTGTGGTCGGCTTGAAGGGACCAGACAAAGAATTCAGAGGGAGTCAGCTGGGTGTCTAAATACCCGCATGCGAGACTAGGAGGAGTATTGTGTCGGTGAGCAGAAGGGTGTTGGTAGAAAGGTGCTTCGAATCTTGCAGATCGAGAGCATCGAAGACGAGGAACTTTGGTCATTCTGGACTGGGAGACATTGCAGGCAGAATGGTGGTGGTAATATAAGCCATATAGAAGCGTGAACAGACACAATAGATGGACAGAGCCTGTGACCCTACATTTGTTCGAAACAAGGCAGGCGCCGAGTGCGCAAGTACGCACCAGAAAAGGAGCGCTGTCACCAGGGGATGCCGCTGATGGGGCTCTTCCGCCACAGTCGCGCTGGAGGCAGACGGAAAGGAATCCCTCACAATGATTCCAAATGAGGAGGTAGAGTCATTTTCGCCTACTTCTCAAAAACGGAAATGGAAAGGTGAAACACTGAGAGAGATATGTGTATGCTCCACCGCCCATAGCGGCAGCGGTCCCATTTCGACCCGCACAGACGGATTTGGGAGTGCAGGAAATTGGAGGCCAACTGGACTATCAAAATCGAGTTGGGCTATTGAACGGCGAGTATCGCACGGGTTCCGAAATGCTTTGGTTTCCCCAGTGTTCCACCCGATTGGGGGATGGTCTAGACCAGCTAGATGGTCGGAGAAGAATCGTCAGCGCTGTTCCGAGTCGGACGCAATGCGGTGGTCAACAGATCTAGACAAGGCGCTTGCGTTTCCACCCCAGTACAACGTGCTTGCATTTCCACCCCAGTACAACAGTCTGACGTGCCCGCGTGTCCACAGCATCACGGATGAAGCAATCGAAGCCGCCTGGCTCAATCGTATTTCCAATTCACTTGCCATCCCGACGGTGCCTGATATGTGACGCACCCAGAACGCACCACTTCTGCAACATCTTCAAGGACCTGTGTGGACTTAAACTCGTCCAATGACCACCTGTACACCTGTCTCAATCGAGTATGAGGGAACGGGGCGGTGTGAGAACGGGGCGTTGCTCGGCATTGATGTCAATGTGAATTGCCGGCTGCTTGGATCCTTCTATTCGGAGCGAAGGGACTTCTGGAGGCTGAATGTGGAAACAAACTTGTGTGCAGACTGTGTGTCAAACTTACCAAGTAATATCTCCCGCCTCTACGTCGTTGGGATAGGCAGACACGCAGTGGGGAAGAAACAGCGTGTTAAGGGGACCGCAGTGGGTGGGGAACGAAACCGCGGTGGGGGCCCAGGATAGCACGGCCGTCCAGAAGACACTGTGCAGTGATTATTACTCCCACGTTGACTCGGCAGTTGCCGGAACAACCCAGTTTATGGGGGGTCCCCTTGGTGACGTTGCATGCACTCCTACCACCCTTCTTCCGCCTCCAGTTCCTTCTCACGTGTATCCACGACTCTCAGCAGTTTTTGGATATAATCAACATCGTTTCTGTGTCCCTCGTGTCCATTCCCCCTTCAGCCCACATCCGACGTTGCGGTTAGGTGGGGTGTGTAGCCTATCTGGTCCCCCGCAAGCCTCGTACATTACCGGTTCCATGCAAAGGTATGGTGCCATTCTAGCTTGTCCTCAACCTTATACTCAACGTTTTGCTTCACAACTATGTAGACTGAGAATGCGACTAAGCAAGTGGCTCTGTTCTGCGCGTGGCAAGCCCAGCTCTTGCGACTTGTCCCCAACTGAGGCGGCTCGTGAATTGGGGGAACCACCTTGTAAGCGGGTATAAACCTCCGAAAGCATGTTGAGGGACGCTGACTTCGCAGTCACAGCGACGATACAGGCGAAGATCGGTGATCAGGATGGATCGCTATCGCTCCCCGTCGTCTCTGACCACCAGGGGCCAATTCCTCATCAGAACGGAATCACAAATTCATCCTGTCGGGTGGCAACCGGTCCCTTGGGAGTGTCGTCTGGGAGGGAGGGTGGGCATCGTCAGTCATCAAAGCTTTCTGCGCCCAACGTTCCCGAGGCGCAGATGCCGCAGGACCTCGAAGTCATGCACCGAGCCATTTCCCACACCGCCGCACCACCCTGCTGTCTTTCTCATGACCATCCGCGGCCGTCGAATTGGGCCGTACCCCACGGTTGTCCGATTCACCAACGGCCGCATGGCTTCATTGAGCGCTGCACCTGTGTCGGACCATCGCCTCCCATTCCTCAGACCCCCCGTGATTTTGATACACCGATGTCTCTGTCCATACATCACGCTGCGCGTGCTGGCTCCGTGGAGAGCCTCTCATCGGGGTCAGTTTCGTCGTTCGACCCTTCGTCAGAATTGGTGCCGTACGAGGACCTCGTGTCGGAGCGAGATCGATTGAGGGCTTTTGGGGCCATCGCCCAGAGCATTGCGCTAGGCTCTTCGTTCCTGATGCCTACGAGCATCGACCCGATGCTCTCACCTCTGGCACCAGGTTACCAATCACCAATCCACGGCGAACTAGTGTCCCAGGACATCAACGACCTGCAGAGGTTCCTTTCCGCCGACTTGGACCTTCCCTCTCTCTCCAAAGCATGGAGACGTGGATTGCAGGCCCCCATCGAGTCCTCGGTGTGAACCGAGAAGGTGGGCTTCTTGTCGCTGTAGCAGTCCCATCCCTGCGGTGAGTGCGTCATCTATCTTTGTTGTCTCGCCGTAGCTGACAGAGAGCGACCTTGGATTCTTAATAGGCATCATTTTTCTGTACTTATCTAGCATCATCGGGCATTCCCTTCGTCTTCGTTATCCCGCGTCCATCATCCTTCGAGTTACGTCGTATATCCTATGCCACACCCATTTCGCTACCACTATGCATTGTGGCAATGTGTGCTCTCGTGCCCTTCCTCAGATTCTTCATCACTGTGTACTCGCTACGTTCTAAGGATATATGCTGAAGCCATGATCATTGCATCCATTGTGGGATGGTACATCGCCACGATTACCGTGTCTACCTTCGTACCACACGGTGTTATCAAGTGTTCGAGTTCAATTAACGACGGGATTGCAAAACATCAAGTACAGCAAGGAATACCGTCCAAGCAGTCACAAGGGTGATATGAGGACACCCGAGATCAGCGTAAGCTCCGTCCGCCTCCGCTTGGAACTCGGGAGTCACGAATTCGTACGCTAGTCGGCGTGCCTCTTCGCCCCCTATTTCGGCGCGAAGCTGGTGGATCATATCGCGATGCATGTTTACCCGACAATCTCTGGCGGTAGGTCGCATATGCGTCGGACAAGTCCAGATGTGAATTGGAGATGTCCCAGATGGAAGATCTTTCTCCTTCTGGCGGTGGACCATATGGTTATTCCAATACTGGCGATATTCGTCGAGCCACTCCTGAAGTAAAGGGGGCCATAACCAGTTGAATACATCCCTGACAGCGATGTACGTAGATCAGACTGAAGTCACGACGATGAGCGGATAGGCACGCACACATGAAGTGGATCATTCGAATTGAATATAGCTGCGCCACCTAGGATCACGTCGCGAACGTTGTGGCCTTTGCCTTCCCGTAGCCACAGCCAAAATCCCTCAATTGGTGTGTTATGCTTGCTTTGCATCTGAACCCATGGCGTGAACTCGTCTTCGGGTATCTCGGGTGCTGCATCTCACCTCCAGTTGTGGAAAAGTGTCAGTGAATGTGAGTAGTGGGTTACACGATGACCACGCAGCGTACCTAAGCCGCTTCTGAAATTCGATCATTTGTCCGGTTTCTGAACCTTTGTCGCTGACCATGGTCATTGGAATTGCTTCCCCCGAGAACCGTAATTAGTCAACCGTGTAAATGACTAAGCAGCCACATACCTCCATGGTCCTCGACGAAGTCGAGGTAAAGGTGTGCACATGTGGATGCAAGGCGAACATTGGGGAGTACGACTAGCATGAATACCAATCCACCCCACAGGTCCCGGTACCCGTAAATGGGAAGTGTTACGGTGCCCAGGCGGAGGGCCTGTGAAGATAGCTTCTCATGACCATCAACGTGGACCTGGTGCATGGGACCGATACAATCTAACGGAACACGAGGAATGGCGTCGCGGACCCTCCCTGGGAAACAGAAGTCAAATTTGTGGTCGAAATGGTCATGCAATGTAGCTCTAAGTTCATCCCTAGCCCACTGTGAGACGGTTGGATGGTGGCGAATGACAGGAAGACGTACCGAGATATCGAAATGCCCTTGTTCGCCAAACGTTGTCGCACTTGTGCGACACCCCAATGACCCTGAACGTCGCTTTGCTTGAGATCCAAGACGGCTTGCAGGCGTTCTGACGCACACCCCTGTCTGATTTTGTTTCATACAGTTGGTACACCAAGTCGTGCGCGCAGCTTGTACATAGACATGCGACTGAATCGCCTCTTCTGTTGGGCCATAATCATGGATGCATGCATTCAGATCGGGACGAACCTCATTGGACAACCTAGAGACCGGAGCCTAGCTAGCTGTTCATCAACGGATAACCCCGCCCCGTCTTTCTCGCGGTTGAACTGCTGGAATAGTCGGGTCAATGCGACATCGTCGAGAGCCAGGGCTGTTTGGAAACATCATCAGTCTTTTTCTTACAGAGCCCTCGTCAGGAATAAAGCACTTGCCAAGCTTGCCACCATGTTGGTTTTGACCCTCAGTATTGACCATTGTGTCGATACCTAAAGGCCAAAGATAGGCGGAAGGATGAGCGACCACGAGCTCGATGACTCGGGATCCACTGCCCTCGTCAGCTATCTTACCTGTCACGTCAGGAATAGGGCTTCAAGTGCGTTAAGCTGTACAGCCTCCATTGTAGGTTTAGCGAGCGGGGTCAACGGGGACAGTTACAGTTTTGTCAAGGCTGGTGCGGAGCGATCATTGCGAATTGAGGGTCGTCAACGAATGCGCACTTGATTTGGATACCTGCCTACATCTTCATCCTTAGCGTCGTCACTCTACGGTAAGGCGCATCAAAAACCATGCGGTCCCGAACCAGGATGCATACCACTGAATGAATGAATCTCGTTGCCGATGACAAGATCCGCAGGATGATCACCAAGACTACTAGTCGGCGTTCGCACTGAGCGCCGTCCGTTGAAACATCATCCATAGGCCCTTGGTTGACCCACGCCGAACGGCCTCTCAACTTCATACGACGACCGTATCTCCACGGGTCAACTTGAGCATGTCATCGAACATCATGTGTCAACGCAACATCATTCTCGTGACCTAAATTAGTCGACGTGCTGGGATGAATAAGCGGCGAACGATTGAAATCCTGGGAAGTCACTTCAAACGAACCCGCTGGCTTTGTGTCCATATTGCAGAGCATCCCGATCGGGATGCATTGATGGGTGGCCTGGAGATCAGCGCCTCGTGTTTGCGGGGCATCGACCCTCCATAGGCGCAGCTAGACACACTCTATGAGAGCTTGCAAAGGACAGAACAGGGTTACTCACGGCCTATTCGCAGAGAGAGGTAATCGCACCCGTCAGATGAACCTGTTTACCAGGTGCTTCTCGAAGCCTTCCCAAAACTGTCTCAACTTGCCTGACATCGGGTCAGTGTCACAAACGCTCGGATGGACTGGGTGCTCTTACCTCACCGCTCACGACGGGCGGGCGGAAGTTGTGCTTCTCAAAGCCTTCCCAAAACCGTCTTGACTTGCCTAACATCGGGTCACAGAGTCACAAACGCTTGAATGAACTGGGTGCTCTTACCTAGCTGTGCTTCTGAGACTTCCCAAAATCGCTATCTCGGGTCGTCCGGATGCTATGAACGTGTTGAAAACGAGGCCCAATACACAACTTAGTAGTGCTGATAGGCACGCAGATGAGAGACACGCACCGTTATTGGAGTTGGTTCAAATCAGCAAGAGTACACTTTCCTGGGCGGCTGCTGAGCTTCCCTGATTCCTGGTAAGTGCGACAGGAGCCCCCAGGCGCTCAGGCAGAGCAGCCTGAGAGCCTGAGGCTCTTGAGACTGCCTTTCCAGGCACTCAGGGTCGTTCAGAAGCGTCGCAGGAGATGCTATTCTTGCTGATCGGCAGCCGGCCGGGCTTGATTTAGGTCGCGGTGTGCTCACCACGGCGCAGTGCCCATCTTCTGAGGGTCGTAGCACTGTGACATTCGATGTAGGGACCAATCTCACCAATCCACTTGGCTGCTCGCTTGTTCAAAATCTCGGCTCGTCTCGGCTAGGGGCGAGTCTCAGCACCGGCGAAGGAGCCGGTCATGGTAGTAAGCGGTAGAGGCGACGCATACAGCTTCCTAAACCTTGGAATCCGCGGGGGACACGAAGATTGTTTGAGACAGAGCACGCTGCAGAAGATGGGTTGAGTATTTGCCGAACACATGGTGGTCTGCGGTGCGGAGGCGAGCTTCGCCTCGAGGCTCGAGGCGAGCTCACATGCACGAGTCTGACTCATTTGCCATGTGGAGTGTGTCGGAATTTGCCGACGTGGAACCTCATGGAACGCACATCTCCCAAGATAGGCGACCACTGCAGACAACCTTTGCGCCGCACCGCGGCCAACCATTCGGACTAGTACTCTCCCACTGATAAGCCTCAGCAGCCTCACAGGTTGCTCGAAATCGAGATGCCTTACGTCTGACTCGCAAGTCGCAGCCGCCCGCGACAGCGATGTAAAAGAGCAGATGTCGGAGAGTTGGAGCACCACTCGTTCCCGAGCTTCAACCCCTCTCTGACAACATGGAACAACAACTCCCGAGCTCTACCGCTGCTGCTGCCAATGTGCAGCCCCCCCCGGGTAAGTCAACATTCCGCTCCGGAGACTTGCTGTCGTCGACGAATCATGCTGAGATATCGATATCAACGCAGGTGCTGGGCACGATGCCGCCGGCCTCAATAATCCTCCCGACCGCAAGTTCTGGGAGAACGATGTTTCCGTCCTCAACGCACACGATCGAATGATCCGTTCACTTCTCTCCGCGGCACCTGCTCGCGTATTCCTTCCCCCGATCATTAGCCTCCCCACCGAGCACGAAGACAACCTGGTTCTTTTTCGCGACATCTGCGTGCAGCTGTTCGGGTTCCCAAAGCACGAGCGCAAGGACATAGTCCTCCTTGGGCCCAATTTCACCGTTCCATCTCTTCATGTTGCCCTCGCCGTTTTCCGGTACCCGAACAACATAAGGGCTCTTGCCCTCAATTTCTCGATAATAACCGAAAAGTCCGTTACTGTCTTATCAGTCCTAGCCATACCTACTCTAAACGAATTGCTTTCCCACCGTACAGGATGTGTAGCCAGTTTCTGAGGTGGAAGCACACCTGGCCCGCCGAGTCCGATCGTGTGCGCTCCGACGACCCGGAGTTAGTGGCAGTTCACCTAACGGAGCAAGCTGGTGAGCCACTACAGGCCTCCTCTTGTGACATGGGCTGACATCCCGATCGCAGTGGCTCAACTGACTCAGTGTTCCAACATCTACGACATGGAGTGCAGATGGCTCTTCGCCATGCTCCGCTCGATTGGCCATATCCCAGAAATCTGGGGCATTGGCAGTTCGGACTGGACGTCGCCGTCTAACTCGCAACAGGCCCAAGGCTACCCGGTACCACGGACCCCTATTCCCCCGCCTCCTGGCCACTTCTCGATGCACTCCCAGCCCTCCGGTGAGGGGTCATCCTTCACCCCCTCAACGGCCTCCGTTTCCCAAGGCTCTGGTGACCAGTTCAGACAGTACCGCGGAGGCAGCAGTTCTCGCCACAGTATTGGCTCGACCTCCATCTCCTCGCTTGGTTCCAGGGCTCACAACCAAATCTATCCCAAGCCAGTTAGGGCTCTCGAGCTCAACGCCATCCTCTCGGCGGAACTCGAGCGGACCATGCTGGTGATCGTTGAGGGCGAGCTCGCCAGGTCTATCTCCGACAACTTCTACCGTGGTATTCTCGTCCAGTATTCGCACTTCTACACACAGTCTCAACTGTGTCAAAGGTATAACAACATCATCGCGGGTTATCCAAAGGCTATGGCCCAGCTGGTGGCTCAGAACTGCGATCACATGCTGAGAGGTTTCAAGATCCTGCACGGGGAGGAGCAGCTCTAGGTGGGTTCACGATTTCGAATTACGCTGTTTCGTCGTGATGGATGCTTGTTGACTCTGTTGTAGTGGCTTCAGATGGACGTCGCTCATCGTCTCTGCTGTCTTCGTGTCGCTTGTCGTTGCTCATGCAGCTTGTAGTCTAGACTTGTCTTCTCAGTTGTAGACGTGCCTGTCCCCGTGGTGATTTTGTGGCTAATACTCTTGTATCGGATCATCGTCTCGTATGTCAAATACCATCAGTGTTTTGTTCGAACTTGAACGCTGACGGCGCTTCCCGAGTTCCCTTTCCACACCTTTGCGACGGGGTTGTTCGCACTCAGAAAGAGGCTGCCATCGACGTCTATCTCGACAGCGAGAGTGATTGGGAATGTTTCCCCATCCGGGCCAACATTCTGATCGACGTCAACATGCATACTGTGCTCATCCGCATCCCTTAGACTGGCCGGTGTCAAGGGCATGCCCCACCTCGGGGTGGAGCCTTACGTACTCCGAGGATGGTGAAGCGCAACAAGCAAGGCAAGCAAGCGCGCAAGGGAACCTCAGACTCCCGGGGACGCAAGTGTCGCCTCGAAGACGAGGAGCAGACAATGGTGTACCTTGCCGAGGGGGGGCACTTGTTCCCGTTCTTCGTCCGTGGAGTCATGGCACCCTGAGGAGGCGGTGTCGCATGACGGATCCGCCGGCGTGTCGTCTTCGAAGACACATGCGTGTGAGGAGACCTCTGATGGAGGTGAACATGCAGTCCTTGGGGAGCAGAATGCGAAACGTCTCAACTGGGAGGTCGCCGAAACAGTGGTGGACGGGCACTCGACGATCAACCTGTTGCATACTATCGCAACTGTTACCTAAAGTCCTGGTTGAATGTCATGTCGAAGCTTGTGATTTGAGGGAACGAAGCAGGCAATATCGGTCGAGGGGATTAAAAATGTATGCCTGTCATCCAGACTGTCAAGGGTTGGGAGTAAGACACCTTACACAACGGGCACCGCCCGGAATCCTACTGAGGAGAAATCATGTTATTTTCCGGGACATTCCTACCTTTATCAGAGAATTGACGCAGATTTACATTTAGGCGATAGGATATCTTTACCGCATTGTTACTCCCAGTTTCCGGAGTGGTAAAAGGAAGCCTTTGACAGGACAAAGGAAAATGCCTGCAAAAGGTAGACTTTCTCGGATGAACTGAGGGAAATGTGCGAGAAGGATTGCCTTTCCCCAACAGAATAAAGGGAAAGTGGCGTCGAAGATCGCCTTTTCCAAGTATTTACCGAGGTGACGTGAAAGCTGAACTTTCCCCGTTCGCAATGGGCCCAGTGAAGGCAATACAAAGACTGTATATCCCACCACGCAGAATTCATGGATAAGGTAGGACTGTCCCGGAACGGAAAATAACATGATTTTTCCTCAGCAGGATTGCCGGCAGTGCCTGTCGTGTTAGGAGGTGTAACGATTCAAGAACCGGCTAGGTGGGTCATTACAGTTACAATGATTCCAGCGCCAAAGAGAGACCACTGGTACTCGACCATGACCACGCGCATCGTGCTAGCGTCTCTAGACCTGAATCCCCAAGGCAGATTACGAGATCATAGATCAGTTGATATTTGACCCAAGCACGCATCATGGTCGCTTCAAGTTCCCCCGGATGGCCGTTGTGTCGGACTTTTGAGAGGAAACCATTGAATCGTTCGTACGGGTATGTCCACCACCCGTAGACGGGACCTAGGCGCAAAATCCAAATAACGATATGTGAAAGAATGTGGAAGTAAGGAGTGAAGTGGCAGAGCATCCGCGCCCAGGCTTGACACACCCATGAATGGCAGTCCGCAGCTCGGTGCGCTTCCTGGACGCTGATGGAGCGAGAGCCAAAGATGCGTAGAGAAGCTAGCCATACAAGAACGGTGGAGTATTGCTCTTGATAGTTCCGGTTCATGCGGGTATGATCGATGTGTTTGAGTTGCTCCGCAGCGGTGTCGCCAGTGTTTATAGCTTCGGCATATCGTCGCTCATTCACAAGACCTTCGACCCGCTCGAGGTTGCGACCTGCTTTTTCGCGTGCCTGTGGACGAGGTGCGTCACGATCCGGGATCTCACCGTCGATCTGCCAACTCGCATAGAGGGCCACGGGGAGGACGGCACACATGTTCCGAAATTGGTCAGCTTTGCCAGAACCGCTGAGTATCTGTAATGATGCGGATGGTCGTCAGCCGCGTGCCTGTTCGGTCAAAAATGACTGACCCCTCGTGGCACCCCGCCCAGCACTCCCAGGCCACCAGACTGTGTCGAAGAATCCTTTGAGCTTCTCCAGCGGCTTGTCTTTGCTGCTCCGCTTCGTGAACATTCCACCGCCCACGAGAATGTCCTAGAGGACGTGCTTCGCCTCCCCTAGAACAATTGGATATCAGATACAATAATTAAACATAGTCGATGCGCACCAAGGTAAGCCGCATGCATGAAGTCAGGTGGTCCATCGCGCGCTGGAAACCAGTCAGGGAGCAGATTTAGGATGGACCACCGGACACCACTGTGACGGCGCTCTGCAATTTCGGTCCGCGTGGCTTCATCCGCATTGCGGGCACGGAACGCATACTTCAGGTATCGACCATCCTCCCTATACTCAAACGCTACACGTATGGTCAATCTAGCATGTTACGAAGCGATCGGAAGCAAGCGAGGACTTACTTGCTGCATCGTAACACTCATGGCTGGTTAGTGAGTGCAGCAGTTTCTTACAAACCGAGCACATAAACACTTTTGATGTGTGCCCGCGAAGTCCCGTCGTCTTCCGGCTGCCTGGAAGGTCTGCCGCGAGAATATTCAGGTACATGTTTACCTGTGAAGGATCATCGGGGTCGGCGCCAGCGAGTTGCATAGGAACTCCTGGATAAATAAAGCGATAATAATATGAGCGACTGTTGCACACTAGTCGTGCCAGTATGCGTACCTTGGTACATGTGGCGTGCATCGGCCACGAACGGCTCAAGCACAGCGTTACGCTGCTCCAATGATGGCTCCTCGGGACCGGGAATGATGGCCAGCAAGATCGTCTCCTCGAGAAGAAATTGTTTGGCGCGAGGATTGTTGCATATTGTCGCGTCGGTGGCCCCGACGGAGTACTTCCCTTGTTTGAAACCTCGGAACCTAGCAGTGGAAGTAAGTAATGATAAACAAGAACATAGAATGATTAGCACGGCCGCACCAATCTATGTTGAAGATCACCACAAGCCCCATTCGCAGTGCTACGAAACGCTGGTGCATCTCACCAATATCCACGTCCTCGACTTCCCATCGCCCACCTCGACGACGGGCTAAGCCTGCCTGGATGGCATTCCAGCCCCAGCCGTCCCACATGTCGTAAAGCCGGAAGTCCAGGTCGTGGAAGCCAGGCCAATATTCCTGCGCTACGGGCTCCTTCTCTCTCTGGGCGTCGTCCTCGCTCTCACGCCATGCGTCCAACTCGGAGGGCTTGCCCGGTCGCAGGAGGATCCATTGAATTTGCTGCCTCAGGGATACTGTCGGTAGGGGCTTGAGGGGACGTCGTCTCCGCTGGCCGTCAGACAATGTTTTCACATCATACAGCCTCCCGGTACATCCCAGCTGTAAGCATCGCGAGTGTTCGAGTTCAGAGAGCACAGAGGGGTGATGTCGACTCCAGCAGTTGTCACAGACAAAGTAATAGATAATGTGCTGGTCTGGGTTGACACCGAGGCGGCGTTCAACCGTACGGAGTGTGACAAAGGCCAGGTAAGTCATAGCCAAACCGGTGGCACAGAGAGGCAAGGTTTCCCCGTTTGCTGGTGAGCGTGTGACGTACAAGCTCGTTTGTGGCTCCGTGGAAAGCCGAGGCAATGAAAGCCTGGATGTAGGCTCGACGGATGAGAGAGTCCTCAGAGAAAGCGGGGGGAAGTTGTCCATTGGCGTAGGAGCTGGGATCGAATGCAACCTTGTCTGGAAACAGGTCGTTGTTCTATGTCTTCTTCGTTCTCATCCAGGTGCGAGCTCAGCGAGCGGCGGCCAGGACTTTCCTGCCCAAAGTCTTGTCGAGAATCTTCCAAGTGCGAGCTGATGCTGAACGTTTCGTCGCCAAGATCATCACCGAACACAGGTGCGTCATCAAGCAAGGAGTAGGCCGAGGGGACAGAGCGAGAGCCAAGTGATGGAGATCTTGTCTGCAGAGAGGGCCGGCCTCGGTCAGAAAAATGCCGGCCGACATGGGACTCCAGCTCGAAGAGTGTGTCGCCAAGTACATCACAGTCTTCTGGGGGCTGTTCCTCGGCCTCAGAGACAGAGTTGCAGTGGTTGTCCAAACCCAGAGCTCCGTCGACAGCCATGCGTTCGGGAGTACCACTACCACTCTCCGCCACAGAGATCCTGTCGCCGGTGTCTTGCTGCGCATCGCCCAGCGCACTGTCAAAGACCTCGGGAACAGGAGCGACAGACGCATGGAGAGAATTCCCGGGGGGCAGAGCGGTAGAGTCGCGCATAGAGTGATCCTGCGTACCAGTGATGGCCGCGGTGGGAGGAGGCGCACGAGGATAGACGAACCGTACCCCTATGTCATGCAATAACGCCATGATCTTCGCGTGCTCCTCTTCCGATGGTAGACGACCTTCTTGGAGGTCCTTTGCGGCCTGGGCTTCGATATGGCGCTGGATGGTCTTGCGCTGCTGCATACCGGCGAGGTTGATGCTGGCACCACCGCGAGCTTGTCGGCAAGGGCGACACGGGCAGGGATGGCGCTGCTTGGAGTGTGGTGCACGCTTGGTTGACATTGTGGACGATGTTTATGCGGGAAAAGTAGTGTATTGAAGGTGATGGGAGACGGTACTGTATGTACAAGGGCAGCGTGGGCGAAGGTGATGATGATCCAAGGCCAGCAAAGCGCGTCGAGCTGGATGCCCGAGATCCGCTCGCTGCACACATCGCGCCTGTCACGTGGTCGTAATCTACGTCCAATCCGAGAAAAAATGGGTTGGGGTTCGATCGTCGATTATCCGGAGACTACTTCGGCCCAACTCTATATATTCTCTGAATTGTCAAGAGAAAAATCCACCCTGATCCCCAGTATACGCCGCTTGGCGGTTCATGCGTCATCTTTTCGGCATTACGTTGGCCAGCCCGACCATGCAAAACTGGGCAATAGTTTAGTACTTTTGCTGATCAGTGCCAGACGTAAGTACCAGTGCGGCGCATAGGACATCAACGCTCGTGCTTAGGCCAGCTTGAGCGGACTTTAAAAGTCCACTCCTCTGGCTACGCGGTCAAGACTGACAAGAGGAGGCTACACCCTTCCCCTGGGCTCACTTTTTGAACGGAGTAGCTAGGACGGTGGCGCGAAGTAGCTACATCAAGACGCGTCGAGCGCAAGAAGCGCGGAGAAAGAGTATAGCCACCGTCATGCTTCGAACTTCGAAGTAATGTCTTAAGCCTGGAGCGTCCGCTACAAACTGTACTTCAGTGAGTACTCTGGTCGAGCGATGGCAAGCAAACCGTGAGTTTTTCCGCAACTATGTGAGATGATCAAATGATAGTGTGGTCGCCGTAAGCACATTAGTGGTAAAAATATATTATGCATTCTATTGGTATACAGTGATTCCAGCCATGGTCTAGGATGGGAAGTACGTAGAGTATAAAGCAGCGTCCAATAAGGCGTAAAATACGCTATAGTACAGTAGACTTCCATAGCGGAGATTGGTACAGTTATGGTACATGTATGAGATTGAAGTCTGGCTGCTGGCTGTGCTACGCAACTAGACGAACAGACTTGCTCGAAAGAAGGATGTTCGTAATCAAAGGATATGAAGGATATGACGCACTGATCGTAGCGACAGTAGAAATATTAAGCAAAGGTAAGCAGAACAACAAACAGAGCGAGATACAACGCAACTACAAGGTGAAATGTTGAGCCGGCGCGGAAGGAAACAAAGAGAACTGCGGTGCATATGACGTGCCTAAACAAATGCAGAAGTCAGCATTGACCTATGCCGGTAAACGTTACCGAAGTATGAGGTACAGAATGGACGAGCTATGGGCGTGGTGGTGGTCATGTTTGATCCACGAGTGCGCGTGCGAGAAACTAGTGGGAGGGCGTAAGATGGGGTATATCAGAGACGAGCGGACGCACCTGTCGACCCGGTTGGAGCGCGCACAACCTAATAACGAGGAGACTGTGAGACTGAACGTGGTTGAGAGAGAACCTACCAACCTACCTGGTGAATCGTGTGCTCAGGCGTCCCCACTGCCCTCCGCCCGACGAACATCCCCCATCTCAATGACCGCCCCGCCCTCCCGTGGTGGGTCCCATGTGCGAAGCACAGGTACGAGTTCCATCCCAAGCTTGAAGACAAGACCGCAAACGAGGAACGCGACGATGACGAGAGACAGGCTCTCGTAGGAGTTGACAGTGAGGTTGAATGCCATTGGAAGTAGAAGGACCACTGGCAGAGGAATGATTGTGGCAGAAGGAAAGAGAGAGTATGTTCTTTCTCGCGCCGTCAGTCCCATAATTTAAGCGCTGGTTGTTTGATTAGCTAATCAGGCAGACGAATGTACAGTGCGCTGCACAGAATTGTGACAATCCTAGAAACTGGGGCTCGGAGTACGATATGGTTTCCTTTTCGGAACGAGCAAACTTCCCTTACATAATAGCTGAAGGCGTGCTCAGCTGAGTGGCCAGTCGGAATCGTCGGCCCCGGCCCTGGCCCGTGCGCGCTTATTATAAGTGGACTTGCGTGTCTAGTGGAGAACGAAGAATCCTTGGCCCACTTGATGTTATAGTAGTTTAGCAGAGCAGAAAATACGATATGTTGCTAGCTAACGACTGGTGAGAGGACGAGGGGCAGAGACGAAGAAGGACCATTATTCAGGCAAGGGCGGAGTCCGAACACACCGGAGAGCGCCGAGACGCCCGGATGCGGTGGCATCATTTTTTGATTTCATCCATGTACGTCTCGCCAGCCGTACTCCGCAACCATTTGCATGCTCCTCAAACAGATTGCGTCGACCGCTCCTGGTATAAGGACCCTTTCTATCACCAGCAAATACCTGTCACTACCGTCTTCGTGCTACTACCCGATTGGCGGCCTGGAGAATCTCCAGGCGCTGTATGCCCGCGACTGCGTGCTTGACTTTGCCACTCTTTGGTGGCTCGGATCACGCCCTCTCCACTCGCTCGCTGCCAAGATCGACATGACAAATCTTCCTCCGCCGTCGGAGGACCCGAAAGACGACGGGTACAACGCTTACTCTCCATTTGATGGCGGTTTCGGCACTCTCAAGCACCTCGCCGTCCGCGGGCTCCCCGAGCACCTCAACCTCTTCCTCGACGCCACCACCACCTGCGACCTTGAATCGCACACTGTCGAATTCACCAAAAATGCAAGTGAAGCGGTCATGACTTGCTGCATTGACACCATACTGGAGGACGCCATGCTAGGCCGGCCGGTCCTCCGCGAGCTCACGATCAAGTCCCCGTACGAGTCGTACAACGATGACGACGCGAACACGCTCCGCAATGCCTCGCCTGTGGACGTCATCACCCTTGCGCTCCGTATCCCCTTCCTGCGCAAGGTCGCGCTCGACTTCCACCGCCTCCCTACCCTCACCGATGCAGGCGTCCTACATATGATCGACGCCTGGCCGAAGCTCACCGCGTTCCACATCGCGCTCACGCGTGAGCGGTACCCGAGCAACGTAAAGCTCGCGCTGTCCGTCCTGGTATCGTTCGCACGCCGGTGCCCGCGGCTCACCGAGCTGACGGTCCCAGAGGTCCCGCTCGATGACGTGCCCACGGAGAAGGACATGCCGTTCGTCGGCCAGCGCGCGTTGCGGCGGCTTCGGCTGTCCTTCCCCGATCGCGGCCATCAAGATGTGTTGTAGAAGGCGGCGCTGTTCGTCGACCGGTTGTTCCCGTGCCTAGCGTTGAATCCGTCGTTCCAGCAGGAGGAGGATGTGCTCGGCAATAGCCTGATTGGGATGTCATGGGAGAATAATGCAAGGGAGGAGGAGAGGACGTGGAGGAGGATAGAGGAGTTCTTGTACGCGATGCAGCTTGAGAGGCGGCATCGTGAGGAGCTCAATGCGTCGCATTGAACCTCCCATTCAGCATATCCAGGTGAGCGGATTCAGTACGCGTATCCTATGGTCTTGGCTCGTCGATGGGTTTGTTGACCCTGATCTCAGCCAGTATATGTCATACAAATCGCGAGCCCATTCCATCCGTGCGTGTCACATGAATTGGTGAAGGCTGGCATCTAGCCACTGGCACGCTTTGGCCGGCGTCCGCATAATAGACTGGAGACAGGAGTGGCACCGCTTTGTCTTTTGTCCTTTCTGTATATGTCTATGTCCCTCCCCCTTCGTCTCTCTGTCTCTCCTCTTTACACCACATCAGCACGCCACTTACATTCTCAACGTAAGTACTTTTCTCCGAATATCTCTTTCTCGCCCAACTGAACAGTTGCCCCGCAGATGACGAGTATTACCTCTGTCCTGTCCTGTAACGAGCTCCTTCGCATGATCTTCCAGGAGCTCAAACCCGTGTACCTTAGCCAAGAAGCACTGGATGCCGCGACCCCTGCCGAGGTGGAAGCCTGCATTGCCAGCCGTCGACAGGCGCAACGCGACCTTGCCTCCGCCGCTCCTATGTGTCGCGCATTCACGGAACATGCCCTAGACGCGCTCTGGGAAGTCCTCGACGGCATCGTGCCACTCCTCAAGGTCCTTCCATCGTATAATAACCGCTCTCCCCCCTTGGTACGTCACGGGGTGTTTGCCGTCTGATCACCGCTGACCCTCCTTGACACCTAGGACGTCTTCTCTCGCATAACGACGGGCGATTGGGACCATTTGCGTTCATATGCACAACGCGTAAAGGAGTTGCATTACAACTGGCGCAGCCTCGATTGCATACGCCCCTCCGTCCTGCCAATCCTTATCGCCAAGTGTGGCGGCACACCCCTCTTCCCTCGCCTTCAACGGTTGAAGGCCTTGTCCCTCAACAATGAAACGACCGCATACACGATCCCTCTACTCTCTGCAACACTACAATCCGTCACTGTATCGTTCAATACTTATGACGACGATCTCGGCACCGAGAATCGGGACGACTTCGAGATGATGCTCAGCGCGCTCCACGTTACTTCTCCAGGCTTACGAGAGCTCGTCCTTCTCGAGGAGTACGGGTCCGCCTTCAACCTGGGTGAACGACACATCCAGAGCCTCGCCGACTTTCCCCATCTACAACGCTTCGCGTCGCACGTCGCCCTCGACCCCGCTGCGTGGCTGAAAATCGGCACCTTGCGCTCTCTGCAGTATCTCGACATCGTCATTCAGCAATGGGGCGTGACCTCCGATACGTGCTCTCTTGTGCTCCCGGATCTGCAGAGCCTCACGCTCAGAGGTCCCCTGAACGTCCTCGCCGCGTTCCTGGGCCAGTTGGAGTCGGCCAGCCTCCGCTCCGTCTCGTTCATGGCCCACGCTTCTCCCTCCCCCACTCCAGCTTCCATCGGAGATTTCTTCGATCTCGCCAAGGACAGGCTCCCCCACACCCTGCGCAAGCTCGCGATGTCCTGCAAATCGGGAGGCAAGCCCGAGCGGGGCCAGGTCAGCTTGAAGACCTTCCTGACCCCGTTGGCTTCGTTTACGGAACTCGACGACCTGTCTATTGACCTCGGCGAGGTGGCTGTTCACGTATCAGATGAGGACATACGCACGCTCTCTAAAGGCTTGCCGAGACTCATCTCCCTCACATTGCGGTATACCCCGACAGGAGCCCACCTCACCTTCGCCCCCCAGCCTGAGGTCATAGACGGGCGGCTGACGATCGGTGCGCTCGTCGCACTCGCCACCGGGTGCCGACGCTTGACCCGCCTACACCTTGCGGACCTCGATGTCGACGCCGAAGCGGACACGGACGCCGAAACCATAAAACACGCCGTTCCGACCCTGGACCACCAGCTGCGTGAGCTGGAGATCGTCTCCTTCCGCACGAGGACTCAGGAGGGAGTGTTCAAATTTGCGGAGAAGCTCGATCGGCTGTTTCCCAACCTGGTGAACGTACAATCGCGGGACGCCGGGGCGGAGTCGATAGGTTTGGGCTGCCAGTGGTCGCCGTGGGGTGTCACGAAGGCGTGTCTCGGGTTCATGCAGAACGTGCGCCGGAACAACCGTCGTGCGCCAGCGTCGGCTATAGTGGCTTTATAATTTCACACATTGCACCAAGAAATGTGCAATGTTTATAGATTCAATGAGGGTTTCTAGTCAATGCCGAGCGTCATGGAGCGTGACACCCCGACGTGTGACTGGACGTGTCCGTTCGAGTGACATAACGCGTAGCGTCTCGCGCGCTAAACCCCACTTTGCCAGAGACGACGACTCGGACAAGTTGACTCGGACTATCAAAAACTGACCGCCTCGTTTGCGGAGCTACCTTTCTATCACTTTCGAGTGAGCGTATGGTCTTTTGTAGTTGCGAATCTAATTGAATTTAGTGTCTAGTCAGCTCATGAACCTAGATACCACTTCATCAGGTTCAACGGGTCCGCCATGCCACGGCCAGATCCTTGGGCAGTCCGCGACCACCCGTGCCCTTTTCTGCCAAGAGGTTGCTGAATTGATCTTTAGCAATCTCTCCCTCAACTCCGAGATATTTGACCGCCCTCGCGGGGACTATCTTCGAGAGCATTTCGACAAAGACGAACAGCGCGAGAAACGACGCACTCTAGCCTCAGCTGCACGTGTATCAAAGTACATCTCTGAAGTTGCCCTCTCAGTCCTTTGGGCTCGACTTCATGGGTTTGATCACCTGTTTGAGCTCCTCCCCCAGTATGTTTCCTCATGGGACCGTGATGACGTGCGTGTGTCCCTTGGGCTCTCATTCCTGTGATGCCGAGCTAATGACAACTCCTACGCCGCGGCTACCTAGAGCCTCGGACTCAGTGGAGACCCGTCCGGCGAAGAGTGGGCCACTCTCCAGAAATATGCAGCACTCGTGCGAGAAATGTGCTTCCACTATCTTCAGCCTTCCGAGCAGAAAGTTTGGGCGGTCATCTTGAATCGCTATGGCTCTGTCAGCGGCTTCCTTCCCCGCCTCAAAGCGCTATCTCCTCTGTATGTCAACCCGGCAGACGCATTATCGGATCCGTTCCTCCTCTCTCCAACTTTAAGACACCTTTCCATCCAACTAGATACCTCTGGCTACCGGGACCCGCCTGATGGCGGGGCACTCTTGACCGCCGCCCTGGAACGTATTGTCGCCGCAATTCCCTCTCTCTCAAGCTTGAAGATCTCGCGCGGCCCTGAACCCCAACAGATATCTTGGACAATGCCTTCGTTCAAATCCATGCGCAACCTCGACATCACCCCCCGGCTCACGGCGGACGCTTCCGTCATGGCTGCGATCGGGCAATACCAGCATCTCCGAGTCCTCTGCATTCGCATCACCGATGACTGCGTGCACCTCCGGGGCTGCTTGCAGGCCCTCACTCGCCTCAGCATCGGGGGCCGGGCAGTCCATATACAGTCCTTCTTTGCCGCGACGTCCCCGCCCCTTCTCCAGAGCCTTGGGCTGTTTTTCATGCACGACCCCAGCACTGAGCTCCTCGCACAATGCGTCTCTGCGGTGCTCACCGCTGTTCCACCCACGCTGTCCGCGCTCGTGCTCGAGTCCAATGTCGCCTTCAACCCTCCCATCACCTCCGCCATGGACGTCATCCAGCCCGCACTCTCCCTCCGCTCCCTGACCCGCTTCATCTTCAAGTTCAAGCCGCTCCCGTCCCTCACCGACGCCGACATCTCTGTCATGCTCACCGCGTGGCCCTTCCTGGCCACCCTCCGCATCCCGAACGACCGCCACCTCGCCGTCGCGTCCCGCGAGGCCTCACCTGGCGGCTCCCGCCCCACCGCTCACATCCTCCCCACGATCGCTGCCCGCTGCCCGCGCCTACACACGCTCGAGCTGCCCGAGGTCGACCTCGCCGCGACGCCGGCGCTGGACGCGCTGCCGCCGCCGCTTGGGCACCAGCTCCGCACGCTCGACCTGGCGTCGTGGTGCGCGGACCGGCATGCGTGCATGCGCGCGGCGGTGATGCTGGATAGGCTGTTCCCGTTCATGGCGCTCCCGCTGATCAGGGGGGACGGTTATAACGAGCGCGAGGAGACGGGGTGGGCGGTTGTCGTGAGGCTGCTGAGCGCGATGCAGGCTGGCCGCAGGAACGCAGAGGCTTTCGAGCGAGAGGGTAAGAATGACGATGGCGATGGAATGGAGGGCGAGAGTGAGGATGAAGGCTCGGGCTCGGGCCCGGGCTCGGACGTGGATATGGGTCTTGAATATTAAACCACCTGTACGAACGCGCTCTCGCACACTGGATGGTAATAGCATAGAAATTTAGTCGTACAGGCTACATCTGAGTGCCACTTCCGAGTCTGTGAGCAATGTACCCTAGCCCTGGTTAGAGTCGAAGAAAATGAGAGACTATGGTACAACGAGTGTTGAGAGACGTAGTAAAGAAGGCATGCACGTGCACTCTGAAGTCTAAGAACACACAACGCGACAGCTGAGAGTGGTGCACATGATACGAATCGGAGAGAAAACAAAAGCAAGACACTACTATGTGCTACAGGTCTCGTTCGTCCGTCGGGATGACATCGCACATATGTCGAAATTTGATGACCGTCCCGTTAGATCCTCCAGACCACAGTGTCTTTCCATCAGGTGAGAAACCGACACGCCCCTGGTGGTTCACCCGGTCTTGGTGCTTGCTGAATATGGAGAGCTGTCGCTGTGAAATGAGGTCGAGCGATCAAATGGACAGAATCTCTCGACGTCGGAACAGCCCTTCTACCCTCTCCAGGAAGATCCGCTCAGGCCATCTACGAACGACTGTATTGAACATAAAGGAGGTCTGAGTCATGCACACAGGACAACTATCGAGAAACTGCGCAGACGTACCAGTGAGACGAATACACGCGTGATCGTGATGGATGTCCCAAGAACCGGAAACATCTCCTGGTGTGGTTCCGCCCGACCTTTTGCGAGCGCACAGCTTCATGACGACGTGCGCGATCCTAGACCATATCAAGCAAGGTCAAGACTCGCGTTCCCCAGGAATCTAACGTGCGAGGAAACACACCCGCTGCTTGACGAGTATCGTCACCCTTCAGCTCACCAAGCCGTTCCATATCTACGCACCAAATGCCGCATACAGTTCGCACTGCTCCATCTCCAGCGCCGCGGTGACCGTCTAAACAAATCGCATAAATATCCTAAGGTGCGGCGACGAACTAATACTCTAGTCCCCCGAGTTCATGCCCATGTTCTCGTACAGCTGTGTCTCCACATCCATTGTGCCTGCTGCCTGTGCGTTCAAGTAAGAGTTGGCCCAGGTGATGTGGCTCATGCGCCCACGCAGCTGGCCAAGGCTTGCGAACAACAGGCCAACGATGACGATTATGCGCGAGGTTGTCACTGAAGCCGAGGCCTTTGAGAGCTTCGTGTCGACGACGGCGTTGAAGAGCACCCCGCCCCGCCTCTTCGGATTTGTCTCGTCCGTGGCGGGGCCTCGTGAAGACTTGGGTGTAGATCATGGCAGGAGAGGGAGGGAAGAGAGGTCACTACCAGGCTATCCCTGATGGCCCCGGCGTAGTCGCGTAAGGCCTCTTCAACTCCGTTGCCTCCTGCAGCTCCCAGAAGACGTCGTACAAACGCAGTCAGTCGAAAGCGAACGACGACTCGGGCGGCGACGAACACGGCATGCGCACCGTCATTGCCGGTCCTGAGTCGCAACGGATCCGAGGGGCTTCCTGTAGTTTACGACCAATCGTGCACTTGCCTGCAAAGGTGCTTACTGTATCACCGAAGTCATCTTCGACCACCTCTCGCTCACTTCCGTATCGTCGCTGCTGTCAACTCCGCGCGAGAGAGCAGGGGGGGAGTCCAAGTATACGCAGCACGCTGTAGTGTATCCGATATTCAGATAGTTTATTCATTTTCCGGGCCCGCTCACTCTCACCTTCCAGCTCAAGTTCAACAACATTTCTTAATGTTGATGTCGCGAAACAAAACAACAGAAGCTGATCTTCACTCGTAGATCACGACAGTAAACTACATGGCATTTGATTGCGGCATCGAGCATTACATCTACTATGTATTTGTATCCACAGCTCCTGCGAGCTTGATTGAAGTGGCTTCGCAGCTGCACACGCACTCGGCGCGGGGCGCGGAGGGATGTCCTGGGGCATTTGTTTTTGAAAAAGCCCAAATCAGGCTATGAACGTCTATCGCGACGGTCCAACTAGCCGGATTTGTGCGAAGCCCTAAATCGGGTTCTCAGTGATATCAATAATCACTGATGTGCATTGGCACACAAGGTGATACTTGAATGGCAATGGCCGCTTAGTGTATTATTTGGATGTAGATGCGGACAGCCTGGGAGGGCGGACGGGGAGGTGAGGTTGTCCGGCAGGGAGGACAAGCTGCGTGGTGGGAAGCACAAGACGGCCAAGGGACAGAACAGATGGTGGTCAGCGAGGGTCGCATTCAATGGGGGCGGCAACACAGCTCGGATCCAAGGAAACGACATGAAAGATAGCAGCAGAAAATAGCGAGTATGACGGCACGATGGGGTGGATGATATCAAAGACAGTGAGTGATACTCACAAACTGCAAGCGGTACGGCAAGCCGCCCTTCGGTACTCCGGAAGAGTGGGAGTACCCGCGAGTTGAGGGGGGCGGCCTGCAATGGACACAAAAAGACATTAGTAGATGAACGCTTGAACGCTGGATACGGAGCAAGTAAACGTGCACAACGGGTGGAACGATGCCGGTGGGGAGCGGGGCGAGAACAAGATAAGACACGCACCGTGCCAGCAGACTGGGTTACCTGCGACCGCGTGCTGACGAACATACGCACGGAAGAGTCCATTGGGGAGATGTCGTCGCAAGCGTTGGACGTTATATACCCCAATGCCCTCTGATTCTTGAACTCAGAAGCTCCGCACCGAACCTGGGAGCCTCGCGGCGTCAAGATAACGCGAATGGTGCTGCGGTAATTGACCTCCAGCACAAGAGCCGGAGACCACAGACGGGGACGTCGGAGGTGGAAGGCGGAGCTTCGAGCAGTTGTAGAGCACCAGGCGGCAGCACAGCGAAGATGCTGCAGCAGTGTTCTCCAATCAAGGGGTATCGCTGTGGGACTGCATCCGGAGACGAGGAAGACGACGATGACGCAGTCGGTATGTCTACGCCGAGCCATGTCCAGAACTACGCTGCTGATGCCTGCATGAGAAGGTCCGTCGACGCCATCGACGACCGCGTGTATTGAACACAAACACGTTCAGAATACCTGTCTCAATCATGAGCACAGGGTTATCGTCGGAAAGGTACGCGGACGTACCGAGGAAGTAAACGAATGCACGCGTACGGGCGATGGGAATTTGGAGTGACTTATTCGATGCAGACAAGGGCCGGGATCAGGTTGAGAAGGAGCAAAGGGACGAGGATGAAAAGGTGGACGAGGAGAATGACATGGCTCTCGTGTACGCTGAATTGTACAACATCCTTGGTTATTCACGCGCGTCGAAATGCGAGAGTATTCGACTACTCACCGTGACGTGACAAGCTTCGGTATGCGATGGGCGAGAGATCGTCGGCCGTAAAGGCTGAATGCGACCTCTGCCGCTGCAGTTGCTTCGCCAACTCGGAGAGCCATTCGATCTGCAGCTGAACGTATTGTCATCGACGAGGGCAGACTCATGTGCCGCCAGGGTCGGAGCTATCGGGGTTAATATATCACATGGACTCGGCAGCGGCGCGCATATGGCCAGGCGCACACTGAGGATAGAGTTCTCTCTCTCCTCTCCCTCTGTCCTCAAGCTCGAATTCGCGAACACATCGCCTTCCTTGACCTCGCCGCCTGACTCGACGACCATGAGCATTGCACACGGAATCAGGAGAGCCGGCGTCATCGGCGCAGGTCAGATGGGTACGTCATGGGTCGAGCGTGTTCCTCGCATTATGCTCACGAAGCGTGAGCGTGCCAGGTCTCGGGATTGCCTTCGTATCCGCGGTGCACGCGAAAATCCCGGTGCTGCTGCACGATCGGTCTTCTGCGCAAATAAATTCCGGACTCGCACTCTTTGACAAGATCATCTCGAAGGATGTCTCGAAGGGCAAGCTGACTTCGGAGGCCGCGAAGGAGGCGCGAGATCGTATTACGGTGGTCGACGACCTGAAGGGTTTCAGGGATGCGGACATGGTGATTGAGGTGAGTGCTCGTGCTTTTTTCTCGACCATCCAGGTTTCTATCTGTGTTTGGCACATGTGCATCAAGACTGGACCTCCGATAATTCCTATACCCTCTGATTCGGGCCGGGTGTCTGATACAAAATGGACCACAGGGGTCCATTTTGACCGGAAAGTTTGACCCATTGGCCAGACCAAAGGCAGTCTCGAAACCAGCCAAAAGAAACAGGAAGGCAACGAGAAGGCAGGGGTCGTGTTCCCAACTGTCTGGTGAATTGACGGACGTGGGGCTTTCCTGCCGAGTCCTTTCGCTCACGATCGCGACGTGACGCGTCGGCGCGTCGACTTCACGCTCTACCGTGATGCCTTTGCGAAAGACCCGCGACTGTGCGCGCTGATGGGTCCATGGTCGCGCGAGCTCTTCTCCTTGTAGCGGCTGGATATATGCGCCGTGTGGGTAGTGCCATCTGCTCTCAGTGAGTAAACCCAACCTTGCGCACTACACAAGGAGAATACCATCAGCACCTGGCACTTATATACATGCTTTTGAGCGTTGCCTCATGTTGATGAGGTCTCGTGGCCTACGCATCTACCTAGGTTCTGCCTGAGGGGTGTCGCCCCATACAAAGACACGCATCTGCATGCGCAGTCCTAGCAAAGCTTGGCGCGGGCTCGTCACGAGAAGGTTGGGCGGGGAGTTGACAGTTGACGTGGTCACGATGGAGGGTCGTGCTGGGTACTAGTTGGCCCCCCATCCGTCGATACGAATTTACCAGCCGTTTTTGGGACACCTCCCCTGCCTTCTCGTTTTCCCCCGTTTCCCTGTCTGGGATGTGTTCCAAACCGGCCGGTTTCAGGACTAGACCAAAAGTCGGTCGACTGGACGATGGGTGATCTCGTCCGGACTAGCGCTAAGCTCGAGACAGTGACCGTCCCCTACCTCGAACAATGACCCGAGCAAGCGTTTCTTGCGGCAGCACACCCGATATTCAACGGTTCTTTCCCGGCGCTCCTTGTGTTGCGGTGGCTAGATCAACGAACATGGATTGATGAGTAGTCGCAACTCCCAACAACGGTCCTTAAGTAGGGCCCCGCATGCTTGCTACTCTGTTATGTACTTATACAGACGTTTTGAACACCTAGACGAGGTCCCCTGTCTTCAGAGGTCACTTCACCCGCGTATAAAGGTAGCATGTGGTCAACCGCTCTAGCCTCCGAAATTGTGGCTTGTGTAGTGATTTCTTTATCTCCATCTTTCCATAAGAACTGCCCCCCATGCTGCCATGCATGTTGGTTTCAATCCATTTCGGTCACCAGTACACCAGTACAGCCTTCATAGTCAGCACCACTGACTACCACACACAGGCTGCTTCCGAAAACTTGTCGATTAAGCAAGACATCTTCCGTACTCTATCTGCCGAGCTGTCACCCAAAACCATTCTCGCGACAAACACGTCTTCCATCAGCATCACAAAGATCGCTGCGTCGACCATACCTGAAGGCAAGACTGCGGCGGACCCGGAGGGCAAGGAGAGCGCGTCAAGAGTCGTTGGCCTGCACTTCTTCAACCCCGTCCCGGTGATGGTGTGTGCATAGGCCGCTGCTTCGCAACTCCGTCAACGGAAGCCGGGAGCAGCGCCACTAACCCCTGTTCCTATCGCTTCACAGAAACTCGTGGAGCTGATTGCTGCGGTGCAAACATCGGAGGAGACCCTGGATCGCGCGAGGGCCTACGCGACGGCATGCGGAAAAGGTGCGCATCGCATCCTTGGCTCCTTGGCTCTTCTCCCACTCACTACGCCGCTCATTATCTTTCACATATCACCTCGCTGACTACGAATGCGAATGCAAACGCGCATGGTGGGTCTAGAGGTGACGTACTCGAAGGACGTGCCTGGCTTCGTGGCGAATGGGCTGCTGATGCCCTTCATCAACGAGGTGCGTAGAGTTCGGACCCTTTCTCTCGCGTGGCCGCCATGCTAACGAAGTCTGACTGCGAATGTGCAGGCTATTATGATGCTCGAGAAGGTAACCCGCTGTTGGCCCGGCCGAATGTTATGGGATGGTTTGTTGAGCTCTTTCATAGGGTATCGCCACTCGGGAAGATATCGACAAGACGCTCAAGCTGGGGATGAACCACCCGATGGGACCTCTCCAATTAGGTATGCGTTTCAATATGTTTAATATTCATCTTGTGTTCATAAACTTTCTTTGCCACAGCGGATTTGTAAGTCGCCTCTATCTAAGCTTCGTTGACGTCTCATTACTCATTTCACACCACCGTGCCTCTGGTTTGTGTTGCATCCTGCATCACTTCTGATCGAACTCCGTTCGAATCGTTTTATTTCGCACAAACGGCTCATTTCCCCGGCCTCCCGATCGCCTCTACATGCACACGTACACAAACATCCTCGGTGGTTGCGTGGCTCGGAAAATTTCGCACCTTGTCTGATCTTGCGTGCGGCTTTCCTGCTCGTCCCACCTCCTATTTTGGATTGGGAACGGCTGCGGCACGCTCATTTTGGGTGGCGGCTCTCTTTCCCGCCGTTCTCTGCCGATCTGGATGTACCCTGGTACACTGGCTTGTGCGCTTCGGCAGCATTGGGTTGGATACGTGCCTAGCGATCCAGCAGACGATCTACAACGGCACGGCGGACTCGAAGTACCGTCCGAGCGTGTTGCTAGAGCGAATGGTGGATGCGCAGTGGTATGGGAAGAAGAGCGGGAAGGGCTTCTACGACTACCCCAGCCAGTAGGCAGCCACGTACTTATTTAGTACTTATGCAAGGCCACGGGTGCGGGTACCGTCGCAATACGGAACAGAGGGTCTCATTTCTGTTCTGCTCCCTTCTCTGTTCGGATCGCCGGTCTGGGCCCCCGACGTCCACCCCTTTTCTCGTGATGTCTCGCCATCGCTTCGCCGTCCCGTGCGCTGCCGATGTTGTGAGATGCGGCTAGGATCCGGGTGGACGGCGCACACTGGCATTGGCAATGACATCGTCGTTCGCCTTCGCTTGCGCGCGCGTTCTGTATCCAGACCGTCATCGCGATGGGAACTTTGTCTACTCGTCCACCATTCACCGGCAACCATACCGACTGGCTCCCTCGGGCGTGCGGGGTCGAGCGGCCATGCTTGGGCATGTCGCGTGACAGTGGACAGCCTGGACTCGGAAGTGCCGCAAGACCTTGTGATACGCTGCGCCTTCGCGGCCACGTTAACGACCTGCGCGTTCGGGACGTCCGGGAGCGACTTTCGTGTCGCCGTCTTGTTTTTCGACCGCAAGTCCTTAAGCTTCTAAAAGTTGCATGGGCGGCTCGACGCAGAGTCCTGCGCGCCCGCTCTCTATATGAGCCGCCGGCCGGGGGCAATCCGGAAACTCTAGCAATCCCAACCCCGATATGAAACGCGGAAGGCCACAGAAGGTGACACGCTTCCCTGGGCTGCCGAGCTCAGCTGGCTGTGCTTCTCCGGAGTTAGGTGTAAGGTAAGTCCAATGCAAACGCAAACTCCGCGCTTCTCGTACGAGCAAGCGCGCGGTGCTGCGTCGATTCGCTAGGCCGTCGGGATGCTCCGCACCCTGCGCTGTCAGGTGCGCTTACACCCCGCAGTTCGATCGACATCCTGTCTGCGGTTCTCGAGCTCCTCGTCGAGTGCCCCTTGCCTAAACGGGGCAGGGTGGTTCAAAAGGGACGTGCTCTCTCAGGGTGATTGGGCGCGTTGCTGAGAACGTACGAGCGTACACGCTTTCTAGTTTGGAACATGGGAGCTTCGCCCCAGCTTCTTGTCTCCTGTTCGGAGCGCGCTGGGGGTGGCCCATCGATGAGAGAATGCTGTGGTTGGGGGAACAACGGGGGTGGGTTTGAGACTTTGGCAATGTTCCAGGGTGTTCACCGCTCCGTAGGCGGTATCGTCATACTGAGGTCAAGGGTGTCCTGACTCAATCTCGTTTTGCCGCATAGATCGTGCTTCTCGATGGATGAAGCACGGCAAAGTAGCTTCTGCTGTGGAGCTCCCCTCGGTGTCACACTAGCAACTGCACACGCTGACTACAGTATCTCAAGCCTAGGTACTGCGCCGCGCGGGCCCTCGGAGGGGTGCCATCGATATCGTTCGTAGCAATCTTGCGCTTGTCGCAATCGGCATCGACCAGCAACCCTTTCCCCTTCGCGGACCTGGATTTCGCAAGCAGATCGAGGAACTCCAATCCTGCCAGTGGCCACGTCTCTTCCGACACGAAGTTCCCACTCATTCGCAACACGGCACGGGCTCGCGGACGCCTGGGCAACACCGGTCCGACGCACGCCGGCGTGTCTGCAATGAGGCAGCCTTCTCTCCGGGATCGCTCGCTTGCGCCTCCCTCGCCCTTGTCAGGGTCTCCACCCGGTCTCGCCGTTCGGGCACGTTCAGGAACTCGGGTTGCTATTCGAAGCCGACATGCCGTTTAGCATCCCTCCTCCACTCAACTTTGGGTCGGTGCATCGGCTTTGTCCTGACCCAGTGTGGATATATGACATGGACACTACGCTGAGGGTGCTGGATCAGAAGCTCGTTTGGGACTCTGATTGGGTAGGCACTCATGACGCCCGCCGGGGTGCCGATCACACGACACTGAATCGTGGTTGAGTGGCCCCTACCCCCTCCAAAGGAGAGATATGTACGGGTGTACAAGGCGCAGCGATGCGACGGGTCGGCGTGCTGGCGCTCGAGCTGCCAGGATAGGCGTTGACGCGGAGGCAGAACAGGCAGTCCGGGTCGCTGGATCGCCCCGCGCCTCCGTGCGTGGAGGTGATCGGGATTCGGAGGTGACATGGTGTTGGGAGAGCATGGGGAGCGCGGGCGTGTACGTGCTGTAATATTTCCAGCTTGCGGGAGGGGTACTTATAGGCGACCTAGCTCCCTGCCTTGGACTCAGACCAACACCTCGGAACCCATCTCCTCATCTCCCCCTCGACGAGCACGCTTCGCCGAGCCGAGCCGCCTTTTCTCTGCCTCGAGCCTCCCGAGACCGCGCCCTCCGGGTCGTGTCGCGTCGCGTCATCTCTCCGTCTACGCCTACTCCTCCCTCTTTCGCAAGCTTTCGATCGCGATGTGTGAAATCGAGTGGTGAGTAGCATGCTTGCTCGAGATAGACGCGACGAAGTTTCCCCGGGGGGCATGAGCGTGTGGACTGATCAGCCTTCTCTTCGCGCCACAGCTTCGGGAACTACCACCGCGGGTGCGAGGTGCGCTATCTTTGTCTTTGACCTTTCTCTGGCCGCACTATCCCAGCTCCCTCTGCTGACTGCGCCCGACGCGCCCACCAGCACTACGTGAAGCTGTACGAGAGCGGGAACAAGACGGACTGCGGCTCGCCGAGCTGTGCGCTGAGCGCCGCCCACAAGCATCGTCAGGGGCAGCGCACCTGCACCTGCTCGAAGGTGAGCTTAAACACAGACTTTGCGTTCGTCTTGATTTGAACGCGAACTCTGTTTTGACAGGTGCCACGCGAGTGCCGGAGGGTGTTGAGCCTGATCCACGAGAGGTGCGACAACTGCACCCGCGCGGCGTGGGCCACGCTCGAGCGCGAGTCAGGCCGGGTCTGGTGATCGCCCCCGGCTTCGCGCGTCGTCACTCGCGGGATGCGCGCCATGGGAACGGAACGTGCGCCCCACTTCTGATTTCTGCTTTATTTTTTGCTGTGATCGCGTTCGTTCGGGTGGTGGTGTTAGAGGCTGGTGGGTTGAAGCCTTGTTCGCTTTTTTTTTTCGCTTGGACCTTTGGGGCTGGCACACGTA
The DNA here is from genome assembly GCA_024305745.1 of Polyporus tsugae. Taxonomy (NCBI): domain Eukaryota; kingdom Fungi; phylum Basidiomycota; class Agaricomycetes; order Polyporales; family Polyporaceae; genus Polyporus; species Polyporus tsugae. The sequence goes on from JAHRBS010000005.1 coordinate 1,258,832, forward strand.
TTTGCTGTACAACACACGCATGTAGCTGTATCGATATGGGACACTGCAATGTACGATAGGCGCATCCACATCCCTCTCACGCGGGTCGCGTTCGAGACGTGCAAACCTCGAGGACGGTGCCGATCCGAGGAATCGACCGGAGCTGTCAAAGTGAACATGGCCATCTCCGGGTTCATTCCGTCAGAACATGCCGTCCCAGGGCAGTCTGGACGCGAAAAGGAGTTTGTCAGCGACGTTTCATCTCGGCATGCTCGTTTGTGTTATTGGCTGCACCGACAAAATGAGGGCTGCAGACGTTCAAAAAGGACATCCTAAGTTTGCGATGAGTTGAATCATCCCACTGCCGCTGTTGGATTCGACCTCGATCCCAACGCGAATCCTCTAACCGATGTGGAAGATACATTAATTTATGTCCTGCGCTAGGAGCGGGCTATTCATATAATTCGAGGGTCACTGGTCAGTGAGAGATCAGCGTAATCGATGGAACTTCACTGGTTCACGAGGCTCTGTTCGGGGATGAGTTCAAGGCGCTCGCTTTGGCGTCTAGCTTACCAGTTTTAGATTATTACCCGGGCTTCTCCCGGCCCGGTACCGGGCCCACACTGACACGTTGGCGGTTGAGTCTGCATCCGTGTTTGCATCCGCCCTCTAACCGCCTGTAACATACTCTGCCATGATACGCAAGGCAATGCCCCAACTATGCCCACTTATAAGGATAAGCGACACACTCCATTAATGGTGTAGTATAGCCCGAGTCGCCTCCGAATCCACTTCACGTCCTGTAGTTCTCGCAAGGACTTTATTCTTGGCACAAGTTGAGATCATCCCTGAGCAATGTCCTCGCCATCAGTCACTCCTGGCATCATATCTTCTTTGTGAGTCGTTTCATACGAATCAATCAGAATACTCCGCACTAATCCACGCTCCTCATCCGTTCACCTCCGAATCGGGACGTCCAAACTGGCAAGGCTGACAGCGGAGTACTGTTGCGTGGCCGCACTTTGTACGTTCTCGTGCCCCCCCCCAGGCGACCTCGTTGTGCGACAGACAGCTGAGATTCTCACATAGCACTGGTAACCTATGACTGGCTCATCCGCTTCGACGATGAAATCCGCTGTTTCTGGAACTTCCGCAAGGGCCGCAAGCCTGCTCACTGCTGCGGCGCTCGTTTACGGGTCGAGCCGCTATTTGCCTCTCATTCAGCTAGTACTCACCGTGTGAACGATCGACCCACACTGTCGGATATGGTGCGTGTACGCTACTCTATGAGTCGCGCTGCTCGACCGACTGAAAATACCGCCGTTAGGGGTGCGTGAACTGTTTGGTGGTTGGTCAATCCCAGTGGCTTTAAGAGAAAACAACTAGGTGTCAAATCGATTCGTACATCCAGTCGGTCGCCAACATTTTGCTGCTCATCACCCCTGCAAGTGAGGATTCGTTCCGCTGCACTGTGGGTTATTATCTTATCGCGGCCCTTACATTGCAGTCTTCTCGGCCTCGCGAGTATATGCACTGTCCGGGAGAAGCAAAACATTAGCTGGTTCCATGTTCCTATTGCTCTCCGTACCTTTTGGAATTAATGCGGTACGGAGGACAGCACTCCAGAGGGGCTTCAACATACGTACATCATATGGTTTATTTCCTTCAGCGTGTCTCGAATTCACCTCAATTTGTCGTCTATATTAAGGTGTACGTAGCTCGCGTGCAGGGCATCCTGTCAGAAGTTAATTTGTTCGATTTTTCTTGCAGTCGTCTTGTCCGCTAGGATCTGTGCAATCACAGGGGATGTCACCGTCCTAGTCGTCACATGGTGGAACACGTTTGCGCTGCTCAGACTACAGCAGGGATTGCTGACCGGACGGTCCATGGCTAGTGTGATGCTGTACAACGGTACGTCCACAGTACAACTTCCTTTTCTCATGCTTAATTGGTACAATAGGAAGTATATACTTCATGTGAGTCGTCTACAGGTTTTTAGGTTCGTGACGACGCTCACGGACGCGATAGCGCCATCACCGCCCTCAATTTGTTTCAAATGGTGTTCACGATCTTGAACCAGGTTTGTCTTTTTTCCGACGCGACCTTCAGACAACGCCTCGTTGTAAGCACTCCATTGCAGGTTTCAGGGAACCCCCTGGTTCTATCCGCTGAGAGCTACGTCGACAAGTTTATCAGCCCGTAAGTTCGCCTTCCGATCTCCATTGCTTCATTGTTTGCATATCGAGTTGTTTGAATTGTCTTGCCCGGGATCACCAACATTCTGATTTGTCACTTTCTCCTCAATATCCGACAAGCAGGCCGTGCAGCGGCAGGTCCCTCAGGCTCGTCACCATCAGCAGTGAATTCCCTTCAATTTGCGGCGCATCTCCAGACGGCTTCACTTCCCGCCTTCATCGCCTCGATCGGCGAGCCAGTTCACACCAGCCTAACCACTGTTGAGGAAGCGAGTGATGGAGAGGTGACGCATGTGAGCGGGCTGAGATCCCGCCAGAACGGCGTGCACGCGCGCCCGTGAGGGCTTCGGTGACAGTGAAGAACTTGGCGCAGGCGCGGACATCAATCCTCCAGACGTCAGCGTGTAACTTGGAAGGAATCGTATCCTAAGTAAGTTGACCGCTATACATCATGCTACACACGCCTTCTCTTACCCCCCGCTAGTAGTAGAACTTCTGGGCGCCGTCTGCTGAATTTGTCGGCCCGAAGCCACAAAGTCCGCTCAGGTTGGTATAGTAATGCAACGATATACGGTCTACAATTTTGTGTGTTTATTCTATCGCCCCCGCCCCATGGTCCGTATTTATTTTGAAGAGTACCCTGGATTTGCAGAGTCATGCAGCTGCAGCAGAGATGGAGGCGCTGAACGTAAGGTCAGGCTAGCGGTAGGTCCCCGGCCCGGGGTGGTAAGACAGGTCCGCCGAACCAGCGTCTACGGTACCAAACTTGGAGGCAGGCGCGCTTCGAGCTTGTCGGGAATGTCGACACTGGACAGAATCCTTCATACAAGGCCTGACCTTGGACTGATCTTGACCACGGCCTGCCACCATCCTCCTCAGGTACTTCCCTCGGTCCTTGCATCGTCTGCAGCTTTCAATAAACATATCAGAGCTGGTGGGATCCTCATATGCTCCCAGCACGACGACGTCATCGGCGCAGGGGCGTCTCAGGCACCAGGCTTTTCATGACCATGGCTCCAACAACCCTGTCCATCCTCATCCACAATGACCTCAGGTCTACCACCACTCGCTCAAGCCTGCTCAGGCGCACTGGGTAGCGCAGCGGCGAACGCGATCTCGTATCCGCTCAGTCTCGTTGCGACCAAGTTGCAAACGACCAGCTCGCGCAAGTTCAGAGGAACCCGCGGCTTTTTGCTGCTCATCGGCCGTATTCTGGATAGGGAGGGCCTGGCAGGGCTGTATGATGGGTTACCAGCGGATACAGCGTCGACCCTTCTGTCAAAGTGCGTACAGTATCGTGATTCCACTTGAGTGTCGTCCTAAGACTCCTAACTGACGACGCGACTGTCAGTTTTCTGTACTTCTACTTCTACACCCTCCTCCACGCCCTTGTAGCTCGACGACGCGCTTCTTCGCACGCTCCGCTACTCCAAACCGTCAAGCGCGCCGTTACCTCCCCCACGCGGCCGGTTCTTCTCGGTGCGCCGACAGAGCTAGCCATCGGTTTTATCGCCGGGGTAGCAAGCCGTGCGATCTCTACCCCCTTGAGCGTCATCACCGTACGTCTTCAGACAAGCGACGATGATGATGACGGCACCGAAAGGGATGCGGAAGCTTCAGTCGTTTCCGACCCTGCCGCCGCCAAGAAGCGACGACCTGAGTTTAGCGAGGTCCTACGAAGCATATACATAGAGGAGTCGCTGTCAGGATTCTGGGCTGGTTCGTATCGCGCATATACACATGCTCCTCACGCTTATAACTGATTGCTTTCGCCGTCAGGTTTCCGCCCGGCACTCCCGCTCTGTATCTCCCCCGCCCTCACGTTCCTCCTCATGCGAATCTTGAGCCGCTTGCGCCTTCCCCGCAAATCTCCCCACTCGTCCCATCAGTCTGCGCTTGGCGCGTTCCTCGCGGGAGCGACCGCGAATGCGCTGACAGTCACGATCCTGTACCCACTCCTCCTCGCGAAGGTGCGCGTGCAGGCTGGCCGCGCCCGTGCGGGGTGGACGCTGTCGATGACGGACGTGTGGGCTGCGGCACTCAAGGCAGAGGGATGGCGCGGACTGTATGCGGCGCTTGGTGTGCAGATATTGAAAGGGTTTGTGAGCCAGGGGGTCACGATGCTTGTGAAGCAGCGGTATGTGTTTCCTCGCACGTTATCTTCCAGGGGAACACGGTCGTTAACTTCGCTGGACACTGTTTCAGGATCGAGCGCCGCGTGGTGAGACTGTACACTCAGAACTAGTCGGACAGGACACGCATGGGGGTGTTTCCAGATCGCTACTGGCATATTCGTCGCGTATTTATTCGTCTCCTTGGTGCGTCCCTGCATCTTTGCAGAAGTGGTGTTGTGTTCACGATTGAGACAGGTATCGTTAGTGTCTTTATGTTCAATACAAATACACTCGGTTTCTTGAAACGTCCAGAGCAGATCGACGCATCCGAATCCTAGAGCTTCTGCCCACTTATACAGGGACGTCGGAGATGAAAAAAAAAATGAAGCTTCGAGGGGCTGTAACTCTCCGAGCGACGCCAGGGGGGCACGCTGGAGATGCTGCGGCAGTGTTTGCCAACTGAGAACCGCCTGTGTTCTCCGGCTATTATGCCGGAGATCAGTTACCGCAGCACCCTTCGCGTTATCTTGACGCCGCGAACACCTCAGGTTCGGTGCGGAGCTTCGGAGTTTGAGGGTTGGGGTATATAACGTCCGACGCTTGTGGCGATGTCTCCCCAATGGACTCTTCCGCACGCCTGCATGTCAGTGCCCGGTTGTAGGTAACCCAGTCTGCTTGCGCGGTGCGTGTCTTGGCATTCTTCCACTCGCTACTCCACCGGTTGTCCACGCTCCGTGCTCGGTGTCTACGCATCCAGTTGCTGACGGCTCTTGATGTAACGTTGCAGGTCTCCTCAACTTACCGCCCGATGACGGCAGCGCCCACTCCACATGGAGAGGGACGCATTTGCCGCATCCCTTGCAGTTTGTGAGTAACAGTCCTTGTCTTCGATGTCCATCATCCTCTTCCCTATCTCGCCATCGAGCTCGCTGCGCACATTTGCTGCCCTTCATGTCACAATTGCATCATGCCACCCAACTCCAACCATTGCTGACCATCTGTTCTGGCCTTCAGCCGTCTTGTCTGCCATCACGCCGTTCCGGCTCCATCCTCTCCGTCCTACTAGCCTGTCCACTTCAGCCTTCGACGAATCCTCGGCCTGACCGTCCCACGAGGTCGCCCTTCAAGTTTATCCTCTCCGCTACTAGTGCATATCCCTGAGAACACGAACGACTCCAAACGAGCGTTCGTGCACCGCTCACGTCGGGCTGTGTTGGCCGTCGCTGTTGCGATCGCTTGAGCCCCGCGTGAGCGTTCACAAAACAATTACCCCAGGACATCCCTCCGCGACTTGCGCCGGCGCCCAGTGCGCGCGCAGCCGCGATGGCACCACCGTCAAGCCCGCAGGAGCTGTGGAGCCATATATTACGTAGACGTATCTCTCTCGACGGTCGCATTTGAATATCATTTGTAGTTCGCTCTCGTGATCTGCTAGCTCGGATGGGTGAAAATCGGTCTCTGTGGTGAAGTTGTTGCGCGAAGTGAACATTTATTAAGGGGCTGGAGAACGTAGTTTCCCAGGTGGGTTTCGAAGAATTCCTGGCTACAGTTGATGTACAGATGGTTTCGAGCTGAGAACTGGGGCATGAGCCTGAGAGCTGAGGTCGGACTCGGACGATGTTGAGGATGGTGAGGGCATCAACTGTTAGTACGATGGATGCGATAGAAGTGTCGGTTACCTGTTGCGATTCCGCGTAGTACAGCTTACTATGTGTACTTGGACTTGATTGCGCCCTCAGACTCGGAGAGTTCACTGCGCCATTTTTCACGTACAGTACGGGCCGAGCTCCAGGTTGGCTGCGGCTGCTCTTCACAAATATGGCATTGACTCGTTAAATCGACTTGGAGAACTTCAAGAACAGCGACACAAACACTGGCAGGAGCGGGACGCATAGACGACAGATTGAGCGACTCAGATCCACAACAACTATCCAACCGTGTAGCCGACTACCACCGACTGACCGACCGACCGACCTACCCTAAGCATGCGCTAGACGAGGGGGCGGACGTCCATCATGAGACGGAGACAGCGAGCGGACGTTCAGATCTGTCCGGATGCACGGAGATGATCAGATCGGCCGTGGTGAACGATTAGCGGCAGCGCTCGATTCTGCGAGATTGGGACAACGCTCACCTAGCACGGAGGTTGCTAAGGAGACGTTCCAAGACCTTGGCATTCTGAGCCAGAATTACCTCGTTTTGAGCCAGAAGTATGAGTTGAGCTCGCAACTGACGCTCGGCGATGTCATGGAACCCAGAGGGGAGAGGGTCGACGGGGGCTTGATGGGGCAGGGCCACTACGTCCTTGTGCAGGGCGTTGAGGTTGTGGCCCGTGCTGTCGCTGTCGATCTTGGCAGTCACAGTGGTGACATGCGCGGCGAGGCGCTGGTCGAGAGAGTCGAACAATTGGTCAATGCTGCTGACGTTCTGCTCCGGGAGGTTGTCGATGTTTTGTCCGAGGTGGTTGTCGACGTCCTGCCTGAGGCTGTTGACATCCTGCCCGAGGTTGTCGACCTTCGCCCCAATGCTGTCGACATTCTCCTCAATGCTGTCGACCTTGTCCACGATGCTGTCGAGTTGGTTCGTCAGGTGCCGATCGAGGGTCTTGACCGCTTCCGATTTCTCCTGGACAGCAGAGAAGATGCTGCGATAAACGTAGGCGGCGGTAGGGTTTAACGTGGCGATATCGTTATGAACGAGGAGGAGCGAGCTATTATGGACCGTGGATCCCAGTTCATCGAGGGCCATGTTCTGAGAGTCCTGGGCATGGCCCTGCTCGGATTCTAAAACAATGAAGTGAACTTGAATTCGATTACTGAGGTCGTATAATCTCACAAAGTTCGCGCTGCCGCAGTGCCAGCTGCTCACCAACTACTTAAAGGTTGGGCGTGTTTGGCAACGCGTCCCCAGCGGCTACGTGGGGCCCAAGCCCTAAGTCATCTCCTCCATTCAATGGAAAAGCGACTGGGAAGAAGAACATCGAACGGCTGCGAGGGAGGGATGACTGGGGTGACTCGGAGTGACAAGCCGCGAATCCAGGCGCAGGCTGTGCAAGCGGCCTCATCAGTCGCGTTACGTCACGCGAACACACGCGTCTCGTCACGCTCCCTACTGCCAGGCGCGTGCTGGCGTCACTCCGCAGGCGCCTTTGTTTGTTGTTCCACTTAGCCACGACGACCCAACCTCTTCCCCACATTGACATTGAAAACCACGATTGAAAAGGATGTCTCTCAAGCTTCCAACACCCACCGACTTTACTGCATTTCCATTCAAGCCCTACGATATCCAGCTCGACCTCATGCGACAAGTCTTCTCCGCCATCGAACACAAGAAAGTCGCGATCACAGAGAGTCCAACAGGGACTGTAAGTCGCATATTGACTACACGTAGTTTTTAATCTCACTGTACCACAGGGGAAAACGCTCAGTCTGCTGTGCGCGTCGCTCACATGGCTGAAGGACGAACAACACAGGGCGCGTACTGGCGAACTGGAGTCCGACGGCGCATCCGCTGACGGTGACAGTAAAAGCCACCCCATGATACGTTCTGGATAGTAACACAATACCTAGGTTCAGACTGGGTCCTCGCGCAAACCATCGAGCGCCGTCGTCGACAGCTCGAAGCCGAGGACCTGGAGTATGCAGAACGCCTTGCCACCGCCCGGAAACGCGAAGCTCAGCTGCGAAAGCTCTCCCGTGGGCATGTGCGCAAGAAACTAGTAGGTATTTCAATCTCGTTTTCCCAATCCCTGGCCCTCATCTGCGTTCCAAAAAGCGACTCGAACCCGAGCTCGACGCCGCTCCCGACTCCGGCGACGACGAGGCCGCGTTCTTGCCCGACTCCGACGAGGGAGATGACGAGAAGAGCAACATTTCCCCGGCGGTGCTCGCCCTCATGCGCAAGTGCGTTCGATCGCCCTACTAAATTTCGTCTTCTTGTACTCATCAGGAGAGTTCTCCAGATTACAGGGCCCAACATCGTCACCAGACTCCGAGAAAGAGCCTACCTGCACGAAGATCTACTACGCCTCCCGAACGCACTCGCAGCTCGCACAGGTTCTGCACGAACTCGAGAAGCTCAAGATCACGCTCAACGTCGCAGTGCCGTCCGCCCCATCTCTGTCCGCAGCCGCGCGCAAGCCTCCAGACTCGAATCGCGGTTGTCATGGAAAGCGACCTGCTGAGCAGAATGAGGGTGAAGACAGTGGAGGGGATCACATAGGCACAGGTCCCCGCGCGGTGTCACTAGGGTCGCGAAAACAACTCTGCATCAACGAGCAGCTGAGAGGGAGAGCAGGCGACCTCGACGAGGCGTGTCGACAAATGCTAGGAGGTGACAATAACTCTTCCTCGGATTTGCGTGCGAGACACTTATAAATCAGTGTATAGAAAAAGGGAAGAAGCGGTGTCCACACCTCCCGCCCGCAGATGAGGAGACGCGGATGCTAGACTTGAGAGACCAGATATTGGTACATTTTCCTTTTAGCTACGCAATACGCAGCATCCAGACGGAGCTGAGCTGACTGGCGCGATCAAGGCGACGCCTAAAGACATCGAAGAGCTTTCCAGCATCGGCCAAGCTGCCGACACCTGCCCGTATTTCGGCTCGCGGCGCGCAATCCCACAGGCGCAGGTTCGTGCCACTGCCCATCCACCCGCGTCCCGGTGATAATGTATGTACCGACGACGCCTAATACCGATCGCAGATCGTCCTCCTCCCATACAACCTCCTCCTGCAGAAGACCGCACGCGAAGCCCTCGGTATCGACCTCGCCGGCCAGGTCGTCGTCATCGACGAGGCGCACAGTGCGTTCCCCGTTCCTCCCTCCCTCCCTCATTTTCTCCCTTCCTTTCATCCCCTGCTTCCCCTTAGTTGAACGAGAACTGACCTCGCTCCACCCGCGCCCCGGGCAGACCTGATCTCGACCCTCCTCTCGCTCTCGACGACGCGCCTCCCGCTGCGCACCCTCGCCGCCGCGCGGCACCAGCTCGGCATCTACCTCGCGCGCTTCCGCACGCGCCTGTCCACCGTGCATTCCCTCCACCTGAAGCGGCTCACGAACGTGCTCGACGCGCTCGCGAAGTTCGCGGAGGAGTGGCGCGAGGCGCAGCTGAGCCCCGGTGCCGGTACCACCGCGACCGATCGCGAACAGGGGAAGCTCGGTCCAGGGAAGGGGAAGACCGCGAAGGGGCCGTGGGCGGGAGTCGAGGTGATGACGAGCGGGGAGCTGATGGCGCGGTTGGGAAGGAAGGCGGAGGGGGTGAACCTGCTAGAGATCGAGAAGTATTTGCGGGAGAGCAAGGTGCGCGCTGCCCTGCTCCCGGTCTTGGAGTCCATGTCAAGGCTGAGCGCTGAGTGCTGGGCGTGTGGTGGCAGATCGCGCGGAAGATATCTGGGTATTCGGTAAAGGAACTGGAGAAGGCCGCAGGGCAAGGTGCGTCCCCTCAGCATCGGCATTGAAGGAGGACGGAGCGCGACGAGCTGAGGGTGCCATCCGCAGACACGGTAAAGCTCGCGAAGCTTGCACGACTGACGAACACGACTCCGCCCTTGCACGCGGTGGAGAGCTTCATCGTCGCCCTCGCCGCGTCGAGTGACGGTGCGTGCTCGTATGTCCCTTCATGACCCCGTGGTATGGTACGAATGAATATATGTGGCTGTAGACGGACGAGTGAACTTCAGCCTCGTCGACGGCTCAGTCGAGATCAAATACCAGCACCTGAACCCTGCGACGTACTTCCAAGAGGTCGTCGACACCGCGCGCTCCGTCATCCTCGCAGGCGGGACCATGTCGCCGGTACGCGTTCCATCTCTCTTCCTCTCAGATATCGCTTCGGTACACGCCAATCGCTGACCCACGCCACGCAAATCGAATACAGATGTCGGACGTCGTGAACCAGCTCTTCGCCAGCCTCCCACAGGAGCGCCTCGTGACGTTCTCGTGCGGGCACATCATCCCCGCGTCGAACCTACAGACGCTCGTCCTCAAGAAGGGGCCGAGGGGCGGGGAGCTGACGTTCAAGTTCCAACAACGCGGAGACGATTCTCTTGTGCGTTTTCCCAGCCCACCCTTCCGTTAATATCGGGGAACGAGCACTGACGTGAAAATGGGTACGCGAAGATCGCAGAGCTCGGCCAGATCCTCCTGAACTTCACGAACGTCGTGCCGGCGGGCATGGTCGTGTTCGTCCCGAGCTACGGATTTCTGAACGTCGTGACTGAGAAGTGGAAAACGAGTGGAGTGCTGGAGAAGCTAGGCGCGAAGAAGAAGGTGCGCCTTGTCTTCCGGCTGGGCTTTCCGATTTCGACTGATCGAGTTGCCCACGCAGGTCTTCTCGGAGCCGCAGGAGAGCAACGAGGTCGAAGCCGTCCTCAGAGACTACGCCGCGGCGGTGAAGGACAGTCAGGTGCGCCGTCCCCCGTTTCGCCCATACCCGCAATGACAAACACAACGGTAGGGTCCCACGACGGAAGGCACGAAGAAGCGGGGCGCGCTCCTGTTCGCCGTCGTCGGCGCGAAGCTCTCCGAGGGCCTCAACTTCACAGACGACCTCGCGCGCGCGGTCGTCATCGTCGGCCTGCCATTCGCGAACCTCGGCTCGCCCGAGCTGCGCGAGCGCATGAGCTACGTCAACCGGCTCCAGCAGCAGCAGCAGCAACAACATCCGAGGGCGGCGGGCGTGAAGGACGCGGGGACGGAGCTGTACGAGAACATGTGCATGAACGCGGTGAACCAGAGCATAGGTGCGTCTTCGTGCTCTCGGTGCTCCGGATCCTGTCCCTTGATAGTAGTGCTCAACGTGGAACTTTGTACTCGTGGATAGGCCGCGCGATCCGACATCGAGGGGACTGGGCTGCGCTCGTGTTGGTCGATTGCCGGTACGCCTCGCCGAGGATACGGGGGAAGCTGCCCAAGTGGATCGAGGCGGGTACTGTGGTTACGGACAGCTTCGGGCAGGCTGTGAAGGAGCTCGGAAGGTTCTATCGGGAGAAGAGGGGCGGGTAGGTGAGCATGCGGTCTGTACAGAGCGATGGGATGTTGTATGCACTAGCGTCCAGAACGTCCAGAACGTCGATCTCCCGCGTGAGCCGTGTCTCACGTCCGCCTGCGTCTTCAACCGGTGAACGACGAGGAAGCGTGGCGAGTGTCCCCTACGCCCCAACATTTGTAGACCCATATTTGAATGGGGTCCCTTCATGAACAGTCGGTGCGTGTGTTCACTCTGGCTGTATGCAGACCAGCGGAATGGCACGTTGTAGACACAAGGGGAGTCGCCTTTGCGCATTATGGTACAGCGTTGATACACGGATTATTATTTGGTTCTTTCATTCCCTCCATGGGTGCGCCTTGGCCGAGACCCAAGGATGGATGAACGTCTTCTCCTTATCCCACTGCCACACCACGGAACGGGCAGTTAGTAGCAGCCACACCGACCGAGTTCGGTCAGAGTACACGTACGACGTTGCCCGTCCAGTATACGTCGCTCTCGAGGAGGGCCTTCACCTCAGCGTACGACGCCGCCTCGACGATCCTGAGCGACCCGGCCACGTTCCGTTCGGCGTTCGGGCTGTCGAGGGCTTCGTTCGGGGAGAGGATCGCGCCTCCCAACCCTGCGTGACGGTGTCAGCATGTTCGACATGCTCAAAGGAAGGAGGCTACGCACTAATCCTGGGCTCCTTCGCCGAATTGGCAAGGTGGGCTTCGCGAACCTTGAGACGACGCTCCGGCGCGCCTTCGTCGGTGTAATCGGGGGCGTAGACAACGAAGTGCGGCATCTCTCCGCTCTGCAGTTGAGTTCGAGTGTGTGACGACTGACCTTTATCGATTAATTCATCTCTTATATATCACTACGCTGAGTGTCCAGAACCAGCGAGTTGAGAGAGCGGTGAGATTGAACTGGCCTCCGTAAGCCATGGTCACTGGGAGCTCATGTGAGTGCAGGCGCGCGTCGGGCTAGGCCGTTCGCCTCGCGCTTGGTAAGCGACTCAGCGACTTGGACTTGCTCTCCGACGACGGCGACCACGACTTCAAACGATGCCTCCAACGTCCTCTAACTATCTGCTTCGGCAGTTCATCACGACTCCTCCACGCTGTTCGCGCGACTCTGCCAGTGTGTCGTTGAGAAGCTGGTCCTCCGACGCGTCGCGCAGTTCTACGACCTCCCGACCTGCGTTCTGTTTGAGTCGATCTACATCTGCACCTATACCTCATCGTTCTGGACCTTCGCACCTGTCCTCTCTCAGGAATACCCGGAGAACATTCGTCTCAACTTCGTCAACACGAGCCGCCATTGCGCAGCGTCCGCCCTCACATAGAACGCAACTAGTCTCATATCCCTCCCCTTCGGAGACGCGAGAGGAAGATGAGGACGAGGATGAGCGCGACGTGGAGTTTGTACCTCCGGAGGAGGCCGTGTTAGAAATGACTGATAGAGCAGCCGAGGTATGTGCGTCCGTCTACTCGTCTATCATGTCTTGCGGTATCTCAACCATGCTGGTCCTTGGATGTCGGTCATGTAGCAACTCCGTTCGATAGCAAGACGAGAGAACAACGATGCATCTGCGTTACGAATTGCAGTAGAAAGCGGAGGGTGTCACGGATACCAGTACAAGATGGAGCTTGCGAAGAAGCGCGAGCCGGACGACTAGTGCGTTCTCACCACCTTCTCCATTCCGTCCCCTGGCTGCTAACCGAGGCCGCGGGGCGTGGATACAGTCATTTTGCGCACCCGCAGATACAGCCCTCCAATATATACGTCGACGCCGTGTCCATGACGCTACTGAAGGGTTCGATCATCGACTTTGCAACAGAGCTCATCGGCAGCAGTTTCCGCATCGTGGAGAACCCTCAGGTCAGTCATGTTTCACTTTCAGCTACCCATTGCACGCACATGATACAGTTACTGACCGGTCGGTTTTCAGGCAAAGGGCAGTGGCTGTGGATGCGGTGTCAGTTGGGAGCTCAAGCTCTAACGGACCGAGGACAATCTAGACATGAAATCTACGCATACATGTACAGGTATAATACGATTATATCCCCGTTTGCTCATCCAATCCCCACTGTGACCTTCCCGTTTGTGTGGATACCTGCGTTCCGCGTGCTTACACAGGTGTTCGCATCGTCGTCTTCCTGCTTACGGTGGGTACCGCAGTACATCGGTTGCTTCATACCTCAATCCCTTCGCAGCTTCCCTCCTTACTCAGCGTCTCACAAAGGAACACCTGGGCGCAGTCATTCGTCGACAAACATTCACACGTACTTACCAAGTATTGTCATGTGCACAACTTCGCAGGTGAACGATTTCCCAGGCAGGATTGTTGATAAAAGCGTCTCGAAACGGTGGCCTTCGCAACCACGCATTGCTTTACAGCGATGACGGACAAGACCTTCAGACTCGTTACCGTGAACACCGCGCCAGAGCGCGCGAAGAGGCTCATCGGTCGCGTCGTTGAGGACGTCAAGGACAAATACACCATCGTGTACGTTGCGAACGTAGAAAGTAGGCGCTCCTCCGAACCTCGTATGCCGATCTTACGCTGATCTTCGGACGCGCAGAAATCGAAGACGTCAAAGCGACGGTGGAGAGAGAACAGCCGAACGTTCTCGTAAGTCCAAAGAGTTGCACGACGATGCCTCGCCCTTATCGTCAACATCTACAGTTTACCGCATCGATGTGGACACCAGAGCAGGCTCAGGTGCGAAATCATAAACTGAAAGTAATGTGAATTTTTTGCTCACTCGTACGCGTTGCTTCTAGGAGATCGTGGGGATCGCAAAGGCGACGATCCCCGGAATCAAGACGTTCAGCCTTCCCCAGGGCCTTCAGGTCGAGAAAGGGCCGGATGCGGTCGTGGAGTATATCAAGGAGAACATTCCCGCCCTCCTCGGTTCGTGGTGTATCCTGCATCTGTGACGACCAAAATTATCCACACCGAAGTCTCTATTGTGCAGACACTTGCTCGCCCGAGTAGAGGAGGAGATGTCAGGCACTGGCAGGTGTGGTCGCTTGGAAAACGACAGGCGCAGACATATGGCTATCGGGGATCGGGACCCAATATCAGAACTGGGGTCTCAGAATTCGCTCGCTCGAGGGATGGTCAACCCAGCATTCGGTTTTGAACAAGCACCGATTTAGTGATAGAGCTTGTTAACGTGTGTCAACACCCTAAGTTATATTGTCGTTTGGACTTGGGCCTAACTGTACCATAATACAGGCCCGTCTCCGCCTCGTCCTCAGATCCAACTCCATCCTCCTGACTCCCTGAATACAAGCTCAAAGCGAGGCAGCACTAGGGAATCACACACCAGTTATGCGGGCCTACATACTCGATGGCGGTTCCGCCGCACACTCTGCAAGCAGCCTAGAGATGCCTTGGCAACGTCCCATAGTGACCACCGGTCGTACGAGATTCCCGCCGCTTCCGGGTCCCGCGACCGTACTACGTTCACCAAGTGGGGAAACAGCCGATCCAACATCTCCGCAAAGTCGAACACACGATCGCTCCCTTCGGTCTTCGTGCAGAAGCAGGTGAACTCCAGCTCAACCAATTGGTGATGCAAGACCGGGACGTCAGTTCCAGGGTCTGCATCGACATCGATGTCCGCGAGGTGCAGGCGGGACAAGTGGGGGCAGCGAGTGGCGAGCGCGATGAGCGCACCGAGTGTCGGCCGCACGTTGCCCCCCAGGGAGGTGTCGGTGAGATGGGATACAGGGGTGTACTGCAATGTCAGGGACCTGAGCCTCGGTAATGCTTTGGAGAGCATAACTATGGCCGCGTCGGACATATGAACAGCGGTCTTGCCGCTGAGGTCGATAGATAGGTCCTCGAGCTCGGCAAAGAAAAGCAACGGGGTCAGGAAGGGGTTGAAATTGAGGTGCGTGCTCGACCCGTCCCAGTGGTCACGCTCGGGTTCGCTGTCCAACTCGCATTTCACCGCGAACTTGCGCAGGGTGACCGGAAGCTTGTCCACGGCTAGGTTAAAGAATCCCTCAAGCCGGGAATCTGGGGTGGGGGAAGCCTGGTCACGGACCCGAAATGAGACCGAGTGGAGATTGGGCGACTTGAGGTTCTCGATGAAGGTAAGAAGGGATTCCAATGGGCCGCCAAGCCTGAGGTCGCGTAAATCGGGGAGGGAGAAGGAGTAAGACTCGCGTTCAGGCATCTCGTCGCATGCCAGGGACCTGATATCGAGATGCTGCAGAGAGTGGAGGGAGCCCAATTGGCACCATGTGGCAGCATCCAGTGTTAACTGCGATGTGAAGCACTGCAGATGAGTAAAGCCGGCCAAGCTTTGAATATGTCTGACATGTAGGTGGAAGTTGAGGGCGGAGAACTTCAACCCCTTGATAATGAGAAGTTCTCGTAAGGCGGGAGAAGAAATGTGGATCGCGCTGAGTAGCACCTCGAAGTTCTGCCGATCTTCCTTCCAGTCCTCACCAGTCCAGTCGTTGTCCGTGCGATCACTGAAGGATACAGCGATAGATTGTAGCGTTGGGGAGAGCAAATGAATTGTGTGGGCGGTTGTATTCACGTCGAGGGATAGAGCCGTCAGCCGTTGAAGGCGAGGAAAGAGCGGTGCGCTGCGGCACTTGATGACAAGGAGCGACCAGATAGGATAGCGTACACGGACCACGTCGTGCCAATCATGACGGAGTTCCCTGACACGTTGGGCGTACGAGTAAAGACGAGTCCATCCATCCGCTGTGACACTCGAGAAGACATCCTGGATGCCAATGTTGGTCAGTAGTCATCAAACGACAGACATTGGGTGGCGTACCAGAGGCAGAAGGTCGCTCCGATATGACGGCAAGACCTTGAGCAGTGGCCAGATGCCCTCGAGGACCTCCCATAGCGCATCCAAGGCATGCTCGGCGAATGCGCGGCAAACCCGGGCAGCAGATGCGAGATCGTGTCGCGCTCGTTGACGGCTCACCGCACATCCGTGCTTCTCGGTGGTAGTGGCGGAACTCAATCTAGGATATACGGGTCTGAGTTCCCGGAAGGTCATGCGAACGATCTCGTCACAGGCCAGGATCGATGTGATACTAGTCATCTTTGGGAGAACCGGTGAGTTGCGTGAAAACTAGTGCCACGAGATGAAGCCTTGCCTTGAGAATGGAGGGTGGCGTATGGCCGTTATGAAAGGAAGAGCGGACAGATGGGGGATGCATATATACGCGAGGAACGGCCCGAGACGGGGCGGCGCTACGCCCGCCACTCGTGTCCTATTTTATTGTGCCGCCACATCGCGCCAGTAGCTTAGACAACAGCAGCAACCGTGGTGCACGCATGAAATTCACAAGCTGCTAGCGCTCACCGTTTGTAATCATACTCGACATACTCGACATGACGCGTTTTGAGGTACATAAGATGCTGGAATGGAACAGATCAACACGATGAAGACGCCGGACCGACATGAGACAATAAGCACGCAGGAGCTCTCACCTAAGTAGATGGACTGATGGCGCGTTCAGGGCTCCTCCGCATCCTTGAGCGCCGCGCGGTGCCGCCTCCCAAGTTGCATCGCATACAAAAATTCCTCTATCCGCCGCCACGTCTTCTGAGCCTCCTTGCCTCTTTCCTCCCAAGATAAGCCATCGTAGGATCCATCGTCCTCTTCCTCCTCGAACGACGGACTCAGATCCAAGCACGGGAACAGGCGGTCGATGAAGAGCGCCGCCGTGTACAGCACATGATCGCGGCCCCAGTCGCGGAAGAACACACGAAGCTTCCGCAGCGCGCGCTGTCCGACGAACGGCATGTCTGTCTCCGTCTCACGCACGTCGCGGAGCGCTACCTCCGGGAGGGTCAGCTCGGCCAGGCGCGGGCACTGGCGCGCGAGCGCAACGAGGACGGACGGCGTCAGCTTCGTGTGGGTGCGGTACTGCTCGCTGGATCCCGAGGGCATGATGTGGAGCGCGGTGAGCTTCGGCTACGCCGCGATCATTTGGAGGATGCCCGCGTCGGTGAGGGACGGGATCTCGTGGAAGTCGAGCGTGACTTTGCGCAGGAAGCGGAGGCCGAGCGCGGGGCGGATGACGTCGACGAGCAAGGAGCGCTGCAGCGAGTTGCCGGCGTGCTCGTCGCGGTACGTCTCGTCTGGGTACCTGAGCGTGAGCTCGCGGAGGACCGGAGGGCCGGTTGTGGCGTTGTTGTAGATGGTGTCGATGCAGCGCGTGATCGCGGCTGGTGCTGCGCAGGTGTCGAACTCGATGGTCTGTACCTTGAGCTCGCAGGGGATGGCGGCGTCAAGGAAGAGATGGATATGGTTGGGAGACCCGCGGATATCCAGGTGCTTCACTTCATCGAAACCTCCCCGGAATGGGTCGTATTCATCGTACTCTTCATCCTCTGGATCCTGTGGTCGAGGAGGAAGGTGTTCCATGTCGATCGTCGCGGCAAGTGAATGGAGGCTCGGACGGACTCCGACCTACCGAAGGAAGGCGAAGTCAAGCACGCAGTCGCGGGCATGCAGCACCACGATATCCTTGAGGTCTGAGATGCGGTAGAAACAAGTGGGTGGGAGGTCCGAGACGTTGCTCTTGATGGAGAGCGTTTTGATCCTAGGCGCTATCGACATAATCTGCCGAAAGAGCATGTTCACAACGACCGTGTCCCCTTCCCGTAACCGACCGCAACCAGGTACCACCTTATCGAACCTCAGAGCCAAAGACAAGCTCCGGAGTTTCGGGGACACGAATATCATCGACGTGGGGTTTTGGACACCGAGAGGGAGTACCGAAAGCTCCTCCAGGTTGGGTAAGAGCGGTTCTGGGCCACACCATCGCCCAATGAAGGCCCATGTTGAGGGATGAATCCCAATCCAGTCCTTGTCGTGCAAAGCTCGTACACGTCGGGCGTGCATTTGAAAGCGCAGCCAGGACTGTTCGGTGATATCCGCTCGCAGCATCTACTTCGGATAAGCCACTTCCTCGGGAGAGTACTAGACTGGCTTACGGTTATATTAGTTTTCTGGGACTGCCTCTTGGGTTCCGAAAGAAGCGAGAGCAGGGGCTCCACGCTGTCTAGCTTTCGCCATAGGACTACGAGAGCATGCTCCGTCAAAGCGCGACAGGAAAGCGCAGCAGCAGCGAGGGTCTTGCGAACCCCTTGGTGTTCGCGATAGATCTCAGTTGCACGCATGTCGTCAACATCATTGGGGTCGGACCGGGCGAGCTCGAGATGGGAGAAGATCTCTCCTAGTAGTTCTGGACATTGCAAGAGGTGGCGGGATGCCATTAGGCTCGTTGATCGGAAAACGTCTGCTGTCCGCAAAAATGAAGTTAGTGTTTATGCTGGGCCCGGCCCCAGAGTCCATGCCGGTGAATTACTTGCCGCGTGCGGCCGCTGCTTGCCACTATATTACTATATGTACTGTGGTATGTAGCTCACGGAGTGTCGTAGTCCTGGCGTGCGGATAGTCACTGTGGGCCGGTTTCTCGTGAGCAGATTTCCCAGTATGTCACGTAGAGAACATACACTCGTACGTTCAACTTCCTCGCTGCTCTGTTGGCATTGTTGGTGGTAGTGGTACCGGTTGAAAGACAACGTGCCTCGGGGCTAGCCGAACATGGAAAACACGTGGCAACCAAACTTCGGACGCTAACTAGTGCTGAACACGACTCCTGGGACAAGTCGCCGCGGCGGACGTAGTGACTTACTACTAAGTACCATCACCAAAACGGCGGCAAAGTGGCAAGGCAGGTAATAATCCCGCTGTTAATAATCAGCTTACTGTGCCAACAATGATTTTATATTGATTATAACGCAATGTAAGTCGGCCGGAATCCTTGGGCCGGTCGCAACCGGCTGAGATGATGGGGGCGCTTGCAACCGCCTTGCCACCAGCTTGCGACCTCCTCCCAAGCCTCTTGTATCTGCTTACTATCTTGCGTTCTCTTGCGACGCTCTGGCAAGTACACCTCCCATCACATCAAACTGCTGGAGCCTTCCATCATGAACTGTACAGCACGTCGCCGGGGTTTCAATTGTGCTCCCTTAAAAACCTCCCCTCCGCTTCACTCGTTATTTCTCTCCCTTACTTCAACCCCACCGCCGTCGATCAGGAATACGGTAAGTCCTCCCTCAATTCTTCCCTCATTTGTGCCACGACACCACTGCATGCAAGGCCTCCAAGGTACGTCCCGCATACCGTACCAAGCCGGTGCTCAGTGTCTTGGGAAACACTGGGGTTGGCTGCGTCCTTGGCTTCTCTCGGGTGCGTCTCCGTTCTCTGCGGTGCGGCTCAGGCTCTCGCGATCGTCTACGATACTCCTCTGGATGCTGGCTCGCTGGCGGCATCTGACTCTCCTCGTCGTGTTGCCCTCCTGTCTCCGGAGCTCCCCTGGTCCCCATCACTGATGGACGGTGTCATCGTTGCCGTCACCGTCACCGCCATTGTCGCCGTACAGCCTCCATTGCGAGCTCCCGGTTGCTTACTAGTACCTGTACTATGTAGATACCGCTTCTCTCTCATGTATGGCCCATTGTTGGTAGCTACTACAATATACATATTTTGGCACAATTTCTATCAAGTCGGATGTTTGCAATCAGCCTGGAATAAAATCTAGAACAATGGAATGCTTGGATTGTCTGTCATCCTCGCGCACCTTGCAACCTGATGGCATCATGGCGTTCATTGCCATTGACTTACTCATATCTTACAACCAACTTGCAACTAGCCCCACCTCGTCATAGTGTAACTATGATAGATTGGGAGTTCACAATTATTACATCGCATAAAATGACATTACAATACATTGCAATCCTCTTGCAATCCCCTGTAAGATCCACGCCAAAACGGTGATGCACTGTACCATTTCGACCCTATGTTCGCGTCACGCGTCACAGGGGTCCCCGAACATTCGCGTCACGCGTCCCAGGGGGGGTCTGAGCTTCCTATTGGTGGAAGGTCACGGGCGCTAAACAGGCGCTTAAGCCCGTTTGGCTGGTGAGAAAGGCCTGTGAACAAAAAAATTGTTCGCGTCACAGGGTCACGGGGGGGTCCGAACTTTCCATGCAGCTGTTTGGGGGTGTCACGCGTCCCCCCCCGTGAACATTTGGTCGAAATAGTACAGTACTTCATGACCCTAGACCAGCTCGACATACTACTTCTGACACCGTTCCCATTCAAGGTGAGCCTGTTGACGTGTACTATATGCACTCTTGAGAAAATCAATATAATATCGACTTAGCGAAGTCTGGTGTAGTAACGTTCTAATTATGTACAGTCCCGTTCCACGAGGGCTTCCTATCCAAAAAGTAGCGTATGTCGGTGAGTCTCGTATAAGATAAATGCTGTCGATTTTGTGAACTACCAACTAGGATGACTAGTAATCCCATGCCCAGCATCGATATGCCGACACCTCGGACCACACACTCTCACCTGCTTCCGCGTCGAGTTCTGCAGCCTCCAGCGTGGTCCTCCGCGATTCCTAATGACCCTCATCGAACCCCTCCTACCCTTTTCCAATATAGAGGAAATGGAGTTCTTCTTTGAAGTACACCTCCCTCTCCGCGACAAGGACCTCGAACGCTTCGCTCGCGCCTGGCCCAAGACACACACGCTCGTCCTCATGCAATTTGAAGCCAGGCTATCAGACCCCGATAGGGTCCCCGGCCGGTCGAGCATTCCACGCTCCACGGGCTTATCGAGCTCGCGCGTGGTTGTCCCAAGCTCGACACGCTCTGCACCCCCGACCTCGACACAAGTCCGCTGCCCCAATTCGTCGGACAGCGTCCTTCGGGGCACGGCCCGCTCTACCTGTCCATCCAAAAACCTCGTCGAGGTCCAGGACGAAGAGACCCGTCCCGTTGTATACTCTACGCGGTAGTCCGGTATTCACGACTTGCCACACTGTGGCGTGAATGACAACCCGTACGACCAGGGCTCGGAGAACATCGCGCTTGAAGCCTCCCTGTATGCAGATTCCACGACACTTCGATGAGGGTTGATGCATTGACTGTAAGAGTAGCTAGCTTGTTCAACTCCTCGTACGCTGGAGATTACGGTACATCACTTGCGTAGGTGTTTTACAATATGTAGTCCCGGGGCTGTGACCGATTTCAAGCTCCCCTAGTTAGCGCCCTCCAAGCCATCGGTTACTACGAGAGTTACGTCATCGACCAGCACATCCATACCCTCGGCTTACAACTTGCCAGGAGCCACACCCTAACGCTGTTCCCCTGCTAGGTTGCGTTTGTGGAGGTAAGTGTCAAAACACTATAATTCTGTGGCGACATGTGCTGATTCAGTTCCGACTGCCAACTAACTGCTTACCAAGATATGACCGGTGCCATACAACGCACAATCGCCAGTCCAGCGATTCTTGTGCAGATCTTCTCCCAGCTCTCGCCGGGGTGGAACGAGGCAGATGATCCTGACGACGCTGATTATGAGGACGAACGCGAGAATCGCGCGTCGCTCCGTAGCGCATTGGCCGCTTGTGCTCGTGTCTGTCGCGCGTTCTCCGGTCCCGCGCTGGACGCGCAGTGGAGAGTGCTGGATGATGTCGTTGTCTTGCTGAAGATGTTACCGCACACCTTGAGCGACCCAGGCGAATATTCGGAGTCGAAATTCGATCAGGATATGAATCTGGCGCAGCTTGACATCTTGGTCAGTTTTCTCCTACATCTCCCTCGGTCGTGTGTCCTAACGGGCTGTATCATGCGATTCATAGGATATTTCATCGGACATCGATGATTCAGCGTGGATGACATTCCGAGAGTTTGCGCGACGTGTGCGCGAACTGAATGCTTGTCCGCCAGATTGTTTCATCCACCCCGACGTCTGGACTACGCTCGCAACTCGACTACAAGGCAGCCCACTCCTACCGCATCTCCACAGCCTCCATATCTCCATGAAATACAAAGACCCGGCATCTTTTGTCCTCTGTCTCTCTCCAACGCTGCGGCAGCTGAGCTTCTCCTTCTGCGATGACGAAGGACGGCCCATGCTGACGAATGGCAACTTCGTCCAGAACATCATCGCCGTCATTTCTGCGACTCAGGAACTGCCCTTGGCCTCGTACAGACAGCTGGCACCGCCGGAGCCGGAATGCACCGAGGCGGTCGGACAGCACCTTCGCTCCATCGGACGTTTATCTCACCTGGAGGTCCTCAACCTGGTCGCTGCCGGATCCCGCGTCAAAGTTCCTGCCCTCAGAGCGCTCTCCACACTGTCTTCATTGCACACGCTGCGGCTGGTTGTGCCACGCAAGGATGAGGACGAAGATGACACACTATCCCTGGAGGGCCTAAAGACGATCCGCCACCTCCACCTCAGCGGTGAGGTGGAAGGAATCCGCCGAGTCATGTCGGCGATCCCCCCTGCCAACCTCCGTCACCTATATCTGCGCATCTCAGGATCGAAGAGCAAATCGATCGAACAAGCCTTCGGGGCTATCAAGCATGACATTCCTAAGGAGCTCGAGTCCTTCGAGTGCGTCTTCTTCGGCCCGATCGCGGAGGGCCCACGGCCGCTCCTCAGACTCTTCAACGCCTTCCTCCAGTTCAAGACCCTGAAGTATTTTGCGGTCCACATGATGATGGGGAACGGTATGCACCTCTCCGACAACGACCTCCGCGTCTTTGGGTCCAGTTGGTCCAACCTTGAACGGTTTGCGCTGATGAGTTGGGAGCTGCCGACGCATGGACCTGCTCGGACAGCCGGCAGGCCGACTATCGCAGGCCTGATCGAGCTGGCGCAGAGCTGTCCCCGATTGCACCTCATCCGCGTACCGGGCTTGGATGTTGGGGCGTTGCCTGCCGCCGACGTCGTCCCTGAACACGGCCACGCGCTCATGCGCTACCTCGACCCGTGCATGTTCGTCAACGATAAGAAGGCGGACTTAGACGAGGTTGCGCGGATTCTCGACCACCTCTTTCCAACCCTTGTGGATATCCCTCAGAAATACATCAAGTACAACGCAACGGACGAATCGGTTTCTTGGGATGAGGTGCAGGAGTTGATGCGGGCGAGGAGAGCGGCGCGCAGGCTCGGAGTCGATGCGCACGGCGGTCACTCGCATAATTAGCCAGGGTTGGGACATCATATGGCCAGGGACAACTTCTCTGTTTGGTCTTCTGGAGATCACGGGCCTCATTTTTATCGAGGGGAAGCGGAGTCTCGGAGTACTGTAGTCGTCAACTCATAGTATTGGTGGGACGTATGTAGCGTATGGCATCCCTTGCTAATCTGCTTAATTGGACCTCGAGCACCGAGCTGGAACCACTCGAAGGACAGGTTCCTTACAGCCGCAGCGGGCGAGTCTCAGGTACACGGCTGCAGCATATCCCCTGGCCTGGGATCACAAATAGATGAAAGTGTACAGTATCCCACTTGGCTACCGCAGGGACAGCGTCACCAGATCTAGACTATGGTGCTCAATACCGAAGCAGCTGCGGCATCGATATCGAGGACTATGAAGCATATCGAAACTTCGGTTCTGCGGGTCTCCTTCCTTCGGTCTACATGGATGTTGTGCTACGGCACGCTGCAGCTGCTTGCAAAGCGAAGAAGGCCTCAGCACTCACCATTGAGATCTTTGGGAGGAGTATATTTAAAGCCTCTGAGTGGTGGGCGTTCTCCTCAACAGACCAGACACTCCAATCCTCCCCTACCACCGCGGGCTCAACCCCATGGTCGAGGTAACCTGGGACGGCGACGCGATGCGTCTCGGTACGTCCCTGGCTTCACTCCTGCCTTCTCATGACTGTGCTCGATTGACATATTGTTATCAACGCTGCCGCAGGACGGTGTGGATATCCCAGCCTTGGCATGGATTCCGCCCATCTCAGTCCTTACTCCTAGAAACTCGGTGATAATGGATATGTAAGTGCTCTATCGACGTGTTCAATATTGATGCGAAGAAATGATACTCACGAAATGGCATGCAGTCGTACGCGGGTGATATAGCCTTTGTAAAACCCTTACCTAGGCTCTATCCGGCGTATGAATATGATGGCCTGAAATATGGCCAGAAAAACAAATCAAATACCCCAGGACATTCTCTCCCTCGCCCCGCCATCACAATTTCACGACAACGGAGCGCCGTCGCAAAAGCGTGGGGGCCTCGGCAGCGTGATGGCAGAGGGAACATATATAAATTGCATGTTGTAGCCAGACGCATCTATGGAAGAGTCGGTTGGAAGCGGGCGAGTGCGACAGTGAGCACACTATGAGGGTCGCTGAACATGAAGAACGTCAATGATCTTCTCCAGCTGCGGGTTACCCCCCAGTCGCACGATTTCTGCGCGAATATGGGATTCGAGTTCGTCCATTACGCTGAGCGTGTAATCAAATGACTTCGTGTGATCGCGCAAATATGATATTGCATAATTCTTGAGCGTAGGGGTCGTCGGTCGTTTCTGTAGGACGTCTAGAGCGGACATGCGCGTCAGAAGAAAGCTGTCAAGACTTAGGAGTGAGACGCGTACTCAGGATCTGACGATTTGACGTGTCCGCGCGGACTCCATGCACGACCGGGAAGGAGAACTTCCCTTCTGACAAATCCTCTGCAAAGCCTTTGTTGGCCGTGTACTGGTTATATTCGCAGATTAGGCGAAGACAGAGCTGGAATGGGAGGGAGACGTGCTTGTGTGCTTTGCAAGTTCATGTAATCGTCTCTGATCTGGAAGTGTACACCGATAAGGTTGACGAGGGGAACATAGTCACTAGGTATTGAGTCAGCGACGGGTCCACTCTATCCGTCAAGACACCCACACATTGATGTTCGTTGTTGAGCAGGCCATCATGAGCTTGATACCGACGCGTAACAGTCCTCCAGTTTCTGCTCTCCAGGATGAGAATTACAGGGTAAAACGAAATGGAATAAGCGTACTGTTGTTCACCATGGAGACGTACTCCTCTTCGGTCGGACATCGGAGAGAATCGCGCCAGAGCAGCTCAAGGCCCTGTCCTCGATGTAGCGACAGAAGTTCAGCTATGCTCCACCGCGTGAGTAGGGGATGACGTGACTAGTACCTTCCTTGAGCTCACCTGTCACTATCCGATCGAGTTCTTCAAACGGGATGAGGCGTCGAGGACCGTCCGTGGGGGCATCCACGGCGACCCCTGATCGTAGAGCAAACAGCTCTTGGTACGCTAGGAAATACACATAGTTCGCGGAATTGATCGTCTGTGGTATGCCATACACCTTATGCGCAACTGTCCAACGTCTCAGCTTATTTTACGAGCGATATCCACGCACGCGTACCTGGAACTCCCCTGCGCAGCTGTGCATCGTCCTCGATATCGTCTACTCTATTCTGAGGTCATGACATGGAGATGCCGTACGCTTTCATGTTGCTTACAGTAAGCTTGCAGTGTGGAGCATGCTCACGACTTTCGTGATGACCTTGAGCTTGTCCTCGGGTACATTCAGCCACAGATTGAATGCGTCTATCATCTGGCCTCGCATCTCCTTCCCTGGGACCGAATAGATGTGTGTAAAAGGCTCCAACAAAGCCTATCCTTGCGCATAAAGAATTCGATTCGATACGGGGACAATGCGAGATGGAGGGGGGAATGACGTACCGATTCATTACTTTCCGACCACGCGCCCGAAGCAGCCAAGATACCAGGCACATCTAACGACTTAGACGTTCCTGAGGATAACATATGTGTATTTGGAGGTCCTAGCGGTTGGAATACGGAATTGAATCGAGTCCTGGCGTATCGTAGCGTCGTGGTGGCGGTAAAGAGACAAGGGGTGCGGTACCGGTCGACTCGGGGCGGCGAGCAACCCAGAAATGACTTGGGCTTGGGCCCCTAGCTTAGGGTTATCTCAGCGATTTCTCCTGCTCCCCAGAATTCGATCTACCTTCGAACCTCTCTTCCTCTCCCCTCATTCCTAGTCCATCGTCGCGATGGGGAGGTCTGAGATAGAGTCTTGGATAGCCTCTACCTCTAACGCAGCTGGCGATGTCGAAAACTCTCCCTCTGGTGGCTCGGGATGGCGAAGAGAAAACATTTTGACAGAGTGGCCAGGCTCTATGCTCGCGGCGCAAACAAGGCTCTTCGCCAGTAGCACGAAAGCTCGCATCCAGTTCCTCAGAGAGGAGCTACTTGTTCTGGCAAAACATGGAGGTGTGGTCGCTCCCAGTCCTTAGAACTTTGTGTGAATCACTCACCCGGATCGACATCTAGATCTCTCTCTGTCCCAGATCATGGATGTCTTCAAGCTTCTCACCTCCACCTACCCTCGCTATGTCGACGCGGAGTCGCGAGAGGCTGTAGAGACCGTAGGCATGGCCTTGGTCAGGAGAGACGAATTGCGCGGCACACCACAAGGCGAGTCGAACGAGAGCAAGTTTGGTGTGGTGGAGCAGGTTCTGGGCTGGATGGTGCAAGAGGTTGGGCGAATACAAAAGCGTCCCAGGTGAGTTTCAAATCTACTTCGCTCCGTATTACGTCTGTAACGTGCGCATCCCAGCTCCATCGCGGCCGTGGACATGTTCGTCCTCCTCAGTTGGTGCTGTGGATTGTACATTACGTGCCTAGAGTGCAGCCCCGACTTCCCCTCCAATCGCGCTTGGCCTGTTCTTCTCGGTGTCATGGCTTCTCTTGTCGATATGGTACTCGACCCTTCCACCCGCGCGAAGAAGTCTATGCGGAAGAGTGCGCTGGTTCGGACAAGGCGCGCACTCCGACATGTGAGTTGTCCGGCATCTGCAGTTGGCCACGCTAACGCGTAAAAAAAGACCCCGGGAACCATCCCAGTCGCTATGAAGACTCTCCTTGGCTCAACGAAGACCTTGTCCACTCCAATAGCCGCAGTGCCACTCCTAGGTATCGCTGTCGACGTCACGCTGAGACTGAAAAATGTGAAGGACGAGAAGCTGAAGCAAATCGACCCAGCAATCAAGGTATGTACGGTACCTGCACATGCGCACTGTAACTTTGTTGATTTTCTGGGTGTAGAACGATATCATTCAACTGTACACCAGTTCCATAGTGATGTCTAGGGCATCCGTCCCCTCGCACATATCCGTACGCCTCCTTCTCAATCCTCTATCATCGCAGTGCTTACGTTGTTCTAGACAGCGCTTCACGATTCCATCCATTCTTTGGTAACCGTTGAGGACTTCATCGGAACCGTTCTCCCGGCGATGGAGAAGGCGGTTTTGCGATCGCCAGAAATCTCGCTCAGTGGTAAGCGCAGAACATAACATATAGTGAGGGCCATATGATGACTGACTAGTATCCATAGTGATCGCGGATTTCCTCCCTGCTTATGACCACCCCGTGGATGGTGACGCGTTCCGACGACTACTTACACCTGCGCTGAATAGTGCCAAGTCTTCGAACCCTGTCGTCCGGGCGAGCTCAATATCCCTGTTTAAGGTGCTCATTCGGCTAACTCAGGTCCCGGCCGATCTCGAGCACGCTGCGAATGAGCTCCTGAGCCTTCCAAAGTCTGGTAAGACCTCTGGTCCAGACCACCGCCAGGCGCTCTATACGATGCTCGGAGCTGTCCCACCTGGCGCTGTATCTGCGTCTATCGCCGAGACTTCTCTTCCGCTGCTGGCGAAAGAAACTCATGACGCATCTGTATCTGTGCTTGCATCCTCTTTGATACCTCATCTGGTGGCCTGCTTGAAATCAGGTGTCGCGCTGCCCGGAAATTCGAGCTCGGTGGCTGCCAAAGAGATGACGAATAGCAAGCCGGTCATTCGTCGGGCATTCTGCTCTCTCGTCGGAAGTGCGCTCTGGGAGCTGGGGAGCATAGAGTCTCCATCTGCACTCGAATTCGCGAAGGCGGTGGTACCATCCCTTGAAATCAACTTGAAGACCGTCGCAGCAAATCCGACCGGCGCGACTGCAGGGCCGCTTGAGGGCTATGTGGCTGCCGCGATCCTTCTCGGACCGCTCTCACGCTCGAAGCAATTCGGTATGTCCTTACATTATCCGTCTCGTTGTGAGAATGCTAATGATATCCCTTTCGCTGTTTTGCCTTGCAGACAGCGTCATTTCGAACAATGCTACACTTCAATCGCTATCTGCTTCGAGCCCTAAGCCATCGTTCCTCTTGTGGGATAGGGTATATCAAAAGCTGAGCTTGGAGGAAGAAGAGACGTGGTTGCTTCGCGCCGCTGAGGCTGTTCTCGCGTTCTTCAAGGACGACATTCTGCCCAATGAGCAGTCCCGGTTCGTGCATTAATCAGCGCGTCTTTTCTTCTGCTCATCTTTAATTCCATCTTCAGGATGATGCTGGGTTCGATTTTCCTCCAGCTCTCCGTCGAGAGCTCTTCGTCAACTGTCCGACGCACTGCCCTCAGCACCATAGAGCGCCTCGCCGCTACGCTGCCCGAGCATATAAACCTCGCAAGCGTTTCCGCAGCTTCCGCCTACGTCTCGAAGGAGAAGACCCCGGCGAAAGCTGCAGGTTCGGACGAGCAGGAGGCTTCGACGAGCAGGGAGGCGCGCCTTCCGACCTTCATGCTCGCGTGTGCGGCGTTTGCCGAGGACTGCCCTGCGGATATCAAACAACGGCTTCTGTGGGACTGGGTCTTGGTCGCGCACCATCCTGGGCCGTGTAAGTCACCTATGATTGATTCGAGATAGATGAAGATGCTGACTGTCCGTCAGCCGGAAACGTCCGCCAGGTCTGGATTGAGCTCTGCCAGAAGGCGCGCGTTGACCCTCACGAGCTTGTCTCCTTACACACCGAAGCTGTCTTGGCGAAGGTCTTCAGCGCGGTCAATGTTGCGTCGAAGGCATGTAGAATCCACCACAACCATGTGCATTGTTATGCTGACGGGCCATGTAGCCGCTGACGGGCTTCGCTGAGGCAGGATACAGAGCGATCACCACTCTCGTGTTCGTCGCTCCCGACGCCGTGCTCCCAAAGGTGGTTGAAAAGATCGGCGCTGACCTCAAGGCGGACGACGTGCAGTCGTTGACTGACGAGGACCTTAGTATCTGGGCCACAGCCGAAGGACAGACGTTCGTCGACGGTATGAATCCACCTTGTAAACTGAGTGTTCGATTAGGTTAACGCGCCCTTTGACAGTGCTCTCCAACAAGAAGGAAGAGGCGCCGCAGAAGAAAGGCAAAGGCTACAAGGATGCCCAGTGGGAAGCCGAAGTGCGCAAGTCCCTCGCGAGCAAGAAAGCTTCGTCGTCGGGCACGCTGTCGAAACAGGATCAAGTGCTCGTTAACGTCCAACTCGAGAAGGAGGCCGGCATCCGCGAACGTGTCAACGTTGTGAAGGCGAAGTTGGAGCAAGGGCTGCAGCTTGTTCGCAGCCTGGTACTGG
This sequence comes from Polyporus tsugae, assembly GCA_024305745.1. Classification (NCBI taxonomy): domain Eukaryota; kingdom Fungi; phylum Basidiomycota; class Agaricomycetes; order Polyporales; family Polyporaceae; genus Polyporus; species Polyporus tsugae. The sequence goes on from JAHRBS010000005.1 coordinate 1,288,382, forward strand.
CACGCGTTGAACAATTGCGCACTTTTGTATCGTCGCTTGCATCGCTGTTGCGCGAAGGCGCGTTTGGGAGGGCTGTCACGCTCGTCGGGGATGCATCGTTTGAGACCTACCTAGTGAGTAACTCGGGTACTGGTAACATTGTACGATTCTGACGCTTGAGGGATAGCTGTTGTCGGAGTGTTGTTCAGACCGTCTGGATACCTACAAGAAGTGGGTCGGTGTTGCCGCTCTGCGGAGCTCCGAAGTGGAGGGTATCCCAGAAGACTACACTCTGGAACCACTCAACTGTGCGTTTATCGTTCGATTTGGTTGCTCCATGCGTTCTAACTTTCTGCTGGCTAGCTCTTGTGATCCGAGTCTTGTACCGGCTTCGAACTCTATCTGAGCAGACACCGTTCGACGCCGCCACGTACGGGTACGCATCTCCTCTCCTCGGCCAGGTCCTCGCGAAAGGTGGCATAGCGATTGGCGAAGAAGACGATCCTCTCGAGCAGATTGCTTTGTCGCTGGACATTATCAAGTTTCATTGTGGCGAATGTGAGTCGATCGGTCGTATATGTTCGGAGGTGCAAAGCTGACCGTACGATAGTTTCCGATGTTGCGTTCCCTAGGACGGAAACTGTTCGCGACCTCATCCATGCGATCCGAAACCAGCCTAAGCTCGCCAAGGATGCGAATTCTGCGCTCATCGACCTCGGGCAGGCTATACAGGAGAACGCGACCCGAGAGGAGACCGGTGCACTATTACGCGGCACGCTGTACCAGGAAGTCTACGTGAGGACTTCCTGCCTTCAAACCTTGCAGGTACGTACGAGAGGTTGAAGCTCTTGTGTCGCTGTCTAAAATATCTTCCAGCCGTTCGATCTTACCGACTACGATTGGTCTCCCGAGCTCTGGATCGCATTCCATGACGAGGATGAGCAGAACGCTCGCCTGGCGAGCCAGGTCTGGGAAGACAACGGGTTGGACGTTCCGGACACATTCTTGCAAGACCTCCTGCCATACCTGGGTTAGTATTCTGGTAAAGCCATACAAAGATCATATCACTGACTCATGTATCTAGAACACGAGAACGCCTGCGTCCGCTCGGCATCAGCCTCCGCGCTGGCTGACGCTGTCATTGAGTACTGGTCGGGCTCAATCAGCAAGGTCCTTTCAACACTGCAAGACTTCTACCGCGAGAAGGTATGTCAACATCTTGAATGATCCGGGACGGGGATTGACATTCTGGTAGGCCAAGTTCCTGGCCCCCGAGTTTGACCAATATGTAAGTAGCAATAGTTCGGTGAAGAACGCTATGACTGACTTCAACTTAGGGGATGCTCATCGCCTCGAGTATTGGTCGTACAGACCCTTGGCCAGCACGAGTGGCGCTTTCCCAAACTTTTGAGCTGCTCGCTCCAGCATTCACTCCCGAGGACGTTGAGCCTTTCTTCAAGTTCTTGATTCAAGACAAGGCGCTCGGCGACCGGCATTCAGATGTCCGTCGCGGTATGCTCCGTTGCGGAACCGCAGTGGCCGACCTTCACGGGTCCGCTCGGCTGCCTGAGCTTATCGCTATGTTCGAGGCCGAGCTTGCGAGCGCAGGTACTGCTACGGAGGAATCTGACCAGATCAAAGAAGCCGTCGTCATCCTCATTGGTCGCGTTGCCAGACACTTGGACCCATCCGATGCTCGTCTACCTGTCATCGTCGAGCGGTTAGTGGGAGCTCTGAAAACTCCAGCCGAACAGGTCCAGCTGGCCGTCTCCGAGTGCCTGTCGCCTCTTGTCAAGGTCCTAAAGTCACCACCTTCGCAACTGGTAGACCGACTTTTGGACGAGCTGTGCAATTCCCCGTCGTATGCCGCTCGCCGTGGCGCCGCGTACGGCCTTGCCGGTGTCGTCAAAGGCCTGGGTATTTCTGCGATCAAGGAGTACAAGATCATCGATCGACTTCGCGAGGCTGCAGACGACAAGAAGCGGTTCGAACCTCGTCAGGGCGCGATGTTCGCCTTCGAGACATTCACAAGTACTCTTGGACGCTTGTTCGAGCCCTACGTCATCCACATTCTTCCTCTACTGCTTTCTTCATTTGGTGATGGCACTCCCGACGTCCGTGACGCGACACAAGACACTGCCCGTGTCATCATGGCCAATGTGTCAGGCTACGGTCTGAAGACGGTTCTGCCTTCGTTGCTCTCTGGTCTCGACGAGAAGCAGTGGCGGACGAAAAAGGGCTCCATCGAGCTCCTTGGTATGATGGCGTACTGTGCCCCGAAACAGTTGTCCCAGTCGCTACCAATCGTCATCCCTCGCTTAACCGGAGTCTTGACGGACTCGCACGCACAAGTCCGTGTTGCTGCGAACAAGTCGCTCAAGCAGTTCGGCGAGGTTATCAGCAACCCTGAGATCCAGTCGCTCGTGCCTGTCTTCCTAAAGGCAATGGTAGATCCTGCGAAGACGTCGAACGCGCTATCCGCTCTCATCAAGACTTCTTTCATGCACTACATCGATCACTCCTCTTTGGCTTTGGTAAGCTACAGCTATGTGTACTATGGATACCCTGCTGACCACTTTGCAGGTCATCCCCATCATTGAACGTGGTCTCCGAGAACGTGGTGCCGATACTAAGAAAAAGGCTGCCCAGATCGTCGGAAATCTCGCTTCGCTCACCGACTCCAAGGATTTTGTTCCTTACCTATCGCGCCTTCTCCCTATGGTGCACATCGTTCTTGTTGACCCAGTACCGGAAGCGAGAGCCACTGCAGCAAAAGCGCTCGGTACTCTTGTCGAGCGACTTGGAGAACTCAACTTCCCCGATCTCGTTCCTGGATTGTTGCGTACTCTCAAGACCGATACCTCCGGTGTGGATAGGCAGGGAGCGGCGCAGGGTCTGTCCGAGGTTTTGGCGGCCCTTGGAATGGAGCGCATGGAGGGTCTGCTGCCCGACATTATCACGAACGCACAGTCTCCTCGTAGCACAGTGAGGGAAGGTTTCATGTCTCTGCTCGTCTTCCTTCCCGCAACGTTTGGAGCGCGTTTCCAGCCTCACCTCCCCAAGATTATTCCTCCAATCCTCAACGGTCTCTCCGATTCCGAAGACTATGTGCGCGAAGCTGCGATGCGTGCAGGTCGTATGATGGTGACGAACTACTCAAGCAAAGCTATCGATTTACTTCTTCCGGAGCTTGAGCGTGGGATGTTCGACTCTGGCTGGCGTATCCGGGTATGTCCTTCATCGCTTTTATCTCGCCACGTCACTCACCATGGATTAGCAATCCTCCATTACGCTGGTCGGAGAGTTGCTGTTCAAGGTGTCTGGAATCAGCGGGAAGGCCGAGATTGAGGAGGACGAAGAGGCGGAAGAGACGGTCCTGGCGGATTCGTCCCGCAAGGCGCTTGTCGAGGTTCTCGGTGTCGACCGCCGTGACCGCATTCTTGCCGCCCTTTACTTGGCTCGCCAGGATGCTGTTAATGTTGTTCGTCAGTCGTCGGTGCACATCTGGAAGGCTTTGGTGCACAATACACCCAGGACTGGTGAGATGTCAACATCCCCTTTGCATTTAACTGAGGACGCTAATGCAGACTGTGTAGTTCGCGAGATCTTGCCAGAGCTCATCCAGCGGATCATCCTCTTACTCACCGACGACGAAATGGATCAAGCCGATGTATGTAACCCACCTGTTCGATTGTTACAGCGTCTCATTTATGGTATAGACTGCTGCTCGTACTGTCACCGAAATCTGCAGGAAATCCGGAGACAAGGTTTTGTCCGAAGTTCTCAGCATACTTCGCACGAACTCGACTTCGTCGGACCCACGCAAGCGCGAAGGTGTATGCCTCATGCTGTGCGAGCTCATGTGGGTGCTTTTCCCATGTGGTTATTTCTTCCCTCATCCGTGCCACTAGGTTGAGTACCACCGACAACCAGAGAGAAGACCAAGAGGACGAGATTATCGCAATGGTCCGTGCATCTTTGGTCGACGACGAGGCCAACGTTCGCTCTGCTGCAGCCAAGTCGTTCGATACATTGCAAGAACACATCGGTGCAAGGGCCATCGATGAGACCATTCCAACTCTGCTGGAAGCGCTTCGTCAACCGGGTCAAAGTTCTGGAACCGCTTTGCAAGCACTCAAGGAAGTCATGGCTGTGAGCACTCTTCTCTATCCTCATCGGTTCATCGCATTTATGGAATTCATCTAGGTCCGCGCGTCCACTGTGTTCCCTATCCTCATTCCTACCCTCACGGCTCTCCCCATGTCTGCCTTCAATGCGCGCGCCTTGGCCTCTCTGGTGTCAGTTGCAGGCGCGGCGTTGAGCAGGCGCTTGAATGTCATTCTCAATGCGCTTGTGAAGATGCACGAGGGCAAGGAGGTCCAAGAAGACGAGGAGTTGAAAGAAGCGATCGACGAGGCGACTCACGCGCTATTGTCGTCTGTCTCTGATGCCGAAGGGCTCAACGTCCTCGAGCTTGTACTTCTGGAATGGTCAGTGACACATATGATCCATGCAGACAAGGCTAACCCCATGTTAGGTCCAAGGCCGATTCTGTGAAGCGCCGTGTTAGCAGTTGCGAACTGTTCGCCATATTCTGCGAAGAGTCGGAGCTTGATTCATCACTCTACCGCGTTGACTGGATCCGTCAGCTCGTCTCGCTCTTCGACGATAAGGAAGTTTCGGTGCACACCGCCGCTTGGCATGCGCTAGACGTATTCGTCAAGTCGGTACCTAAGGACGAGCTCGAACCTCTTGTGGTACCCCTCCGTCGCACCATCGAGAGTACAGGCGCTCCAGGCACCTATGTCCCCGGTTTCAGCCTGCCGAAGGGTGTGTCGCCCACCGTGCCCATCATCATTGCGGGTCTTACCACCGGAAGCAACGAGCAACGCGAGCAGGCTGCGTACGCCATCGGCGACCTCGTCGAGCGTACTGAAGAGGCTGCGATCAAGCCGTTCGTCGTACAATTCACTGGACCGCTCATTCGTGTTGCCACCCAAGCGACGACGTACCCGCCGGCCGTCAAGAGCGCCATCCTCAGCGCGCTCACAACGATGTTGGACCGCATCCCCACTTTCGTCAAGCCCTTCTTCCCTCAGCTCCAGAGGACATTCGTCAAGAGTGCTAGCGATCCCGCAAGTCTGGCTGTGCGCAACAGAGCCGTGCAAGCGCTTGGAGCGCTCATGAAGCACCAGCCCCGTGTGGATCCTGTCGTGACCGAGCTCGTCACCGGTGCAAAGAACAATGAAGAGGACATCGCAACGAGCTTGGTATTGGCATTGGCTCGCGTCGTCCGCAGCGCTGGAAACAATGTCGGGGAGAAGGCGCGCGAGGCTTGCGTAGAGCTTGTCACGGAGTCGTTCAAGAAGCCGCATGATGGTTCGTGATGGCTTTCATTCCCTCCATGGTCAGCGTTCTCACATCTTCACCACAGACTCATCCTCTCGTTCTACTGCGGCTTTGTTCGCGTCGCTTTCCATCTTTGGGGACCTCGTCAAGCCCCTAATCTCGTGCGTTGTGTCCAATTATCGAGCCGTGCGCTGCCTCTAACTCGTTGATTCCAGCGCGCACTTGGTTGCTGGCACCCCGCCGTCCGCGCTTGCCTCTCATTGCATTCGCGCAGTCGTCCTCCCGGATGATGAAGATGACATAGTCGAGGGACCGAACGTCTTCCAGCAACTCGGCCTGCTTCGCAAGGTGGCCCGGAAGGCGCAGGAGAGCGCTGCAAACGAAAAGCAGTCCATCGCGCGCCCCGCGCGCGAGGCTAGGGACGCGCTCAAGGCGTTGGGCGACGACGCTTTGCAAGGACTGTTCTGATTCGTCGATTCTGACTGTAGCGAAATTACTCTCTTCCCGTCCGAACTTGACATGGACTCCCCGCGCACTTGAACACCTCGCTTTCATGCTTTGCGTCCGGCGTTGTGGTGGTTGTATAATCATTGTCATACAAGTTGTAGCCGACATCACGAATCCATCGTTTAATATCTAACATTCTAGTCTAAGTCTATCGTGCGGGCCATCGAGCATCAAGCCCCGAGTCGTAAGGTCTACAGTAGTCTAATCTATACGAGTCCATCCCCGGATCCAAAAGGTATAAAACAACGATCAAAGTGGTCAGACGTTCTCCTCACCGAACGTCTTGTCCTTTTCGTGAGCCGCCACCGCTTCAGGAGCCTCCTCAACCACGCTCGCCTTCTCCGCCGCCAGGGCCTCCTCGATCGCCTTCTGCTTCAGCACCTCCTCGTCGCCCCGCGTCAGGTCGATATGGCGGATGAGCACGACTGCAGCGACGGTAGCGACGGCGTTCAGCGCCGTGTTCAGGATGAACAGCGTCCGGAAGCCGCGGATGTACGCGCCGAGGATGCGCTCCGCGACGGCGGCGGAGATGCCGAGGTCCGCGAGGCTCGACGCGGACGCGGACGTGCGCGCGCCGAGGATCGTCGGGTCGTCGACGATCTTGGAGATCGTGGCGGGGGCGAGGTGCAGGGCGCTCATGGTGTGGCGGAGGGTGTTGTTGATGATTGTCGCGCCGATCGCGAGGGAGAAGGTGCCGCCGAGGAGACGAATGAACTGGTTGGGTAAGACGTGAGATGCGGACGGATATGGAACTGGAATATAGTAGGAGGGTATGGGAAGCGGAGCAGATGATACTTACGTTGCGGACGGCGGTGACGACCGACATGTCCCGGCGAGACACGCTCGCCTGCGCAGCGACCGTGGTGGTTTGCAAGGTCTGGGGGAGCGTGCGTTGCGTCAAGTGTTATGTCACATCATCGATCGACACATGGGACTCACTCCTCCGGCTCCAGTGCCAGCGATGAGCATGTAGAACACGAGCAACCCCTTGGGCGTAGAGGGCGTGACGGTTGAGAGGCACCCGCACCCGACGGTCCAAATGGCGAAACCGCAGTAGATATTGGTCTACACAACATAAGCAGTTTCATCAACACTGCGAAGATCAGCGGGCGGACGCAAACGTACTCGGTACCTCCCCGTTCTGCTAATCATTTGTCCCTGGAAGACGTAAAATGAGTCCCTGGCTTGGCTCAAGGTCGAAGATGCCCACCGTGATGAAACTCGCGAGAGTCTGGCTGACAAGTACGGGGAGAAGGAAGACACCAGAGCGGACAGCAGAGTAGCTCAACGCAACCTGGAAGTATTGCGGGAGGTAGAAGAGGGAGGAGTAGAACACGACCCCGCTGATGATCAACGGTCAGATGACATTCCATTCACGAATGTTTGCGCAGAATTTGCTCACTTGATGAACATCGTGATGTACACCCCCGTAATGGTCACCTGCTTGAAGATGTACACTAATCTTGATGTTAAGCCATATTTCCTGGTCAGATAACGACGAGGGAAACTCACTCGGGATGATCGGGAGTCGTGCTCCCTTCCACTCCCAGAGGCAGAACAGAGCGACAACCAGAGCGCCAGAAAAAAGTGGTGCCAGAACCACCGGCGAGGTCCACGGAAATGTAACACCTCCCTGGAAACTCACGGTTAAACACACATTCGCAACGTGGTTGAAGAAGACATACCCAGATGAGCGGGAGGATAACCAGCGTACACCCGCCGAGCGTCAGGACCGTGCCGAGGTAGTCCACCACCGCGAGCTTCTTCCCGAAATTGCCCTCCACCGGCTTCAGCGGCAGCACCAATAGAACGAAGATTGCTGCGCAGAGCGAGACGGGGAGCGTGACCCAGAAGCACCACCTCCAGCCCGCCTTCTCGGCAAGAACGCCTCCCAGGAGCGGCCCGACGGCGAAGCCAAACGCGACCACGACGCCAATAATACCTTGGTACTTCCCACTGAATCAAAAAAAACCATTGAGCACCCTCGCGCCTCATCTTACATCGATGCTTGTCGTCAAATTCGACACTCACCGATCACGGAGCGATACGACGTCGGAGATCACGATCTGCGCCATGCTCACGATGCCACCTCCCCCAACACCGGCGACGCCCCGGAGGACGATAAGCTGGATGATCGTACGCGAAAACCCCGCGGCGAGCGAGCCGACCATGAATATGCCCATCGCGAGGCAGAGCGCGACCTTTCGGCCGAAGATGTCGCTAAAGCGCCCGTCTGTGTGGAGGAAGAATGGAGCGGCGCAATCAGCATAGAGTCAGAGCCGGTACACGTGGGGGTGGTGCGTATCAAAACTTTATCTCTGGAGTGGGTGTGGGACTCCGATGGGGTCGCCGAAAGAGCGCGGGGTTTATGGGCACACGACTACTCACAGAGCGGCTGGAAGGCAGTCGAGGTGAGAAAGTAGGCGGAGGGCACCCAGGAGACGACGGAGCCGGCATTAAAGGCGGCTGAGATGGTCGGGAGGGCCGTCGCGACGATTGTCGAGTCTAGGCAGGAGACGAGGATGCAAAGCGCGAGTCCGAAGAAGACGGCCATGACCTTCTTCCGCGGGAGCAGGTTCGTCTGGTCTGTCAGGGAGACAGTCTCAGAGCGCGGGTCTGCAACGGTGGTCGCATCGTCGTGGAGGTCTGGGGTCGCAGATCGGGGAGTCGATACCGCGGTTTCGAGGCCAGCCATGGGGAGGGGAAGGGAGGAGAGGGGAAGAAGGGTTTGGGGCCGAGCTGCAGGAGGCCGTCTGGTCTATAAAGGCAGAGCTTGCAGAGGAGCGAGGATGCTGCTGTGGTGAAGGTCATCTGCCTCCCTCTGAGCACAATGTTTTAACATAGAACTAGAAGGCGCGCCCATAAGGTTTGAGGTGAAATTTGTACGTCACGGAACAGGCAACCGCATAGTCCTATGCGAATCATTGGCCTCCGCCTGGACGAACGGAGTCAAAGGGCCGGAGGGAAGACGTATCCACCTGATGTGTTACACGCACTCGGCAGGCGCTGCCGAGGGTGCTGGTGTATGGGTGTGCAACTGTGCTGCTTCTAAGTATGGGCCACGGCGCGCTGGGATGAGCCTCGTGTGCAAAATTCCGAACGCTTCGGTACTTACGGCCGATGGAGTGGAGCGCCGCCGGAGAAATCGTGGAGAATCTAGAGCGGCATAGACCAGTCTATAGGATAACAAGAGGTTTCAAGGCGGGGCGACAATACCCTCTCCCGGTACCACTTCCGAAAGTAAGTTGAAGTTGAACTTAGGCGCGGTCGCTTACGCTACGTACGTGTGGCTGTGCCAGATGCCATCGACGGAAAAGGCAAGTCCGTGCTCTCTGCGGGGAACAGCAACATCGAGCCACGAAATTGAACCAGAAGACATCGTTATATGAAAGATAAATCCGTACAATATTGAGGTCGTGAACGGGAGACGATACCAGCTACTATAAATCAACGGTAATACGTGACAGGTATGTACATCATTAACGGAGACGATACTATTCGAACATTAACACATTAAACCATTAACACCGGTAGGTCCGAGTCCAGGCGGTGACTAGCGATTATACGACGATTAAGGTCATGTACACGAATTGTAGTAGGTATATATATATCGTGAAGAGAATAATGAATGTGAACGGGGCGGGCGTAACATATCTACCAGTCCGATGAACCGACGGGCTCGTTGAAGGAAGCGAGGGGGGTGAGCTCCGCGATCCACCAGTCGAGGGGTCGAGCCGTCGACGCCGTAAGAGAGACCGGAGGTTTGGGGGGAAGTTGCTGCACATCTTGAATGAGGGCGGCATCGACGGCGGGGATCAACGGAGCCCGGCCGAAACGCTCCACCGACCAGGTGTACCCAGCTTGCGCAGCCTCGAGTTCCGTGCCGAGTGACAGGGAGTGGGGGATGGGTATCGTCTGCGTGACCAACTGATTAGGGAAAGTGGCGCCGCACACGGCTGGAGGTGCAGAGTACGCGACGTGGTCGGGTATGAGCGGCGCGCAACCGTTGAACGACGAATAGTAGTTGTAGAGCTGATATTCGGGCAGGGGGAAATCCTCTCGGGGTGCTGAGAGCTGAAGCATGGGGGCTTGCAACAAGTCCGGGTAGAACGTGCCGTCCGAAGCGAAGTCCAGCACCGCGGGCGAAGGGACGCGAGAACCAGCCGCTGACGGAGGGAAGCTGTACAGAGACGGAGCAGGACTCGGTGATAACGTGTATGACGGTGTCAGCACCGGTGTATGCAGAAGAAACTCGTCGCTGGGCATGGAGGACGAGGACCAGCCGTTCTTGTGATGGAAGGGATGGACCGGCATGGGGACGGGGACAGCGTACGAAGATGCAGGGACCGCTGAAGGTGCGTTATGTGAGGGAAAGAAGGGTGCCTGGGAGGGAACGACGGGATGAGGGGGACTCGCAAGCACGCCGTGACCGGTGTGAGGGGAGGAGCTCGCCGACGGAATGTCGAGGATAGCTGCAGAGTTATCTGGAGCACGTGGTTTTCGCCCCTTTCGTCCCCGTCCCTTAGAAGCTTGCGGGGCAATCCCCAGGTTCTTCGCGCTCTTCTTCCCAGCCGAGCGGCCTTTCCCACGCAGTTCAGGGTACTTGAGGTCATGGAGCCTCTTCAGCTCAAGGGCCTTCTGTTTGTACGGAATCTGCTCTTCGACAGACATCGAGTGCCACACCTCGCCGGCGTTCCTGGACACATCCGATTGCTTCATCTTACCTGCCGTCTCCGACAAAGATACGTCTTGCTGCTTGTGGATTCCCGCCTTCTCCGCCTTGGACTTTTTGCTAAACTCCGAGCGGAAGCAGATAAAGGCGTTCGACGGCTTGGGCTTGTACTCCGGGTCCTTCCTGCGAAGTCTATCAGCCCGAGAAGGCCTGAGCACGTCAAGTGTGAGTAAAGGAACAGGGCAAAGTGGTTGAGTGCGGCGTGTAGATAAAAGGACGTACATGGTTCTTGGTTGGATTTCGTCGGTGGGAGATGCACGGAGCACTGTGCGCGTAAAGGGGGAAAGGGAGGGCAGGACGGGGGAGGGGAGAGAAAAGAATGACGAGAAGGATAAGAAAAGGAGGGTGAGTGGGGTGGAAACCAGTTCAAGAGACGACGCACAGTTAGAGGGTCGCCATAAATACGGAGAGCGGTGCTCGCCCAAGGCGTACCCACAGGGAGTCGGTCTGGACCGATGCGACCGCCGTACCCACGCAACGCCCCTCCATTGTCAGCCCTTGTGGCCAGACGACGCGAGGAGGGCCAACGACCGCATAGTCCACGCTGGAGGAAGATCCGCAGCATTCGCCGCATTGGCCCGAGCGTCCACGAGCGGCGGGTCTCAGGAACGACAGGATGACGTGGTATGTCTTGTGCGCGAGCGAGAAGGCTAAAACTCTATTCTCTTATGTATCCGAGGTGTCTTGCTTCGGGCGGCTCGCCGCTACCTCCGACGGACCATGCGTTTTATCGGTATTGTCTTTCCCGTCGTGCCGCCTCGAGTTGTCATTGGATAAACACGGTGGACCGCTCACAGAAGATGTGGTTAACACAAGTACAGTGCTGAGTGACAGATAACACGTAAACAGCAGCTGAGAAAATAAACATACGGTAGTAACTTGCAAAGATTGAATGGGGGGTGGTCGACTCCGAGAACCGATGACGAGGCGTCGAAAATGGAGATTCATACAAGCATTGGTGGCTGTGCTGATGGCGTCGCAGGTGACAAAAACGGCAAGTGGCCGCCCGGTGCCTTGGGTCGGCGGTGGAACTTCAATGCATTCGTGTGGATAAGAAACCGCATTAACTATTAGATATTCTGGGAAGTATAAAACACATATAAAAGGTTTGTTACGGAACAAGCGATCCCACGACGAATACAGAATATACACGGTGAACACTGCACCGGCACGAACGAACTTGAATCGACTGAGATTAAACTTATGCGATCATTAGGAACTTACTAAAGTATACGGGCAGGGTCATCAAAATAGACCGTAAAGTTTTGGTATGTAGGACTGGTTCATCGGTGTAGACCAATTTCAACCTGCCATCACTCCTCCGTCCATTTGCCACCCCTCCACGAACTGTCCAACACCAAAACCTGAGTGCTCAGAGCCTTGCACGAAGTCGGCACGGCTGGGGATAGTAGGGGCGAACCCATCAACACCGGACTCCCACTGGTGGAACGGGGACGGAACTGCTTGAGCGGGGAAAAGCGCATCGTCTGTCACATCGGCCTGATACGCCCCGTAATCAAAGTCGATCTCGCCATGGGGTAGGGAAGGAGCAGTCACGGTGCTGGGATGATAGTAGTGCGCGGCCGGTAGCTCTGCCTCCCCGGTCCAACCTGGATGGGTTTGCATTTGCATGTCGAGAGGTGCAGACACGGCGACCGGTGCAGGCTGGACGGTAGCCACGTACTGGCCGCCGTTGAGAGTGGCGTTGTCGAAGGAGGACATGGTGGGAGGGACTTCAGATGCTTGCCATCCAACATGGTCTTCCGGCGGCACCATGGGCGACGGCTGAACGGAAGGATAAACAGGTAGGGAGGTGGGAGTCGAGAAGAGGGCGGGGGCGGAAGATGACGCTTGCGAGGTGGTGGACGGGGACCGCGACTCGGAAGAGGAACGACTCGCAGAGGAGCGAGACCGAGACGAAGAGGACGGACCGCGAACTTGAACAATGTGGGGAGCAAGTCGAGGCCTGGACGTCTTCTTCCTCTCGACGTCGCCGCGCTTCTTCCTAACCCTCTTCCTCGGCTTCGGCAGTGCGGCGGTCGCAGCCTTGCGTTGCGCGGCGGTCGGCAACGACTTGATATACCGCCTCACTCGCCAGTACTCCGGGAAACGTGCTTCGTGCTCGGCGTAAACGTCCAGAACGAGATACTTCCAGAAATCTGGGTTCTGCCGCTTTTGCCCCTTCCAGACCTTCCCCGCCTCTTTCGAAACCGCGTCCTGTCGTCTCGACGGCGATTCAGGGAGCAGCTCGTTGTAGACCATCCTGAAGCAAACCCATATGTTCATCAGCTTCTTCCTGTCGACATCCTCCACGTCCAGGATGAAGTCGATCAAGGCCTCGCGAGTGCCGAATCTCTCCAAGACCCTCTCTAAGGTAAAGTGAAGCTCGGCTATGTCGCGCTATAAACAGCCGTGGTTGAATATCGGAGGGATACTATCAGATTTTTAATGGCGAATGGGACGTACCGACATGAGAAGAGAAGGGGGAGCGAACGAGAAACGGTGGAGAAGGCTGAACGAAAGTGACGCTTCAACTTCAAGTTAAGTCCCCGTAGATATACTCCCCTCCTCTCGGAGAACCCCGGGCCAAAGCGAGCCATGACACCAACGCGAACGTCACGTTCAGTGGCACGGCTAACCTCTTACCCCCTTTATTTCCACAAAACAAACGTAGCCCGCAGCCAACGAACGCCCGTGGTTAACCGCTTGGTGTGATGAGCGCCGGGCATTCGTCTCTTAAGCCCATTGTCCTGATACGAACAAGCTTTCAAGGGCTGCGGTGCTCCGACACAAGAAGAAGCGAATGGCACAACCGCAACGCTTAGGAGGATCTGGACAAAAAGCTAAAGCAACTTAGCCGATACGTCGGGTGTTGATGGACCATTACACTCACCTGTGAACGATACCCCACGGAACCGAACAAGTCGGAAAGATCGAGGACTAGGCGCAAAGAAACAGAAATGCGATCCAATCGCCTGTCTTTCCCCAAAAGCGGCGATTTCCAGGGACTAGGAGAGTGGAGGAGACGCCGTCGTGCTGCATAGGTACTGAGGTGGTAAACGATGATTGTGCCTTCCGCTGTAATGATAGCTTCGCGGTCATACGCGTGCGAAAAGATAGGCCCCTGGAAAGGAAGGACGAGGAAGATAGCCGAGATCCCAGCAACAAAGCTGAGCAAAGCGCGAAGCACGAGTGTTGTCCAGTGCCGCTCCACTTTCCTGATTTGCTGGAAGTCGGTCCGTTAGCCGTACCGTCCTCTTCGCCTGCTACAGGGTTGCATCACGCCACGTCGGATCTATCCACTCCGGCCCAAACAGGTAATCAAACACCTCCTTCTCCTTCTTTGGATAGAAGTCCTTCGAGTCGTACCGCCAGGTGCTCTTCCATATCAGTAGCGCACAGAGGGACTAGTCGCCAGTATACGCACATCCCTAAACTGTCAAACTTCAGCCAGAGCTTTTCTTTCGTCCACCGCCTAATATCTGGCTGAAACATGATCGAACCCGTCCTGCTCGCGGACGCTGTCATCGACATTGGCGCTGCAGCTGAGGGAGGCCGTCAACCACGCACCATTCGAGAATAGTCGTCGGGTATATCTTCGGCGGAGTAAATATAAGCTCGAGTCGCCGCCGCGCCGCGCCGTTGTGGAACGGCGACGACGGGAGAAGGATGAACACGGTCAGTGCCTCCTCTGAGCTGTCCCAGTGTTGCAGGCGGAGGGGGTTGTGCGCGTGGAAGCCACCGAGATCTATCCGAACCGTGAGGGTTTGAAGATATTGGTGCAACATACGCATAACATGCGTTACCATGCCTGACGCAGTATCACATGTCGGTGGATGCAATGAGGAGGTGGGACTCAAATCACCGACTCACCGCGTTCATGAAGCCACCGTACGAACTGCTTGCAGAGTCCCTTACTCTTGGCGCGTCGCAATGGGTGAAGACGATATTCACGTCGTCACTATCCGGCCTTCCGCGCGTGTAGCTGAGCCGCGAGTGAGTCATGCATGGTGGGAGAGACGCGGATGGACGTTGCGTACCCCGGGCCCTCCGGCAATTGTCGACACGCACCCCAGATTGCTTCATCAACGCCCTGCCCCTCTCTTCCACCTCCGACCGAGGGATCCTTTACACAGCGACAGTCGTGTCAGTCCCTTCATCACGCAGATAGAGCGGTGACATACGTACTTCCTCATGAGCTCTCAGCCCTATCGCGGTTGAGTTTCGGAGTCGTCAAGCGTGCATGGGCTGAGGTTGCACAAGCGGCGACGTGCAGTTGGCTGCCCGATGTCATAGATTGGTGCGAACAGCGAGGGGTTTTGGAAGCCTTCGGAAGCCTTGATCACCTCTGGAAATTGGTGGAGAGCAGAAGTGTAAGCGGACAGGGAGGAAAACGAGCCGGGAGAAGCAGGGTGCTCCGCGTACCTGGGATACTATCTGGCCTAAGTTGAGGTACTGCTCGATCCAAATCATACGTTTTGTCGGCAAGCTAGCGTTGTCTCATAGTCTTGTTTGGTATTTCCCTCAAGTCACCAACGTTGCAGTCGGACGCACAGACTCGACAGGGAAAGTTTGACGCTCGCATTTGGTTCTTATTACATAACGGTTAACGGCATCCGGTGGTTTCCGAGTCGTCCCACGTCGGGCCGTGACGCTCTAGGTTCGGAACAAGCCGCCTTCTCCGCTCATAATTTCGTGCTCCGCACGTCCTTCTGGTGAAGGTGCGCTGCGAAGCAAGCGCCGGAGCAAGGGGCTTGCTCCGAACCTAGTGACGCTCATGGTTCCTATGTACATTGTAACTCACATCTACTCTCCCCATCACGGTTTTTGTACACCATTGAGTTGTTCGCACACACAACATGAAAAAGTGCAACGAGATCGCGCATTTCCAGTGGTTATCATAAAATCCGAGGGGACTCCGAGAGACCCGGGTGTGAGGTATGTTCACAGTGTCTTGCTCTTCGTTTCTCCTACTTGTCACTTATACATATGTGCTAGCATCAAACCCCATAAGTACCCACTGGCACACATCTAAATAACTTTCAGTCAGGGAATGCGTTCCATCTTGCCATCGATAACCAGAAAGAATATGGACCCAAATATTCCCATGTTCTTGATCCGCCCCGTACCGAGTGTGGCTGGGCATGCCAGTGGGTGAAGGCGATGCGCACACCCCGCCCCACGTGTTGGGTGCTCTTTGCGGTGGAAACATATATAGCGATCCTTGGGGGAACGAGGAACCTCGTCTCTCCTTCCTGTCCCTTTCCCGACATGTCCCACAGAGACCAACGCGCGTGCTTGCCTAGCCAGTAAGCCACGCCTTCCACACTCTCTGAATATACATACCAATAACCACTGTTTAACACAGGTGTATCTTGTCCGACGATACATTCCCTGGCCATGCTCCTCGCGAGATCCCAGGCCCCCCCTCGCAACGCTTCACATCCAAGGCTCGCGCGAGCACTCGCGCGACCAAACGGAAGAGCAAGGACCGTGACCGGGTCAAACCACCCGCGAACGGTTTTCTCCTATTCCGCTCGGAGTTCGTGAGTAACCCTGCCAACCAGGTCTCAGAGGATGGCAGCAGGAAACGCCAAGTGGATCTTACGAAGGAGGCCGGCGCTACCTGGCGGCGTCTCTCCCAAACGCAGCGCGATATTTATCGGGTCACCGCCCGCCAGAACATGGAGAACCACAAGGCCACCCACCCGGACTACTGGTCCAGCCGTAGAGGAAAGGACGGCAGGTATACGCGCGCTGACTGTGAGCCAGAGCAGGGAAGTGCTGTCAAGGCGCCACAGGATGAGCACGAGGCAGTGCTCAGCATCGACCCATTCCTTGAGTCGGGCTTTGCCCCTGCCGCAGCCCACTCCCCTTCGTCGTCCGCCCCCTCGCCGTGTCCATCTCTCACCTCTTCTGTTAGCGACGATGATTGTCCCACTCCTCGAGCACCCTCTCAGCAGTCATTCGTCCCCCCAGTGGCCGGTCCCTCCTTGGAGCGCCCTCCCTTCGATGGATTGGAACCCTACTGTTTTTCCGACTTTATCGACGAGTCACATCTCCTCACCATTGACCCTCCTTCCGTCCCGTCCTGGTGGTTGCGAGGGGACTTGCTCAGCACTCGCCTTTCCACCGATCTGCGCGCCGACTCGGCTGTTTCCAAGGAGTTCTCGGAGCCGGAGTACGTGGTATCGTACGAAGACTGGGCCTTCGTCCAAGGTGAAGAGTTTTTCGACAACGGCTCGAGGGGACTTGGAGCCCCTATCGCCGATTTCGTGACCTCCCACATTGCTCCTCTCGATGCCTGACCCGGCATTCGACTACTATTTCTCCCTCTCTCATCTCACGGACTATATCCTCTTGCTCAGAAAACCCCCCAGAAAACCTCAGAAGATCGCACTCGCTTCACGCTTCTTTTAACAGACGTCCTCCCCTATTCACGTATGTTTATTAACCTTATTCCACGATCCCGCTTTCCTCGCCCTACAGCATCTTGCTCGCTTCAGCGCGCTGCGCGCGTTATCCCTGGTCTCCTTGCCTACGGTGCCCGTCTTCAACCGTCACCATTCGCTCCAATACTCCCGGTCTGGATCACCGCTACCCACTCACCTCTCAACACCACGCGCCAGAGTGGTGCAGGAGTTGGCAACCCCTTGCGCGGCGCAACCGCCTGATCACCGGTGTCGCCCGCTCGCCTGTTGCCCCACCCTCTGCTGTTCACTGTCGTCCACCACCTTCCCTCTCCTCATCCCCCAGATTCCTCGATGCGCTCGCTATGCATTGCGCGCCGCAAGACATTCTTTTTACAGGCACCCATTCACTTGGGTATGCCTCCTGCGCGGCCGACTCGCGCGAGATCCGTGTCTGGGACTTCGAGTCCTACCGACGAACGACACCAACGTCTGTGCGATCACCTCTCCCCAATCGCATCGATTTCGTGCAGCGCGCTGGAGATCTGCGTCTGCGTCTGACGTGACGCTTGCGTTGGCGTCCTTCCGTAACCTTCGTCCGTCTCTCCCTCTGGCTTCTCTACCAGTGCACTTTGTTCCATTTCTCTCCGTCCTCCCCTCTACGTCCCTCCACGCCTTCGCTTCGTCCCTCCCATCATTCTCCGCCACGCCCTCAACATCCTCTCCCTCCGCCATCCGCCATTCCTAGCTGCCTCGTCCTCTTCCGTTGCCCCCCACACCCCACGCCCGCACAATCCCCCGAGATCCTTCCCCTCGTCCTTCCCTCGTCTTATCAACAGCCGCACTCCAATCCCCACCACTATCCTTCCACCATGCCCTCACCCATCCATCGCCTTCGACGACCATTCGCGCTCCTCACATTTGCATGCACACAGTGGATCCCATATCGTTCCCTCTCAGCTTGCATTCATCAGCACAAACCCGGGTTCTGTAGCCATAGCGTCACTTCATCATTGTACCACCATCGCACTCGCATCAGACATTCATGAACTTTCCTGTAGCTCTAGTCTTACATTACGCAGCTTACTCTACCGACATGGACCCTAAAATACGGCGGTACGGCGGTACAGATTGCCCACATCAATACCTAGGCGGCTACCTCCCATGCTCCGTATTCCCGCAATTTACCTAGGCGTCGCCTGTGCCTATGGTTGTAATCCCCCATAGCAGTCGCCTTAGTCCACGGTAACCACTAGCTAGTTGTACTAGTCATCTGTAGCATATGGCCGCTGTAGCATACCGTAGCTCATAGTCGTAATGACTAGCATACCAACGCTTACTCGGCCGGCGATAGGAAGTAAACCTCGTCCCAACGCTTAGCGATGTTAGCATCAGAGTCAAGTGAGTTGAGACGAAAGCGCACGATCTATGCATTCTAGCACGCCATTAACCAAGACCATAACATACTTTCTCCTGGCACCCCACCTGCCGCGGCGCACAAGCTCACAACCACTTCCCGCCCATGAGCTTCAACAACCGCTCCCTCAGCGTCGACACCTCCGCCTGCTTCGCCTCCTCCTTCTGCTTCTTCTCCACCCGCTTCTTCACTACCCTCTCCACCACCACATCGTCCTCGCTCGGCACCTCCGGTGCCGGTGTCCGCGCATGCAGCCTTGCGCGCGCCAGGATCTGCTCCTTGCGTGACAACCGCGGCACCTTCTCAGCTCCGTCCTCCTCTGTCGCCTCTTCCACCACCTCTGCAGTGCCGACTTCCACCGCCTGCTCCTTCGTCGACGATGCGGTCGCCTGTGACGCCAACGGGTCCTCCGCGCCCCTCAGCATGACCTCCATCTCCTCCCTCCTCGCGCGCTCCTCCTCCTCCGCCCTCTGCGCCGCCTCCGCCTCCCGCCACATCTCCGTCCCTTCTCCCTGTCCCTCCCCGTCTTCGCCGGCCGGGTGGGACCGCTGCGCGCGACGAGGGTCGTTCAGCGTGAACTCGCGCCACTTCTCGAGCGCAGCGGCCATGTCCGCGGGCACCGGGCGCGGGTCCTCGGCCGTCGACGTGTAGAACCCGCCCCAGTCGAAGAACGCCGACCCGAAAACCCGGTTCCGATACAGCGAACGTGCTCGCGAGAAGGACGTCGCGTCCCGCTCTGCCGGCACCGCAAACGCGAATGGGGGGAAGGAGAATTAGTTTCCATTCAGGGAGAGGGGGGGAAAGACGTACTGGCACGCTGCACGACGACCTCGACGACGCGTGTCGGGCGCTCCCCATCTACGACCGCGATGGGCGCGCCGTAGAGCCCCAGACCGCCCTCAGGGGACTCGGCGTCGAGCTCGGGGTCGCGTTCCTGTGACTCGAGGAGGCTCTGGAGGTCCGCGAGGCCGAGCCCGCCGGGGAGGTCCTTCTTGATGACGGGGACGGCGACCTTGATGTTCGTGCCTTGGGCGGGGATGCGCTCGAAGGCCGCATCCTCGGCGAACTCGAGCATGAAGTAGCTGTGGTACTTGGTCGTGATGTCGCCGTCCTGGTGGTGGGGTAGGTCAGCGGTCAAGGGGAAAGTAGGAAGACAGGAAAAGGCGGCAGACGTGCTCAGAAGGAACGGCAAACGTCCTGGAGGCAGGGAGTCGGTCAGACCCAAACCTGCACCACGCAAGCAGCACTTGGCAGTGCAGGTCCCGACATAAACAAGAAAGTACACGCGCATACAAACCGCACAAAACACACAAACTTTCTCCTCCGTGCGCCATATACACACACGACTACGCACGGCCAAAACGGAAGAACATGGAGACTTACCCGAGCCACCCGAAACTCTCGCACAGGTCCAAACCGCCTCTCTACTCCGCGCAGGATGGCAAAGAACTCGGGCATGGAGCCGATCTCGTCCCAGGTGCGAACATAAACAGACTTTCCATCATGGTCGGTGGTGTTGAGTTCTCGTCTTCGCCGCGTCGAATTGCTCGTGTTGTCGCCAGATGGCAAGTCGAGTGTGGAGCTAGAGGAGCCGGATGCGAGGGTTTCGGTAGCAAAGGCCCGGGTAGCGCGTCGTGCAGCGACGACGCCAGATGACCGTGCGCATGAGAGCGCTATAGACGACATCGAGCGAGCCCGAGACGGTGAGCGGAAGACAGCGAATGGCGAAGACTCCGCGTCTACTGAACAAGCCCGTCCAGGCAGCGCTCGGCCCGCAGATCCCCTATGGGCGCTTCCGGCATTCGTCTAGCTCAGCGGCCTGGACTCCGACCTTCAACATCACTGCTTCAACACACCGGCTGGCAGCAGTCCAAGGAAGTATTCCGACCCCCATTCACCCCAACGATACTCACACTCACACTAGTACTGTGGCAAACTTCGCCGGCGCCCCATCGAGGCCTCATCGGGAGGTAAATGAGCGTGCGGTGAAATTGGGGCAGTTAATGACGAGGTGGGCCAGAATCATTGTGTCGTGCTTCTATATCAACATCCTGCATTTCAGGGAACCCATATTTATGCAAACTCGTTCATCGTAAATGTCATGAAGAAACTGCTCCTGCCAGTGACTGCCCGGTTTGATGATAATTCCTCCCCAGACGCCACAATACAATATCCATATCCGATTAGTTGCATGCCCCTGCATTCTCTGCCGCGATGTTCCACTCGCCACGGAGGGTAGCGCCGTTGAAGCTGAACTGAGGGAACGATTGCGTGCCAACGGCAGACGCAGCGGCGTCGCTCGCAACAACAACCTCGCCCTCGACCTTGAAGCACTTGGCCGTGAACTGGCTCCCGATCGACTCCGGGATCGCCATCTGGCCGCTCTTTACTACAAGGCGGCAACAGGCGGTCAGTTCCACACATCTTCCACGAGGGGGAAAGCGCGAAAGTCAAGCCACGTACTCTTGCGGTCGAAGAGCGCGAACTTGACGACGCTCACCGCGTTCACACCCGGCACGGCCTGCTTGACGTGATCGATGCGAGCGTTCTCGAGGGCCTCCGCCTCGACCTTGTCCGACGCGTCGCCGACAAGGTTTTCGGGGATGAACGCCTTGCGGACCACGTTCCGCCAGTTTCCGGACGACCTTGCGAAGACTGCGCACAGCGCGGGTGTCGTGCCCTTGTTCCGCTTCGCGTTGTTGTTCGCGAACAGGATGCCCCTGCGCAACGGGTTGTTCAGACTAATGTTCACCATGGAGTGCAGCGGGAACAGAGCACGTACGTGTCCTTGTTGTCGGCGACGTATAAGCCGGGCCCGATTTCAGCGTTGGCGCCGCTGGTGCCCGCGGCGACCTTGGTTCCAATGCCGAGGAAGTCCAAGAAGCCGTCAGCCTTGACTGGTTTCTCGATGTGTCCCTTGGTTGCCCAGAAGGCAGCTGTGTCCTATTCGAGGTGTAAGCGAATTACGCCGTGAGCAGAGATAGAATTCGGCGTACGCTGTTGGTACCGTGCCAGCCAATGAACTCTTCGTTGTCTCGCTCAAAGAGGTGCGCGTGGGCGAACCCCCTGGGCTTCTTGGTGGGCTTCTTGATAGGGCACTGAAGACACAGATGTTAGCGATGAATCCCACTGAATCGCATGGGGTGGAATCGGTAATCGACACCTACCGCTGAGCTCGGTGTTGCCGTTCCCGTTGCCTTCGCGGTCTTGGATGGCTTCGCGGGCTTTGACGTAGCCTTAGCCGTCTTCGTAGCCTTAGACGTGGCTGTCGCCTTGGTGGTCTTCGCAGGCTTCGTTGTCGTCGTTGCCTTGGCTGTCGTCTTCACCTTGGTGGTCTTCGCCTTGGTGGTCTTCGGCTTCGGAGCCTTGGTGGTTTTCGGCTTGGGGGCAGCCTTCGTTTTCTTGCTCGCACGGCGCTCAAGGGTCGAGGGCTCTTCCTCCTCGTCGGCGTCGATGTCCTCTTCGTCGAGGTCAGTGTCTGAGTCCTCGTCTAAGTTGCGTGCGCCGAGATCCACGCTAACCTCCTCCTCGGTAAACTGATCAACACCGGGGACGGGAACAAGGTCGCCCTCATCAGGGGCGGGCACCACACCGCCCTGATTGACACCGGGGGCAGGCAAGAGACCGCCCTCGGTTGGTACAATCCCCTAGTACAAACACTCACTGTCAGTACGTACCAACGCGCCGTGCAAATGTTACGCGACGTACATAGCCGGGGTCAGAGCGAGGGACATCGCCAACCGGGGCGGACTGAACGGAGGCCGAAAGGGAGAGAACGGCGAGAACAAGAAGGTAGTTGAAGGACGGCATTATTGACGTGCTAGCGTGGCCTTAATGGAATGGATGTATCGGGGATAAATATGTTCGTGAAAGAAAAGCCGCACAGCTGTAGGAGGGACATGATTAGTTTGATGATGCGCAGGGGTACGCACGTCTTTGGAACGCACCAGCTGAAAAGAGTCGAGAGAACACAAAAAACGGCGGCTCGAAGCGAAAGCGAAAGCGAGCTGGAGAGCCGGGATGGATGGCATACTGGGATTTTATGTTGCATGATGTGCGGCTATCTTCGTCGGAAACCTGAGGAGGACCAAAACATTACACAGCATCAAGATACGCCGCTGTTGGGGCCCGCGCGCTCCGGGACTCAGGGGTATGAAAATCAAAGTAGGGCGCGGCATCACCATGGTGCTTCCTGGTGCCCGAACACATTTTAAAGCGCAGATCGGGATTACTTATGGGTAGGATAGGAGCTGGTTCTCTGTACTTGTAAGTTGGATAATCGTGAGTCGACGGAAGGAAGGGGGGTAGTTCGTGGCAGGCCCGGGTAAGACGACGAGCCGTGGATGTCGGTCCACGGAAACCACCAACGCCGCCCCGGTGAGGGATCCGGAGGAATCATTTTTGACTCCATAATTGAACACACCGGTTGCAAGCTGGTGTATCCGTAGGCAGGGTATTGCTCCAGTTTAGTCCAGACCGGTGCAGGCCATAGCACCCGTAGAACCAAGGCTGGCAATCGGGTGCTATGCTTTGAACCGACAGCGCCGGGATAGATTCCACGCTTCTCTCGTCGAGTGGGGACCTAGATTTAGCAGTTCACAGTTAGCGCATGAAACACGGGATCCGGTATACACAGGTTGTCAAAGCAGATGCTGCCTTACAAAACCCTACAAATATGCGAGTGCGGAATGCCGTATGAAGATTTCGCGCTTACGGGGACATCAACTCGTGGAGGCAGGGCTAACAGTGGTCCTTAGTGTGGATATCTGGTTGCCTAGCGAACGACTGGAAGAACATACCAATGGTCGCACTCTCAATCCACATCTATGTGCAAAGACATAGTATGGGTCGTGCAATACCTGAGCATCTTGGTTATCATCCTCCACCTGATGATGATTTCGTCCGTCCTGGACCCAGGACCGAAGGCTGCGCTGAACAACTTCTGTATCCTGTGCCCTGGCAGATCCTATAAACATGGCAGCACCGGATGTCAGCGCCAACTCACGCCGCTGGCAACCGTGACGAATTCGCATCCCGAGAACCACATCGAACATGTCATAAACCCGGTCGTCAGCGCTTTCGTGATGATGCGCTTCATCCAGCGCCGCGAACAGCCAATCTTGGATGGCAGCAGAGACGGCGACCTCGGTCACCTCAGCCAGCGTGTTTGCTGATCCTAGCCGTACAGGTGCTGCTAGTAGCGCCGCATCGAGTCTCCATGAATGTTCCAAAGACTTCCAGGCATGCGCCGCGGAGAATTTGAGGACATATGGCAGATGCTGCGCCTTGGAACCCATCAGAGCTGATGTAGAAGGGATTCAAATTGGAGGAGATGGAGTGGAGTGCAAGTCAGAGGATTTGCGAGCGAGGTGCCAAGGTCTGCGGGAGAACCAACGTAATGGCGGGCGTCAGTGCGTATCAGCCGGCGGATATATCCGGACCCCCGCGCGTCTCTCCGGTACCGGTACTTCCGTCAGACTCGATCGATCTTCGTTCCGCTCCTTGTTCTTCCTTTAGTTCTGCGTCGTTACGTCGCCAGCCCCTTCGAGTATATAGCACCATTGTACGTATAGACGTAGGATCAACACAAGGCTGTTTTGCCTGTTCACCTCGTCCTCCCCTCGCACCTCGCTCATCGGCCTCAACCGTCTCTCAGTATATTTCAAGTTGGGAGGGGCGAAATTGCAGGCAAGGTCGTCCTCTAGCACCTCCAGGGTTTGCATAGAGTCGAACATCTGGCGTGCCACTTGAGCTGAAGATGCTAATGCGCAGTTGACCAAAGGTATACATGAAAATTAATGGACTCCCCAGGGCGCGCGCCGGGAAGACGAATGTACGAGCTAGCTCAACTCGGGGAAGTCGAGGCACCCGTGAGAGGGTGACCGTCCTGCTATTCCCTACTAAAATTAAGGTCCTCAGTGGGGATTCTTGGGCGATTCGAACATTAACCACGCACTGATGATGATAAGTCCGTTGCGAGCGGTAAAAGTGGACGAGAGTGGTCCGCTTATCACGTACCAGCCGCAGCTAACGTGGATTCAAATTGTTTGCAGGTGATCTTCGACTACAGATGATGCAGTCCACTCTACACCCGCAATCCATCCAATTCCTCGCCCTACCGAAACCTGCATATTTGAACCATTCTCTGTCTGCACCCGTGCACGAGACACTAGATCTCATTCACACCAACCCCGTTCGCCATATTTCACCTATCTCTCTCACCCGTGAAACTGTCCGCCATCCTGACTTGCCTCACAAGACCCACCCTGGGACACATGACACGATAATCGTCCACTAGACAACTATCCATTAACAAAGGCCCGTTACACCCGGACCATTAACTACATATTTATGACAGCGTTTCGTCCTGGCTATTGCTAATCATCGACCAATGATCGAAGAAATCCCAGCCCAGATGGCGTGCTACGCAGTCATGCAAAAGTCCCAGGGCCTTCCCTCAATTACCCCCCCTGTCTCCTCAAAGGCCACAGGTTTCATTCCCGCTCTCCTCTTCCACTCTTGAAGTTATCCCTCCTTTGCTCGTCATCGATTCTTCACTGCTACTCCGATGGCCGACTCGATTGAACGTGGTCTCCTCCGCTCTCTCTCCATCTACCCCGCCAAGGACGAGACCACTCACATCGGAACGACCTTCATAGGTGTGTCTCACTTTCGCTCCCCCGATCTACACGTTCGTAGTGCGGTTTGGCGAAGGGAACAGGCCATCCGTCGATCTTAAACCTTATTCCTAACCCACCCCATCTATCTATGCCCTCTACGCGCTCTAACGACCGCCGCGCCCCGCAGATCCGTCTACGCAGCTGAGCGCGATCCTCAACGCATCCAATGCCGACGAGCAGCTCCGCGACCTCGCGCGCCTCGTCTCCGAGCGTGGGGTCGTCTTCTTCAAGGCGCAGGATATCAAGATCGCGGACCAACTCAAGCTCGCAGACCGCCTCGGGAAGCTTTCCGGCAAGCCCGAGTCCTCCGGCCTCCACATCCATCCCATTTCGGAGTCGACGCCCGAGTTTGGCCCGGAGGTGTCCGTGATCTCGTCCATGGGTGCGTCTTTTTGCCCGCGTTGTGTATGAGTGTGTGGGTGCATGGCTGATTCGGTGGGCGCGCAGGCGGTATTTCGCGGGCGGACTTCGTGGAGGGCCGCCGCGCGAGCGCGGGCTGGCACGCGGATATCACGTTCGAAAAGGTCCCCTCGGACTACGCTGTGAGTACTCCATACTCGCCCTGCCGTATCCGGGTTCTCACTCCCGCCATCTGGCGTATGTAGATCCTCAAAGTCCACATTCTCCCAAAGGGTAAGCACGCACCCACAGGCGGTCCCGAACAAGCTCAAACTCACCCTCAAATTAAACCTTCTCTGCGTTCGCAGTCGGCGGCGATACACTCGTAAGTTGTCCCCTCCGCTGCTCGTGTGATCGGGTCTCCGGTTTTCCCCGCTCCTAACCACCCTCTCCCGCTCGCGCGCAGTGGGCCAGCGGCTACGAGGCGTATGACCGCCTTTCGCCTGCGTTCAAGCGCTTCCTCGAGGGCCTGACGGCCGTCCACAATGCCACCTTCTTCAACGCGGTACGTCTGAGCTGCGGCAGTGTAGTCTAAGCCAGATCGGCTGCTGATCTGTAGCATGGTCATCGTACAGTACGCGAAGGCAAACGGCCGGAAGATCCAGGACCCCCGCGGCTCGCCCCTCAACACGGGCGAGGATCTCTCCGCCGTCCAGTGCGCCCTCTCCTCCCTTTCGCATGCATTAAGCCCCACTGACTCCCTTTACCTCCACGTACAGTCCGGTGATCCGCACGCACCCAGTCACGGGCTACAAGACGCTCTTCGTGAACCGCACGTTCACGAAGCGCATCGTCGAGCTCACGCCCGACGAGTCCGCGGACGTCCTCCAGTACCTCTTCCGGCACATCGCCGAGAACCACGACCTGCAGGTGCGCTACCAGTGGGGCAAGGACGACGTCGCGATCTGGGACAACCGCGCGACGTTCCACACGGCCACGCTGGATTACGGGAACGCGGACCGCGAGGGGAACCGCGCAGTCAGCTTGGGCGAGGTGCCGTACTACGACGAGAAGAGCAAGGGGAGAAGGGAGGCGCTCGGGTTGTGAGCGCGGCAGGGTCCTCGCGCGCGCGCCTTCAAGTTGACGGGTGATGGCGAGTATGAGAGGTTGATCGGCGTCTATGGTCACTGGGAGACATGTAAAACTAGACAAATTGACTCGAATGTATAACATGTTGCTTTGCTTCGCTTTTCCTCTCCTTGTTTACTTTCCCAACTTCGCATCGATACATCACTCGCAGTATTCCTCTCAACGTTGCTTGCACCAATATATCGCATTTGCGTCGTAGGGTTACATGGGGTATCACAATCTACACGAAGGCTTGAAACGCTACAGTATGTAACTCCGTCTCATGCGTGCAAAGCGAAGATTTCAAGACCCAGGCTATCAGCGCCGCCCAACGCCGCATTATTTCCGCGCTGTTCCTATCTATCGGTATCGGTATGTACAGTAAGTATGTACTCAACATAAGTTACGATCCACAATCTGATCTAACACTATAGTTTATATCAGCAACACGCGAGCCAACCACATTACTTGCATTTAACAAATTTCACAGCGCGTTGCTTACACACGTGAACGCGGAGCCGTACGCGGACTTGCGGTACGAGTCGACGATGCTCTGCACGGACGCGTACGTGCCCCCGACGAGGATGAACGCACCCACGAGGATGATGAAGTAGTTGAGCAGCGTCTGCGCGGACCGCCACGCGCCCGCCCAGCGCGCCTTGCCGGGGTACAGCGTCAGATACGCCAAGCCCCAGAAGATGAACCCGAACCAGCAGTCTGCCGGAGTCCCCAAAACGCGAGTCAGCCTCCGATCTCGCAAAACAGGAAAAGGGGGAAGGGGAGGGGGACGTACCGAAGAGGGAGCACATGAGAGAGAGCAAGTCCGAGAAGAACGGGATGACCTCCGCGATGACGAACGCGACGGCCCAGTTCGCGGCGATGATGCCGACCCACGTCGCCCACCCCTTCGTCGTGTTGCTGTATCGGTGGTGCGAGTCCTTGAAGATCCGGAAGAACACGAACCGCGCCGTCACGCTCCCGTACAGCGCGCCGAGGAACACGATCGTCGGGATCGCGAAGCTGAACGCGATCTTCTTGTACAGGGGCGAGAGCGAGCCGAACGCGGGCGCGGTTATGTACTGGTTCCCGACCCAGTGGTACATGAGCGCGCCGCAGAGCGTGAAGACGACCATCTCGGCGATCGACACCGCCCAGAGCGCCTTCGGGAAGTCCTTCGGCTCCTTCATTTCAGCGATGAACTGCGCGAGCGTATGGTCAGCACCGGATCGCAGAAATAATAAGGAAAGTAGGGGAGGGGGGATGAGGCGTACCGAAGGGAGAGTGATCTGGCCGACGAACGTGTAGGTGATGTTCATGAATGCGCTCATGCCCGCGACGAACGTCGTGCCCTTGACGGGCCAAAGGGTGACGATGGGGTCGTCTCCGGGCGTCCAGCGGTAGGGGTGGTCCTCAACTCCCGCGAAGATGATCGCAAGCAGGACAGCTGCGGGGCAAGGTCAGGCTTGACCTCGGTCACGGAGCGTCTGGGGGAATGCACTCACCAATGCCCATGGTGGCGGCGGAGAAAAGGCCGAGGTGTGACAACTCGCTTAGCGTGCGGGGGAGGGTGAAGACGAAACATATGACCGTCGCGACGGCCGAGAACGCGATCGTGCACGCGGCGGAGTTCGTGAGCGTGTTCAGAAGCTTCGCGCCGACGAGGACGTGGAGGGCTGTGCCGACAATGTCAACAGCCCAGCATAAGACATCGAGTAGGGCGAGACTCGTACCCTGAATAAACGTGTTGTTCAAGAGGAAGAACACTGCGGTGACATTATATGCCCATTTCGAACCGCCGAACAGTGCCTGACCGATATCGCATACATCGCGAACTTTGCGTGGTGGGAGGGAGCGAGGGAGCGAGGGTAAGTAAGACGTAGGGGGTTGGAAGCCAGTTGCGACGTACTCTCAGGATGCTTCATGCAATACCTCCAGAGCACGAGTGATGTGTATAAGACACATACCGCGACGACGAGCGTCAAGATGATGCCGGGCACAAGCCCCAGGACGGAGAAGGACCAGGGGAAGCTGTGTCACCGGATGTATCACATAGGACCAAACAAGCGTAAAGGGCGTGGCGATGAGCAATCAGACACACATAATGTCCAACACAAACGCGCCAATCGGGACTCACGAGAGGATGGCCAAGCAGATGTACTCTGAAAATAGCAGCGCGGCAGTCTGTTTGGGGGTTCGCGAAGCGTCAGCAGAGTACACAAACACAAACCCCGAGATCGCGGGATGAATGAAGAAGGGGGAGAATGCGGTAATGGGGTTGGAAGAGAAGGCGGGCTAGGAACCCGAAGAATAGAAGACGACAGCTGACCTTCTGCCACGAGCAGGAGCGGTACTTGATTTGGTGGCCGCTCTCGTCTGCGATCTGGTTCTTGACAATCGCCTCCTCTTCGTCGCTCGAGATGTTCGAGCCGTTGTCAGACACGTTCTTCACGTCCCTCTTCGCATCGTACTCGGCACTCCGTCGCGGTTCGGTCATGGCGTCGACCAGGGATGTGTGGTGGCACGTGAGGGTCGTGCAACGTGCGCGTCTAAGAACTCAGTCCGGGAGAGTGAGCAGTTATGCCGATGGGGACCGAAGGACAAGGGAGAAACGCGAGGCCACGTCGTGGGGGTGGTCCGAGTCGTGGGGAGCGGCTCCAGAGACGACTTGTACTGTGTGCGCGCATTGGAGTTTGATAAATTGACGTTGTTCAAGGCTGCAATGGCGTGCGATTACCTCATATGCTGCGCCAAAAACGATAGCCTTCGTCCAGCCTCGTCCAGGTGGATCCTCGTCAACGCTTCGGTGGAGCGCTGTGCAGATCAATCACCCATCAGTCCAAACTTTCCTGATGCACCCAAGCCAGGGCCAACCTTGAAGATATTTTGGTCCACTGGGCAGCCATTGGCATATTCCGGGTTTATCGGAGTAGCCACACACGTGTTACATCTTCGCGGGAAGTTGAATAGAAGGAAAAAAAAACTTCGACACAACCGGTGTGCATAAGTACTATACTCTGCGAGACTCGTGGCGGGTAAATTGGAGACCAAAATACCACACAAGTGAACAGAAAATTAATCAATGGTGTGATCCAGGTCTATAGGTACCACAGAACGCACCTGTCAAGTCCACAGGTTTAAGATGATCCAACCTAGTCCAGGGGCGGCGCCGCCGTTGTTCTAGACGAAATGCTCACACGCTACTTAGGCCGGGCTGATTCGGCGGACAGCGAGAGGAGTACGGCAGTACTTACTGCATGATCGACCACATGTACGAGCACGAAGGAAAGACACTCGGTACGAAGAGGATGGTGGGAGAGTCCACAGAGTGGTCAAGCAAGCAAAGAAAATGGTAGACAGTGGCACACACCGGGGGCACTGGCGAGCGTAGTGTCACCAAAACGGCAACTCTGACGTCAACGCCCTGAAAACACCGGTGATGACGGGACTCGCCAGCCAATCAGATCGCCGCCAAGTCTCCGGCTCACCGACACGCAAGCGAGGTTGCTCAGCGTGTGCTCGAGATGAGTTCATCGTCTCCCTCGTCCGCGACGTGCCATATCACGCTTTCGTCCTATTCCGCATGAGCTCACCACCCGCCACCAGATCCAAGTTCGCACCCTACAAGCAGGCCCTCGCAGCGCTGTCCCAGCGCACCCGCACACCTCTCCCATCTCTTATCATCTCCTTCGGCATCCTGCATGAGCTCACCGCGATAGTGCCCCTTGCGGGCTTCTTCTTCGCCGCGCGAGGATTCGGGGTCGGAGAAGGTATCGTCGGCGCACTGGCACCCAGGCCCGGGACCGAGGGCGAGACGGGGTTGGCGGTGCAGGTTCGTGAGGCCTGGGTCGGGGAACGGTTCAGGGAGTGGATGGTCGAGGGGGAGGTACGAGCTGAGAGAGCTGGGAGAAGGTATGGATGGTTCGGGTACGAGAAGGGGAGCAAGCCGCCTGCGCTTTCGCCGGACGAGCAGGCTGAGCGCCATGCGGAGGCGGTCCTGACGGGCAAGATCGCGGGAGACGTCGCGAATGCCGTTGTGGCGTATGCTTTGACGAAGGTGGGTATGTTTTTTCCGTATTTTGTGTGCGATATACAGCGTGTGGGAATGTGGCTTATGTGTGTTGTGCTGCTCCAGGCCCTTCTTCCTGTCAGGATTGGTCTGTCCATGTATCTCGCCCCGCCTTTCTCAAGGACGTTCATACAGCCGGTGGCGTCAGTAGTGTCTCGTGTATTCCGACGGAAATCAACATAGTTGGACCAATCAATCGCTCGCTCTGCATGTGTGGTATCGACGCGTCTTTCACGATCGCATTGTGGTACGCTTCTAGTGCCAGAATGATGGGTACTTCATGTGGTTTTCTGCTTACTCCAAACTCGTAGGTACAAGGACAGTGGGCTAGCCATCACCCCATCTGGTCTACCCATTTTTCTCTGTCACCACGATTGAATATTTGGTGGTTGCCGTCATGAGCCTCTCTAGCACAGCGTCACGCCCGATGTTTTCAGACAATGCACAAATAACCGAATTTGCCATCAACGTAGGTGTGTCATGTTCGATCGAAGGCGCAAGCTTCCTAAACCTGACCATCCTGCTTTCAGTTTCGAATGAGGCCAGTGCACTAAATGACGGATACTAATTACACAAAGCGTCCAGAAAACATACAAAACATTGCACAGATGACGTCTCCCCCTCTCGCATGCAACGCGCACCGCAGCAAATCATACACCCTCCAGCATTCATCCCCCTGCCTACCACCACCAGGAATGAAGACGAGTGGGAAGGTTCGTCGACGTCCTCATCCTCCGATGCATCCTGAACTGGAGCCACGTCATCTCCCACTTCTTCACCGCCCTCCGCTTCCCCTCCTTCGCAGGCCGCTCCTCACGGTCTGCGTCGGCCTCTGGCTTGCGGTGTGCCGCCAGGATAGCCAGGAACTCCTGGAAATGCCTCCCGGCCTCCGTCGCCATGCAGTACCGCCTCGCCTCCTCCTTGTCGTCGTCCCTCGGGATGGGCTTGCGGAGGGGGACGTTCTCCAGGCTGCCAGAGAACGCGCCGGGGAGGCGCCAGGGCGGGAGCCTCGTGGGGTCCGCGAGGGTGAGGATCTCACGCTTGTCGAAGCACCGAGCCGCCGCATTGTCGACAATGTCGGCGGGCTGGCTGAGGACGGCGGGCAGCTGTTCGAGGAAGAGTTCGCGGTCCGGTGGAGGGGCACGTGGCTCGAGCTTGATGTGTACGGGCCGTCGCGTCTGTGGTTGGGGAGAGGTGGCGTGCGCGGTTGGGGTCGGCGGCAGTGGCTCAGGACGTCGGCTCGGACGAGGGTGTGACTGGACGGGAAGACGTACCGAGTCGCTGCTGGACTCATTCCATCGTTGTCGCTCTTCTTTGGGCAAGGCGCGCCATTCTTGTGTGATCTGCTCCGCGATGCTCGTCGCGCCGTGTTCGGAGGGCTGGGTGTCACCCGAGACGGGTGTCCAGATATTCTCGGTCTGGGTGTTGATGCTCATTGCGCGGCGGGTTATTGTTGTGGGGATGGAGTGTGCGCAGGCCAGGGAATGGAGAGGAGGAGTGAGGTGGCTGGTGGCTGGTGATTGTAAAAGAGAGCAAGGGCCGGTGCGCGTCTGTTTTGCTTTGTACTCCCTGTACCTCCTTCCGGATTGGGTTGGGTCGGACACGAGGCACAACGTTGGATGCGTTGGATGTCGTGTAGGGCAGTGTGGTGCTGGATTGGATTGATCCTTTCCAGACGTTCCATATGTTATGGAAATATGCATGGTTCCTCTGCTGGTCATCGTGACTGTAAGCTGTGGACATGCGATGGTCCTGGTCCTTAGACCGGCGATCGGTATTGAGAGGTGGTATGCACTTGCGAAACTTGGATTCCTTCCATTGCATCGATGCTACGATGCCTCACGCCATGGAATGGAATATGTACGTAGGATTTATGAGTATTGAAAGGTCTACTTCAAACCCGAACTGTTTGGCACTAGTCGATGCGACTCTCTGCCATCTCATCGTTCAGCTTTTTTGTCTTTATGCTTGCGTGGTGCTTGCGATGCACGATTGCATTATCCAACCTGGCATTCTGGGTGTGCCCATACACTGCGAACGACGGGTACGGTCGCAGCAATGGAGCAGGGCCGGAATCTTACTGGCTCATTCTATGATCAACCGCCGACCCCATACATCTGCCCCATATTTGGATTGGAGCACGGGAAAGGATGAAGCCGCACAAGCGATCCAAATGGTTCATGTTTTCTCCGTCTACCATTGAGGGTAGTTTCGAAAGTGCAGAAAAAGGAGACAGTTGGATCAGGAAGCGAAACCCATGCGAGTGCGAGTCTGACGTCATCTCGTGCGAGCGTATAGAGGTAAGTTCTGGAGTAGAATTGTGAGATAATTAAACTCATATATCGGACACGGAGGAAACAGCGAAAGATTCAGAAATAGCAACACGTTAACTCCGGACTCAGCATCGTCTGGCCGGAGAATGCGGCGTTGTGTGCACTGATATTACTGTTTGTATAACAACGTACACTATATTACTCAGTATTCGAAGATATGCATGATGGGTCGGCGCTATAGGATAGATTGCGGTTGCTATGCTGGGAGTGGTCGATGAGTTGAAGCGCCGAGCGTTCAGTATGGCATTACGTAAGGCAGTGGCGTATCAGGGCGTCTAACAGCTGTCGTCACTTGCGTCTCGCCTCCATCATGTCGACGAGGATCCTAATTCCCTGCAGAGCGTATTATTATTTGGTGTGTGTTTCAGTTCTCGTTTGAAAAATCATGTATTGCAT
Source organism: Polyporus tsugae (assembly GCA_024305745.1). Classification (NCBI taxonomy): domain Eukaryota; kingdom Fungi; phylum Basidiomycota; class Agaricomycetes; order Polyporales; family Polyporaceae; genus Polyporus; species Polyporus tsugae. The sequence goes on from JAHRBS010000005.1 coordinate 1,321,718, forward strand.
GGGATTCTATCAACATCGCTCACGGACGAGGCTCATTGAAAGTGACATCATCAAAGGCGCCTTTGGGCCACGAGCTATATGCCCGTCTGTCGCGGTCCCCCATCTTGCCTTCCTCAATGCATATGTGACTAGTATTGATTTTCCGCGAGACAGTAATTATTTATTCGCAATGCCCTTTAAACGACCAGCGCCGAACCCCACGCAGCCTGGGTCCCAATCTGAGTCCCTATCATCTCGATCTCCGTCCCGACCCCCACCTGCGAAACAACGGAAGACCTCAGCTACAGTCAAAGCACTTGCGGACACCAAGGTCTTTATTGTGCAAGCCAAGCTGAACGTGGGGTCTCTTCAATCCTTGGTCGGCCTTGCGGATCGCGAAACTGGAGGCGTCTGCAGGAACGCGAAGGACGCTGACGTGATCATCACGGCGGTGTCCATGCGTCGACGGCTGGAGAGACATGTTCCGTGGGACATAGCGGTACGTGTCAAAAACTTACATGGCATTGGAGTGACGGCCGAGGACCCCCCCCCCTTCCACTACCGCCCCCTATATGCGCCGCTCACACACGACACAGAGAACAAAAGCGGTCGTAATCCCTCAATGGCTCCGCGACTCCGTTGCTCACGGCGGGCCGCTGCCATGTGACGACTACGTTGCGGTACAAGGCCTACAGGAAACGACGGTCGAGCACTGCCCAGAGGGCAACTGCAAGCCGTGCGCGTGCTCCGGCCCGTCGATGTCACCAACCCCATTCATGTCTCCTCGGTCGCCACAGCCTGAGGGCGGGCCGCCTCAGCTCCCAACCCCTCCCACGTCTACGTCCACTTCGTTTGCAGCAGCAACTGAGGGAAAGGAGCGGGTTGTGTTTATTCCGAAGAATCTGCTCCCTCCGGACCCGCCAATGCCGACGAACCTCGAGAAGCTCATCTACACCTCGCGGTACGCATGCCAGCGTGCGTCCCCCCTCGTCTGTCCGAACCAGGATCTAGTGCATGACCTGGAAGCTATCCGGCAGAGCAGGACGCTCGAGGGAGAGGAGCGGAGCGCGCTCAGCTACGAGCGTGCCGCGTCCATCATCAAAGGTGGGTCCCGTCCCGTCCATCGCGTGGGCAAGACTCACTGACCGGACATTTGCAGCGTATCCACATAAGATCGAGTCGGTGAAGCAGGTCGAGGAACTGCCGTTCGTGGGGCCCAAAATCACAGGACTCGTGAGTCGCGCCAAATAAGACTCTGAGACATCTCGTTCATAAGACGCGGGGTCTAGATCGAGCAGTATCTGGACAATGGGCAGATATCAGAGGCAGGTACGCAGCTTTCTCGTTAACCCCCCTCGCTTTCTTCCCCATCCGCTCACACGCCCCGCCCGCTCTAACGCTCAGAGGCGATCAAGACCTCCGAACGCTTCCAAACCCTCTCGTTATTCGCATCAGTCTATGGGATCGGCCCGTCGATTGCACGTCGCCTATACAACCTCAACCTGCGCACGCTCGACGACCTCGAGATCTACTACGGCGTCGAGCGTGAGGAGATTGAGGGGCAGAGTGAGATCGTGGAAGTCGAGGAGAAGCCGCGGAAGCCAGGGTGGACACGCGGGCAGCATGAGGATGAGGGACTGGGAGACAGCTGGGTGAAGATCGCGATAGGGTTAAGAGAAGACCTCATGAAGAAGTACGTATTCATCGAGCTACGCGCGTGATGGAGGGGTTCACACGAGGGCTGTATGCAAGGATTCCTCGGGAAGAGGTGGAAGAAATGGGCCGGGCGGTGATAAAGGAGCTCGAGGAGTTCGAGCCGGGGTGCGTGTCGACGATCGTCGGAGGGTACGTGACGTCTATCGCCCTTGTCCCGACACGTTCGACTCAACGGTGGCGCAGTTATCGGCGCGGAAAGCCAGAGAGTAACGACGTAGACATCGTCTTCACCCATCCCGATGCATCGAAGGTGAAGGGGCTCTGTAAGCGATTCGTGCGGCGGCTCCATGAACGCGGTGAGTCGTTGGCCCGTGTCCGACCGGGTCGTCGCGTCCACTGACATTTGATAACGCCTCAGGTATGGTAACGCACGTTATGCGTACGTCGCCCCGCTCGCCCAGCTAGCCGTTCTTCTCATATAGCGGACAGATCTCGGTGGTTTCCACGCGCACAATCCCCTCCGGCAGCAACATTGGGACAGTCTGGAGAAGGCACTCACCGTGTTCACCCTTCCTCCCTCGTCGCCGTTCTATGACGGCACGCGCCGGCGACTCGACCTTATTTTTGCTCCGCCGGAGATCTACTGGACGGCTGTCCTTGGATGGTGCGTGCTTGTGCCCCTTGGGTGCGGCGTCCATATCGATGATGGGGGTAGGACGGGTTCGATCATGTTCCAGCGGGACATTAGGCAGTGGGCGAAGGAGAAGCTTGGGATGAAGTTCGACAGCTCCGGGATGTGCGTATTCTGGCGACTGGACCGTCGGTGCGCTACTGACCAGGAAGCAGCACGCGACGATACGACTCGAAGGAGTTCTATCCGAAGACGGAGAAGGAGGCGTTCGACCTGTTGGGCCTGGAGTGGGTCGATCCGACGTGGCGTAACGCAGACTTGTAGCGGGCGTCCGGCGAAGAGGATGGCGCGGCAGACGGACCGACTTGCAGCATATCGGGAAAGTGGAGTTGTGAGGGATCCTCGCGCTGCATGCTTTGCGCAGCTTTGTTGCCGATGCTAGAATCTCGGCTACCTTCGTCGTAAGTCACGTCCTTACTTTGTCAAATGATCGCCCCTGCTTTCCCACAGTCATAGCTCAATTCGTGATGGCAGGTGCTCCTGGCTTGGTTGTCGCTTCGTCGCGCAGCGCGCCCTCTCCATTGTTCCAGGTCCCCCAGTACTAGTCCCTAGGCCGTCGACAACCCTGCATCTGCGATGAGAACGGCGGCAGATCGGGTCGCGTGGTCCTCTCTGCTCGGCCTCTGTGGAGTGCCGGAGTGGGCATAGGGGGAACACCTCGGGCTCGCCGACTTGTTCGGTTCCGTGGGACCCCGGCCTTGTGCAGCCGTCAGCATAATGGACCACGAGCTCATTAGGTATCGGCTAATTTTCCTTTTCCGTTCGGTCAGGTTATCCGAGGAATGTTGGTGTGCCACCCAGTCGTCCCAGGGGACCACCGCCGCTCCACGCAAAGCGTGGTACGCGAGTAAGCCAATGCGCTTGAGTGGCATTACTAGGCGCTCGCACCCACAGCTCGGTCACTCGTTCGTTGGACCCTGGCTATGGTGCACGCTTTGCACGGGCGGAGAGGCATATATAACGGGGCTTTGGGTTGCACTTTTGTCCGCTATCCTGTTCTTCTGCAGCCCTACCTGTCCGCTCTTTCCTCCGCCTCCGTCCCCCCCCCCTCTACGGTACGTCGTTCGCGTTCGACGCTCCGTAATCTGTTAATGACTGTTTGACCTCCGTCGGCCATTAGCTATCACTATGTCCGACCATCTTCCTCAGCAACCTCTTCACCGCTTCGAAACCTACGAGTCATTTATCGCATGGCTTACGGTGACGGAGGCGGAGAAGACAGGGGATGTCATACCGACGACTAAGATGACGAGCTTCCTCTGTTTTCGGAAATGGTTCAGGGAGTTTGTGTTCCCGGGGTTGCTCCGAGAGCTGCTCCAGGGGAGCGTGGTTGCCGGTTGGAAGGGCCCGCCACAGAGGCATTTCTCGAAGTTGGCAGGACCGGTGTGGGGAGCGCTACCGCAGAACCACAGAGACTTTTGGACGCAGGTTTCAGAGCATGTCAAGATGTACCGTGGAAAGCGATACCCATCCTTCGATCCCGCGGAGTCTCAGGCAAAGAGGAAGGGTAAGAAGTCGCAGAGGAAGGCTAGGGGGCCTGAGAACGCCAAACCCTGTGGTCCTGGTCCTCAGCGGTCGGCGGCCACGGCTGTACGGTCCGAACCGTACCCCACGCAGCGTGGTGAATCACTTCCCTCCTATACGATCCACGCATCAACCCCCCTCCCGGTCGCCGGTCCATCCACTTCCGTCGACGGATACACGCCTTCCATCTCTGCGTACCGTCCAGTCATCCACCCCACCGTCATGTATGCGCCATCGCCCTCGTCGTCTTTCGCTTTCCCTCCGTCTTTCCCCTCGTCATCGACTCTTCCCTTCTCTGCGCCACTTCCCCCTTCCTCGTTCTTTGCTCCCCCGCCGTCGTGGATGCCATCTCGACAGCACACGTTGCCTTCTTCTGCACCTGCACTCCCATTCCCCTTGACGTCCTATGTGCCAGCGACCGCCTTGGCGGCGGGTCCTGCGGCGTTCCCGCCACCTCGGGCGCAACACCAAGCTCCGCACGACGATTACCCCTCCGTCGCCTACCCACCCGCCTCCGCCCCCGAGCCCTTGAGGGCCGGCTTCGTGTTCGAGATATTCGGGGAGATCCAGGCTGAAGCGACTCGCGACGTGCATTCTCTTCCCGAAGACAACCTCTTCGCGACTCATCAGCCGACGTCCGAGACCCCGACAGCGTACGGCGACGCTGATGGTTTAGACTTTCTCTTCCATCCGTCCGACCCCAGCCCTGAGGCCGCACAGGTCCCTGTGCAATCGGACTTCGCCGCCGCGGTCGCGGGGCCAGTTGTGGACGAGGTTGTGGACGTCGCTCCTGCTGACGCTGGCGGAGTGAACGTGGTCGACTTCGATCTGTGGGGAACTATCCTGCAGCAGCCTTTCGAACCCTCGTCGTTCAACTTCGATTTATTCTGACGAGGATGGGGGAGCTGAAAGTTACTTCGGGCAGGCTGTCCTCGTACGGCTTGGCTCACGCTACTAGTCATGGTTTACTGTATCTGCTACCTTGTCATCTCGTCTCTCCGTAGTTTATCATATATTTGCTCTCTCCTCGTAGCCTAATATCATATAATTCTCCGTGTTGTTTCATGATCACATGTCGTCGTCATCCCCTCGGCGGACATCCTCTGTACATATATGCTATCACGTTGTCGAAGTCTAATCCGTCGTTCTGTTCCGCGTTGTGGGTCGTATTGCGCTTCATGTCCGCGAAAGCCGTATCGCGCCCCGCACTCGGGTCAGATATACGTAGTTCTGGTAGTATAATAGGAGAGGCGTGGTTTTTATCATGGCTGACAAGATGCATGCATCGTACAGGCACAGTGAGAAGATCGCGAGCCGCTATTTTCGGGGAGAAATAACCAGATCGGGGAGACGACAACCAGATGTATCTAAACGTGGGACTTTTCCAGCAGTGGCCCATGGGAGCGGAGAAGATATGAGAGAAGAGAAATGCGTGTGTTGTCGCAGGGCATCCGTATCCGTATCACAGTAGAGAGAGAGAGGCCCGGGTGCAGAGTGCGGAACGGTTGCGGGGGTGCTAGTACTCGCTCCAGAGGTGGCACCGATGCTTAGGAACAGGTCAACGACCTCCCAGTCGGAGTTTGACAGAGTTAGCGTGCGCGATGAGAATTCCTGTGTCGAGTGCTGGAGAGGCGCGGTGTTCTGGTGCGATAAGGCTTCAAGTTCTCCGCACTGATCCAGGTTCAGGTGCGCCGCATCAAAGTAATGATAATGGATTGCGGGATGCAGAGGCTGAAGGTGGTTACACTGGCAAGGGAGGGTGTCCGTCGGAGAGGACATTTCAAGGTGGGCGCTGGAGGGGATGTGGACCGGGAACGACTGGCTTGCGTCGGAGGACGTGGCCGGAGAGTGGTGAAAGGGGAGATTTTGCCTAGGAGGATCGACGGCAGACAGCACGGTGCCGAAGGGAACGTCAAACGAGAATGTCTGGACCTCGTTGGAGGATGTGGTCGTAAGGGAGTGAGACGGTGCCAGTGGGCCCAACGGGTCCAGGATGAAACCTGGATCAATGCCGAGCGAGCCAATGGGTCCACTGGGGGAGCCTCCAGGAGATGGAAAAGGCCGAGGGAAAAGATACGGCGGAGAGCTGGGTGCGCTTTTGGGCTGGCCGCCGACGCGAGCAGAGGCTACGCTACCCGACCCCGACCAACCTGAGCCCGGAACGCGGACGAATCTCCCGTCTCGCCCTCGCCGCTGCGACCAGTACTCCCTGTGCTCGCGCTTATGCTCCGCAAGATTGCTGCGAGCACAGTCGAGATAGTCGTCCCGCACGACTCGGGGAAGCTCCTTCCATGTAGCGGCTGCGTCCTTCGTGATCTCCGTCTCCTTCTTCCGCCGCCCGTCCGTGGTGACCTGGTTGACTGGAACGGCTTTGTAGTCGGAGCGGAAGAGCAGGAAGCCATTGGCTGGGGCCTTAGTGCGACCACCGCTTCGGTCTCCTCCGTGTGGATTCTTCACACTGGGACCTGCGGGACTCGTCGAGTTGTGAGATGTAATTGCCCGGGAGGCAGCGGATGCACAGCCTGGAGCGGCATTCGGGGTAAAAGTGCTGTAATGATGGTTCTGTAAGGTTTTGAGCAGTATTTGAACTTAGATGGGCGTGCTTACCGGCTAGCCATAGAGATTCGTCTGTGAAGGCGCTGAAGAGAAGAAAGGACCCGGCAGTGGGGAGAGGCAGGAGGCGGGCAGGAAGTGGGGAAGCGGTGAAAGCGGGGGAGGAGATGGAAGAGGGAGCGGAAGAGAGAGTGTGGAGAAGATGGAACGGAGGAACGGATACGCGGGGAGAAGAGGTAAGGGAAGGCTGGACACTCGGGGGGCTTTTGAAAGACGACCGGATTGCCATGGACTCGTCAAGGATCCAGATCTCACTGGCAGGCCGCCCGCAGAGCTCGCCCATTACACAACCTGACATAGTGGTCAATCATTGTGAGAACGACTCTCGCCGGACAGAGAGATATCTGCGGATGGCTCGACGGTAGCTGACGTCCGAGGCTGTTTCTTGGGAGGCCTTGAGTTCGGAGGGATCGTTCGCCTGGTTCCGGTGATTTGCCCCGTCGCCTACCTAGGTACGAGACAATCTGTATAAGTTTGCGAGATTAGCTTTGCCCGTTAATCGATAATCGGCTAAGAGGCCGGGCCTCTGTGGTTCGTTTCTGGCAGCCGGGAAGCCCGCTGCGCCATCTTTGAAGCGTGCGGTGCACGGATCCTCGCCTGCGTGCAGGTTGGAGAAATCCAGCTTCGTCTGTCGCACACAACGATGGCAGTGAGAAGTCCGAGTCGATGGGGGGGGCCTGGCCCTTGAAAATGATGTAGTCCGGGGCTGCAGGCAGGCCCAGCCAGAGCTCTAGAGTCTAGACAAGGCGGCGCTGGCGCCGGCGGGATTGATCCCGAATCTGGGAACGCCGTCGCCCAAATGCGGTCGGGTCGTTGGTGCTTTGGGGCACCGGCGCTCACAATCCCAGCCACACCGGAAGCTTGCGGGAAGCATCCCCGGCCGTGACATGCATTGCTTTTGGAATCGCCATGCTGTCCTGCATGGCAGGGCGCTTGAGGGCGCTTATATGTCGACGCCCGTCAGAAAGGGATTCCACGAACATGTCGCGGCCTGCGCCGTCTGCGGATGCGCACACGCCGTGCCAGATCTTTTTCACGATTCCCCAACAACGCTGCTTCCCAATCCGATGCGAGCGTTCACGCTGAGCCTTCTTCGCACCGGCGGAAAGTAGGCCGAGCTCTCGTCGCAACCTGCCTCGGGGACTTTTCACCAAGCGTGGGCCTTATGAGGGGGGAGGTGTCAGAGCACTAGCACCGCTCTCCTGTTCAGATTTCCTCTTGACTCAAATCGAACTGTTTGCAAATTTCCTTTTCCTGCCAGTGAGACTACGATTCAATATCCTCCAACCACTGAGTGAAAGCGCGGCAAACGGTTGGAGCAGTACCACGGGTTCCCCTTGTTGCGAACACTGGGGTCGCAGTACTGAGGCTCGAGGTAAATGTCTCTAGACGGGTATCGGTTCGATCAATTGGCGAACGCCTGGATCCCGGTAAGAGCCTTTCCGAGAATGAGCGTATGGATGTCCTTGACGCAAAATTAGCGCCACTGCCTCTAGCTCATAGACGAACAACCGACTCACATAGGTGCCCTCGTATGTGTTCACGACCTGGAGGTTCGCGACGTGACGGCCAACGTGGTATCTGAACAGAAACCCGTCAGCGACGGAAGCTTCCGATGGAAACTAACGGACGCACTCGTCCGAACAGGCATTCCCTCCAAGGATGTCGAGCACCCTTCTGGCGTGCTCCAACGCCTTCCCGCAGTTGTTCCTCTTCACGAGGCTGATCATCTCGGGAGAAACCTTCCCTTCATCCTTCAGGCGTCCTACCTATAAATCGCCCCACCGTCTATCAGAATTGTTCAGACGCAGAAAATCTACTGACACACCTATAAGTTCGCAAGCATCGATCGATCAGAACTGTTCGAACGCAGAAGATCGATTCTCGACCAGAAGATCAACAAACACACCTGCAAGCTCGCCAGCAGGCCCAGCGTCACCTCCGTCTGTGCATCGACCAGCTTCTTCTGCACGAGCTGGAAGCTCGCGAGCGGCCGCTTAAACTGGTGCCTCTCGAGCGCGTACTCCCTTGTCCGGTGCACGCAGTCCTCCAGTGCGCCCATCGCGCCCCACGCGATCCCGAACCGCGCATTATTCAGGCACCCGAACGGCGCGCCGAGACCTTGGCCGTGCGGGAGGAGCGCGTCGTGGCCGACGGCGACGCCGTCCATGAAGATCGAGCCGGTCAGCGAGCACCGCAGCGCTAGCTTGTGCTTAATGGGCGGCGCGGTGAGGCCTTTCGTGCCCTTCTCGAGGATGAAGCCGCGGACTTTGTCGTCCCACTTGCAGCGGGCCCAGATGACGAAGATGTCTCTGCAGAGGGGGGTGTGAGTTCAAGATTGGGGGGGTGTGGCGTGCGAGGAACGACGTACGCGACGGGAGCGTTGGTAATCCACGTCTTCGACCCGTTGATGACGTACCCGCCATCGACTTCGGTAGCGGTGGTCTCCATGCCTGCTGGATCGGAGCCGTGGTTCGGTTCGGTCAGACCCTAAGTGCTGCAGTCAGCTCGTGTATCCAAGAGACCCCATAACAGATACGAAGCCCGCGACAGTCCGGGGATGCATATAGGCACGCTGTGCCACAGGGTGGAATATGTGCGACCCATAAGCGTCACGCCGTTTCGGACGCCGTGCTAACCACACGTAAGCACAGGCTCCGCAAGGTCCGAATGACCGGTACGGAGACGTGGCTATTCGCGTAGGTAGAGTGGAGCAACGAATCCGGAGAGATGAGGACAATACGAGAAAGACAACTCACGAAGCAACCAATGATCTTGCCCTTAGCTACACGTCACGTCAGCAGCATCCTACATGCGCATGCAGCGAGACGTACCAAGGAGAGGAAGGTACTTGTCCTTTTGCTCTTTCGTTCCGTACGCATATATAGGGTGCATGACGAGCGACGACTGTACCGACATGGTAGAGCGATACCCCGAATCGATACTGCACGCGTATGTTCAGCATATACCAGCTGAACACGCATGCAGAGAGGTGTACCGTTCGACCTCGCGGGCAATAAGACCGTAGGCGACGCTGCTCACGCCGGCACAGCCGTACCCCTGGATGGTGGGACCCAGGAGGCCAAGCTCGCCCATGGCGGGGAGCATGTGGTGATTGAATTCTGAACACTGGACTGTGGGTTTCGAGCCTGATACATGGACAAGGGAGAGCGTACCTTCTGACCGTTGAGCATCGAGGACCCGGGGCAAGAGGTTCTCCTACTAGTGGACGAGTAAGGGACATGGGAACATGATATGCCCTCGCGTGCACTTGCCTGACAGAAAGCGCGAGCCGTGTCGCTGAATAGGCGTGTCAGAGATGACACGCATGCGAAATTGATTGTTCTGGAGTGGACTCACCGAACAGCGATTTCCTCCTCTGTCAGGAGACTCTCCAGGTTCAGTTGATCCTACGTCCAGTGAGCCACCACCTGTAGCAACAACACGTCTGCGCACACCTCCCAATCAAACTTGGCATAACCTTGAACGCAGTTGAGACCGGAACACGGGAGAAACACTCCAGGGTACGTACCAGAAGCCATGCGTCTGCTCGTCCGCTCCGCTGAAGACATGCCACGGAAGGCACGCGCCCTGCACGTCCGGGTGATGCCCGCCACACGCCATGTTGCGTTCGCCAGCATTTCGTTCAGGTATCAAGAAAGCCTCAGTGGAGATTCAGCAAACAATGGAGAGAGAGCTTCGATGGTCCGAGTCAATGACTGTGGCGTCAATGCGGGGTACAACTAAGAGATAGAGGCGCCCGGTTGTAAGCAGGCAATAAGAGTAAGCATCAAGTAAAGTAAACAAAGTAATAAGCATGGACCTCTCGGATATTCTCGGCCGACGGCCGGATCTTGATGTGCTTTGATGCCGGCGTTTCGCGCTCAGAAGAAACCTTGACGGAGTCCGCCGCACGCTGCGGTAGCTCTTCATGTCCTCACCGCCATGATCGTCGTCCATGAACTTTGCAATCGAGACCGTCTCTGCGACTCCTACTCTCAAACCGAGCGGCCATGGGCGACGTCGTCACAGACCAGAGTATCGCCTCAGAGTTCGTCAAATTCCTCACTGCACAGCTGAAGGAAAGCCGCGATGAGGTCCAGAGGTTAAATCAGGTCAGATTCAACCCACCCGGTCTCCTCAGTGTCTTATGATATGCATATGCTGTATTTTCCTTCGTTGAGATCGGCTCTAAAGTCTCAGAGTATGGCACTGACTCTTGTGCTATCTGAATCTACCGCTTGTCGTTCGTCACGGGAGAATATTACTTGCGTTGGATTCGCAATGTCGGAATGCGTGCGACGCGAGTTCTTCCTATTAACAACCTTCATAGGAGAACACATCTCTCAGGGAACAACTCAGTGCTAGCCTCGCCACATGTCAGGGAGCGTCCCATGGATCCCCGGTGAGTTCTAATCCACGGACTCATGACGCTTCTCTACCCATTCAGCTCTGACTACGCTTATCTCAAGGTGGTTCAGCTTCAAGCGAAGATCGATGTTCTCCAGAAGGAGCGTGCCGATGCTCTCGCACTAGCTGCAACGCGTCACGCAGAGGCCGAAACCTGGAAGACCCGATACGAGGAGCTCAAACCGCAACTTGTCGAATCCGCTGCGATGAGCTCACAGCTCTTAGGTAAGATGAAACAGGAATTAGTACAATTTATTAGCCAACAGCCTGTGTATCCCAATGTGGACGGGGAGCCCGATCGCGACCCTACGGTAAGTGATAGGACACGGGTACACTCGGAGGTCGTTTACTGACAGCACTTGTCCTCATTCGTCCAGAAATTCCGCACGTTCATGACAGGACTCCCCGCAACCGCGGTTCCAGACGCCCTCAAGCAGGAGTCTCGCATCGTGTTTAGAGGCGTCGGCAAACTCCCACTGTTGTCGAAGGCGGCGATAAAGGCCTGGTAAGCCCCAACCATCCTCGCGACCAGATCCCTCTATATTTATATACTGGCGAGGATAGCATCGGGGGGTTCGCGTTCTTCGGAACCCTCCTCGTCTGGTGCACGCCACCCTCTCAACACGCCTGCGTCGTCTTCCCCGAATACCAGTTCAACCCGAAGCCCTCAGCAGAAGGCGCAACCACGTGGACCAACGCGGCGACAGAGTGGACATCCATGGCGGGCCAGCAACGCGAACTATTCTACGCCGACGGCGAGAATATAAGCTACGCCGGCACGTTCATCTGCCACGCCGGCCCGCGGGGCACGAACCCAGCGAAGGTCGGTGACGCCATTGATCAAGTGAGACTCTTCTCTTCTCCCATCTTTGCTGCAGGTTACTGTTACTGATGCCAGCGCCGCCCTCCAGATGCTTCTCAGCGCGCTCGCACAAAAGACCCTGCATCTCGATACCAAGAACCCTAAGGCTCGGTCCAACTTCTCCAAGAGCTACACGCCCCTCCTCGCCGATCTCTATCGCGACGTCTCTGCCCCCGCGACGGTGCAGCTCCTCGGTCTCCAGCGCGTCGGGTTCAACAAGGTGCTGTTTGACATCCTCACAGCGTCGAGCAGGAAGCGCGACCGCCCCACGGCTTTCGCAGACCTTCTGGGGGGACCGGGCGAAGGGGCGGAGAGCCACTCAAAGCGAAGGTCGTTGGGCGCGGAGGAGGGTGTGGCGATGGAGACCGACATAGATTGAGGCTGAAGCGGGAATAGAAGCTCGAGGCGGCAGGGGCTGCGACCGTCAAAGGTTCCGAGGTCAGACGGAATTACGGCGCTGAAAGCTATTTCCTACAATACTTGGCGGGTAGTTTGTCTAGGATTCCCGAACTGCACGAGAAATCTAACGAATTGAGCGTTATGGAGCCGATGATACTAAGGGCAGGCTCAGTCGAAAAAGACACATTTCTACATTGCTCGTTCGCTATCATATGGCGTTCAACTAATCGTCCCTTATAGATCCACCTCGCTATACGATCGTTCTGTGTTCAATGTGAGCTTCTGTTCAACCATAACCTCGCACGAGCGCATATACTCACCGCTTTCCGCCATTCATCCCTCGATAGGGATGCAAGGACGCGTTCGTCATCGCGCCTTCCCGTTCGGGGCAGGAGTCTTGGGATCTTTCGTCTTCACGGAGGACTTGGCAGTATCGTCCTTCTTCTTGGGTTTCTCCGTCGGGTCGAAGACGACGCTCAACGACGGACCGTTATGCACCGGCATCGAACGCGCCGGGATTGGAGGGTCGCTAAATCCGGTAGCTGGGACAATCGATGATTTAACTTCAAAGCTCTATGAAGGGCGAGAAAGTCATCCCACCGAATGAGACGCCCCTAGGGACCTGGTTGGGGTTGGGAATCGAGGGATGGTTAGACATGGTTGGGTGCGTGTGGGTTCGATGTGCTGTTGGTTCGTTAGACTGACTTCCTCTCCGTCCAGTGCCTTTATATATCACGTCCACGCGCTTATCCCCACGCGAAGGTGTGTTTGGGCTCCTTCTATATCTGTACGCTCGTAACGGCCTCCCCCAACCACAGGCGCTCCGTTCTTTTTGTCTTCAGGTGCCGCCGGACCATGCGTTTCCCAAGTGACCGCGGTCAATTGATGGCCATAGTCAACGTCCCGCTTAGGAAAGAGTCCGGAAAAACGGCTGCTGGCCGGAGAGACATGCTTTGTCCTTTGTGCGCAGAGTCCCACACTGGCAATTTCAGGTTTTATCAGCTATTGTGATCCTTCGCGTGCAACTCACCCAACGTAGCGATACGAGGAGGCGCGCTGCAATTCCCTCATTTCCGTGATCGGAATCGAGAACGTTTGAGCGCTGCAAGGGAAGCTGCAATCACAGCCTTTGGTGCTCGTGAGGCAAGTGGCACTACTGGCAGAGCGCGCAGATTGCCTGAACTTCGCTATGTACTGTGAGTGCAATCTCCGAATGCCATCTGTAATAATGGTGGAACTTATATTGCATCGTTGGACGGGTGCAGGGGTTTAGCCTTGGCCGCAGCAGCATCGACTCCCTTCGTTAGCGCCTTCAATCAATTGGTTCAACTTCTCTTCCAGGTTCCCCGCCCCAGGATTTTTGTTTTCACATACCTCCTCACTCCTTTTCGCCCAATCTGTTTGAGAAACGGTATACATGTAGAGATGATGTTCACCTTGTGGTTAGCTTCGAATGCTGTGCAAGGCAAAAGCCGGCCCATTCGGGGGTGACGGGGGTCTAGACGTCTGTGGCATCGCAATCGTTACGGGGCTACCAGATATGTTCAATGCAGATGTAAGAGCTCAGTACCACATTTGGGTGACATCGGATAGAAGTCGCTGACAAAATTACATGTTTCCTGACTAGACGTCGTCGCACGACTATACACGGCAAGCCGGATCAGCGATGCTACGTCTTACTAACAGCGTACGATCCTCATCCATCGAAAATAGGTAGCACAAACCTCACTGCTACGCCCCCTGTAGACCATCCTCCGCCTGAAAACTGAACTGGCCACAGCCAAGCGCGAGCGTGAAGACGCCCTCCGCGAATCTACCCTCCTCCGGCTCGAGCGAGACGTCGAACGGAGTCTCGCCGAGCGCTCCCTGGCGGAGCGGGACTCCGTCAAGGCCGCGCTCGAGCGGTACAACCCCGAGGTGATCAACCGCCAGGAGGAACTCTGCAACATCGATGCGCAGCTCCAGCACGAGGCCGACATCGAGAAGCTCCACCGCCCCGCGCTGAGCTGCCCGCTGCGCGGCGACCCCCTCATGCGCATGCGTCAGGGGCTCACGTACCTCGGGGTAAGGCGCGGTCCTAACTCGCACTTGGTTGACGGACAGCCGAGGGTGAGTGCTTCTTTGAATTCGTAGCGGGAGGAGCTCTAGAGAGAAGCGGTGGGCTGATGAGGGTTGGGGCAGTACCAGCAATTCTGGGACTGGCTGACGACGCGCCCGGAGATCGAGGCGGCGAACGAGGACGCGCCATATGCTGGACATGTGAACGCGCAGCGCGCTTTGCCTGCATTTTCCGAGGTGCGTTGTCCATCGGTGCGACTTTGCGACGCCCATGGTTTTCTCATGCCCGAGGCGATCTTTCCAGGAAGCCAATCGCGTGTGGTGAGTGCCTACAACCATCGTGCCCCAAGAAATCGCATCATCTTCTCTCACACATCTTGTAGCAAGTCACGCTCCCTCTTCGTCGACACCCTCGCGTTTTGGCGCAAAGAGCCGGCGGACAAGCACTACGGCGTCTTCATCTGTTCAGACTACAAGTATGATCCTACGAAGCGCGTCTGGATCCGCACGGACGAAGCATACGCCTGTGGCGAGCAGACCCGCGAGGTGTTTTTCGCACAGGGAGGCAAGACGTACTACGCCGGGACGTACATGTGCCACACCGGTCCCGCGCACCTTCGCGTGCACCATCTTGGGGAGCTTGGAAACGAGGTGCGCAGTGCTCTCCACTTCTACGCGTTCGCGCGCCTATCTTCCTAACGTTTACGCTTCTCTCCTATTCTCAGAATCTCCTTCAAGCCATCGCTTCGACGACCCATGGTGGCGGCAAGCACCACGGTGACGAAAAGCAAGCCATCACGGAGCTCTACCGGGAGGGCACGCTCACAGTCCGCGTCCTTGGGCTCGAGCGCATCGGGTTCAACCGCCAGCTGTACAACAAGCTCACGGCGCAGTGCCGCCGGCGCGAGGGCGAGAAGGCGCAGCGGCGGAAAGATAAGCGTAAGAGATGCGTATACACCGGTCCGCCGCTCCCTGCTCCAGTGATCCCTGGCCCAGTCTGGGCAGCCCTCGCGCCTCCGGCTCCCGCACCATATAGTATCGGCATGAAGCGCGGAAGAGAGGAATATGACGAAGATGACGAGTACGACGATGACGAGGACGACCAGCCATGGAAGGTCCAGAAGATCGAGGACGAAGAGGAAGACGAGGGATGGGAGGAATCGGAGGAACTTGAGCCTCTGGGGCAATACTACGGGGAAGAGGAGGACTACGAGGAAGAGGAATACTACGAAGAAGAAGAACACGACAGTCCCATCAAATTCGAGGATTGCGAAGTACGTATTCCATGACCTCACTATGATTGCGCAGGTACTAATGTTCGGTTGTGCAGTACTAAGGACTCATGGAAGCTGCGAAGGACGCTGACTGCCGCGCTACTGTATTATATTCGACCCTTCAGATGCCTAGTTCTCAATTTATTGTATCTATCCTACTGTCCTACTGTACCTCCACCTTGTTTCCGTTTCGCTCTGCACCTGGAGCAGACGAATTACTTCACTGAAGTGCCAGACCGGGATTCGAACACAAGAACAGGAAGAATTCGGACCGGACCGGATCGGGCGTCCGGCGTGCCTTGGTTCGCTCTAGTGGTTCGCGAGTTGAACGTCGCTTGAACGTTGAACGTTGACCACTTGCCACTGCCTCACCCTGCTCACAGTCCCAGGTTACACCCTCGACGGCATGTACAATCTGTTCCAAAGGTCATGCGGGATACCGCGCTGTTTGCGGACATACAGATCTCTCAGACCTCAATCATACGCGTACGCTATTGGTCGCGCGATGTCCTCCCAAGTAGATAGTGCGCCAGCGCGCCACAAGTTCATCGTTTACGCACCCGACATGTCCGACGAGGGCGCCTTCCAGCGTCGGTTGAGCGTTCGTCAGTCGCACCTTGATAACGCTACGAACCAGGCGAAGAAGGGCATCGTCAGTAAGTCCCTTTCCTATGAACATGCTTGCCACTCCCGCTGATGGGATAAACGACACTTCATCAGAGGTTGGAGGAGCGATGCTTACCCCAGAATCCATCGTTCCGGGGGCGGATAAGAAGATGGTCGGATCGATCTTCATCTGTGAGGCTGATAGCCTCGAGGCCGCCCGCAACCTTATGGAAAACGACGTGTATTACACGAACGGGGTGGTGAGTCGCCTTCCTTCGTGTCGATCCAGTGTGCTTTCCTGAAACTGCCCGTAGTGGGACAAGGAGAAGTTGGTGATACTACCTTTGGCTCTTGCCATCGCCAATCTTCCGATCACCCCATAAATATGATCAGCTTTGAACGCTCACGTAACTCTATGCACCCGCTCGGCCTCAAGCTGAGGCAGTGTTGGACGTCTCGAAATTGGCGTTGAGATACGCTTCAACTTATACAGCTCACGATTACAAGGAGAGTTACAGGCACAAGACGACAGCTATGCTCCCAACCCTACAGGAGTCAACTGATTTTACGATCACCTTTTTGCTGCACATGAAGTGAGTGAAACGCTTCCCTACATAAACGTCATGCCAATCTCACCTCCCGCCTTTACTAGTTTCGTGTCCGACGGTCCCTCCTCGCCTCGATGAGAGGAACGGCATCACCATTGCTCATACGCTGGTCGCGAGGTTTCGGATGCCTGTCCGCTTTCGTCTCGGACCTCGGAACACTTTGCACCTTGCTGGTGCCAGCCTGGTGTCGCTGATGGATTTGTGTTATGGACGAACACCTAGGTCGCTGGAAGGCTAGCGGTCCATGGATCGGCACGACTCTGCGTGGATCAATGGCTTGAAGTGCGGATGGGGACGACTGTTGCTTGTTTGCATTCGGGTTCAGTGGGCGTTTCGCGGATTCGGCGGACAGCGTGCGGTGGTCTTAGAGGTAAAGGTCAGCTCCTAGATAACGCGCTTCTCCGCACCATAAGGCAAGCATACATACCTTTCTGTTGTGTTTTCTGCGTCGCCTTCTAATTACGTTGGTCAGATGTATGAGGTAGCGTGGAAGAGGGAGGCTTGTGGAGGACGATAGCCTGCGGAGCAGTGTTTCTGCGACAGGGGAGAAAGAGGGAGAAGGATAGCTTTGTTTGGGGCATGTGTTGAGGTGAGTCCAAGTAAGGATGGTCGTCGGTATGTAGTCGCTCAATCCTTATCTCGTTTATACTGGGCATTATATACCTGTCGTCATGGACGCCTGGAGGCCAGCGTGGCTATCCAGTGCCTCTCCCCTGATTCCTTCCGATAGCCATGTTTTCCTTTCGGGTGACTGGTGTTTTGAAGCATGTCTGGATCTCCGTTACCTCTGGACATCGGACAATAGTCACACCATGATTCAGATGATGCTCATCATGCAATACAAGCGACTTTGCAGCGAAACGTTCCGCTAGCACCATCACTCCGCTGGTGCCCCCCACCCCCCGCCATGCACCAGCCTTCCCGCACACCTGGTTATCCCTTGCGCATGGTACGAGTAATTATCGCAGAATTTACCACACAAACTGACGTTTCGTGAAACCCCGACCTATCCCGGACAATACACGTAGTAACGCCACTAGGTATCTACCGTACTCCAAGCCCAACGTCCAGATTTCGCAACACCGTTCTCATACTATCCATTCTTGCAGATACCCAACAACCCTGGGTTCCCTTCGAATATCTCCGATTCTGAGGACAATGCTCGTCTCGGCACCCTCAAGGTCAACCCCTTCCCGAGTCGGCCTCAGTCAACGCGAACGTGCTGACTCCTGTCTCGCCCCATAGAATCGCGATCGCACGGGATGGGCCCGTAGAGAGGTCGTGTCTTCCGTCCTCTCCGTGTCCCGTCCCGCGAGGGAGCAACACATGTGTGTGGGCAGGGCAACGCGAGGGCATTCCAGCGGAGAGCGGGGGTCTTGCCCGCGCTGCGAAAGCGTATGTGTGGTGGCCGGGCCAGGGGACAAAAGTAGCAGTTCGTCACTGCAGCGACTTTGTGGCGCGACTTGGACCTGCTTCACGCCCTGCGGGTCGCGAGGCGGAAGAGGACCGGACTGTTTGCGTCGAACCACGCCTCGCGTGTCGAGTGGCAAACCACCACCCGGAGTCATATGGGGCGCGACTCGCCTCTCCTTTGGACCGGTCTCGTAGATCACCGCCTCTTCCCTTTCCCCTGCTGGAACGCCTCCAGATCGACGTAGTTCATACGGAATACCCGGCGCAGACGACGCGGAGACCGAGTCGTCACACGAAGTCAGATCCTCTTGCCCAACACCGATATCGCTAGCCAACTCGCGGGAGTATTTGTCGCCGCATATCTGGTTGATGGCTCGGTATAGTTCGGAAATTGGCGTCGAGCAGCGGTCGACGCACGCCGCTGCGTTCAACGCTGACCCCACCGCCGTGACGTCTGCGACATTCCCGGAGCGGGAGAGTGAAGGGCAGCCTCTCGCGCCACAGTGGTCCACGGGGAGCCGGTGGTGGTCGCTAGACTGGAGCATGGCGCGGCGGGCGTACGTCTGATTTCTGGGGAGTAGTGTTTTGGGATGATAGTAAGCCGAAATCTCTCCGTGAGTGAGGTCGAAGGCGGTGGAGAGAGGGACAATCCGCATGGTGGCGGGGGGAGACGGGAGGAACTTTCGGGTGTTGTCGGTACTTCGAGTGCACACCTCAGGCTGAGGTTGTCTCGTATACATAAAGGTCTGTGAAACGTATTGTGTTGGACACGTAGCAAGTAACAAAAGAACATACAAGCTCATCCAGCACAGGTTGGGCGACAAATGGAGGAGTTTTTACAGATCGCCCATCCCACAATTTCTCTGTACGCTGGGAAATTACGACCATCACCATATTGATTACGAAGCTACGAGCGGTCCGCGCCTGAAATCAACACAGCGATTTCTTTTGTCTTCACTGCCATATCAGTTTAGCGCGGTTCTCTGAGCGTCGCCATGACTCAGCCTCGGAGGACTCGTAGAGTTAAAACGGTCAATCTGGCACAGTTTGACTCTCGGGCAGGGGAGGCGATCATTATGCTACACTCACCCAGAATCAGCACTTTCGTGTAGTGCAATAAAGTCAGAGTAGTGACTATATTCGCCACATACCTGTGGTCCGACTCGGAGGTCTTCACCTATCTTTCCCTACGACTGAATCTTCCAACACAGTGACAGAGATATAGATGCTTAGGTCTCTCGAACATGAGCATCTGTCGCAACGGAAGTTTCGTGGAAGCTAACTAGACAGAGCCATCGTCATTCAGTACAGGTGTGCAGATCTGGAACGGGTGGTCAACGGCATACATGAGCGGTCTACGACGACATCGGTCGCTCCACACGTTCTACACCACTCGGGTAGTGCTTGCGGGCGATCTGCATCGCGCGCAAGAGCAGCGAGATATTCTCCGAGTCCTCCAGGTACGGGTTGGGATTATCTCCATAACCAGGCAACTCTTCAATACCGGACTCCAGCTTGAGGCGCGGGAAGAGGCGATCGAGGACAACCGCGACCTGGAGCTGGGTCTCGTCGTCCCTGGCACCAACTAGGTTCTGGATGCACAGGTCGAGCGGGCCATGCCCCATGAGAGGGACACTGTCGGCTTGCGGCAGTCTGCTGGCGTTGAGGTCGGGGATGCAGAGCCGGTCGAGCTGGGGGCACCGGCGCGCGAGTTCGACCAGCTCGTGGAGCGTCGGACGCTCGACCGAGCCCGGCACCCTATCTGGGTTCGAAAGGGTGGTTTCGCCTTGAATCAGGATAAGGGCGCGCAGCTTGGGCCATGCGTGGGAGAAGCGTTCGAGGTCCTCGTTGCGGAGAGGTAACTGTTCCTCAAAGAAGAACTCGAGTTCCTCTAGATTGACGAATGGTAGGAGGGGCTCGAGGAGGTTCATTAGGAATCGCGGAGGACGACGGAAGTCGTCGAGTTCTGCCCGGAAGCGGGTGAGTGTGTGCGGTTCGAGGTGTCGACATATTGACGCGAGGGAGATATCGAAGCCATCCGCGGAGTGGGAGCCGAGCTGGAGATAAAGGTCGTTAAGTCGGGGCATAGGGGATGCGAGCATGAAGCGCGTGAGATGGGCTGGTTGGCAACAAAGGTCAAGTTTCGTGAGTTTTTGGAAGCCATCCTTCAGGCCGAGCAGCGCAGACTCGGTCGAGTCTCGAAGAAGAATGGATGCTTGCAGATGCGTGAGGTTCCCGAGGTTGGTGAGCGTAAGGAGAACGTCCTCGTCGAGTGGTGAACAGTCACTGAGATCCAGTTGCTCCATCTTGGTGAAACGCGATAAGCACATGAGGTGTTCACGACCAATGTTCATGTACGGAAAGAAGGAGAGCCGGACTAATCCGGGAGACGTCATGGAGACCTCTTCCAACGTCCTCCCAGCAATGGTGGCGATTGTGGTTTTATCACCCTGGTCTGTGTCAACCGAGAGTGAGAGATGGCGCAGAGATGGAGAGGCAAGGCAATGAATCGGGCTAAAGCTGGCCTGAGTTGCGTGCCACATACTCATGCTAAGTTTCCGTAGATTGGGGAAAAGAAGGGTGCCTTGGCATTGCTCCAGTATAGTCGGCCAAACCGATGGATCGAGACTAGCATCCTGGAACAGGCTGATGCTGCGCACACGACTCGCGTAGGTCTGCAATCGCGACCATGCCTCAGGCGTAATCTCTCCCGTAAGATGCTTTCCAAAGAGTGCATGTGTTAGATAATAGTACATGTATCTGAAAATATGCGCCTGTCACGAATCACTCACGTGTGTGGAATCGCGGCGCTGATAATTGGGCAAAAGCTTGAGGAGAGGGTGGATGTCGTCCAAATTGTTCCATAATTTATCCAGGGAGGGGTCCAGGAGTGCATGACAGGAGAGCGCGAGCGACAGTAAGGTGCGCTGGAAAGCACGGCGTGCAGCTAAGAAAATTTTGCCGTCGTAATCGTCATTGTCGTCGCTGTCTGTCGGCTCGAGGTGGTTCAGGATTTCGTGGAACGTGTCGTGCTAACCTGCCAAGGCGAGGAAAGGAACAGCTGGCATAGGTTGACTAGTTACCACAGTAAGCATCACAGACATGAATATGTTTCTCTTGCACGAGACTCACATGCGACGGTATGACAGAAGTATGAAAACGCAGTCAGAGCGACTTGTGGAACGGCACTGGAATTAAGGCCAGACCGTCATACAAGTCAATATGGGGCTCCCTCAAAGCGTATATCAATGCTCACCTTGGAAAAGAAGTCAGAAGGTCGTCGGCCGGCTGGTCATGTAGCAATTCGAGTCCAAGCTGCTGAAGGACAGTAATGATGGTGATGGTGAAAGAATTGACCGGCGCTTCCACGACGACGATACCACCCTGATTCCTACCACGACTCGGACTACATACCATGCCGCTACAGCTACTACATGTCCTCAACGCTGGTTAACTACTCTGATATTGCACTAGCTTCGTTCTATGTACACTGTGTGATCCTCTCTGGACACTCGGGCCACCATCCCCACAGTTCCCCATCCAATTTGCTGGCTGCCCGGTGTCTAGATCATCTCCCGTAAACGACGAAGGCATCAAGCTACAATCTTCCCCATCGTGCGCTTCGGAGAAGCCGTGCATGACTTGACCGGAACGAACTGGAGGATGGCGATTCAATGCATTTCTGGTCGTGATGGTGCGTGATTCGCTTCGTTCACCTGCGCTCTCCCTCAATTCTCCTGTCATCATGTGCACACCACCGTCATCGACTCAACGGGGACAAGCTCTGGCCCGTGTCGTATCCGTTCGGGATGCTTGTGCTAGTGTTAAAGAAGCCATGGGCATCCTGCCTACGCGAGAACTTACGAACTGGTTTACCTCTTGAAGTAGCCTCCCATGGACTGCATCTGAGGTAACCGGCTCGGGAGCTCTCACGCATGCATTTTGGCTGAGCCGATGCTCTCGAGCTCCTGGCAAAACGATCTCCCTACCTTCGTACGCGCGGTGGGTGCCCGTACCACATATGCATATTCGTGCATAGCGGTCATGGCGGCTTTCGCTTTTGCCAGAGCACTCATATCAACCTATAAGCATTAGTGTACCATTAACACTCTGTAAGACGCCTACGAACTGTTGTGGGTGTTCCTGAATAATGCAGTCTTCGCATACGTACATGCATACAGGACACGAACATCACACCCCTCTCCGCCATCCTGGCCCATAGGCTGGCCACGCCGATGACAAGAGTTGTTTCTGCTCGCGCGGGGTTCCCTCTGCGAAACCACCCCGGTCTCCAACTGAAGGTGCAGAGGTTGATATCGTGAAGCGGATGAGGTTAGTCCGGAGGTTAGGAAAAGATGCTGCATACGTTTACAGGACAGTTTGCTGCGGTAACTTGTAAGTGTCCTCATCCGCGAAGAATTTGGAGTGTTGAGCTGACCGATGCCGCTACCTCGTTAGGTTCTCCATAACCTTGTTTATATTCGTTTGGCGTCCAGAGGACTGTGACGCCCCGCGCATCGCGTGGTGGATGGGTAGCGTATGACGCAGCGAACTGGGCAAGGGGCGACGTCGTTTGAAGACGAATGGTCGGCTATCACAACGGAAGTCAGTGGGCGATGGAGTGGGCGCATAGTAGGGACTCGCGCACCCTTAGTGAGAAAGCAGCAATAACAATGTTTGCGTCGATAGTCTTTGACACGCTCGCAGGTGGGCGCATGGTTCCGGGCGCAACGCCCGGGACTCATGTGGACGAAGTTGCCATCCTCTGTGTCGCGGGTGAGTTACTGAGCTAACTTGCTTGAACACATCTAATACAGCTATCTACATCTAGTACTCGCTCCTCGATCATCTCGCCCATCCAGTAGAATCGTGATCTAGCTTGGTACGCCGCCCTCAGCCTTGTTGTCTGTACCCCTAACTCTGACCTCCACGACGACCCTAAACAGGCCCTGAAAAATCCTGCTGCTCCTCAACCCAAGTCTGCGACGTGGACACGAGGCCCGGACGAGCATAGTAACCGGCCGCATATCCTCCCATCGCAACCACCTGCTCCGAATGCGCCGCGCCAGGACTTCCAGCGTACGCCATCGGTGCACCGTACCCCGCCGCATACCCGAATCCGGATCCTTGCCCGTATCCCGGACCCCCAGCCTGGGGCGCGACCTGCGACTCCTGACCGCGCCGGATCCGCCTAGAATCCGTCGTATCTTTCCGCCTGTTGAACACCTCGTGCGCGGCATTCCGCATCTCGAGCCGCGCGTCCTCGCCGCCTTCGCAACGGCACACCGTGGCCGCCTGGAGACAGATCTGGCAGGGTATGGAGTCGAGGGGGCGCTCGCCGTGCCGACTTCGCTCGGCGCGATCGCGAGTGCGAGATCGGGTGTAGATGGTCGACGCCACCACGGTGCGCCCCGGGGAGACGGACCCGTAGTCTGATGCTGGTAGTGATGCGCACAACGTCGGCGGTGGGCTCTGTGGGTAGTGGCCGGTACCGGCATGGGTCGGGACAGCGAGGGGAGGGATAACACGACCGGTGTTGGGCGAAAGAAGGTGTGGAGGCTGAGTGGCCGCTGCCCGGTGTGGCGGAAGGGGGGTGACCCACTGGGAGGGGCTCGGCGAGGACGACCGTGACGACACACCGTCGACCCAGGAGGAGACCGTGGTGGACGTGGAGGAGCGCGGCGAGGCGAAGGTCCTGCCAGGCGACGAAAAGATAGTGCGGCCGTCTTCCGATACGGTGCCATCGACGCGGTGGAATGGGGTGGGCGCACGTCTCGACGGGTTGAATGACATGATGCGTTGAATTGTGAACGGTTGGTGTGTGCGTGTACGCTTGGAGTTCGAGTGGTGAGACTCATAACGCAGCAGCCCCCCTTTTATGCAACGCTTGTCAGCCTCATACAGCTGGTCATTGATCGGTCAGCAACGCCAATGCAGGAAAGCGCGATAGGGAACGCCGTATCCAACGCACCTTCACCCGGGCCCATGGCCGTGTTGGTTTTCATCCCGCGTCCCGTCGGAGCAGCGATTTGGTCGCAGACTCGTATCCCGGGGGCGCGGAACGCGAGGTCTAAGCCTCGTCCATTCGACCTCTCCAGATACCGCACAACAAACCGCCGTCAAGCCTAAGCATGATGCGTGCGGGCCCGGGTGTGTATGTGACGGACGTCGGACAGTATCTCGGAGATCGTCAATGATCAGTTTCCTTTTTGTAGATGACCTTGAACCATATCTCGGCCATACAGCTCGACAGGGCACTAGCCAGCTGGAGAATTCGAATGGACAACTGTTTGACTCTGGACGGTTGTACATGTATACACTCGATACGCGCATACAAACGAATTCGAGAGCATCTCCTGCGAGGCCGAGCCTGCGAGAAGTCAGCCGGAGATGGCCGGGAACGTCGCGCCGTTGAATAAGTACATACAACCTCTAACACTAACAGGACAAGACCAACTCACAAGAGCGTCTGCGAAAGAACAACCCCGTCAGATGCGACGTTGGCGGGCAAATGCGAAATCCAAGAAGTTTCCCATTCGAACCTCCGGTTTGCGATCCGAGTCGGAGCATGTGTAGATATCAGAACCACACCGGCTGCGGCTGGATACTGCACAGACCTTCATCCCATACGAAGTCGGCCGAAATCTCCCCCCTGGTTTGTTTGAACCTACATCAAGTACTATGGTACACTCTTTCGGTCGGAGCTGACACTGCTAATCGCATCTCCAGTGGACAACGTCTTCAAAGTCTTTCTGTTCCCGACCCTCCCCTTCTACGCATTACGGGTCCTCACTCGGACACGAATCAGCACTAGAGATCGTGGACACAGCGCCTTGGCGATGGTCCTCAAGCAGCGACGATGCTGTGAGGGGATAGTTGGGATGGATGTGCACGCTGTTCATCCGACAGACCCTGTTTTTCCATATAGCTTCCACCTCTGCCATCACGATGTGAACACAGCGCAGTACAAGTACCATCGAATGCGTGATCACTCACCGGTCTCCTGCCAGCGTCCATCGACGGCACCGGTGTCGATATCGTCCGCATCGCCATCGCCGTCACGGTCTGACATGGACAGCCCATGGGTTCGGTCGTTGACTCGGTCAACCCTGAGGACGGCTCGGACGGCTCGCGGCGATACCCGCCCCACTCGAGCCCCAGTGAGAAGGACCCCAGTACTACGGAGGAGCGAGACGACGTCTGGCCTGGGTTGTATATGTTGCGACGAGAAGACCATCCGGACGGGGCGTGTCGTTCGTTGTTCAGAAAACGAGTTACGAGTTGAGGGACACGGGCGCTTCGAGCCACACGGGCGAGAGGAACCAAAGCGTGGACGCGAGCGGACCTCGGAACGCGAGGATGGGCGACGCGAAAAGTCTGTACGGCCGAGGACGCGCTCGACCATGCTCTGCGTCCGAGTGATACGCGCTCTGGCCTGCGTGAGATTCTCCGGGCCCGCGACGTGGCGGAGACAAGGGTATGAGACCCGCGATTCGACGACATATGGAGGACATACGCAGAGCGGCGGGGGCGGGGTAGACCCGAGGCACAAGACCGCACTTGTTGAATACAGTACAGGTCGTGTGAGCGCGCACGGGAGATGTGGAGGGGCGAGAGACTCGGAGTAGCTCGGGAGAGGGGTGGTTCCTGGTACGGGCATGCTCGTATTCACGGTGTTTGTGGCGACGGAGCCGATGGCGTATTCATGGATCGTGTTCTCCAAATCGACTCCGCAGTCCGGCGTGGGGCACGGCGGCTGAGGCACGTCCAACCCACGACGTTGTCTGTGGTTGGTAGGGTATGATGCGCGTGGGCGGGGGTTCCCGCTGGGGTGATAGTCATCCTCGGATGGATACGGCGGCTGCGTTGCTGTGGGGACGACGGTGCATACGGTATCGGAAGGTGAGGATTCGGGAGAGGCATTGGTGGATCGAACATGAGGATCGACGCCTGCTCGGTTCTTGGATGTGTCCAGCGAGGATGCAGAGGGTGTCTCCAAGCGCTGCGGAGGCCGGCCAGTGGGCGATGAATGCACGAATGCAAAAGGAACACCGTCTGACATTCCGTTGCTTCCGTCTGAGGGATCGCTGTACTGCAAGTGGTCGTGGGGATCGCCGGAGGCGCCGCCCAAGAGTCCAGGCAATGGCGAAGCGGAGAGGTCTACGCACGACATCCCGATTAAGGTTTCCTATCGCGCTGGATGCTTTGAGAATGGAGTTGTTAGCTTTGATGGAACCGGAGGTCAATCATAGTCCTCGATAGGCGGAAAGCAGGGGGATCATACCTTTTCTTCACTTTACGCTCTCGCGTCCGATGCGTGACACGGAAGAGGGGCGAAGACGAACGAAACATTCACCATCACTCGGGGTTTTATGCTGGGTGTAGTGTTCGCTGGATATCTTGAGAAGCAGGAGCTGCATTGCCGCCTAGATGGTACAAGGATGGTAAGTACGAAGTCCAGACGCAGGAAACGAGTGGGATATCCTTCAGGAATACGGAAGCGAAGAAGATCGTAGACCCTAGGTGGATATCCCGCCCGTGTTGGGCCAAACGATGGGCAGCGACACATCGTGTTCGGAAATTTCGGTGAACACTCACCTGAACGAATATGGTCCGGGATTGGGGCATCTCGATATCCAGGCAATGATGTTAGATCCGGCGGAGAGGACTAGTAACTGGGCTGCGGGAGATCCGGATACTCACATTTTCGCCGCCGCACTGCGTTGAAGGCGGGCGCGGCGTGTAGGTGGCAAGTCCTGCCGTTTCACATTGTGGGATGTCGCATGTAGAGAGGGCAGCGAAGAGATATCCAAGGCTGCAGGGCGGATTGTGGAAGTAACCCTGTCTCGCCGCGACTGCGGTATCCGGGGCCGCAAGGGGATCGAGGCTAGAGACGCCTATTGTTTTCCCAGAGTCACACCCCACGTGCCCGTTCCATGACGCGGCGGTCCTCCTCGCGCCCGGTCGCAGTCCCGCCAAATGTTCTGCCCCGCGCGTCGTCAATTTCGTGCCGCACTACGTTCAACGGGTTCTATTGACGTGCGTGTAAGACAAAGTGGAGAGTACATCATACATGAAGACACACCGACTCGGACTCGAGCCCGGAACAATACAACTATTCTGAGGCCGGCAGGGTACAAAGTTTGTCACGCCGCACGCCGGGCTTCTGCCAACTCGCTTCACCGCATACGATTAACGGCCCATCCCAGGGGAGGACAGCGTCGCTTTCCCGTCCTTTTCTCTCGTTTTCCAAGGCCCGTAATGATCCTGGAATAATTTGAACGACCCTTGTCCGTGGCGGCATCGTGAACCAAGACCGTGACGATCCTCCGCCGCATGGCCGTGGGTGCAACCTATTCCTCCTGGTCGAGTGGCGTCCCAGGCGATATTGTGGACGGGGTGGACGGCGGGAGTACGATGGAGAGAGGCATGCGGGGAGCGAGTCTCCTTGGATGCGCGCACAGGACCTGTTGTCAGAAGCAGTAAAGAGATGGGCCTGTCTGCAGGAAGGATGAACTCGATCCGAAAGGGATGGTCCAGTGAGACAGTACCCATCAGGGAATCAAGGCGAGATGGTGAGGGTACGGCGTTGGTGGTCGCTCGACAGCGTGCCGGTTTGGTCAAACATCGCACGAAAAAGACTGGAGACCGTCCTCCAATTGTTCGCCCTGTGCGACGTGCGCAACGTTCTGGGGGTCCCACAACTCGTGCTGCGGTCGAGGCGCGTACAGAAGTGGACTGGGACGATACGCTTCTTCTGAGTGACCCTCTGGGGGAGACCCGGCGAATCCGAGCTCTCGCTAGTAGTGGACGATCGCGGCGCGCTTAGCCCCAGCCATCCGTCGTTGGGCGTGGTCGACCCAGATGGGTACTCGCGCCTGTGGCAAGAAGGATGCTCCATAGCCAGTACCTGTACGCCAGTGCGCTCATTTATCATTCTATATCCGAAGCGTCCCGTGATCGATGACAAGAGTTACACACCGGTGGTAGGCTGTGGTGACTTTGACCCACGTCGTTTGAGATCGATCCGATTCCAAGCTGTCAGGAGCCGGAAAGGATGGAATGTCTAGTATGATGAGATGAGGTATTTTATGAATATATGTATGCTGGCACGCCTCACCTAGGACTGTGGCGAGCCGGGCGCGGGGCGTCGCTGTTGCTAAGAGAGGTTCGACCGCCTGGAGGTGGGGAGGATGTCACGTTGGAGAGATGCCATGTACTAGAGTATACCGATGGCAACGGACCAACGTATGCGCAGAGGCACGGTCAGGAGGACGGGGGACAAGCTGGAGGTGGACCAGTGCCAGCGGACTCAACTCGCGATGCACAATGATGCGGGGCCGGTGGTGGGAAGTGTTTCTGTTGATCGGCTCAGTAGTTGGGCAAGCGCCAGGAGTGACGAAGGTATTGCTTATATTAGGTGGATGAGAAAGAGAGCGGGAGTACAGAGACTTGGACTGCAGTCGACTTGCAAGACCCTCGGAGTGGAGCGGTACCTGAGAAAACACCAGACTACAGGCGCCAACAGTTGCACTTTGTGTGACCGTTCAGCACGTGTGTGTGACACATGGTATCAAATTTCTGGCGCGCAGTCAAGACGACGACTTTGCTCGGGCCTTTCCGCTCCTCTTGAGAGACCCAAGTATCCTACTGCTGATCCTACCAAGACCAGTGGCTGAACTACTCCCGCTAGGAACCTCTGTCGCCTGTACCTCGGACCTGTCCTTGAGCTCGTGACTCTGTGTCGATGGCCTAGAGGCGAGAGGTACGTCCTTCAACCCCTCGCTCCCGACCACGGCCACCGTGAGGTCTGCCACGCTCATCCACTGCGACTGTCCATCCTCGCCGCCAGGACATGGTATCTCGTATGACAACCGTCCTTGACCGGGACTCCCCAACCTCCTCGGTACATCCGCCTCTGTTCTCCTTCGCGGCTGCTCCAAGTGCAGCCTCTCACGACGCGCATTTTCCCCTACCGGGACCCCGCTAACCTTCAAGTCATGCCATCCAAGCTGGTCTTCGCCGCGTTGGCGACGCTGGTTGAACTCGTCCCACAGTTCGCCATACCTCCTCCCCACGGACTCCATCATGACGGCGACGTTGAGCAGTAGCCACCACGTTTCCTCGCATCGTCGAGCTCGTCTCGTATCACCCCGCGCCGGGTCCATGTATGCGCGCACATCCTCCTCGATCGCGTCCGCATTTCCCCAGCGCAACGACAATTGGTCTATCCTTTCCCGACACCAATCGAGGACTCGGGTTTCTATCGATCTATAACCGGGGTCTGAATTGCGTTCAACGTGAGCTCAGCTCCCAACGAGTTCTTCTCACCCTTCAAGTCATCAGGACCTGCTCCCTCCGAATTCCCCTCCACCGGAACAGGCACTCCGAAAAGCTCGCATAGTTTCCTCGTCTCGCGCGCGAATGTACAGCACTCCTCCGCAGCCCGCCGGCCAGCCACAGAACGACATCGCCCCCAACCAGCCCCAAAAACCCCGGCTCGTGTCGGGTGGGAACCACTCCAGGAAGCGCGTCAGGACGACTATCGTCCGGTTGGCCACGGACGTGAAGTCGGAGAGCTTGAGCCCGGCATCGGATGGCGGCGCGCTGGCATTGGCAGCTGGAAAACGCGACTCGGAATCAAACCGTGGAGTTCGAATGGATCGCGGGGATGACGGAGACGTACGGGATTCGTACCGTCGTCTGTTGGGACTCGTCGGACAGGGCATGGTGCCGTTGGTCCCCGGTGCGTGTTTCGTTGATGGCAGGGTGGCGTTCGTGCATCTGCAGTGGCGGAGGCGGTGACGACTCTGGATTGCCATGAGCGGAAAGGAAGGGGTCCATAGTAGGCGACGCGGCGATGAGGACATGGACGAGGATAGGACTTGTTCCTTATATACTTCGCGGTATTCCGGTCACAGAGTCTGCAGCTTGACCACTGTCGCCTCGTTTGGAACAATTTTCAGTATTGTGCTGATGCGCTGCGGTACTTCCTTACTTGTCATCCGCGAGGCGTATGGGTGCCGCTCCTCCATGTTGTCGTTGCCCAGCGCGCGCGTCGCGACGGTTTGACGGTGGCCCTCTCCGCGCCCCGAAGTCGTTACAACCGTGTCCGACGCTATTCAGACAATTCAATTGTGTCGCTTCATGCCGCCTCCACGGTGGCGACGAGCTCGAGCGTACTCGGTCGGCCCGGACGACCCTATCCACCATCCAAGCAGCGGCGTCCTGCATTTGAGAAAGGTCAAAGACATCCATAGCTGTGAATAAAGATGCATACAGCAAGACGCAATCTACACGTCTACGCTGGCACTCGCGGCCCGTTGCGACCAGTCATTAGCTCGGATTGAAGAGCCTAAGACAAGTTGCGATAGAGATATAAATTTGCCACATACGCCCGTCGCCCAGCACATACGCTCCACAGTGCCCACCGCAGTCCGTCGGTCACGGTTATACCGCAGGCAGTATAGTTCGATCCTTGAAAAAAAAAAAAAAAAAAAAAAAAAAAAAGGTTGACAACGGTGGCATTCGACACGCGCGCCGACACCCCGAACATGGGTGAGTATCCCGCGCAAGCGAAAATGGTCTGGGTACGAGAGCGGCCTGAATAATGGCACCACCGGGCAGCGAGGATAGGGAGCGCGAAAGCCGGGGACAGAGGGTACTCGACGACTGCGAGGCGGTCTTGAACGCGCGCGAGCCCTTGGGCAACGCGGTGGACACAAGCGCCTCCATCATCGACAACGTGGGTGGACGCGTAGGGCGGTGTTGGGGAGGACGTCGCCCGCGACGGCGTGCAAGCCGGGGCCGGGCGAATCACGGAGATGAGGGGACAAAGTACGAGTTGTGGGGAAAGCTTGCGGATTCTGGAGGCGTTGCGTTGGCGTGTCAACAGACGCGACAGTGTTGTAGAGTCCATCTCCGTTGTCGGATACGGGATGTGGCGGGCTCAGGCCCCTGTTGTGTATGTTGCCATCGCAGTCGACATGGCCATCGTTGATTCGTTGCTGCTCAGAAGGCTTAAGTGCTGCGAGGCAGGGTGCATGACAGTGTCGTGGGGACCAACAGTGGCCGGCGTGCTCTGTTGGGTCGGAGTCCCAGGGTGGTGTTCTCCTTCGTCGGGAGTGGTTGAGGAAGAGGGTGACGGTTTCCACATATACGGGCATGTCAACGCCATCCACTTCGGTGGTGGTACGCTTAGGGTCTGGATCGTCATAGATATCAGGATCGCGAAAGGGTGGCGGCAAAGTCGAAGCACCTGTAGATGGTGTACAACGCCAACACTTCTAATGCCTCCGGATGACAGGGAACTTGGAAGAGACTCGACCTGAGATCCAGGACACGAGAACGGCAGGTCGATAGGGCCATGCCAACGCTTCCAGTCCCGTACTCGGACGGCGGCGCATTGCTACGAGAGAGAGAGAGAGGACGGCCTAACGGATGCAAAGAAGCAAGTATGAGGGATCGACATACGACCTTGCGCCCGGGATATGCCTTGTCTCTGGAATGGAGAGGATGTCGGCAGGGAGCTTCAAGCCTAGGCGGTGACATCCTGGGGTGGTGCACTCGGGAACGTTGAATGTACCGGGAGGGGCAGGAGCGGATCGAATAGTCTGAGCAGGGGCGATACCCCAAGTCGGAGGATGATCGGAGCTCGAAGAGCGGGCATCGGATGTATCGGGAGAGTAGGTGCACTTGGATGGAGGCATGGTTCCTGGTGCAGACGAAATGTCCTCGGGCTGTGGCGCAGGATGTCGAATCGGGAGAATACAGCGCCGTTGGATGGGAGAGAAGTGTTAGACAGCGAGACGCACAAAGATTGGATGCGAGCGCGGTAGGAGCCTGACGCGGAGCACTCACTTGTCTTGCAATCGGAGCTTGGTAGCCATCGACGTCGCGGTGCCAGGACGCGCGCAGATTGGGCTCTTCATAGTCGTAGCGAGCCAAAGTGGGACAAATACGTACTCCTTTGCTTCACAGGCATGCAACACAAACATGGACTCGCAGCTGGAAATATTGTGTCCCAAGGCTGACGAAAGTGGTCTGGTTGGGAAGGTTAGTGACATTTGGGCCGAGGCAACACGTCACGCGTCAGGATGTGAACGTACCGCGACCGAATGATCATCTGGTCACCGTGGTTGCAGGTGTGCTCCAATTCCTAGCCCTTGAGAAGAGTGAGGAATGACGCTTTAGGGTAGCTTGTCCGTGTTTGTGACCATGAGCGAGTTGTGCTGCGCCTAGCAGCGAGTGTCGCCGCCACCCAGTCGACCGGCGCTGGGTTTGCGGACATAGCGAAAGGGGCACGACGCCATCTCACCGAAAATTAGACCCATTTATATAGTAAGCGAGCGTAGTGCGTGGACATACATGGAGAAGAAGGCGCAGAAAAGTGAGAACGAGAACGGGGATGAAGCTACTTCGATGTCAGCAGTGGATGAACTCAAGGGCGAAGCTTGAAATTTTGAAAGCTTGAAGTCCGATCGCGAAGGCGTCGATTCAGGCCGGCAATTGCCGACATCTAGCGCCCCAGCGCGTCGCCCAGGCTCGTTCGCAGTGCCGCTGCGGCCCCGCCCCCTCCCAACTGTCTCCTTCTCTCATGACGGGGCAGACCCTGGCAGACCAGACCCATAGGGTAGTGTTCTGGACAGTCAGGGAAGACGATAGAAGCGGGATCCATCCATCGTCTGTGATACATCATTCACAGCTCCACAGGTGCTCCGTGTAGCGGGAGTAATAGAAAGCACAGGTCGCTGTACGAGTCATCTCTCAGTTAGAGAATCATTCAAAGACTTTGTCAAGCTGGACAGAAGGTGCGAGCCCGCCTCGACGTCATTGACATACATTGACCCCGTTCAAGTCATTGCCAGTGTGCTCAGCAAGCACGCGCGTACCGCACTCGCCTTCTCCAGCCTGTTGATTGGGAACTGAGCGCTCGATGATTAGAATTGGCAGGAAAATAACTTCTATGGTAGGCCATCGGATTCGCGAGGGATTGCACGCCTGGAGTACTATGGGATCGGAGAACAGGGGAGGGCAGTGTCTCGGACAGAACACCACTGGTGTGTAGCGCTATAGGCTGGCTTCTATGTGCGGCAAACACATTTTGACTGACAGATCTTCCGTTCTATCCGGACTATGGCGCGTAGGAGAAGGTAAAGTTCAAGGCTAGGCATCACACTATGTGGGGCCTGTGCACGACGAAACAGATGGATGCGGGCGACTCAGAGGGCCCACGCAATATACATAAGCGTCCCACCATAGCGCCACTCCACAGGAATCCTCATACGCCTTCGGCATACTCAGCAGTTCTCATTCACCTCCACGACTGATAAAATGTCCGCAATTCATGTCGATGCGCAAGAGATTTCATACTTGTAAGTCTAGCAGCAGCTTTGATGCCCATTCCGAGAGCACTCACGCCAATGTCGACTCTGGAATAATAGATACACTTATACGTCCTGCGTTTCTGCTGCTTGTGGTGCTGTCTCACAATATTCGTCTAATCTCCCGATGCTAACCCGTGGCATACTAGCTATCCTCGTCTATGACTGGCTGCTGTGCCTCGGGCAGGAGGTCAGATTCATATGGAGCTGGCACTCAAAGGTCAATGGCTCCTCGCTGGTGTATGCCTTCAGCCGCTACGCATTCCTCATACAGTTTGTTCTGGCTGTTGCGACGAGCTTTCCAATGTCGGACATGGTACGCAATCTTGCTACCACTCTTTTCCTTGAACTCATCATTGTCTATATAGAGGTAGCAGGTGGTCATCAACTCAGTGGATGTCAACCTATGCTTACACCCGCTTTCCATAATAGCTGTAAGGCAAATGCATAGATCCAGACCGTCCTCTTGTTAACGGGCACAATCGCCTCCAGTGGTGCGTCCATACTCCTTCCCAAGACACTCAGACACCAAACCAAACTGGGTTTCAGTCTTCTCTGCCCTTCGTGCATACGCACTGTCGAACAGGAACATATGGTTGACGACCATAATTATACTGTTCGCGCTACCACCGACAGCGATGTCCATCGTGAGTGTCTCCGATGTTACTCCTACTTGTGGTCAAGTAGTGAACCATTTTCCGGGATACTAGCTTCAAGGCGTCCACCAAGCTCCTACCAACTTACCCAGTCCATTCAATTGCAGCGTCTCAACCTCGTTATCTCATACATTCTCTTTGAGGTGTGTTTTGAAGCCAGCACTGGCATTCTGTATGACGACACTAACAGACGGGCAATCACCCTTTCCAGCGGTGTGTAAGAAATCAATCCCCTGAGTTTCCATAGTGCTGACTTCTATCACATATAGTGTTTGTCGTTTGGCGGGGATCACAGCTTACGGCAGAGCTGCTTGTCATTGGTATTACTTGGTGGTACACCTACCACTCATATCACATTCAGAAAGGCATCAATCTCGGAAAAACGATTAGTTCTCTCCTCATCTACAACGGTGAGTCGTCTCATGGATCATCGTGTTGCTGGCTGATATGTAACTTATGCTTAGGAACCATATATTTCCTGTACACCTTGCTCCTCATGATGTGGTGATTTTCGGGGCTTATTCTAGGATTTGCAGATTTCTCTCGACCTTGTGCATTCTCGATATAATTTTCAGCACGGCAGCTGTACGTTCTTTCACTCAGCAGATCACGCATATCATAATGTATCCTTATACATCGCTCCAGGTTCCAGACGCAGTCTGGGATGCAGGCAGTTTTATGGAGGAATTCTACTATCCGTCAGTCGGTTGCCCTTAGCACCTAGTACTTCGCTTCAAGTTCCTCACAGATCATCGTGGCCGCAGCGTAACCTCAATCCTCACCTGTCGCTTCATTCTCTCGCTCCGCCAATTCGATAGCACCATCGCACCCGCGGGGTATTCCGACGGGACGGGCTCTCGAGTCCGAGAGCACATGGCGGCCTCGATGGTTCTCGAGTTCGGCGCGCAACCCAGCGGCAGTCTCCCATCTTTTATCGCATCCTTCGCTCACCCCATACACGTCGACTCTGTCCTGTCCGGAATGGACACCAATGCAATTGTGGAAGACTCTGACGGATCCGAATGGCGAGAAATGGACGCGATGGCACCAACCCTGCAGACACCCTCCGGCCAGAGCCCGGGGGCCCCTGGTCCGAGTCAACCCTCCCCCGCTCTAGAACATTCTACATAGCTCGTGGGTAGCCATTTTTACGGGTGCGCTATCCACAGGATTCCAGATGTTG
Source organism: Polyporus tsugae (assembly GCA_024305745.1). Lineage (NCBI taxonomy): Eukaryota > Fungi > Basidiomycota > Agaricomycetes > Polyporales > Polyporaceae > Polyporus > Polyporus tsugae. The sequence goes on from JAHRBS010000005.1 coordinate 1,357,033, forward strand.
ACTGACTGTCGGTAACGATAGGTACACTGCGCTTTAGGCGTATCGGGGTCAATCTGATGCGGCCGGCTATATTTGAAGACGAGGGGGCTGTGGGGGAGGGAGGCATTGGTGCTGCATGCTATCGAGAGGGGCATGCTTATAGATTCTTGAAGCCTGTGCTGACGGAGGAAGGTCTGTTGGAAGAGCACGGGTGGGTTACTACGAGCACACTCGCCAAAGCACCCGCCGTGTCCGAGTCTGTTGGTCGTGATTGGGACGAGTCTCCGGCTTTCATTTCTTGGTTCTACAGTGTTCATGTTCACAACTTGAATGGCATTGGTATTTATCATGACTGGGCCGCAACACCATGCGGATACAAAGAAATAGCACCTGCGCTAGGCCCCTACTCTGAGTCGGGGGTTCGCAAGGGGATTGTAATGTGCTCATCTCCCGGCCGAGAACACTGAGAGGGCTCCATGTCTAGACTCTCAACGTAGTGCGCGGACGTACAGCATGAGTGTTCGTGATCGAGTTCCAACCATCGGCAACTGAACTGCTTCAGAGTGCCGCACGACAAACCGCCGCACCACCTCGGCACCTTGTCAAGCCTAGCGCTCATACAGAGTCCATCAATGTCGTCTCAGTGTACATGCGCTGTTAGAATATATACATTATATTGACAAGTGTGGAACGCTCTCTCAAGAGGTAACACGAGACTAAATAAGGCTGTGAGACGACAGTGAGTATGTATGTCACTCGGAGTCTTGTCAACACTACATACCGGCCTCACCCCCATTTCCATAGACTGCACCGGTATCGTCCGCTGCATCGCCATCCCGTAGCTCGCACAGGCCGATGGGATTCGGAGACTCCGCCGCCAATCGAGACAACTCAGATGAACAAAGCTCAGACCCGCCCCCTTCGAGTCCCAGCGGAACAGACGTGAACGCCGAATAGGACGGCGCCTGGTTCGAGCCCCTCACTGTGACCTGCACGCGTGTCGTTCGTTACCTAGAAAGCGAGACCGGGGCTCGAGCCTGGTGTGTGGGAGGAACCCGAGCGCGGACGCAACGCGCGCGCCGCTGCGGAGTGCGAGGACGTGCGCGACCAGGCTCGGCGACCGTGCGGTCGGTGTTTTCGCCCGTACGAGGTCCCCCGCAGCGCAGTGGACACAAGGACATGCCCACTGCGAGTCGGCGGCGTGCGACTCGGAGGAACAGAAGCAGGGCGGCGGAGGCAAAGGCAGAGGCGGAGTCGACATGAGGGATGAACTCGACCTCAAAGGATAGCGGGAAGGTCGCGCGAGCTCACGCGTGGGAGAGGCGAAAGGATGGGGCGCTCGCCGTATCTCGGAAGAGCGGTGGCCCCGCGTAGATATTTGTTGAGGCTGGGCTGAGGGGGTCGATAGTAGCGTGTTCGTGTATCCTGTCCTCTGAGTCGACTGGAATGATATAGAATGCAGCAGGCGGACCGCGTTCGCCTCGTGAAGAGGATGATAGAACGCAGGATACGATGCGGGAGAGCTCGGGCAGTGCTCTTCCACACCGCTATCACGATGCATGGAGGGATAGGGCAGCAGCGGCGAATGACGGGGATGGTTGTACGTGTGACACCGGAATACGGGGATTTGGGAGAGGCGTTTGCGGACGATGCCTGCTCGACTCTCGAGAGTGTTCAACGAGGGTGCAAACGGTGTCCTCAGGCGATGATGCGGCCTGCATGATGACCAGACGAGGGCGGAGGGAATGCGGCCAGGCCAACTTTGAGTTTCGTCCGAGGAATTGTCGTACTGCAAGGGGTCGTGCACGTCCATATCTAATGAGGCCGTGTTCAGGACTCCGGGTGGTGGTGGAGCGGAAGCATCTGATGTTGAAGTTTCCTGAGGCTCAGGATAACTTGGGATGTACTGACGTGAGCTAAGAAAGATTTTGAGCTTCAGCGCCGTCTCAGTGTCCCCGAAAGGAAGCAAACAAGGTCATACCTTTTCTCCGCTGTATGCCCGCGATATAGACACGACTTCTAGCCAGGAGGAGGAGAGAAGACAATCCAAACATTCATACTCGTCCGAGTCCTATACTCAGGGCGGTATTTGGGGATTCTGAGAGCCCGGGAAACAAAGTATAATGATTTTCATGACACTCGTGTGGATATCCTATCCACCTCGGGTCAAAATGGCCCAGTTGCCGTAGTGCGCCAGACCCATACATACTCGAGCGAGCCCAAATGCTTCCGAACTAACGTGAGAACGCTCACCTCGTGTCAACGAACGAGCTCACAGTCCACAGGATATCCAGATATCCAGATATCGGACGGCATGGAGTCCCAGAGATGTCGATCGATCACTCGGGAACACGTTTCCGAGTGGGATATCATCTACGATCCTGCAAAGGAAGATAGACGAAACATGTATGTTAGGCAAGCGTGGATCGACCCCCAACGATTGACTCATACCTCCAGAGAGAATGTCGCAACGAGCCTACGTGGATCCTATTGCTCAGTGAAGGTGCGGGGATGAGGGACACGACCAACTGCGGCACAGAACCGTCGGGTTGGGGGGATTGCTGATACTGCCGTGGGTCGATTGCAAACGCGGGAGGAGGGGACCCGATCTTCTGCTCGGAGGGGATGAAGGAGCGCCTCTACGAAGTGAGGAAGATGACGCGGAGTCGAATGGGCGGGAGAAAGAGGGGATGAGGGTGAGGAGTGCAGATTGCAGCGAAGCGAGACACACGGAGCTGAGCGCTGAGTCGCAAGACGATGGCGGCAACTTGCAAGACCCAAAACCTTGGAGACGCCGGTGTGACGCGATTGTCCAGTGGCATCACTCATTCTCGTGTCCGTTACCCCACGCGTCGCCTGTCACAGTCTCGGTTCGGTGAGTTGGACTCTAGGACTCTAGTACGTGTTACTGACCATGTTACCTTCCTCCTCCGTCATAAACAGCCACAGTAAAACTGATGGCCGACCCCCTGTTCAGACCACTGCCCATCCTCCGCCTGCAAACCGAACTCAGCGACCTGCGGCGCCTGACCCCGCCGTATCGGCCGGGAATCTGTCGTACCCTCCGCCCTGTTGAAAACCTTACGCGCGGCCTTCCGCATCGTGAGCCGCGCTTTCTCGTTGCCTCCACGGCGGCACATTGTGGCCGACTGGAGGTAGATCCGGCAGGGGATGGAGTCAAGGCCGCGCTCGCCGTGTTCTTGGACCCGCCCGTCGCTCCACGCGATCGCGAGTGCGAGGTTGGGTGTGAGTGGTCGACAAGGAGTGCCCTCAAGGAGACGGACCCGCGGTCGGACCTGGGTGGGGACGTGTATGACGTCGGTGGTGCGTTCGGCGGGTAGTGACCGGCGTAGGTTGGGAAAGTGAGGGGAGGGATAACCTGACCCGCGTTGGACGAAAGAGGGCCGGGAGACTGAGTGGCCGCCTGTGGAGGACGGGAGAAGACACGCATTGGGAGGTGTTCGGCGACTTGGACGACACGTTGTCGATCCAGGAGGAGACCGCGGTGGACGCGGAGGAGCGCGGCGGGTCGAAGGCCCCGAGTGATGACAGGACGGTGCGGCTGTCGTCGGATCCGGAGTCGACATGATGGAACGCGGTGCGCGCATGTGAGTACAATGCAAATGCTTGGCGTGTACGTCTACGCTTGAACTTCGAGTGGTGGGGACTGGAAGACAGCAGCAGGTCGCTGTTTATACAACGCTCTGCCACAACTCTCAGCCCCAGATATCCACCACGGCTACCGACGATGCTATACAGTCGGCAACATCAGTGCAGGAAACGCGATATGGAACATCGTATCTAGCGCACCTTCACACCATAGCCATACCCGCAACTACTTCGGGCGGGGAGCACTATGTTCATCACTGGCACGATGTTGGAGGCGACTTCAAACCTACAAGAGCATAAAACTCATCTCAGCGCAGGCGGGGGGCACTAATTGAGATGCGAACCGGAACGGGTGCTTCGAATCCGATGCACGTTGCGCCGCGTCGAGGCCATGATCGGTTGAGCAAGTGCGATCATACAGATTTGATTACCATCGGAGGATAGGGGCATGCGGCATAGAGGGTCATCGAAATCCTCGGAATATGCTCCGAAGCACTCCTGTTTGTCCTGTATGGACAGCGGTGACGCCTCTTGGGTGAGGATGTCGGGCACAGAGTCCTCGTCGTCGGTAGCAGCGAGCGGAAGTGGGACCGATTCGTATCCCTCTGCTTCAGAGCCACGAAACACAAAGGGGAACTCCCAGCTGGAGGCATTGCGTCCCATGGCTGAAAAGAGTGGTCTGGTTGGGAACCTAAGCGACATTTACGCCGAGGCGAGACGTCAGTGTGAACATACCGGGGCCGAATGATTCACCGATCACTGCGGTTGGCGGTGTGCTCCGATTCCTAGCCCTTGAGAAGGGGATGGAATGTCGTTTCAGGACATCGTATCTGTGGGTTCATGGCCATGAGCGAAAGTTGCACCGCCTGGTAGGTGTGGCGGCCCAGTCGACCGTTGCAAGGCTTCAAGTTGTGGACATAAAGGGAGGCGAGCGGTGTAGACACATATAAGCGGCAAGCGAGGGTATTTCGTGCGTCATATTTGGCACACAGATGAAAGCACAGAAAGCCTCAGAAAGGTGAGAACAGAGATGAAGCTGGACCTCGCGAGTCGCCGAGCAGCGAGCAGCGAGCTCGTCTTGGACGAGCCATGTGGAGGGCCGGGAGTTGCCGACGGCTACTAGTAGCGCCCGCCTTGCTCACCGCGCGCTGCGGCCTCCCGCCAGCTTCTGCTTCCTTCTCGAGCTCGTGTTCTCTGCTGTTCAATGTAGGCTCTTGCATTAAATTGTTCTGGCGACTAGAAACTTCGCGACATTATCACGTCACATGTCTGATATGACAGTCTCAGGTGGGTCGCCTTTCGTCGCTTCTGCGAGTGCCCGGAGAGTTCGGCGATTGAATCCCGGTTCCCCAATTTCGCTGAATCGCTTAGGCCGCATTGGATCCAGGCCAAACTACTCAGTCGAACCATTGTCAACGCAGAATAAGATATAGGACAGCTGTGTGTGGACATTTAGACAATGGTACGTGGTGTATTTCAGTCCAAGTCACCACATTGCGACCACCTGTTGCAGCTTTAAGGTGTCGCGCGGCCAGCCCTCTACGGACCTCACTTCCAGCTGCAGCTCACCGATTCTCGGGGATCAATGTACCATCGCTATACGCAGCCCTGAATCTCCTTTCTACTGTTTTGCACTACTTCGAAATGACGAGACAGACTCATCTCAGATGATGAGACAGGTCAGGCACATGGTACGGTGTGCTGGACAGTGGATACCGTCATGGGTCAATTTTCTAGTTCGCGTTCCGTAGGTGAGAGGATAGAAGCGGGATCCGTCCATTGATATCCACCTGACCTTCACAGCCAGAAAGTTGAAGACCTTCAGAGTGCAACGTGCAGCGAGTTCTGAAATCACTGACAACCAACGGGAAGCACAGGTTGCTTTATCATCTCTTCCTTAAAGTATCCTCGAGCCAATGACTTGGTCAAGCTGGACAGCCGGTGCGTGCCCGCCTCGTGGTCATTGACAGATGTTTATCAGTTCAAATTGTTGTGCCAGCGTGCTCAGCAAGTACTACGGCTCTCGCCTTCCCTAGGTCGATTATCAACTCAGTTCCACGATTGAGGGCAGTGTCGATAGAACGCCACCGGTGCGTAGGCTAGCTTCTATGCAGCAAACAGAGTTTGTACTGACAGATCTTCTAATCCCTCCTAACTATAGGATGTAGGATACGATAGAGTTCATCGGCATCACACCGTGCACCTGTGCAGGCCGGGGGCGATTGCGGTGTCTCGGAGGATGCGACATAAGTGGCTCACCATAGTACTGCACCACAGGAATCGTCTTATATCCCCGTCACCCTCGGCAGTTCTCATCCACGTCTACCCCCGATACAATGTCCACGATTCAAGTTAGTGAGCAGGAGATGTCATATCTGTAAGTCTCAGAGCCGCTTTTGTCCCCATTGCGAGAGTGCGAACATCATTATTGACACTGTTGGAATTGTAGCTATACGAACATATACGCGGTTTACGCTGCTTGTGGTACTGTCTTAATGAATATAGTCGCATAATTGCCTTATCCTAAACTCGCGTCCTAGGGATTCTTGTTTATGACTGGTTCTTGTGCCTCAGCAATGAAGTCGAATTCATATGGAACCGGCACTCCGGACGCACTGTCGCTTCGCTGGTGTATGCCTTCAGCCGCTATGCGAATCTCATACAGGCTCTCCTGGGTGTCGCAACGATTTATCCAATGTCGGACCTAGTACGCAATCTTGTTACTCCTCTTCCTTTCCATGGACTTATTGTTGTGTACGTAGAGGTATCAGTGGCTGAGTGGTTGGATATCAATCTAGACTTAAACAGCTCCCCCACAATAGTTGTACAGCAAATATATGGGCCCAGGTTGTCTTCGGGACTTTGGGTTTGATCGCGTTGGGCGGTGCGTCTGAGCCTCTTCTAAAAACACTTGCATGCTGAACCAAACCGCTCCATAGCTTTCTCTGCGGCGCGTGCATATGCATTGTCGAACAGGAACATGTGGTTGGCGGCCTTGATCGTCCTTTTGGCCCTACCACCAACGGTCACGAACATTGTAAGTGTTTCAGACGGCATTCCTGGTTGTGGTTGGTGAATCATTTTGCGGAGAAGATTATATCCGTCAACGAAGCTCCCGAGAACCTACCCAGTCCGTTGAATTGCAGTGCTTCAAGTTCGCTATCTCAGACGCTTTTCATCAGGTGTGTCCTTGAACAGCTCACATTCTGTGCGATGACTCGGACAGTAAGGAACTCATAACCCTTTCCAGTGGTGAGTAGGATATTAATTCATCATGTTTCCATAGTGCTTACTACTGCTATCATTTACGCATAGTGGCTGTCGTTATCCGGGGATCGCAGTTTGCGGCAGAGTTGCTCGTCATCGGCATTACCTGGTGGTACACCTACCAGTCGTATCGCATTCGAAAAGGCGTCAAACTCGGAAAAACTATCAGTTCCCTTCTCCTCTACAACGGTAAGCAATCTCAAGGATCATCACGTCCCTACCTGACATTATATGCCATTAGGAAGCCTCTATTTCATGTGTGTTTTTCTCTTCACGACAATTTTATTCCGAGGGTTCATATGTCGCGATGCTTGCAGATTTCTCACGACCTTGTGCATTCTCGATATTATCTTCAGCACAGCGTCGGTACGTCCGATTCCAATACCAGGTGGCATGCGACACCGTTGTCTCATACTTCACTCTAGCTACCAGTCAACAGCTTGAACGCGGACACTGTTGTGACTACACTCTATGACCCGTAAGTCCCGTCTGCTACTGCCCGCATCGTTTCCTGACAAATGACATCTTGGGCGTAGCATAACGTCCATTCTCACATGTCGCTTCATGCTCTCCCTTCGCCAATTCGACAGCGCCGTCGCTTCCACAACATTTTCAATGCCGAACTCTCGAGTCCGAGAGCACACGTCCTCGATGGTTCTCGAATTCGGGGCGCAGCCCAGGGACAGCCTCCCGTCCTTCATCGCGTCCTTCGCTCACCCCGTCCACGTCGACTCGGCCCTGTACTGTGAGATGGACCCCGATGCAACCGTCGAAGACTCATACGGATCCGAATGGCGAGAAATGGACGGGGTGGTACCAACCTCAACCTCGGCTGAGACACCTGGCCAGAGTCCAGGACGTCCAGGCCCCAGTCAACCCGCCAACTTGGACCGTTCCGTGTTAGTAGTTCGGGAGTAGGGATTTAGATGGGTGGGCGATTCGAGTCGGCATATGCTGGCTGACCGTCGGGGGTGGTGAGCATGGCCTGAGACATATCTTGATGAATCGGAGGCTGCTGTCGAACATTATCTGAACTATAGATGCTTTATATATGAAGTGAGGCTTGCGTGGAGTCTGTTACTCTGCACCTATCATCGAACAGGGTGAGCACGCTCCCGGCGTGGACGGAGAGGCTGTGAACGAGGGAGGCACTGGTGCTGCATGTGGGCCCAGTGAGCGTGCCGCCACGGCTGCAGGTCAGCACCAAAGCGGCAGTGTCGCTTTGCTCGCAGAATAAGTACTTGGTGTGCAGCCTCCAACAAGACAGCTCTGTTGCAGTATCTCCGTCACTCTATCCCTGATATGTCTGTTTGTGTTGTCGCGCTCGGTATTCGTGCCACCACTGGAACTGCGGTGCCATGCCAATCCTTATAGTACGCCCGCCGAGTCCCCGCGTTACTTGTGTACCGTCGTCTTTGTTTGTTCTCCCGTGAAACAGGAATATTAGGATATAATTAAATGTAACACACGAGAACCCATGGCCTAATGCGCAGAACATCATATGATGGCTGGCGTTGACGTTGAAAGCCGAGCTGTATGCGGTGGCTGTGTCAGCCAATTCTAACTAGTAACCACCGAAGTGCCTTCCTGGGACTCATTAGCTAGCCGCATAGATTCAAGTATAACTCCTACGAATCTCTCAAGAATTTCATCTGCTATTCCACCTAGAAAGTACCTCTTAGCTCTAGGTGGTTTCAAGTGGCTGAGCCCCACTCACGGTGAGAAGGATGCATGCCGGCAGTGACGGCGCCTAGTGCCATCACAAGCGAGCCTCGTGGTGCCCGATATGGAAGGACTCCCCACCTTGAACCTGAACGGCCACCATCATTTCCTTTGTCTTCCTGGCGGCACTTCATTCTTCCCTTCCTTGTCATAACTGACTCGACGCGTGAATAGGCACCCCAGGACACGCTTTGGGACGCGTCACCCATCCAACCACGGGGTACAGGTTGGCTTTCAACCGCCAGCCAACCGTATAAATTGCAGCCCACCTCTCTGTCCGTACATCAGTTCTCCTCACCCTCCATTCTCCCCATGACTGACCCAGTCATAAACTCAGACACTCCTTTCTCCAAAGGTCGCGCCAACGGCCACCACAAGCATTCTCTCGGTACTCCCGAAGAAGGACGCGGAGACCTCACACAATATCGCGCGCAGATCGCAGACGACATGGCGCACGCCGCCGTCCTCGCCGAGAAGGAAGAGTTTTGCGACGCGTACTTCCCCATCCCCAGCAGCCCCAGCCCCAACAAGCCGAAGCCCGTTTTGGAGACGAATCCCTTCCTCGAACTCAAGGACTTCAAGGGGAACGAAGCTAAGCTCCGCACGGCATTTGTGAGTGGCTTCAGTCGTGCTCGTATTCTCGTCTCTCACCCACTCCTGGTCGCATGTTGTAGGCGAAGATCGTCGACGACCACAACCTTGTTCCGGGCCTCGTCTTCCGCGAATGTTCGGAGCGGCCCGATCCTCTCTACATCGATCCCTACCAGCAAAAGGTCGACGCCGCGTGGTGCTTCGAACGCGACGCCAAAGACGAGAAGACACAAGACTGGGGCAACCAGGTGCTCCCCGTCGAGTTCAAGGCCGTCGACGACCCCTTCGACGACACGCAGGACAACATCAGCACGTCAGCGGGCAAGCGCAAGATGGCCCGTGGCCAGATCATCACCTACTCTGAGCTCCTTCACGCCGTCCAGCAACGCACTGCACTCTTCATGCTCGTCGTCATCGGCCAACGGGCTCGGTTCACGCGCTGGGATCGCTCCGGCACGGTGGTCACGCGCGCGTTCAACTACGTCAAGGACTGGAAGTTCTTCTGCGACATCCTCTGGCGGATCGGGAACTGCTCGTCTGCCCAGCTCGGTCTCGATCCCACCGCGACTCGTGTCTACGACTCCGATCTCGACTACGTCACCATGTTCAAGGCCGCGAATATGGAGAACACCGTTGATCATGCCGAGCGTGTGCTCAAGGACGGGAAGCTACCCGAGGGTGAATTCGAGTACGTGCGGAAGATGTTCAAGGCGTCTCTTAAGCCCAATTGGCCTCGCTACCGCGTCGAGGTTCCCGACGGCGAGAGGTGTAGCAAGTTCCTGATCGGCAAGCCCGCGTTCCTTGCGAAGGGCATGGCTGGCCGGGGTACGCGTGGATACGTCGCCCTTGACTGCGCGATTGGGCGGTTCGTGTGGCTGAAGGACGCGTGGCGGGCGAACTACGAGCTGGTCGACCAGGAGGGCGACATCCTGAAGGCGCTGAACCAGGCTAAGGTTTATAACGTCCCCACGATGATCTGCCACGGCGACATTGAGGGCCAGGCTACTGAGACTCCTGACTGGTGGGAGCGCGAGCAGCAGAAGCGCGAGCAGCTGGAGCGCGATCAGCTGGAGCGCGAGAATCAGGCCCGCGAGAAGCCAAGGCGCGATCGGACGACTCCTGCCTCCTCTTCCACCGACTCATCCGACACCTGCGTCAACTCTTCGTCGTCCAGGCCCATGAAGCGAAAGTTGGAGGATGATGGCGAGGCGTCCCCGGAGCCCGCGGCCGAGACCGAACACTGCTCATTGCGACTTCACCAACACTATCGTCTCATCGTACAGGAGGTCGCGATGCCTCTTGATCGTTTCCAGTATCCACAGCAACTCGTCGCAATAATGTTTGACTGTGTTCGTTGTAAGTCTTCCATCTGCCGTCAAAGGTGCATAACCACTATGCTTACGCATCGTTCTTCCTTCTGTAGCTCATTATGAAGCTGCCACCAAGCCAAAGAGGCCTTTGCTACACCGGGACATTAGTTCCGGGAATATCCTCATCTATCCTCGGGTCATTATGACGACGGTTGGTGGGGCGGAACTGCAGTGGAGGGGTATCTTCGTCGATTGGGAGATGTCCAAGCCAAAACACAAGGGGAAAGGACCGCGCACCGCTCGGCAACCGGAGCGAACGGTATGTATTGCACATCTACGTTGAGCATCTTATAGACTCACATCTTGCTCTCAGGGAACGTGGCAGTACCTCTCCATGGCGCTGCTTGCGCCGGGCTTGATCCAAGTCGGTATCCCGGACGAGCTCGAATCGTTCTTCCACGTCTTTCTGCACTACGCCCTTCGCTACATCAAGAGCACCAACTCTAACGGCTTGGCGATTGCCAACTTCCTCGATCAATACTTCGACCTCTACGGCTACGAGGACGGGGTGTACACCTGCGGTGCTCTGAAGCGCTCAACAATCGAGCTGGGCCGCATTCGTGTCGGCACCGGCACATACCTCCGTTTCGGCAATCCACTCGATACCATCTTCGCCAAACTCTTGTCCTGGTTCAGAGCCCGCTACATCGTCTTGGCTTACGAGAAGCAGCAAGCGGCCGCGGAGCAAGAGCCCGAGGCTTCCACTGGCAGCGATGTCGATCCGTCGCGATCGTCGAGTGTCCCCCGTCATATAGACTATGGGATGGGCAGTTTCGCCGCCCAACTGGCCGCTCCTGAACCTGACTCTGCGGATGAGAGCGCCGAGGTCCCGACAGCGGAACAAAAGGCCCTAGCCAAGCGTCTCCAGGCGCACGATCAGATGCTCCAACTCTTGCTCAAAGCGATGGGCGAGATCTGGCCCCCCCAGGAGGCAGCGGACCAGATTCCCTCCGGGTGGAAGCCCCCGTCTGGTTCAAGGTTCCCGCTCCCCCTATCGAAAACCGTCGAGAACAAGCGGAAGCGCATCAAAAAGGCCGCCGGATGCGTCTCTGAGCCCCCACCACCCCTTCGTCCTCTGGTCACACCCTGCTCGCCTCACACGCCACAGAGGCGCACGGCCAATAGCCTCGGCCTTCTCCCCGAGGACGAGTGATTCTAGGGTATGGACGTCGCTCTGCCCTCCCTCGTATGAACTCTTTCCTCCGTGTTTCCTTTCTGTTTTCGCTTCTGAACACGATTTTCCCTGTTCTACGTAGTCAATTGTACTGTATCACACTTGTATCATCAGCTCCCCGAACGCTCGAACGTGAGCCTTTTGTCCCCGTCGCTTGTCACTGACTTTGTGCTCGGTTACGTTTGCTCTCGGCCGCGCCATCATTCTCCGTCGCGACATAGCACCGGGGGGTCACCTCTACGAAATGCAAAACACCTGCCAGCTCGACTGACACCGAAGTCTTGTTGAATAACTGACGAAAAAGTTCTATTTATCCTCTGGTCGGAGTGAGCTTACTATTTTCGACTGGAGAAAAGTCGATGAAAAGTAGAGGCTCATGAAAGACTTTTCTCTCCACATAATCAAAGTTATGGCGAGCCGGGATGAGACCGCGTGAGGCGATAGTGGAGCATGTTCATTCCAAGGACTCCAAAGCCATCGTGCCGTCCAGCATGCCCTACCGTCGTCATATTGTAAGCACGGTGCAGGACTTGGTGGAGTTCTGTCGAGATTACTTACCGGTCTTCTCCCGGGGCATTAGTACCGTCCGCATTGCCATCCGGTAGCCCGCATAGGCCCATGGGTTCCGGTGACTCGGCCACCAACCGAGACAGCTCGGACGAACAGAGCCCAGACGCGCCACCTTTGAGTCGCAGCGGAGCGGACCTTGATGCGGAGTAGGATGGGGTCTGTTTTGGAGCATTGATACGAGGAGGTCCACTGGACGCGTGTACATGTCGTCAGTTGTCCAGAAAGCCAGAAAGCGAACGGTGCACGGGTCCTTGAGCCTCCGCCCAGCCTGTACATGGGAGGAACCCGAAGGCGGATGCATCTGCTAGTGCGGAATGCAAGGATGGAACCCGGGCGACGCGAAAGACCCATACGGTAACGACGACAACCTAGGACGAGGACGTGCGCGACCATGCTCGGCGACCCCGCGCGAGCTCCCCCACAACGCGGTGTGCGCAACGGCACATCCTCTGCGTCTAGGTGGCGTATGGGACGGAGGTGAGTGCCACAGACGTGGACGCGGGGTAGACCCGAAGCATGAAGTCCGAATATCGTCTGCCACACCGCCATCTGTTATCTCGCATGCACAGGCCCATGTGTCCCGGCGACTCGGCGACCAACCGAATGCTCAGGCAGTTCAGACAGCTCGGACGAGCGGAGCTCAGCCGCGCCACCTTCGAGTCCTAGCGGAACAGCAGTCAATAGGGAGTAGGACGGTGTCTGGTCCGGGGGACTGAGAATCTCAGACGAGGGAGACCACGCAAAAGCTCTGGGACATACGCGACCTTGCTCGGTGACCGTGCGGTGTGTTCCGAGCATCCGGCGGACGCAAGCGCAGACCCACTGCGATTCGGCGGTGCATGACTCAGAGGGACGGAAACGGGGGTCGTGGACGCGGACGCGGGGCAGCCCCGAAACATGAAGTCGACTTCAAAGGGGGGCGGGTAGGCTGCCTGCGCACGCGCCACGGGAGAGGCGAAGGGAAGGGATGTTCGCTATATCTCCGAAGGGGGTAGTCTTTCGTAGAGCCGCGCCAGTAGTTGCAATGCTGCACCGACAAGGACAGTGGCGTATTCGTGAATCTTGTCCTCCGAGTCGACCCCGCGGGACTGGCAGGATATAGAACGTAGCAGGGGAAGAACATTCCCCTGGAGAAGAGGATGATAAATGGGAGCATAGGATGTGGACGAGCTCGGGCTTTCCCTGGGGTGGTGCTCTTCCACACCACTATCGCGATGCATGGAGGAATAGCGCGTCGATGGTGTAGTGGTATGGGGACAACTGGACATGTGGCAAGGGGATACGGGAATTCGGGAGAGTCATTTGCGGATGGAATGTGAGGTATGACGCCTGCTCGACTTCCGGGAGTGTTCAACGAGGGTGCAGATGTCCGCAGGCGCATCAGAAGCTGCCTGCCTGTGTCCACTCCCTCGCCTGGTCACCACCCAGGCCGTCTCTGAGGTTCGTCTGAGGGATCGGTGTACTGCGGAGGGTCATGGACGTCCACGTCCGAGGAGGAAGCTGTGTCCAGGATCCGGATGGTGGTATTGCGGCAGCTTTAAATCACATCACGATGTTGAGGTTTCCTATGGCTCCGGAGACTTTAGGATGGGCTGGCGTGCGGACAAAACTTATGCTTCAGTACGGTCTCCGGCAACGAGCAAACAAGGGCATACTCTTTCTTCTCTGTATACGCCTACGATGATATATGTACGACGTCTAACCATGCGGAGGAGCGAAGACAAGCCAGTCGTTCATTCTCATTCGAGTTTTATACTCGAGATGATAATTTCCGCATATATTTGGATGCTGCAGAGGTATTCCGCCTGCAAGGTGTAGAGGTGGTCAGCACGAAGGGCGAACATCAATCTCGGGACGGAGGAGGCAGGCGGGATATCCCTTCCTGAACCAAAAGACCTGTAAAACTAAATGCCACGGTTCCCATGACTCTCATGCAGATATCCCATCCGTTTCGGGTAGAAATTCGGAGCGGACCCAGTGGCCTAGACAAAACATGTATGTTAGTGAGTGCGTTGACCCGACGATTAGTTCGTACCTCCAGACAGAATGTCGCAACGAGCGTAGATGGATCCGAGCGATAGAACACGGGGACAAGCGGATGCGCTGCAGCAAGACTCATCGCCTTGGAGACGCCCGTGTGACTCGTACACGTGTCCGTTACCCGATCGCGACGCGTCACTCAGTGTCTTCCGTTCGGCGTTCGCTCAGCGACTCGGCCAACGGGTAGGCCGCGGACGGTACTCAGGACCACGCGAACACGTACAGACTGCGTCTCGCAGCTGTATAGATTGACACACACTCCGTGATGCACTCTAGAAAACGGTCCAGCTATAAATCCGCATATATTCATTGTCCAAGCCAGATGCATTGGCACACCGCGAGACGCATACATGCAACCAAACGCGAGTCTTTTCAGGCTGACCGTTACGTCCCACGCCGCACATGAGTCCCCCACCGCGCTCTAGAGACGTGTCGGTTTGCCCTCCGCCTCTGCACGCTGGGTATATGGGGATCGGCCGCGGAAAGACAAAGACCGGAGCGCCCCAACCGACGCGAGTGTCGAGCACAGGCTAGGATACTCCGGGTTCGGGAGAGAGTAGGATGGCGACCTGGACTGGCGCGCCCCCCGGCATACGAGGATGCGTAGCGCGAAAGACCGCGACAGTCAAAAGCTGCTTAGAAATTGCTCCAGAGCTGCCAAGCCGCCTTCCGCGCGCGCGAGCTCTTGCACAGCGCAGTGGACTACGACACAAGCGCAAGGGCGTGCCCTGTCGAAAGGGTGAATTGATGTGTGGGGGACATGGGCATGAGCGTGGAGAGGAAGTGCTGAGGAGGACGCCACAATCGCACAACAGCCGGGGTGAGACTCGGCGGGGCAGGGTGGGTCGCGCAGATGGGGGCACAAGGTACGAGTCGCGAGGAAAACTCGCGGCTTCCGGAGGCGTATATGGGGTGGCAGAGGCGGAGGCGGTAGAGTTGTGGAACCCATATGCGTCGTCGAATGCGGGATGTGGCACCCAGGTCAGGACTAAACGGAGATAGGGATGCATCCATGTTGCCGTCGTAGTCGCCACTGGCAGGGCTATCGATGCTTCTCAAGGAACTAGGATACTGTAGGGGAGGATGCACGGCAGTAACGTCAGGACTGGCGGCGGGCGGAGTGCTCGGTCGGACCAAAGTCGCGGTAGGGTACTCTTCATGTTCCTCCTCAAGAGTGGTCGAGGAAGATGGCGGTGGCGCCGAAAGGTGCGGCGGCGATTCGCCGGGATCGCAATCCGGAAACGCAGGGATATCGACCCTATCTATTCAGCTAGTTGTGCACTGACTGCCGGGATCGTCGTGGAGGTCAGGAGAATGGCGGAAAGATGGGGGCAGAGAGGCCGCACCGACATCTCCGTACAATGATGAACGGGGAATAGACTCAGCTGGGGATCCAGGACGCGAGAACAGACGGTCGGCAGGAGCGATATCAACGTTTCTAGTCCTATACTCGGACAGCGGCGCGTTCTCGTTCGAGCACAGAGGACAGTCCGGTGGGCACGGAAAAGCGAGTATGACACCGGCATAGGGATCGATGTACGAACCCGTACCCGAGATTTTCCTCGACTCGGGAATGGAGAGGTCGTAGGCAGGGAAGTTCGAGCCCGGGCGGCGAAATCCTGAGGTAGTGGAATTGGAGGTGCTGGGCGGTACGAAAGCGAGCGGATCAAATCGCTGGCCCTCGCCGGCTGGGTAGGATCGACTCTGCATGGGAGGGAAACCCCAAGTCGGAGGGTGATAGAAGCTCTGAGAGCGGGGGCCGGAAGTGTCTGGAGGGTCGCCGTAGTCGGGTTGGAGCATGGTTCCTTGCGAAGACAGGGAGATCTCGGGCTGTGGCGCAGCACAAGCGTTGAATCGGGATAAGACAGCGCCGTTGAATGAGAGAGGAGCGAAGAGTGCGAAGATGGAATCGATGCGGAGTACCCGCCACTCTTGTGATCGGGGCTCGGCGGCGGCCATCCCTGCATACCCCAGTCGATGTCGCGGTCCCGGGACACGTGCAAACCCTCCACCTCGTAACTTAGTAAGGATATTGTGTGCTCCATGCTCCGAGTTCGCTGTGTTGCTCCAACATTGAATCAGTGACAGTGTCCACCAGGAAGCATAGGAACACTCACCTCGTTGAGTTTGGAATACCCGCGGTCCAAGTCAATTTCCAGCCCCTTGGCAGGGGAGAAGGGCCTACGTTCCCAGGCGCAAAAGATATGCCTATCTTATAGCGACGTGAGTATGAGGATGCGTGCGTTGCTTGAATTGCGCCGTAGCCTTCATGAGGTTTACGTTGCTCGGGGGCGGGCAGCCTGAGCGCATGCATAATGACGATTGGGGCGACTTCGGGTAGACAAAAGCATCGCACACACCTTAATTAGATGACGGGGTCCCCATTATCTAGCAACTTTATTGTGACGAGAACCGCGAGAGGCCTTCGATGCATGATGCGGCGCGTGGAGGCGGCGATGATTGCTGGACATGTAGTGGCGAATGAGATTATCCGCAGCTGCAGGTTTGCTGCAGTACACCGCCAACTCAAAGTGAGGTCACTGGAAGGGTTTCCAAATGAGCTTAAAAAGAGGTTTTCGCGCGACATCAAATTGACCTCGAGTTTGACATTGCACGTACCTTTCCCACCGCAAAATGTAATTATGATCGTTTGAGCGGGCTGCCGACAACATCCCGCCAACGTGCCTGCTTCAAGGTCCGTTTGGGTCTGAATGAACTGATTTTTGCCATCGTTGCCTGGACTCGCGAGCGCCTCATGGCGGTGTACAAACAAAGCCAAACCACGGAAGGCCACGGAACAGATTTGTCAAATGGCAACGTCCATCGCTGGCACCGTCACTCTTCTCATTTCCCTTCTCCAAGTCCAACACCCCTACCGTCCGTCAAGCGTGGACCTTCAACGTCAACGTCATTCTGGTTACCGTCCTCAGGCTGGGGACTCGTCTATACTGGTATGCTTGATCTGGGTCTCTTGCGCTACCATCTGTGCTCGCTGTGCTCTTCGCTGTCGTGTCGTGTCTGATCGCGGTGGCTTGGGGCCTCCTCAGGCTTTGTGTCTCGGATACTGGTCTTCTGGTCTTGGGACTGTCTTGTGCTCACTGCTGGCAGCCTGGTTCTGGCATTGCTCTCGTCGTCATGGCTCCTCCATTGCTGGCTTCTGGGTCTTTGCCGCCTCATGGTCACCACCCAGTTGAGGTACGTTCTCTTTTCATCGTGTTAGCACCCTATTACTGTATGTGTCTGTACTTGTATGTATTATGCACTGTGTCATTGATTATCTATTGTGTCATTTCATACCTTTTCGTTGGATTGTCGCTAGTGCCAGTGGTGGCGAGCAAGCAGCAAAGCAGCGCTGGGCGCAGGCCTGGGATGCTCTCCCTGAGCTACTGTCAGGACGAGGTGTGCCAACATGTTAAAATAATGTCATGCCGTCAGAAAACGGTGGAGTAATTATCGTCCTAATGCTTCAAATGATATGATTCAAGCATCAATTTAATGGGGCGCCTTGGCGCCCGATCTGACCTTGTGTGAATATGTTTCTGAGTCGGTGGTGTAGTACTAGTATTTCAATCGTCGACGTATGGTAAACGGCGGCCGATGACATGCAGGCGGGGTGGAGTTTGGCACACTAATAGGGCAAAGCTGGAGCGGTGGTGGTGGACAGAGAAGAAGCGCAGCTGAGGCGCCGGCAGTGACGCGATGACGAGGGAGACCAGGCGCTCGTCGATCAATATCCGAGTCATCTTATTGCCTTTTCGCAACGCGCTCTTGACAAGTTTGCCTCGCTGCAGCACCTGGTCCTGGGCTTGTGCTTTCCATGACTTCGCCACATTAGTGCGCATTAGCCTAGCATGGCTGTTGTGTGACGACGGTCTTAAGTGGACGACCTCATGTCGCTCTTCTGCCAATGATCATTGATGAGTTCAATCTCGGAATCCTACATCGTTCGCAAACCTTCTGAACTGTAATTATCTCAGGTGCATTAGGCCCCATTGTGCAGAGGACTGTTTCGTCAGTCGCACTGTCATCGAGGCTGCATCTCAGCATAGTCAGGGCCTCCCCTGGAGCGAAGACATACTGACTGCTGCACGATATGTATGTGATATATTCGGTCATTGTGCGCAGGCATTCTTTTACGCGATGGTACGAGTACAATATAACTCGCCAAGCATGGTACATTCTGGTTGCTATCTGACTACCTAGTCCGGATCAGAGCCATCAGCCTACGGAGCTAAGTAGGGGTCTGCGAACACTTCCAGTTGTACAGGTCGTCAAAATCTTTGTTCCCAAACCACTCTCTGTGCTGGGAACTTGTCGGAATATCCTGATCGCTCAGAGGGTCGCATCCTCTTGAGGTACTAGGTGGTTCAGTCCCTATGGCTTTGTACCACCAGTACCTCAGTGACAAGCATAGCCGCTCCGCCTTTGAAGCATAGCAGAATAGTAGGACCAGATCGTCCTGCTCCCTAACAAAGGGCTCTGTCAGACGGGCCTCCCGCGCCAAACTCACGCGGGAGGCTAGACTGCCCAAGTATTTATCCTGCAATGCCACCTTCAAATCATGCACGGATATGCGTCTCGAGAACAGCCTCTCCTCATACGTGTTCATCGCGGTCCTCATCTTCTTCATCTCGTCGGCGTCGTTGCCTTTGCATTCGAGGTGCGCTGCCCAGTGGCGCATAGTGGGCGACTGGTAAAGTTCCCGGATCGTGCCGCTCGTGTCCTCCTTCGGCACCGTGGAGGTGAACTTGGGGAGGTATTTGACGAACAGCTCGTCGAGCTCCTTCATGATGTCATTCTCGTCCTGTATCTCCTTCAGTTCATGGATGCGGGTCCCCTCCCCTTCCTCGTGTTTCTTCCGTAAGTTCTCGATCCGGCTTGCTCCTGCAGTGTTCGAAACCGGAGACATGGTTCAAACTCCAATCTCAGTACGCGATCCTGTGGGGGGACACTTACTCGGAACAACAGGCGCTGCCTCCCTCAGGAGCGCGTCGACGATCGAAACGCACTGTCGGATCTGGTAGAGGTTTTCTCGTAGGGTGTCCAACTTCGCTAGTGTCTGCGCCGACTGAGGATTGTTCGCTGTCTTGGATCTGTTCGCCACATCTATCTCCTTCCAGATTTCCGACAGGCACGGCGGAGCCAGTCGTTCCCTTATCTCTTCGACTTTCTTGACATATCCTATGGTGGTCAGCAATTTGTCTAGGAGGCCTTTACGCGCCGAGCATTAGACAAGTTGCATGCATCAAGGTGTAGGAGGGCTTTCGTACGTAATCTATCCTTCTGCAGCTGTTCCAGGCGAGGATCACAGGTCGGCGCTCCGGGTTCCATTCGTCCATCTTCGCCGCTCTTCTTGGGCTCCTGAATGGCGTATCTGTGTGGCGGAATGACGCATGTTGATCGCGGAGGGTTGTATTGCTGAACAATGTTCCCCATCGAGAATTGTTCTCCAGCTAATGCAGCTTCGTGGATCTCTGAGAAGCATGCACCCAGCCCGCTCTTCGATTCCCTCAGCAGACCGTTTACAACCTCAAGGTCCGTGTTCATAGGCTTGTGAGGGGGCGGCCATTCCAACCCATTCTCACGCCAGATGTCCCGGAGCTTCTCTAGCGGACCATTGAAGGTGTTCCCACTCAGTGTTTGCTTCAACGTGCCCTTGGTAACCGACCCGTCAATGGATAGACCTGAAGGAATTCGGGTGGCAGATATCGGGGAGGTCGTCCCAGGCGGACCTGATGGCGCATGACGGGCTCGATTAGCGTTTGGGAGTTAATGGGTCCCAGATGCATATCACGGAAGCCTTCGAGGCTTACCTGTCATGGAGTGTTGGGGTAGAAGTTTTAGAGCCTCTCCGCTATGGTTCTTGAGCGCCTTGAATGCTTGAGACAGCTCCATACACTGCGTAACATCCCTGGCCTTGGGTTCGATCGTCGTTAAGGTCTTGATAAGGCACGCTTGGCCGTTTATCTCGGCCACATCTTTCAGGAAGCTCGTTATTGACTCGTCAGTATATATGCAAGTCTGATCCACTGTCATTGTGTCACGAGTTGGAATAAAGTTAGCCGCCACTGAGCGTTGACGATGATGTAGGGCCACATACAAACTGCTTGCTGGCCATTGTCTTGGGATCGAGGCTGCCATAATTTGTGTGCGCGATGCATACTAGGGTCGGAGTACGAGCGCGGGTGTATGTCGAGTATCAGAATGGATGCAGAATGAGAGAGTGTCCTGGAAGACAACGGTGTGGAGGCTTTTATACGTGCATTCCTGTTGCTAGGGTGACCACGGGTGACAAAAGTTGCTCCGTGTTGTGTCGTGTTTCAAAAATGTTTGTGTTACTCCAGCCTTACAGGGGTCATCAGAAGGGCACAACCGTTTCAGGCCGCACAAACACTCCGCTAAATATTTGAGAACATAACAATTATTGTTTGTCGCCACATCATCGCCAATATTGCGTAATGGAGGCTCTAACTTCACCGCCGTTACATACCTCAAGACACCACGCAGCCTGAGTGACTCGGAGCTCTGCGGGGTGTTGGTGGGGCAACTTCAAGTTGACTGAGGCGCATGGAACTTGCCAGATACGCTTGGGAACCATTCCCGCTGACTGACTCGGACCACAGTGAGGCGCAACCAAAAGATGGACAATACTTCTCGCAGGGAGTTCGCGTAATGTCCGAGAGAGAGAGCCTGAGAGAGAAAAGGTTCGGCAAAGTGCACAGGCGCGCCCGCCCGGAATGGTACTTAGATCGGTGCATCGTAAGCGCAGCGGTCACCCGAGCGGACGAGCAAGATCGTGCGACCACTCCAAGGGAGACCACAGGTTCTGCCAGTGAACGTTTGAACTGCGACGCCCCCACCGTTTTGTGGCATCGGCCCGTCGGTCCAGATCGGTCCGTGAGATTAGGTTGACTAGCGCCGACGGGTAGGCGGTGGGTAAGTTGACTCACTAAGTACTTCGTGCACCGTCTCGACGACCGCGAGCTTGACTCCGACTTTATCCCATGTTCTACCAGGGCTATACCTATAAGTTCCTCTCGCGCTCAGCCCGCCACATACGTCGACGTCTACACCTTAAAGAAGCCTAGTATGTCGAGTCCTCAGCTGGGCCGCCGTCCGAGTCAGCCACAATCCCATTCCTCAAAATTGCCCCTGATACAAATGACGCTCCTAGGTTGCGTAAGTATACTTAACCGCCTGAAGGGGAGAGTAACGCGCGCTGAAACCTGGTGAGTTTATCCTCAAGGCTCAAGCCCATTTCAACGGATCGTCCATTTTCTTGCCGCAATCATGCACTCAGCGTGATCCTGCCAGCGTTTCCCAAACGCGGACCGCTGACACGCCCATGCACCACGTGCGATGCACTAGGTCGCTCTATGCCATGCCCTCTATTGAACGTCGAGCGCATGTGCTTGGAGATCAGACCTCCGATGGGGTCGATAGGCTTGGAACCGTTTGGTGTTACTAGCGGCCCTTCACAGCATCACCGGGTCGATGACAGTGGGGATGTTAGGGTGAATCTGTATCGCTATGATGGTGGATGTTTCGGTTTCGAGCGGCGGTCTCAGCCATCTGTCGCAACACGATATTTATTGTGCACTATGCCTTCGGCGGCGTTTCAGCAATAAGGGATATCCTTGTTCGTGACAACAACAGGATATCTTTATGACTACGGTTGCTTGGACATGGGGAGGCGACGCACTGCGAAGCGCCTCGTTTGGGTGGTCGTTAGAGCCTGGACAGACGATATCCTCTCGTTCTTATCCGGGTTTTATCGCCATATGCAAGCTGACCCTGACAACAACAATAAGGCTGACGTGTCAGACCACGCTACATTCGAGTCGCTGCTGTGGCGTTGCTCGCCCATCCGGCGCCATCTTTGGCATGACAACTTGAATCCGGCCCTCCTCGCTCCGCACATCTGCGTCTCGGGTTAAATCGCACTCCGACACCAGAAATACGGGTCCTTGTACGGATGCGCAAACACACTCGCGTTCTTCTTCCTCCGTAAGCCACACACGACTGCGCGTCTTCACAGAAAGACAAAGCGACTGCGGGGAGGGTGTAGATGTAGGCGACCTAGTTCCATGTTTCCTGCGCCTCGAACGTTTAGTAGCCGTAACAATATTCGGCGCGCCTGAACGATTTCCCCGATGTGCTGACATTCGAGCTCGCTCTTTCGACGCCGCGTGAAGTTGGGAGAACTGATATTGGGACTCTATGAGGGTCCCCAGATTCCGCGTCCGATAGTGCTCAGTTTCTCAACGTCTGGGAAGAAGGTGATGTTTGAGGGTAAAGGATGGGATATGGCTGCTTGCTTTTGACTTGCGCGGCGCGGCGTTTGAGTCGAAAGGGATGTGGCGGGCGACGGTCGCCACAGGCAGCGTTAACATTGGGTCCATTGTGAGTGAGTTCCCTGCTTCCATAGGTTTCACCCACATCTAACGCCTTTGTCTCCCTTTCCTCAGTGGCAATGACGTCGCTACTCCGTATTGCAGATCCCTGGTAATAATGCGCTTTGAATCTTGCGCATGTATGTACCTTTGGAACTCTTGAACAATGGAGCTCGTGCGTTTCATGTTGCTTGCGCATGAGACTGAGCGTCATTGCCGTTTGTTGCGAGTGGCTTCAACGGTTCTATATAAGCCGAGCGGACGGTGAGACGACCCTCCATCCCTTCACACAAGTTTATTCCTCCCCTCGCCGATTGGCAGTCATCAGTATCGAACCATATTGTGAGTGTATTTCATGACTTATCGTCATTGAATGCCTTCTCATCGTTCCCTCATTAGCACGTTGGGATGAGGGGCGCTCAGGCTCCGTTATGCTGCTCCTGCGGCCCTCGACAGCTTACCCCTTGTATTAAATGCATTGGCTGTATCTACGCAGCAATCCTTGCGGTCGCCACAAGCTCCGGATTTTCCGAACATCTTCGGTAAGCCTCGGACATACTAGTGGATAGTATCGTGCGCCCAAGTTAAGCACCTACCTTGCACAGGCTCCTTTCTAGCGGCATTTCCTAGTGGTACCAACGCTGCTGTTTCGCAGGGTGGTGAGTAGTCATATATCATACCCAACGAAGGAATTATGACTTACTAGTACTATATCATTGCTCTACTCTCTCACCACCTTCTATTGTCGTTGCACCATCGCTTCCGACCCATTATCAGTTCCGTGCGACGTACGTCATGTTCCCGAAATTCGCATTCCCGTTGCTGCTCCAGGGGAGCTTGGTTGCTGATTCAAAGGACCCGCAACAGCAGTGCGTCTCGAAGTTTGTAGGAGCGGTGTGGAATACCCTACCGCAGGACCACAGAGACTTCCCGGCGCCGGCTGCCAGCGATGTCAAGGCCTGCCATGTACACCGACACGCGTCCTTCCACTCCGCGGAGTCTCTGGCAGAGAGGAAGGAGATGAAGCGGCAGGGGAAGGCTCGGAAGTCTGAGAACGCCAAACTCTGTGGGGCTGGTCCTCAGCGGTCGGCGAGCGCGGCCGTACGGTCCGAACCGTACCCCACGCAGCGCGGTCAATCACTTTCCTCATCCACAATCCACACGTCAACCACCCTCTCGATCGCTGGTCCATCCACTTCCGTTGGCGCATATACGACCTCCGTCGCGGTGTGCCCTCCGGCGATCCACCCCACCATGTATGGACCGTCTCCCTCGTCATCCGTGGCTCCTTTGTCGTCGTTAGCTGTCCCGCCGTCTTTCCACTGTCATCAACTCTTCCCTCCTCTGCGCCCTTTCCCCCCTCCTCGTTTTTTGCTCCCCCACCGTCGTGGATGCCGTCTCAACACCACATGCTACCTTCTTCCGTCTCCGCCCTCCCATTCCCCTTGACGTCCTATGTGCCTACGACCGCCATGGCGGCCGGTCCTACAGCGTTCCCACCACCTCAGACACAGTACCAGGCTCTACATGGTGGTCACCCCTCATGCGTTGTTTCCGATCCTACGTCTTGGTTCACCATCGAGATACATCCCTCTGGGGCATGTGAAGTCCCGCCGCTCTACTATCAGCGTAACCCACCAACAGGCTCGGGACGCTCTCGGGACTCCAGTCGGACATGCCAGCCACCAGCGCACCAAACCCGACTCTGTTCGAGCTCAGAAACGCAACGATTGCAGGCGGGGGTCGACACCTGCGATGCCTCCTCGCAAGAATCCCCATCCCCCGCCTCATTTTCTCCAAGACTGGGCCCTAGACCGGAGCCGCAGAGGTCCCGGCCGCGTACTATCACCAGCCCACCGCGACTGCCTTTCCCCATGGCCACCCGAGAACAAGATCACGAGTAGTTCCGATGAAGACGTTCACACCGAGAACGTAACGCGAGGCTTGAGAACATCAAGTCTTCTGGTGGTGAGTGTATCAGTTTGGCTTTACGTGAGCATTGCATACCCTAACAAAGAAACAACCAAGGAAATGGCCTGTTTGGTACGGATACTGAGGGTTCGTTGGTGGAGTACGCAACGCGTGTGCGGCGTGCGGTGTACGTGGGCCTGCCATCATCCCCTAGCGCGGGTTCCAGTTCGGACTCAGTGCACGTACCATTCGGGCCACCCCGCAGGTCGCTCAATGCGAAACAAGCAGAGAATGAAGCCTTTAAGCTGCGCACTTTTGAGGACTTCGACGTCGTGGGACAACTTGAAGAACTCCAGCCGCCAGACCTAGAGCGGGTATCCGTGAAAGTTCCCGTGAGCAGAAGTTTTACTATTTGTATTATCTTCAAGCACTCATTTTTCACCATCGATTTGCCCGCCTTTTGCGCACCGGCAATTCGTCGTTATCGGGCGGCCGCGATCCTTCTATGGACTTCAGCTTCCTCGACACGAGGACTGACGCCGCCTTATGATTTATCGCTTTGTAGCACCCACGGGCGAGTCTCTGCTGGTCATCATGCTTCGAAGCGCGTCGAGGGGCGTCGTATTCCCGATGTTTGTAGTTAGGACCTATAAAATTGTCCTCGATGATCAGATACCTTCCTGCTTTCGTTCGAGTGCTACGCCAACAGGTCGGGGAGCAGAGCACGCCATCGATGCAAAGTGACTCGCATCAGTACAGAGTGGTACAGCTGTGATACACAGAATATGCTTCTTCTTCCATCCATTTCTCATTAGAGCGACTTGGGCGAGACCCAAGGGCGGATTTCCGTCCTCTCCTTGTCCCACTGTTAGTAACGCGGACGGTAAGCAGCCGCGCGATCGGAGATGAGAGTACACGTACGACATCGCCGGTCCAGTAAACGTCGTTCTCGATGAGGGCTTTGACCTCGGCGTACGACGCCGCCTCGAAGATCATGAGCGACCCGACCATCTTCTTCTCAGCGGCGTTTGGGGTGTCGAGGGCTTCGTTCGGGGAGAGCATCGCGCCTCCCACCTCTGTGTGACAATGTCAGCACTTCCAATGTGCTCGAGGAAAAGGAAACTACTACACACTTATCCTGGACTCCTTGGCCGCATTGGCAAGGTGCGCCTCGCGAACCTTGAAGCGACGCTCGATCGCGCCTTCGTCGGTGTAATCGGGGGCGTAGACAGCGAAGTACGGCATTTCTCCTCTCTGCGAGTGAGTCTGGATGAGCGATGATTAGTTGACTCACTCTTCCGGAGTCTTTCGCACCTTATATATGGCTGCAACTAGACGGCTTGGCCGAGGCCTGAGATCTTGAGAGGTCAGACACAGGAACAGTTCCCTGGCACTGGCAGTGGCAGTGGGAGCGCGATGGAATCATCCCCCGAGACGGGCCGGCCGGCATCCTCGGCTCCGGTGGCACTCGGAGTCGCAGGCTTGCTCTGCTCTTGCTCTTCGACCACGCTGATGGCGACCACGATGCCCTCAGCGACTAGTTACTTACTTAGACAGTGCGTTGCTACCCGTCGACGCTGCGCGCGCGACTCTATCGGTGCGGTGAGATGCTGGTCTTCTCACGCGTCGCGCATCATGACAACTCGGTCTGCATTCTGTTCGAGACGGTCGACGTCTATACCTTGTTGTCCTGCATCTTCGCAACTGTTTTCTCTCCACGTCGCCCAGAGAACCTTTGCCTCAACTTCATCAACACGTGCGGTCATTGCTCAGCGCCCGTCCTCGCATAGAACGCGGCTGGTTTCATATCCATCCCCCTTGGAGGCGCAGGAGGAAGACGAGAATGAGGATCAGCCCGAGGTGGACTTCGTAACCCCGGAGGAGGCCATCCTGGAGATGACCGATAGAGCAGCAGAGGTATGTCATTCGCGACCCCCCAATCACTGTGTCTTAACATACTGATTTCTGGATGTCGGGCCATACAGCAGCTCCGTTCGATCTCCAGACGAGAAAGCAACGATGTAGCTGCGTTACGAATTTCAGTAGAGAGTGGAGGATGTCAACGGTACCAGTACAAACTAGAGCTCGCGAAGAAGCGCGGGCCGGACGACTAGTGCGTCTTCATCCGCCTTTCCACCTGCTGTATGCTGATAAGCCTGGTATGCGCGGCGCCGGTGCAGCCATTTTACCCATCCGCAGATACAGCCCTCCAACATATACGTGGATGCGGTATCCATGACCCTGCTGAAGGGATCGATCATCGACTTTGCGACAGAGCTCATCGGGAGTAGTTTCCGTGTGGTGGAGAACCCTCAGGTCGGTTCTGCTTCGATTGCGGCAATATTCCGCGCACCTGTGACAAGTCGCGCTAAGCGATCGTTTTTCAGGCAAAGGGCAGTGGTTGCGGATGTGGAGTCAGCTGGGAACTCAAGCTGTAACGGACCGAGGACTTTCTAGAGAGACGCAGTCTACGCATACATGAAGGTACAATACATCTACATCCCCTCTTGATGACCCTACATCATCGTCCTCTCAACGTCTTTGAGTTTTTCTATCCACCCTGCCGGAGTCTACGTTCGGAGTTGAACGCATCCTCACTTCATGGCTCGCTTTGGCTACTCGATCGTCCGTTTCACCCATCTGTCATGCTCGTACTAACTTTACACTCGTTACAGGCTCAGCGTCTTCATATGCCCTGGTGCCAAGTCCCACGCAGTCGCTTCGCAAGTGCCGCATGTCGTCGGGCCTCCGCCTGGCAGGCCTCACAGAGTGCTGTGTCGCCGTAGCTCTCTGGTCCGGTTGGTCAAGCACCTGGTACGGGAAAGGGTTGTCAGCGTACCACGGTCTCCTCGTACGCATGGGCTGGGTCATGGCTTCCGTAGTGAGTTGGTCCACTTGCTGATTCATGCTGTAAAACCGGCTTCTCATTTGGCGTCGTCTTTGAATCCCATATCTTTGATCTGGCACCGTCGCATAGAATGGGAGACCAGTCACCACAGAACACACTGGCGCCACACAGAGGCTTACCGACACAGCTGTGGTATCCTGTCCGCACTTCCCGCTCCACAGATCCTGTCCTACTGCCGGTGATCCAATCTTCGTGATAGGTGGTCGGAGAAATTATCCTCCCCCGCAACTCAGGCCATCGGGTACCGGATATTCGTTCGTTCTGATGAAAGCGCGGAGTGTGGTATCGCAGGAGGACGAACAAGGCGAGGGAGGGGGGAGTGGCGGGTAAGTGTATCATGTCGACTCTTCGGAGACTCAGAGCCTGAAGGGTAGGGAAAGTCAGACTAGCGACGAGCATCGTGGTTTCAGACTTGGCGGAGGTCGAGGATGAGGCCACAGACGAGGAGGGAGGATAGGTGCGGGGCCTGTGTCGATCTTGACTGGGAAGCAGCGAATTAGATAGGGCATGTAACGCTACGAGCGAACGGAACTTCGGCGTTCTGAACGGTCACCGACTACCGCCATCATCCCATCTGTTGGACACGATGCGAAGCGATCCCTATGTCGCGCATGGATCTTGTCTGCGGACGTTCGTGAGTGGATTGCGGTAGGTAATACATTGAGATACTTCGTAATTGTACAAGAGATGCAGAGTCCGAAGCCGAGCCGAGTATCCGATACTACATATCTCTCTAGCGCGCGCCCACTGGATCTTCAACTCTCCACGTCGCTAGCCAGACGCGCCAGCGTGTATCCGGCAAGGTGTTGGCCCCCCTTCCCTTGTCGCCACCTTCGCGCGGAATCACTAGCGTAAGTGACATCGTACACATCCGAAGCTAAGCACATGTGAGAAAGAGACGTACAAGTTGGTACTGAATACCACAGTAACACATAAAGGTATTGATATTCTTCTCGCGCGAGTCCGATACCTCGATATTGTACTCCTTGAGAAGTGCCTTCGCAGTCTCAGCTAGCCCGAGCAAGTCTCAGAGGGTCCGGTATCCTCTCGGAACAATCAACAACGTACCGGAGATGGAGAACATGTCGCTTAGCGTTAGCGGGAAGTCTTCGCTGATCTGGCCTTTCGTGTTGTACAATGGGTGCACCTTCTCGTGGAGACGATGCGAGCGCAGAGTCGAGTTCGCCTGGCGACCCTCGCTGTGTGGATTCCGAGCACGGTTAGGAGCTGGACAAACTGGACAGAATCAAAGGGACGCACGAGTCGTAGAGAGCCCTCTGGACCTCCTCGAGCTGCCTCTTGTGGTCTCGCAGTTCGTCTTGGAGGACTTGCGGGATAAAGGTAGGGAGCTGGAGAGCGACTTGCTCTTGGACGATGGCGTCGATCTCCTCGAGAATGCCGTCCTGAACTGCACGGTTCGTGGGGCAGGTAAAGTAAGTTGGGTGATACGACACCCATAGGGTGCAACATACTGAGCGTCGTAAGGTGCTCGATCACATCATGCTCGAGAACCTCCCGGAGCAACACTGTGCAAAGATGGTAGGGCCTCAGTATCAGCGACCACCCGGCGCCAAACAGCTTGGTAGCAGTTCTCGCAACCTTCGATTTCCTTGACTTGAGCTTCCTGCTTTGCATCGGCACCCTCCATGTGCTTCCATATGCTACAAACATTCCCTCTCAGGACTAGAAGCCCAGACCTCATTATCTGGAACGCCCGACATACCTGCTGATATGAGTCGCGATCTCTGCCTCGCCGCCGACCTGTATCATCCGGACGGTTTGCTCCCCCAGCGAGTCGAGGGTTTTCTGTATGATGGAACATCAGCCAGAGCAAGCGTAGAAGCCACAGACCACACACTGGCGCAATGGGACCCATGGCGAGAGACTGGGACTCACACCGAAGCTTCCCAGCGAGCCCTTCATCTTTTCTATGATTTCTGCTGCCGCAGCGACTTCCGCCGGCGCTGCAGTGAGCGCGGTGAGAACGCTTCCACCACCGCCACCACCCAGCGCAGATAACGGGGAGGCGATACTCGAAACGGACGGAGAAGATTTGTGAGACATGTCGATGACGGGCGAAGGACAATTGCGTGTTTCAGCTACAAAGCTGAGTGAGAATCAGCTAGTCGGGAAGTGCAGTGGGGGAGCGATGATACCTGCACGATGGAGCCAGATATACGAGGTCAGAGCCTCAACGAGCTTCCGGCGTGGCAGACACGCGGGCTACGTGTGCACAACGTGCCCGGACTGGGACCTTCGAAGACGGGCGAGGCATCTTGAATGACAATCCGAAGTCGAAGATGAGCAGGATAAGACGATACAGGGGTCATGGGCGTACGAATTGATCGTTGACGATGGAAGATTGGGCTGGGGTGCTGCGGTAGGCCGCCGAAGAACGGCGCACGCTGGAAGAGAGTGCCGTGTTGGTAAACCCAAAGGTCGTGTCATAGTATCTGGTCTTGGACGTTTGAACCGCGGGAAAGAGAGACGCGTAACACACGGGTCGTAATGTCGTGATGGGCTGGAAAACAGCCACATATTTGCCAATATTGGAAAGGTACTCGGCGGTTCCAACAACTTGAACCCTGAGACAGGCCGATGACTACCTACAACAAGAGGTCAGCTTCGCGCAGGAACTCGCTCGGACAAAGCAGTTGTCGGAGAAAGAGAGTCTAGAGAGAGAGAGAGAAAGAAAGAGAAGATTAATGGGACGTGGCGACGGTACGGTAGCGCCTGCTACCGCTAAGCGCTAAGCGCCAACGCTCAGCTTTTTACAGAGACCGTCACCGTAATAACGCTCCGGATGGGACTCGGACCTGTACGTCAACCGTTGCTCGTATCTGTTGCCGCTTCGTCGCGGTCATGGTCTCAGTGAGTCCTGAACAGATCTCATTTTTAGCTAATATCACCGTACTCACGACAGACGGACCCCCAATCTTCCTGCGATGCGCTCACAAAGCCTCAGATTCAGGCACTGGCAGACGAGGCGCGTACTACCACGTTTGACGGACAGTGGATACTGTAATTGGTCAGTATATTTGTTAGCCCCCTTCGTGAGACCGGAAAGAAGAGGAACAACTCCATTCATTGACGAGACATCCACACCTTCACAGCTAGAGGGCCTTAAGCTTTCAAGGCGCGTGCGGCCAGTCCATAAACTTTCACCGATGGCTATAGCTAACAGGGAGCACAGTTCGCCCTATCCGATGATCTGTTCCCTTAAGCTCAAGCTCAAGTACCATGCAATCAAATTTTAACGCGGCAGACGACACCTCAGCGCGTCAACCGGGAACCCTCCTACCAGACTTCGACCCGTTCAGTTCGCGGTGTGGTCCACAGCGACCACGTTCAATTCTCGCGTTCCCCAAGTTGATTAGCGACCCAGCGCATGGTCACTCAAGTTTCCAGGAGGATTACCTGTACGGCACGCTGTCACCACGCATTGCGCGCCTGGAGTACCGCGCGGTCAGGAAACATGGGAGGGCAGTGTCGATAGAACACCGCTGGTGAGGCTGGCTTCTATGTGTGGCAAACGCGGTTTTTACTGATAAATCTTCCATACCATCGGGACTATGGCGCGTTGAAGAGAACAGAGTTCATAGGACGTATCATACTATCCGCCTGCGGCCTGTACAGGTCGGAGATTGTGGCGTCCCATCATATGGATGCAACAGATAAATATTCCACCGTAGCACCACCCCACAAGAATCCTCTCACACCCCCGTCACCCTTGGCAGTTCTCATTCGCGTCCATGACTGATACGATGTCCGCAATTCATGCCAGCGCGCAGGATATTTCAAACATGTAAGTCTAGTAGCAGCTTTGATGCCCATTGCGAGAGCGCTCACACCAATGTTGACTCTGGAATTATAGATACACTGTCGGAAACTGTATTTGTGCTGCTTGTGGTGCTGTCTCACACCATATCCGCCTAATTGCCCAAGGTTAACCTGGTGTGCTAGTGATGGTTGTCTATGACTGGCTCCTTTGCCTCGGTCACGAGGTCACATTCATATGGAACTGGCAATCAAAAGTCACTGGCCCCTCCTTGGTGTATGCCTTCAGCCGCTATGCTACGGTCATACAGTTGCTCCTGGCTTTTGCAACAATTTATCCGATGTCAGACCTGGTACGCGATCTTCCTTCCGATTTTCTTTCCTCTGGACTCACCGTTTCGACGTAGAGGTAACAAGTGGTCGTCGATCGAGTTGACATCAATCCAGTACTTATACCTCGTTCTCACAATAGCTGTATGGCAAATGGATGGTCCCAGACCGTCCTCTTGTTAATGGGCACAATTGCCTCCAGCGGTACGTCCGAGCTCCTGCCCGAACACTCAGATGCTGAACCGAACTGGTTTCCAGCCTTCTCTGCCCTGCGTGCATACGCACTCTCGAATAGGAACGTATGGTTGACGGCCATAATCATCCTTTTGGCGCTACCACCAATAGCGATGAACATCGTGAGTTTCTCGGACGTCGCTCCTGCTTGTAGGTAGTAAACAATTTCCGGGAAAGCTTCAAAGCTACTATGAAGTTCCTACGAATCAACCCAGCCCATTCAATTGCAGTCGGTCAACCTCCCTACCTCCGGCGCTCAATACCATGTGTGTTCCATAGCCAGCCGTCTGTGTGATGACACTCACGAACTGATAACGCTTTCTAGCGGTTCGCAATATATTAATCTGTCATGTTTCCGTGGTACTCACTTCTATCACCTATAGTGCCTGTCGTTTGGCGAGGATCACAGCTTATGGCAGAGCTGCTTGTTATCGGTATTACCTGGTGGTACACCTACCAGTCGTATCGCATTCGGCAAGGCATCAAACTCGGAAAAACCATCAGCTCTCTCCTCCTCTACAATGGTGAGTCGTCTCAAGGATCATCGTCTTTCTAGCTGACATGATGT
This sequence comes from Polyporus tsugae, assembly GCA_024305745.1. NCBI lineage: Eukaryota > Fungi > Basidiomycota > Agaricomycetes > Polyporales > Polyporaceae > Polyporus > Polyporus tsugae. Next base: position 1,389,476 of record JAHRBS010000005.1, read on the forward strand.
GCAAATGCTCAGGAAGCATATATTTCCTGTACACCTCACTCTCCTCACGATGCTGTGATTCGCGAGGCTCATTCCACAATCACAGATTTTTGGCGACCTTGTACACCCTCAATATCATTTTCAACGAGGCATCAGTGCGTCCTTCAACCCCAGATCATGTATATCACAATGTTTCCTCATCCCTCGCTCCAGCTTCCACCCGAGGTCTCGCGTGCGAACCTGCTGTCCAATTTCTACGATCCGTGAGTCCGCTGCCTCACCCTTGGTACTTATCGGCTCCGTTTCCTGACAAATCGTCATCTTCGCAGCATAACTTCCATTCTCACGTGCCACTTCATGCTCTCGCTCCGCCAATTCGACAGCAACATCGCGTCCACGACCTATTCCCGGGGGACTCGCCGTCACCCTCTAGAGCACACGGCCGCGACGGACATGCTCCAATTCACGGCACAGCGTAGCGACTCGCTCCCGGGCTTCATCACTTCCTTCGCTCACCCCGTCCACGTCGACCCATCCCTGTTCGAGACAGACGCCGGCGCAATCGTCGACGATGGATCCGAATGGCGAGAAATGGACGTGGTATCATCGACCCTGGAGACGCCATTCTCCTCGAGTTCGACCTCCGATTTGGAACATTCCGTGTAGTTCATGGGTAAGCATTTAGACCGGTCAGCAGTTCGCAGATATTGACTGACCGTCGATGACGATAAGTACAGGCAAACGCCAGTGTCGGTAAACCTGACGCAACTGCCCGGATCATCCCTATCAGATTCTTAGCACTTCCGAGGTCGACGTAAAGCTCGTTTCGCACATCTTGGGCTGTCCGATTTGGTCTGATGTATCGTCTGGAGGACCTATTATATGACGTTTTGAAATGTTTCGTATCTTCGGCCACAATGATCTCGTGCAAATCGCACAACCCATCCTCCTCCACCTCAAATGAATATTCGACATATCGCTCACGTCGCTTACCCGACCTTCGATCCCTTGTTCGAGACCCGGTCGCAAAGGATCTGTTGAACGTCCTTTTCCCTAGGACCTGCCCTGGCCGCCATTTCAGCATGGCGAGGCTCGTCCTTCATCTAATTTGCACCCGTTCTGCACGCCTTTGACATCCACCCTCCCGTCGACGAGCATGACATGCCGTTGAAATTTGGAGTACAACTCACCTGCTTCCCCCTCGTACGCCTAGTCACGTCCATGGATACCAGTACGTCATCAACCGAGGCTGTCGCAAGCTGAACGTCTCATATCCGATTGTATAAGGGACAATTGAGGAGATTCCTCGGTCCATGTGTGTGGTTGGGGTTGGCGGTGGCGACTAGTAGGGCTACGCCAACGCTGCCGGTGTTTCTTACGCTTACTAGTACAGCGACTCTACGGACAAGTCCAGTAACTATCTGATTTCACGCCCAGCGCCCGTACAACGTAGAGCCCAGTCTTGCGGAAGTGTCGCGTCGGACGACTGCGGTAACACGTAGGCACAGTTTCCCCTTGGCCTCCATGCGATCTCCCCACCCGTATGTTCGCCGACGGACTCAACGAGATCCGCCAACATATCCTCCAACATAGCAATAGCAACACGTCCATCGACACACGCACAGTGAGCCACAGCGATGACAACAGCAAATGGCTCGATGTCGGATGCGAGTCAAAAGAGTGGTTGATTTAAAATGCGCGATTAAGAAGCTATGCGATGCCAGTGCAATGCCATGGATACAGCTATGTATGTGGATGTGTGCGTACGACGTCAAAGCCCATTCCCTCCCGCAACCCTCCCGTCTATCGATGCGTCTAATAATATATTGTACCGTCAGCAGCACCACGCAATCCTACCAACACCCCGCTTCGAGTCATCAGATGCCTTCCCGCACGCAGACCTGAAACAACCACGCCGGTAAAGGGACGTAGTATGCCTAATGGCCGCGAGGTGGCCCTGTAAGCAGGATGCAGAAAGTATCGATATCAGGTGGTCGGGACAGGCCATGTCCCAGTACGGTGCTTCAAGCAGTGGCCTCCTGCGATCGGCGTTCTTGTACAGGAACATCATCTATCCGTGCCGAGCCAACTGAAACCGAACGATCAACAGCGAGAGACTCCCCAGCCGCAGCGTTGAGCTGGGCTGCCATCAAGTGCCGGAACCGCGAGCTTTCCTTGTTAACCTAGCATGAAAAACCTATGATGAGCCCACCACTCCTGCGAGGCTGACACAGCGCGACTCACCAGCTGCCGGTACGTCCCGCTCTCGACGATCCCCCCGTCCTCGAGCACGACAATCCGCTCCGCGCGCGCGATCGTCGATAGCCGGTGCGCCACGACGAGGCACGTCGTCTGCCGCGACCGCAGGATCTTATCAATCGCGTCGTTGACGCGGTGCTCCGACGTCGCGTCCAGCGAGCTCGTTGCCTCGTCCAGAGCGAGGATCACAGGTTTCTTCAGCAGAGCGCGCGCGATCGCGAGCCGCTGCCGCTGGCCTCCCGACAGAGACGCGCGGCCGACTGCGCAGCGTGTAGATGTAAACGTGTGAACGGTGGAGGAAAAGGAGGAAGGAGCGCACTCTCGGTATCAAAGCCCTGCGGCATTCCCCACACGAACTCGCAGTTAGCCTCACGCGCGGCAGCTTCGATCTGTTCCCTCGTCGCGTCCGGGTTCCCGTACGCGATGTTCGATGCGATCGTGCCCGTGAAGAGGATCGGGTCCTGCGGGACGACGCCGATGACCTGCCGCCACGATGAGGGCGTGAACTCCCGGATGTCTACGGCCGAAGTGAGCACGGATTACTCCGAAAGTACCAATAGCAGGACGTACCTTGGCCATCGAATGTCACCTTGCCACGGACAGGGTCGTAGTACCTCATGAGAAGCGCGTTGATCGAGCTCTTCCCGCTCCCGCTGGCACCACTGTAATCATTGTACAGTCAATACTACTGCTCAACGTCGCCGGAGAGCAAGCTCGAGACAGGAAGTACGCACACGATGGCGACGCTCTCGCCGACGTCAATCTCGAGGTTGAGGTCCTTGAGAATCTGGACGTTCCGCCTGCTCGGGTACTCGAACGACACGTGTTCGAAGCGAATCACACCGCGCCGTGAGGGATCGACCGGGACGCCCTTCTCAGGCGGGATCGCAGGCGAGCGATCGAGCAGGTCGAAGATGCGCACGCCCGCACCGATGCCCCGCATGATCGACGACTACAAGCCGGGCGTTAAGACTGACCGGCGAAGAAATGAATCGAGAACACCTACGAAGAACACGCTGTCAGACAGCGATCAGTACGCAGTGGGGCAGAGAAGGAATAGACGAGTTACGTTAGCATCTGTAGCCCGTTGCCCACATAGACCGTGTACAGCAGCAAGCTCGTCAGGTCGCCCATTGAGATCGTGCCCCTGCTGACAAGCGTACCCCCATAGCCCAGGAGCGCGAGGAGGGTGACATTGCCGCTCCAGCCCGTCGCACCGAAGAAAATACCGCTGGCAATAGCCTCCTTACGCGCGAGTGCCAGAACGGTCCCAACCTTCTCGTGGAACTTGGCACCCTCCTGTTTGCCCGCGTTGAAAGCTTGGACTGTCCGTAGCGCCGACAGGGCCTCTTGTGCGACCTTGGTCATGTCGCCCAGAGCTTCTTGCGTGCGGTTGGAGAGTTTCTTGAGGTACCGGCCATAGAAGACAGCGCCGAGGGAAACGGGAGGCACGACCGTGAGCATGAGGAGCGTGAGCTGCGGCGAAATGTAGAACATCGCTCCCACTGCATCGCACAGTCAACACCGGGACATTCGCACCCAGCCGGCAAATGAGAAGGATACACGTACGTCCTGCAGATGCCATGACCACCGACCGAAGACCATCCGACAGGTTCTGCGTCACGCTGAACAGCAAAAGCCAGAGGTGTTCAGAGACCAAAAAGCCTCACCGAAAACGTTGGGAAACTCACCTCTCTCCGACAATGCTCGAGTCCACACTGAGCCTGCTCAGAACGTCACCCTCGCCCTTCTCCACAAACTCGACTTCCTGGCGCAACGACGCTGCGTATGTCCGTTCCCGTAGTCGTGCGACAATTCGCTGACCTGCAATACACCGGTATGAGTTGCATTCCCGCGCCACGGACCCGACCATAAAATAGAGCGTGTGACAGACACATACCTGCTAGACGCATGAGCATAGTGCGCCCTGCATTCGCAGTCGCGCCGGCCGTAAACATGAGGAGGAGCACCGCCGATGCTTGCCCTAATGACAAGCCAAACGGGATTTCCTACATTCCGTGCATGAGCATGGAGGTAGACTTGGACTGCAGAACGCGCAAGACGGGGACGAAACGTACCGGGTTCGCACTCGAGAAATAATCAATGAGCTTCCCAATCGTAAACGGCACGCTCATCGACACCGTGCTCGAGACGAGGAGCAGGCCGATCGCAATGCCCAACGGCTTCCTCTCCGGGAGCGCGAGAGCGGCGATCTTGCGGAACGAGGACGCGCTCTTTCCCGACTCCTGCGCCTTCGAGGGGAGGAAGCGGCTCCATATTGACTTGCTCGACGGGTTCGATTTGGTTTGCGTGGGGCCCCCTTCCGTTGTTTTGCTCTCCGAAACCGGCGCAGAGCGAGGCGAAGAAGGCGAAGAAGGACGAGAAGGTGTGGAAGACGCAAAACATCGTCGTGAGGGGAGCTTGAGAGATGCGAGCCGGCTGCTGACACTGGGGGCGGGAGTATGGAGGCGTCGGAGACATGGTGGGCTAGAGACGTGTCGGGAAAGAGGCCCCAGAGCCGCCGGGCGGAGAGTCGGGATGACGAGGATGCGCGCGGGGAGTGCGAGCATCGTCGTCGACGTCGAAGGATCCGCCGCTAGGGGAAGTGCAGGGTGGTGGAAGAGAAAGAGGGCTTGCGAATGTCGGCGGCGGCGCGAGAGCAGCCGCGCGCCGACGTGTGTCCCGGCAATTCGGCCCATATGTTGCGTCATTGCGCGCCCACACAGTGCCCACACGTGCGGCCCACATCGGCCGCCGCGCATACCAACAACCACGACAACGTCGAGAGAAAACTACTGACGCGTACGAGGGCAGACACTGACAGATACACTGTGATACTACACGCCGTAGACCAAATTTATTTTTGATAGACGAGCGGTGAAGGTCGAATGAGAGAAGTCCGGATGGACCAGGCACCTCCATACGAGCCCCGCGACACAAGTAGACCAATTAAATCAATGTCACTAGATCTCGAACAAGGCTGCTGGGGGGCCATGATAGACGGTTGGGTAACCCGAGCGACGTGACCGACACCTTATCTAGAATATTCATTATCATGAAGCAGAGGAGGATGGGTGGTGCGCATGCGATTTGCGCGAGAGAATTACGGCAGAAGGTACTAAACACTTCAAGCCATAAGCTACGCCGTAATAAGCGTCCTCTGTGCTGTCCAGGTGATACATCTGACCAAAGTGGACAGCTCAAAATGCGCAAGACGACCTTGCGTCGGCCTCAGAAGTGAGTGCTAAGCATCTCGGTTTCGGACACTATTAGACAGTTGCGTCAGATTTTACCGCGATTTGCCTGGACACATCATCGCCGACGGTCAGACCGATCTGAATGCTTACCTACGAACTACACGGAACGTGCCAAACCGGAGGGTTGATCGGCGGCTGGACTCTGGCAGGATGGCGTCCGAGTTGTCCGAGTCGGCATCCTGAGCTCCTCCATTTCTCGCCAATCGGATACGTCGTCGACAATTTCGTCAGAGTCCGTTTCGGACAGGGATGAATCAACGTGAACGGGGTGAGCGAAGGACGCGATAAAGGAGGGGAGGGTGTCGCAAGGCTGCGCCGCGAACTGGAACACCGTCGAGGCCGTGAGGTCTCGGATTCGAGAGCCCTGCCCAGAATACGTCGCGGACGTGACGCTACTGTCGAATTCGCGAAGGAAAAGCATGAAGTGACAGACGAGAATCGAAGTGATGCTGCGAGCATCATCATTGTCAGGACACGAAGCGGATATCAAGGGTCGTGGCGCAGACTCACGGGTCGTAGAACAAGACCAGAAAGCTGCCCGCGCCCAAGACTGCGTCCGGGACCTGGAGGAAAGGATAAGGAAACATCGTGATGTATGTGACATGCAGCTGAGGGACCCACCGACGCCGTGTGGAATATGATGTCGAGGATGTACAAGGTTGCGAGAAACCTGTGAATGTTGGAATGAGCCTGGAGTCGGGAACCATAGCATCGTGAGGAGTAAAACGCACAGGAAATATATGCTTCCTGAGCAGTGCACATCATGTCAGCGAGCAATGCGATGATCCATGGGACAACTTACCGTTGTAGACGAGGACAGAATTGATCGACCGTGCAATTTTGATACCTCTCCGAAGGCGATACGACTGGTAGGTGTACCACCAAGTAATACCGACGACGAGCAGCTCTGCCATTAGCTGCGATGCCCGCGTAACAACAGTAACTACACGTGATACAAGTGAGCAACGCGGGGAAATGATGAATTACCATCCTACGCACGACTGGAAAGGGTGATTTGCGATCCGTTAGTGTCGTCAAACAGAATGCTAGCGGTTACACGCACGTGAGCGAGAGCTTCTGAGGTAGGGAGGCTGACGAGCTGCAATTGAATGGACTGGGTAGATTTATAGGAGCCTCGTAGAGGGTTTCAGGCTTTCCCAGAAAATGGGTGAACAACCACACTCAGGAGCGACGTCCGAGAGACTCACGATGAAGATCGCCGTTGGTGGTAGCGCCAAAAGGATGATTATGGCCGTCAACCATAGGTTCCTGTTCGACAGCGCATATGCACGCATGGCAGAGAAGGCTGGAAACCAGTTCAGTTCAGTATACGAGTATTTTTAGAACAGGCTCAGACACACCGCTGAACGCGATCCCGCCCAGAATCCCCGTGCCGGTCTGGGCCCATACATTTGCCGTACAGCTGTTGTGGGGGAGCAGGTGTAAGCCTAGCTTGATATCCACTCAATTGATGACCACTGCTACCTCTAGATACACAACAATCATCGATGGGTCCGTCAAAAGAAAGAGTGGAAGCAAGATCGCGTACCAGGTCCGACATCGGATAGACCGTCGCAACAATCAGGAGACTCTGTATGAGCACCGCATAGCGGCTGAAGGCATACACCAGCGAGGAGCCAGTGACTTTTGAGTGCCAGTTCCATATGAATCTGACCTCCTGGCCGAGGGACAGGAACCAGTCAAAGACGAGGATCGCTCCCGAGCTAGGTTAGCATAGGGAATTTAGGCGAATATTGTGGGAGGCAGTACCACAAGCAGCATAAACACAGTATACGTCCGTGTAGCTGTGATTCAAAGTTCACGACGGTGTTAGAACTCGCAGGACGGGCATCAAAGCTGCTGTTAGACTTACAGATTTGACATCTCCTGCGCAGTGACATGAGCCGCAGACATTTTGTCCGGTGTGGATGTGAATGAGAACTGTTAGGGGGGGGGTTGGAAGAGGATTTCTGTGAGGTAGTGCCTTGGTGGGACACTCATGTTTTGCATCCCGCGAGGTGGGCGAAACAGGTGCATACAACAAGGATCCCGCTGAATTCTATCTTCTTCAACGTACCTTAGTCCGGATGGAATGGAAGATTTGTCAGTAAAAACCCCGTTTGCCGTACACAGAAGCCAGCCTACACAACATACCTATCGTGTTCTATCGACACTGCCCTCCGCATGTTTCCTGATCCCGCGATCCTCTCCAGGCACGCAATCTACGGCGATAGCGTACCGTGGAAGCCATTATCCTGGCGACTCGAACGATCATGTGCTGAATCACTAATCGACTTGGGGAAGCCGGGAAATATCCTAGGCGAGTAGCACACCGCAAATTGAAATAGGGCGATGTCTGGCAGTGACGATGACACAGGTCATCTGTGAGCGCACGGAAGCGATGAGCTGCAGCCGAGCCTGAGGGCTATTCAGGACTCACTAATATCATGGCCGCGATAAAGCTGCAGGTAGGAGGAGCAGTCAACGTCACCGGTCAACTCGAACGTCGGGGAAGGACTCTGACTCGTCGGAGGCGCCAAAACAAGTATGTACATTAGACGCCCAACTTCTCATCCCACGCGCATCAACCACCCATGAGAATGTCCATAAGGAGTCGGTCGCCGACGACCGTACGAGGAAGCTTTGAAGGCTGGGAGCGAGTCGCTAGGCTGCGCCGCGAACCGAAGCACCGTCGAGGCCAGCCCAGCCCGGGATACTTCGCGGACGTGGTGGTGGTGTTGTCCAATTGGCGAAGTGAGAGCATGAAGCGACACGTGAGAATAGAAGTTACGCTGCGAGCATGATAATTCGTCAGGAAACGAAGCGGGTACGTACCGAGGGCCGCGGAGGGAACTTACGGGTGTCAGGACTGTCGCGATGTGTATCAAAACTGCCAGCCTTAGAGATTTGACATCTCCCGTAGGGTTGCATAATCGCGTACTTTTATTTGGCGTCGGGCCCCGAAACTACCAAGAGTGTTGGGTGCGGAAGCGGATTCCCGTGAGGTAGTGCCACGGTGGGACACTTATATTGCATCCATCGCAGTCGTCGCGGCAATGTCGCCTGAACAGCCTCACATACAGTGCTGGCTATGATATGAACTCTATCTTCTCCAACATACTCCGGATGAAATGGAGGACCTGTCAGCAAAAACCGGCACCCGGCTCTGCATGGTCTTCTCGACCAGAGCGCGCTTTCATCCTCGGACGCCTTGTCGTGCAACTGCCTTTTCCGCGCCATGTGCTTGGCCACAATGACGTCCGTCGGGAGCCAGTTGCCTACGATGACCAGCTTCTCGTCCCGCATGGGCTTCGGGAGTGATCTGAAGTACGCGCAGATGCTCTTAATGCACCAGTACGACTGCGCGAGCGACGGATGGCGCAGCACCGGGACGGAGAGGTTGTACGTGACCGACTCGGCCTGGACCGCGGCCGCGGAGTGAGATCGAAGGACGGAGATGAGGATTATGGAATGGGCGGAGACGTACCTCGATCTCTCCGACGTCCGTGGGGGACCCGGCCGTGTTGCTCACGACGAGCGCGTTGCCTGGGCCTAATATTTCACGGCATTCCTACTCTGAACGTTCTAGGGGTCCGGTCGTCCGCATTGGCAAATTTCCGGTGATCGTACACTCGGTGTAGAAAGCGCCTACTCTCCGTAAGCTCTGGGACTAATCGCTCTTCATGGGGTACCGTCAAAGTTCATGCGGTCAGTAATCGAAAAACAGTGCGAACACCACAGCGAACGCAACAAGAAGTAGCACGCGCGCACCGCATGTCAGGGAAAACCGGAGGCGGATGTGGGGTCGATGTGGACGTGGACGTGAGTTTGGGGGGGCGGAGATGGACAATGAACGCAAAGGTTTTAGATACGAAGGAATGGGAATAGCAAGTGGACACCGGTAACCTCGGTCACACATGAATTGGTTGAAAGATGTATGATAGCATAGGGGCCACTCACCAGAACAATGCTCGAGTCCACACTGAGCCGGCTCAGAACGTCACCCTCTCCCTTCTCCACGAACTCAACCTCCTGCCGCAATGCCGCCGCGTATGTCCGTTCCCGTAGCAGTGCGACAATTCGCTGACCTGCAAACAGTGCGATACACCGGTACGAGTCGTGTTCCCGCGCCACGGACCCGACCATAAAATAGAGTGTGACAGACACGCACCCGCGAGACGCATAACCATCGTGCGCCGTGCGTTCGCAGTCGCGCCGGCCGTAACAGGAGCACTGCCGACGCTTGCCCCAATGACAAGCCAAACGGAATTTCCTGAATTCCGTGCATGAACATGGAGGTAGACTTGGACTGCAGAACGCGCAAGAAGAGCAAGGAACGTACGTACCGGGTTCGCACTCGAGAAATAATCAATGAGCTTCCCAATCGTAAACGGCACGCTCATCGATACCGTGCTCGAGGCGAGGAGCAGGCCGATCGCAATGCCCAGCGGCTTCTTCTCCGGGAGTGCGAGGGCGGCGATCTTCCAGAACGAACACGCGCTCTTTCCGGACCCCGGCGTGTTCGAGGGGAGGAAGCGGGTTTATATTGACTTGCTCGACGCATTCGATTTAGTATGCGTGGGGCTGCCTTCTGTTGGCTTGCTCTCCGAAACCAGCGCAGGCGCAGGTGTATGGAATCCTCGGAGGCATAGCGGCCTGGAGACGTGTCGGGAGAGAGACCCCAGAGCCGCCGGCCGGAGGATTTGGGTGACGAGGATGCGCGCAGGGGAGTGCAAGGATCGTCCTCGACGTCGAAGGATCTGCCGCTAGGGGGAGGGGGGGAGGTGGGATAGATTTCTGCACTAGGCCACGAACTCAGTAGGGTGGTGGAAAGCGAAGAGAAAGAGGGAGCCGCGCGCCCGACAATAAATAGACGCCAGGAGAGCTCTTTGACGATTATATGTACGACCGTTCCTCCTCTCAGCACACCAGCAGCAAAAATTTTCTCAAACGGCTACCTCAGGGGACATGTTTACACCTGCAGGCTATGCACAGTGCAGGGATAGTAAGGACTCAACGAAGTCATGTCAGCGTTGTCTTCCACGAAAGGGTCGAAAGGAAACGACTACGAGTTAGACATATCCTGTGATACTACATGGCGTGGCTAAAATGTACCATTTACTAAGATGGGGCCAGACTCCGGCGAATGCACGCCAAAGTCGAACAGGAGCGGCAGTCTGGATGCCCGGGGTTGTGTGATCTGGGCGAGATAAATACAGCCAAAGAAACGCAAAACTTCCAGCGAGGCAGAAGCTCCGTCATATGCATAATACAGACAGCGTTGATGCTTGGGACGATGGTCGACAGTTGCGCCGGATTTATCGAGCTATAGGGCCTGCAACTACCACCCTCCCGGCAAGTGCAGTGGTCAATGCCTGCGAACCATGGTCATTTGAAAGTCTAGGTACTCACAAACTACACAGAATGTCCTAACTTGGATGGTTGATCGGTGGCCGGACTCTGGCAGGATAGCGTTTCCAGAGTGGGTGCCACTACATCCATTTCTCGCCATTCGTCGACGATTGCGTCAGAGTCCGGATCGAGAACGACCGAGTCAATGTGAACGGGGTTCGCGAAGGACGCGATGAAGGATGGGAGCCTGCTGTCGCTACTAGGCTGCGCCGCGAACTCGAGCACCGTCGAGGCCATGGGCTCTCGGACTCGAGAGCCCGTACCGGAATGCGTCGCGGACGCATGGGTGGTGTCGAACTCGCGGAGCGAGAGTATGAAGTGGCATGTGAGGATCGAAGTAATGCTGCGGGCACGAAGATTTGTCAGGAAATGAAACGGGTACCAATGGCCGTGAAGCGGACTCACGGATCGACAAATGTCTCCATAAATGCTGCCGCATCCCGAACATCCTCTGGGACCTGAAGCGATGTATGAGGATACACCCTGATATGCGTGATCTGCAGTGAAAGACGTACGGATGCCATCGTTAAAATGATATCGAGGACGTACAATGTCGCCAGGAATCTGGAAATTTTGAAATGAGCCCCAGGAGTTGTAGGATCGTGGAGGTGAGGCATACAGGAAATATATGCTTCCTGAGCATTCAACGGCACCCGTCATGTCAGAGAGAAACGCAACGATCCATGATACGACTCACCATTGTAGACGAGGAGAGAACTGATGGTTTTTCCGAGGTTGACACCTTTCTGAATGCGATACGACCGATATGTGTACCACCAAGTAATACCGATGACAAGCAGCTCTGCCGCAAACTGTGATCCTCGTAAAACCGCAATAACTACAGGGGACGGAAATGAGCACTACGGAAACGCGACTAGTTAACATGCTGCGCACCACTGGAAAGGGTCAACAGTTTGTTAGTGCCTTCACACAGAATGCGAGCTAGCGAACACACCTGATTGAAAGTGTTGGAGAGAGCGAGGCCGACGAGCTGCAATTCAATGGACTGGGTAGATTCTCGGGAGCTTGATAGAATGATTGAATCTTTTCCGGGAAAGAGGTTATCAGCCAGGAGCAAACAAGCGACTCCGTCCGAGGCACTCACAATGCGCATCGCCGTTGGCGGCAGCGCCAAAAGGACGATTATAGTTGCCAACCATGTGTTCCTGTTCGACAGCGCATATGCACGCAGGGCAGAGAAGGCTAGAGACCATTTTGGTTCAGCATATAAGTGCTTTGAGAAGGAGCTCGGACTCACCGCTGAACGTGATCAGGCACATTATCTCGATAACAGTCTGGGCCCATACATCTGCCCTACAGCTGTTGTGGGTCGACGAGTGTAAGTATAGATGTATATTCGCTTAGTTGACGGGCACCTGATACCTCTACATACACAACAGTGAGTCCGTCGAAAGGAAGGAAGAGTAGAAGCAAGATTACGTACTAGGTCCGACATTGGGTGGATCGTCGCGAGAGACAGGAAAGAGTAAACGAGCATCATATAGCGGCTGATGGCATACAGCAGCGAGGAGACGGTGACTCCAGAGCGCCAGGTCCATATGAATCTGACCTCCTGGCTGAGGCACAGGAGCCAGTCATAGACGAGGAGCGCTAAGTCGCCAGGTTAGCATGGGGCAATTGGGCGACTCCTAGTGTATGAGACACGTACCACTAACAGCAGTGCCACAGTTTATAGACGTATAGCTAATATTCCAAAGTCAACAGTCGTGTTAGCACTCTCGCGATGGGCATTAAAGCTGCAGCTAGACTTACAGAAATGACAATGCCTGCGCGCTGAGATGGATTGCGGACATTGTATCAGGCGTGGATGTCGAGAGGAACTGCCAAGGGTGAGGGGAGTGTAAGAGGATTCCTGTGGGGTAGTACTACAGTGGTGAGAGTAGTACTTATGTATCTGTCGCATCCGTCTGAGATGCCGCAAAATTTCGCCTCAAAGTATGACGCTTCCTACGAACTCTATCTTCTTCTCCGTGGCCCCACATCCCTGGAAGATCTGTAAGTAACCTAGCATTTGACTCGCACAGAAGGCAACCCACATGCTCTACCGACATCGGTACCGTTTGAGAGGCAAGAGCTGGTTGTTCGCGCTCAGGACGAGCCACAGTGCCACGGTAGATTCGTCAGAGACTTAGCGTGCTACATACATGTCGGGGCCCGAGCTGGGGTGGGAGGATAGAAGTGTGGCGTGCAAGCATCGTCTTCTATGTCCTAGGTTTCGCCGGTCGGGGAAATACAGGGTGGTGGAAAAAGAAACAGAACTTGCGAATGGCGGCAGCGGGCCTGGAGGCCGAGGCTGGGCGGCGCCGAGGGCGACCGATTGCAGTCTGAGTCTGCGGATACCTGACCAATAGGCGCGCACAAGCAGTGCCACATTTAATTGAAGCGCTGCAGGCGGCCGCCGTGTTCGAATTCGAACTTTGAGGCCCACGTTCGATCCCCAGCGGGGACTGCATCGAAGTTGGTGGCTGGTTCCGCTTGACTTGAGCAAGGAAAAAAGTAAGTCGGAGGCCAGCCATATTAATATGTATAGATGGTAATTAAAGGCAGGGCTGAAAAGCAACTTGGAGGCCATTTGGATAGCGTCGGACTCGGAGTCGACATCAGCCTCATGAACATACGCTGCAAACTCTCCCCCTATGCCATCTCCGGCAGCTCCCCATGCATCACCCTATAGCTATCCCCGCAAGCATGCTCTTCTTGATCGCCCGCAGCGCCAGTGCCTCCCTCTTCTACACCCCCTCTGCCATCATCCACACCGCGAGCCAGCCCACCCTTCCAGTCCGACAAAACGCGCAAAGTGACGGACTTCATGCAAGCCTCAGTTGAAACACACATCATTCTAAGTACGTTTCAGACACTGCTAGACAGCTACATCGGAACTACCTCGATACGCCTCAGGCTGTACCTATCATCGCCGACGGTCAGCGATTCCGCGAATAGCTCGCTCATCGAAATGGCTGCCCACTGTCTACACGGAATGTTCCAATTCCGAGGGTTGATCCCGGGGGGCCGGTCTCTCGTAGGATTCCATCCCCCGAGTCCGAGGCGCCACCACATCCATTTCTCGCCATTCGGATCCATCGTCGTCGACAATTGCGCCAGAGTCCGTCTCACTGGAAAACAAGGACGAGTCGACGTGGACGGGGTGAGCGAAGGACGCGATGAAAGCCGGGAGGCTCTCGCTAGGCTGTGCCCCGAATTGGAGCACTGTCGACGCCTTGTGCTCTCGGACTTGAGAACCGGTCCCTGATTCTGTCGCGTTCCCGACCATGTTGCTGTCGAATTGGCGGAGGGAGAGCATGAAGTGGCATACGATGATCGACGTTATACTTTGAGGAGAGTCGCTTGTTAGGAACCAAAGCGGCGGGTACGGGACCGAGGATGGTTGAGCGGACTCACGCATCGTAGAATAGCTGCATGAAGCTGTCTGCGTTCGCGACAGTGGCTGGGACCTGCAGTGAAGTAAGAGCGAAGATCGTGGTATGACTGATCTGCGGTCTGAGGACGCACCGTCGCCGTCTGGAAAATGATGTCGAGGGTGTACAAGCTCGTGAGGAATCTGCGGAGTTTGCGATGAGTGTCCGGGACCGCTCTGCCTCAAGCCAGAGGAGTGGCGCGCACAAGAAATAGATGCTCCCTGAGTGTTTGAACGTCCGTCAGCTAGGAACGCGAGGATCCCTGGGACGACTCACCGTTGTAGACAATGAGATCACCGAGAGACTTGCCGAAGTCGATGGTACCTCTCCGAACGCGATATGACTGATAGCTGTACCACCAGGTGAGGGCGACGACAAGGACCTCTGCCGCAAGCTGCGATACCCGTGTAACCAGAGTGACTATTGATGGTGGAAGTGAACACCACGGAAGCACCACGGAAGCATATCCTACTCACTACTAGAAAGATGATTGTCTGTTCGTGAGCGTCATCACATAGAGCTCTAGGCGTGGAACTCACGTTATGCCCGAGAGCGCCGGAGGTAGCGAGGAGTCCGCGCTGCAATTGAACGGACTGGGTAGATTCAGCGGCGCTTGGTAGAAGCATTGGGCCTGTTCCGGAAAACGGTTGTCCAGCCACGGGCGGGAGCGACGTCCAGTGAGACACTCACGATAAAGATCGCTACTGGGGGTAGGACCAAAAGGATGATCAAGGCCGTCAACCATACATTCCTGTTTGATAGTGCGTATGCACGCAGGGCAGAGAACGCTGGATTCCAAGTTGATTCAGCACCACGAGTATTTTGAGAAGGGGCTCGGACGCACCGCTGAATGCGAATATGCTTAGTATCTCAGCGGCAACCTGGGTCCACACATCTGCTGCACAGCTATTGTAGGGGAGCCGATGCGATGTTAGCGTAAACTGGCATGCACTCAGTTGACAACCACCTATACCTCTACATCTACAACGGTGAGTCCGTCGCCGAAAGAAGAGCGGAAGCAAGAACGCGTACCAGGTCCGACATCGGATAGACCGTTGCAACAACCAGCAGATTATGGATGAGCATCCCATAGCGGCTGAAGGCATATACCAGCGTGGAGACTGTGAATCCGGAGTGCCATCTCCATATGTATCTGACTTCCTGATCGAGGCACAGCAACCAGTCATAGATGAGGATCACTACGTCATACGGCCTCAGGTCAGCACCAGGCACGAGGGGAGTATTGCGTGAGACCGTACCGCAAGCAGCGTAGACACAGTACGAGATATTCAGTCTAGTATTCAACAATGTATCAGTACTCTTGCGACGGGCATCAAAGCTGCTGCTAGACTTACATATCCGACATCTCCTGCGGACTGACCTGAGTGGCGGACATGGTATCGGGTGGCGGACGCGAGTGAAAGCTGTCTAGTGTGTCAGGATCGGCAGAGGATTCCTCAAAGGTATCATCATGCTGCCACACTTATATAATGCACGCCGCGGATCGGACTATCTAGTCGACATTGATCAATCTTTGATTCCAGAATACGTTGGGGAGCGGACAAGGAGCGGACGATATAGTGAGCTGTGCATCCTGTTAGTCATCGGCGACGTCAGAACGTGCGTACACGCGCCTTGATTCTACTAGCTGCGGAACTAACATAAAGTTTGGATGGACAAATCTTGCTTCTATCGGGGGAGGGACCTGACATACTCACCCGTTGCCTGTCCCCCACCACACGCCTCGTCTGCCTGATTATCTAAGGTTTCATGAGTCTGCCATGAGCGCATCGCAGACTACTTATCGCAACCGGGCAGGAAGATCAGGGGGCAGTGTTCTACCAATAGGCCCGAGTCAAAACTCTGAAAAGGTTCAACGAACATGTTGCGAACGTTTCAGAACCATTCTAGTGCAGCAAGGGATTCTGTGTCATACGGAACTCTGTTAACGTCGCATTGGTTCACCATCATGTCGTGACACCCACCAACCTGTCTATCTACGTAGGATAACTGTGTTCCGGCGTGATCATGATGCAGACAATGACGAGCGATATGCATAAGGAAAAGAACTCAGAGAGATGTATCAATAGAGTGGGAAGTATCGCGAATGGACTCACAAGATGGTACCTCTATCAGCAACCTTCACCAGTCCCTCCTCCATCAGCACATGCTTCACGAACCTATGCTGCGAACTCTCCCTCCAGCCGCCTCCTACGGTTCCAGCACCCACCTTCCGACTCCCACCAACACACCCTCCT
This sequence comes from Polyporus tsugae, assembly GCA_024305745.1. NCBI lineage: Eukaryota > Fungi > Basidiomycota > Agaricomycetes > Polyporales > Polyporaceae > Polyporus > Polyporus tsugae. The sequence goes on from JAHRBS010000005.1 coordinate 1,406,078, forward strand.
CGATCGTCCGCAGCCCCTCCGTCCACACCGCCAGCGAACAAACCCTGTGCGGGTGCGCCCATCCCAGGCCACGCACATTCTCCTCGACCAGAGCACGTTCTTCATCCTCGGACACCTCGTTCTGCAGCCGCCGTTGCCGCGCCATGCGATTCGCCATGATGACGTCCGTGAGGAGCCGGTCGCCGACAATAGTGAGCTCCTCGTCGCGCACGGGCTGCAGGAAGGCATTGAAGTACATGCGGATGCTCTTAATGCACGAGTACGATGGATTGAGCCGTTGGACCAATGGCGCAGCACCGGGACGGAGAGGTCGTACGTGTCTGACTCGGCTTGGATCATGGTCGCAGAGTGAGATCAAAGGACGGAGATGAGGAGCACGGAATTGGCAGAGACGTACCTCGATCTCTCCGAGGTCCGGATGGGACCCGGTCGTGTTGCTCACGACGAGCACGTTCCCCAGGCCGAATGTCTCACGACATTCCTGCTATGCATGATACTTAGAGATAGACTCGGAGTGCAGAACACGCAAGACGGGGACGCAACGTACCAGGTTTGCACTCGAGAAATAATCAATGAGCTTCCCAATCGTAAACGGCACGCTCATCGACATCGTGCTCGAGACGAGGAGCAGGCCGATCGCAATGCCCAGCGGCTTCTTCTCCGGGAGCGCGAGGGCGGCGATCTTGCGGAACGAGGACACGCTCTTTCCCGACTCCTGCGCCTTCGAGGAGATGAAGCGGCTCCATATTGGCTTGCTCGACGGGTTCGATTTGGCTTGTGTAGGGCTGCCTTCCGTTGCTTTGCTCTCCGAAACCGGGGCAGTGGTGAAGACCAGGGCAAGGAAGACGCAAAACATTATCGTGAAGGAAACTGGGGAGAAGTGAGCCGAGTACATGGAATCCTCGAAGATATGGTGGGCTAGAGACATTTCTGGAGGGAGACGCAATGGCCGCTGGCCTGAGTGTCGAGGTGACGAGTGCGAGCATTGTCGTGGTACGTGTCTGAGGTGACAAGTCGGAGCAGCTACGTCATATTTGACCGAGCATTTAGAGGGATGTGGGAACGAAGACACCGTCTATGGTATCCAGGCAGTATCCAGGCACGTACAGCGGGCAACTCGAAACGCGCACAACGGCCCTGCGCGGCCAGGTTCCTGCAGACAATGATACACGATTGTGCCTGATCTGCGTGCATACTCTTGTACCTATCATGACCAACGGTCAGTCAACACCTGTGAATTGCCCACCCATCTAACCGCCTACTCACGAACTACATAGCATGTTCCAATTTGAAGTTGGAGGCTTGATTAGGGGCCGGACCAGTACTCTGGTAAGACGGCGTCGTCCGAGTCGGTGCCACCACATCCATTTCTCGCCACTCCGATCCGTCGTCGACAATCGCGTCGGGCTCCGTGTCGGACAGGGCCGAGTCGACGTGGACGGGGTGAGCGAAGGACGCGATAAAGGCCGGGAGGCTGTCGCTAGGCTGCGCCCCGAACTGGAGCACCGTCGAGGCCGTGTGTTCTTGGTTGTCGAATTGTCGAAGCGAGAGCATGAAGCGACATGTGAGAATCGAAGCTATGCTGCGAACATCATGATCCGTCAGGAAACGACGTGCGTACTAAGGCTCGTGGACTGGGCTCACGGATCAAAGAAGAGGACCAGATAGCTGTCCGCATTCAAGACAGCGTCTGGGACCTGGGGCGAAGTATGAGGGGAAATCGCGATATACGTCATCCAAGGTTGAAGGACGTACCGACACGGTGCGGAAGATGACGTTGATGATATACAAGGTCGCAAGAAATCTGCAAATTTTGTGATGATGAGCCACGAAATCAGTGTCGAAAGGAGCGAAACGCACAGGAAATATAGGCTTCCTAATTGTCCATCATGTCAGCTAGGAACGCGATGGTCCATGAGGCGACTCACCATTGTAAATGAGGAGAGAACTGACAGTTTTCCCGAGGTTGATACCTTTCCGAAGGCGATACGACTGGTAGCTGTACCACCAGGTGATACCAACAACAAGCAGCTCTGCCGTTAACTGCGATGCCCGCGCAACGATAGTAACTATACGTGATAGAAGCGAGCACTATGGAAACATGATGCACCAATATCCTACACACTACTAGAAAGGGTGATTGTCGGTGTGTTAGTGTTGTCAAACAGAATGCTGGCTTTTGAACGCACCTGAGAGAGAGCGTCGGAGATAGGGTGACCGACCAGCTGCAATTGAATGGACTGGGTAGATTCGCAGGATGGGCGTAGATGCATTGAAGCTTTTCCAGAAAATGGATTACCAACTTAAGCAGGAGCGACGTCCGAGACACTCACGATGTTCATCGCCGTTGGTGGTAGCGCCCAAAAGATTATAATGGCAGTCAACCATATGTTCCGGTTCGACAGTGCGTATGCACGTAGGGCAGAGAATACTGGGACCCGGTTTGCTTCAGCATACAAGTGTTTTGAGAAAGAGCCCGGACGCACCGCTGAACGCAATTGTGGCCAGTATATTGGTGATGGTTTGGAGCCATACGTTTACCATACAGCTATTGTGGGGGGCGCGTGTAAGCATAGATTTAACATCCACTCAGTTGACGACCACCTGCTACCTCTACATACACAACGATGAGTTCATCGCAAGGAAGAGTGGTAGCACGAGTGCGTACCAGGTCCGACATCGGATAGTTGGTCGCAATAGATAGCAGTCTCGATATCAGCAACGCATACCGGCTCAAGGCATACAGGAGGAGGGAGACGACGGAGACTCCAGGACGCCAGTTCCATATGAATCTGACCTCCTGGCCGAGGCACAGGAGCCAGTCATAGATAAGGATCACTAAGGGCACAGGTTAGCATCGGGCAATGAGGGAAGAGGATATGTAAGACAGTACCACCAGCAGCGTAAACACAATATACCGTCGTGTAGCTATTATTCAAAAGGTCATAGGGGTGTTGGGACTATCGCGATGCATATCAGAACTGCCTGACTCACAGAGTTGACATCTCCTGTGGGGTTACATGAATCGTGGACATTTTGTTGGGCGTGGAGGTGAACGAAAATAACAAGAGTGTTGGGTGTGGAAGCGGATTGGGCCCGTGAGGTGGTGCACTTATATCTTCTACGCGCCATATTCCGGAGGGAATGGAGGACCTGTCAGCAAAACCCGCACACAGAAGCCAATCTACCCACGCGTAATGTCCTATCAACACTGCCCTCCCCATGTTTTATGATCCCGTGTTACTCCAGGCGCGCAAACCCTCGCCGTGGAAGTGGGCGATCCTCCTGTTAGTGATCGGTGAAAGTTTAACAACTTGCCCCACGCGCCTGTCTAATTGTGAAGCTGTATCCGGTCTCACAAGGGGGGGGCAACTAAGATACTGTCCAGCACACCGCCCCGTAGTACGGGCCTCGTCTGCCAGTGCCTGAATCTAAGGTTCTATGAGCGCATCACAGGAAGATTAGGGGGTCGTCTGCAGTGAGCAGGGTGCTGTACCAAAAATGAGGTCTGTTGAGGACTCACTAGGATCATGACTGCGACGAGGCCACAGGTGGGAGCAACGGTCAACGTACAGGTCACACTCGGACCATGGACGCCCAAGACCAAATCCCGGTGGCCCGCCCCAACATTCAACGTTGCGTCGGCGGCGCTATATACCATCAACTTTTCCCAACAGCTCCAAGTCATCCGAAAGGGTGATGAAGCTTCACCGAATAACCTCAAGTTGCCAAAGGTTTGTACAGAACCAATCGAAAATCGAGAGACTGGGAAAACTCAAAGGGATGGATCATTAGACTTGTGAGCATCGGAAATAGACTTACAAGATGATAGGTATCAAGGTTAAAGCACTATGATACCTTTCTCAGCAACCCTCACTTCGGAAGCCTCTCCCACATCCTCCCGACCCACCCGCACTCCTAGTGCTTCACCAGTCCCAAGCGCAGGCTTCCTGGCGAAGCACCCACCTCTCTACCCCCGCAAGCATGCCCTTCTCGATCGCCCGCAGCACAAGTGCCTCCCTATTCCACGGCCCCTTCGTCCACACCCCGAACGGGCCCTCCCTGTCCGGGCACACCGGCCCCAGGCTCTACACGTTCCTCGACTAGTGCGCGCCTTGCATCTTCCGACACCGGTGCCTGTTGAACCGCCGTTTTCGCACCATACGATTGGCCACGATGAGGTCCGTCGGGATGCTGGTCGCCGACGACTACGAGTTCCTCGTCCCGCGTCCGGACCTGACGTACGCGTGGATGCTCTTGATGCACGCATACGACGCTGGAGCGACGAATGGCGCAGCACCGAGACACAGAGATGGTACGTGACCAACTCAGCCTAGATCAAGACCGCCCAGAATGAGGCTGAAGTTACTTGCTGTAGCAGCGCAGAGATGAGGGGTGCGGAATGGACTGACACGTCCGGAGGGGATCCGGTCGTGTTGCACACGACGAGCACGCTGCCCGGACTGAATGTCTCGCGGAATTCCCGCCATGCGTCCTGGGGGTCCGGCCATCGATCAATGTTCTGACGATCATTCACTCAGTGTGGAAAGTGGCTGCTCACCGTGAGCGCTGGGACTAATCGGTCACCCTTCATGGGGGTACTGTCTAAGTTATTGCGGTCAGTAATCGGAAAGTTGCAGTTCAACAATGATGGGCGACACAACGTAATATGCGCGTAGCGCAATTGCGAGAAAATGGGTATAGGTGTGAGGGTGGGGGTTGAGTGGGGTACGAACAGCGATGGGCGGTGGAAGAGTTGAGATATCAAGGAAAGGGAAGAGAAAGTGGACGAACGTAACCTCGGACACATAGGAATTGATTTTAAAAAAGTACGATATCACAAGGGCCACTCACAGACAAATATCCTTATCAAATACCGCTCCCCGATATCCCGCCTCGTACGAACGCCCGGAAGTCCAGTAGGGATTGTCATCCTAACGCGGGGCGTCAGCACCTCCATGCAAAATGAAAGCCAAAGAAGCCTCATTAATGGCCACGCAGCGGCTTCCACACACCGAAGAAGAGAAAATGGCGGCACGAGAAATCGGAGTAATGGTGGAAGATCAATAGTAAGCAATTGACGCAGACCTCTGACCACAACGCTGGGAACGACCAGCTCCGAATTGATAAGAAGGTGTATGGGAGGAAGAGTCTCAGGGAGGTTGAACGGCACCTTCGGTTCGCAACTCTGCCCAAGTTTGCCGTCCGCAAGATGTGAAATTCTGCTTCAGTGCTGCCATCAGAGTCTAGGAGTGAGCTGTAGCCGGAAGTCAGGTGGTTCAAATTTAACTGAGATCATAGCGGGATCAAGGGCGTGACAAAGCAGGACCAGGTGGTCGCAGTGTGAGAGGTACAAGGGATCGAAGGCAACCGCGACGCCAGAGGATGCGCCAAAAGAGGCAACCTAGACGCCTAAGAGGGTTTATTCCCCGAACTTTGAAACTGATTGAACTCTAACAACACTTCAACCGATACTAAGCCTCCGAGTCGCGGTACCTATCATACCGCTTACAGGTTGAACTCCCTGAGGAACGTGGCACTTTCGTACTACTAGTAAGACCAATCTGCCAAGTCATACAATTGAACCCTGCTCGTCCTCTATATTACCCGGGTCGCACCGGCCTTCTGGGATCTTACATGAGTAACCATCCCGTCGCGCTAACCACTAAAAAGTATGTCCTTCAGAGTCTACTACTGTAAGCTGCGTGGGCCGTGTCCCTCTCGTCGATCGCTGGCAGTGCCGAGGCCCGGCTCCTCCACAGCCCCCCCTCCGCCCACACTGCGAGCGGGTAGGCTACCCTGTCCGGGTGGGCCGATCCCAGGCTCTGCGTATCGCGCTTTCCACTGTCCAACTCGAGGTCTTGCAGCGTATGTTTTCGAGTCATGCGGTTGACCATGACGAATCACGATGTCTACGGTCACCCGGACTCAACGAGTCCCCGCCGATGACGAGCACCCCGGCGTCCTACACCGTGCGCCGTGGGGCAAGACCTGCCAGTGCAACCTCGATCTCGCATATTCCCCGGAGGCAGCGGAGGATGGGCTATGCGTTTCGTGGGAGAGACCACCAATCCGGCCGAAAATACCCTTCTCCACACTTCGAGCATGAAGCTCCGCTGGGTCAAATGTGGGATATGGTATATTCCAACGTCGCGAAACGACCGCGTCGTCTGTGGTATCCAAGCAAATACTATAATACAGGGGGCGGCTCAAAACACGTGCATACCGAACCCTGTGCGGGTCCGTATAGTACAAGGCTCCCATTTTCCAGACAATGGTAGACGATCGCGCCAGATCGATGTCCATATGCCTGTACCCACTGTCACGACCGACGGTCAGTTCGAGACACCCATGTACAACTGACCGCATCGTCGAAACGCGTGCTCACAAACTACTTGGAATGTTCCCATTCGGGCCGATGGTCAGGGGTCAGACCATCGCAGGAGAGCGTCGTCGCCACCGTGTCCATTTCCCGCCACTCCGGTCCGTCGTCGTCGCCGAGTCCGTCCGAGTCCGTCTCGGACAGGGACCAGCCGACGTGCACGGGGTGGGCGAAGGACGCGATGAGGGCCGGGAGCGACTCGCTCGGCCGCGCCCCGAACTGGAGCACCGTCAACGTCGTGTGGTCGCCGCTTTCGAAGCCCGTCCCCGAGTCCGTCGCGTTCGCGACCATGTTGCTGTCGAATTGGCGGAGGGAGAGCATGAAGTGAGACACGAGGATCGACGTTATGCTTTGAGGAGAGTCGCATGTCAGGAAACGAGGCGGGTACGAGACCGAGGATGGTGGAGCGAACTCACGGATCGTAGAAGAGCTGCATGAAGTTGTCCGCGTTCACGACGGTGGCTGGGACCTGGAGCGACGTATGAGGAAGGATCGTGATATCGGTGATGTGCGGTTGAGGGACGCACCGACGCCGTCTGGAAAATGATGTCGAGCGTGTACAAGGTCGCAAGGAATCTGTGGAGTTTGCGATGAGTGTCCGGGACCGCTCTGCCCCAAGCCAGAGGAGTGGCGCGCACAAGAAATAGATGCTCCCTGAGTGTTTGAACATCCGTCAGCTAGGAACGCGAGGATCCGTGAGACGACTCACCGTTATAGACAATGAGAGAACTGAGAGACTTCCTGAAGTCGATGGCACCTCTCCGGACGCGATACGCCCGATAGCCGTACCACCAGGTGAGGGCGACGACAAGGACCTCTGTCGCAAGCTGCGATACCCGTGTAACCATAGTGACTATAGATGGTGGAAGTAAGCACCACGGAAGCATCATAGATGCGTATCCTACTCACTACTGGAAAAAAAGATTGTCTGTTCGTGAGTGTCGTCACACAGAACTCTGGGCGTAGAACTCACGTTATGCCCGAGAGCGCCGTAGGTAGCGAAGAGTCCGTGCTGCAATTGAACGGACTGGGCAGATTCAGCGGGGCTTGGTAGACGCCTTGGGCCTGTTCCGGAAAACGGTTGTCCAGCCACGGGCGGGAGCGACATCCAGTGAGAGACTCACGACAAAGATCGCTACCGGGGGTAGGACCAAAAGGATGATTAAAGCCGTCAACCATACGCTCCTGTTTGATAGTGCGTATGCACGCAGGGCAGAGAACGCTGGATGCCAAGTTGGTTCGGCACTGTATTTTGACAAGAGGCTCGGACGTACCGCTGAATGCGACCATGCTTAGTATCTCAGCGGCAACCTGGGCCCATACATCTGCTGCACAGCTATTGTAGGGGAGCCGATGCGATGTGAGCGTAGATTGATATCCACTTAGTTGGCGAACACCTGTACCTCTACATCTATAACGGTGAGTCCGTCGCCGAAAGAAGAGCGGAGGCAAGAACGCGTACCAGGTCCGACATCGGATAGACCGTTGCAACAACCAGGAAGTTATGGAGGAGCATCCCATAGCGGCTGCAGGCATATACCAGCGTGGAGACGGTGACTCCAGAACGCCACTTCCATATGTATCTGACTTCCTGATCGAGACACAGCAACCAGTCATAGACGAGGATCACTATAGCTCCAAGTCAGCACCAGCCATGAGCGGAGTAAGTATTGCACAAGACCGTACCGCAAGCAGCATAGACACAGTACGTGGTATTGAGTCTATTATTCCGCAAGTCAACGATGGTGTTAGTACTCTTGCGACGGGCATCAAAGCTGCTGCTAGACTTACATCTCCGACATCTCCCGCGGACTGACATGAGCGGCGGACATTGTATCAGTGGCAGATGCGAGTGAGAAATCCGGGGTGATGACGGGGTTGGGAGAGGATGTCCGGGATGTATTGCCATGGCGCGCGGCCCACTTATGTATTGGGAGATTCCGCTCCAGTCGCTGTGACGTCGCCCTGAACAGCCGTTGCAATGATGCCTCTAAGTACGTGCCGGCGTCCGTATTGGACGAGGGAGCTGTCATTAAACCTCGCCACGCTCAGAAACCAGTCTACTCACGCCACATGTTTCCTGATCTGTGCTAGTCCAGGGACGCAAACCCTCGCGATAACGTGTCTTGGAAGTCATGGCCCCAGTAATTCGAACGACTGTCCACTGGATCTACAATCAACCGGGATTGGTGCGAGAAATGTGTTACTAGTGTTAGCTGAAGAGAACACCGCATCTTTGACTGATGGATCGACGTCTGGAGTGACGACAACGCAGGCGCGCTTCACAATGTCCTTGAGTCAGGGATACTTGCAGAAGCAGACGATATAGCAAGTTGTGGTTCTGTTTGGGATTGGTGACTTGAGAACCCGCGCACGGCTGTTCTGGCTGTGGAGGTGCGGGTGTATCATAGATGAATGGACTGACTGATCAGCTTCTATCCTCTGACTGAGGGACACCAGCTCATATACTAACCAATGAGGATATCGAGAGACCGTGGCCGCGGCATACCCGCAATAGATCAGAAAGGCAGTCCACTGTACGCTCAGGTGGCAACGAGTTCAAACCAACACCATGAGTCGGAAGGAGGCGACAAAAGACGCAGGGTAGACGCCCAAATCTAAAATACTAAATAGACTCACAAGATGGCTTGAAGCACTACAGTACCTCGCCCCGGCAGGCTTCACTTCGAAACCCTCTCCAACATCCTCCTAAACCAATCGCGCTCCCTCACAGGCCTCTCCACACCGCGAGTGGGCCCACCCTGTCCGCGCGCACAAACCCCAGGCTCTCTCTACGACCAAAGCGCACTTTCATCCTTGGACGCCTTGTCCTCCGACCATTTTCTCCGTGCCATGCGGTTTGTCATGACGACGTCAGTCAGGAGCCGGTCGCCAACTACGACGACCTCCTCGTCACGCACGGGCCGCGGGAGGGACCTGAAGTACGCGAGGATGCTTTTGATACACGCATACGATGGCCTGAGCGACGAATGTCGCAGCGCCGGGACGGAGAGGTGGTACGCGACCGACTCCGCCTGGACCAGGGGCCGCGGAGTGAGATCGGGGACGGAGATGAGGGGTGAGGATGGACGGCGACGTACCTCGACCTCTCCGACATTCGTATGTGACCCGGCCGCGTTGGTCACAACGAGCACGTTGGCCAGACCAAGTGTCTCATGAAATTTCCGCCATGCGTCCTGGGGGTCCGGCCGTCGATTAATGTTCTGGTGATAGTTCACTTGGTGTGGAATGCGGCAGCTCGCCTTGAGCTCGGGCGCTAGTCGGGCTTCATGGAGTACCGTCTATGGGCTTGTGGGTGTGGGTGTGGGTGTGGGTTGAGTGGTGAACAGAGATGGGTGTCTTCCTAACGCGGGGCGTCAGCACCTCCATCAAGCAAAAATAACAGCACAATCCTTATTGAAGCCCACGCAGCGTACGAAGAAGACCGAGCAGCCGTGGCGGAGATGGATAGAATGGTAGAAGATCAACCGTGAGCGTGATACTGACCTTTGACCACAACACTCAGAATTAGCATGCCTCCAGACGTCCATCCAAGATCGATGTGTCTGCCGATGTTGACCTTCGCTGGAGTGTGCCGGATGAAGATGAGTGAGGCGTACGAAGGAAGTCCGCGAGCTTGAAAGGAATGAGCCACATTCATTCAACCACGAGATGAAGTGGGTTCAGAGCTCACCCAGATCATGGCTGGATCATGCATGCCGACAGAGCTGCAACAGGTGGAAGGGATAGAGTCAACAACGTGTGCACTGGCAACACAGAAGGAGGCGCCATGGTCGGCCCGCCGGCTTCTCGATCTGTCCGAGCCAGCCTCAAGCTCTTGTCACCCGCGGCTCATGCACTCATGCCTCCCCACCAGCTGAGAGCGAACTTCTCAGCATCGTCGAACTCCAGCTCCCTCAGTACCTTTATCTAAGATATGCCGCTGGCCATGATAATGTCCGTAATTCGGAGCCGCTCGCCGACGAGAAGCTCATCGGAGTCCCGGCGCACGCTCTGCCTGCAACTTGATGTCGAATATCCCTCGAGATGGTGGCAGATGGGCTGTGTCACTGACTTGTGTGAGATCGTTACCGCCGAAGATACTCAACACCTCGGACCACAAGCTACATCTAGAACTGCAACAATATTGTCAGGAGAATGACGACGTCCTCTAGGCTACCCAGGGACCACAGCGGACGGCTCAAAACGCGCATACCAACGGCGGGCTTTACTATGTAAGCTCGGTCATGCAAATAATCTACACGCAGACAGTGTTAGAGTATGCCGCCGGGTTTCTCGCAAAACGCTATACCTCTCACCGACTATCGAGCAGTATAAGTATATGCCACCGAAAAAGCCTACACAGAATTGGAGGCTTGATCTGGGGCCGAACTCTGGCAGGAAGGCGTCGTCCGAGTCGGCGCCGCCACATCATCCATTTCTCGCCATGATTTGGATCCGTCGTCGACAATTGCGTCAAGGTCCTCGTCGGACACGGAAGGGTCAACGTGAACGGGGTGAGCAAAGGACGCGATGAAGGACGGGAGGGTGTTGCTAGGCTGCGCCGCGAACTGGAGCACGTCCGAGAAGGCCATGTGCTCTTGAACGCGAGAGCCCTGCCCGGAATACGTCGGGGACGTGATGGTGCTGTCGAATTTTCGAAGCGAGAGCATGAAGTGACAGGTGAGAATCGACGTTATGCTGCGAACATAGGTCAGAAAATGACGTGGGTACCCAGACTGGTGAACCAGGCTCACGGATCGTAGAATAGCTGCAGAAATCCCAGAAAATCCAAGGCCGTAGGTGGGACCTGGAGCGATGTATGAGGATATATCCTGATATGCATGATTGGCAGTAGAAGGACGTACAGATGCCGTGTCAATAATGATGTCAAGCATGTACAAGGTCGCAAGGAATCTAGGAATTTGTAATAAGCCGGGTGTCATAGTAGCATCGTAGATGGCGAGGCGTACAGGAAGTATATGCTTCCTGAGCATTCAAACATCATGTCAGGGTAGCAACACGAGGTTAAGTAAGAGAAGACTCACCTGTGTAGAACAGGACAGAACTAACAGTTTTTCCGAGGTCGACGCCTTTCCGAATGCGATACGACTGGTAGGTGTACCACCAGGTGATACCGACCACCAGCAGCTCTGCCGCAAACTGCGATGCTCGTATAACGACATTAACTAGGTGATAATAAGTACTGGATGTGAGCATCATGGAAGAATGATGGATAAATGTCCCGCGCATCACTGGAAAGGGTTCTCAGTTCGTTAGTGTTGTCATGGCGCTGGATGAGAGCTGTAAAACCCACACCTGATGAAAAGCGCCGGAGGCAGCGAGCTGGACGAGCTGCAATTGATAGGACTAGGGAAATTGGTGGGAGATTCGTAAAAGCATTCAAGCTTTCCCAGAAATGGTCACCAGACACAATCGGGAGTGATGCCCGAAAACACTCACAATGGTCATCGCCGATGGCGGTAGCGCTAACAGGATGATTATCGCCGCCAGCCATCTGCTCCTGTTCGACAGTACATATGCACGCAGGGCGGCGAAGGCTGGAAACCATTTTGACATACAAATGTTTTGAGAAGGAGCTCGGGACGCACCTGGAATCGCGATCGTATAACCGTCTGGGCCCATACATTTGCCGTACAACTATCGTAGGGGAGCGGGTGTAAGCATAGATTGACATCGACCCAGTTGACGACCGTTCGCTACCTCTACATATACGATGATGAGTCCATCAAAAGAGAGAGGTAGCGAGATTTCGTACTAGGTCTGAAATTGGATAGATCGTCGCAAGACCCAGGAGGTTCTGTATGAGCAATGCATAGCGGCTTAGGCCATACACCAGCCAGGAGACTGTGACTCCAGAGCGCCCATTCCATATGAATCTGACCTCCTCGCCGAAGCAGAGGAGCCAGTCATAGACGAGGATCGCTAAGTACCCACGTTAGCATTAGGCAATTATGCGAATAGTTGGTGAGATGGCACCACAAATAGCCACGCCACAGTATATGTTTGTGTAGCTATTGATCAACAGTCGAGTTAGCACTCTCGCGATGAGCTTAAATGTTGCTACTAGACTTACAGATTTGACAACTCCTGCGCACTGAGTTGGATCGCCGACATTGTATCAGGGATGTGAGCGAGAACTGTTAAGGGGAACGGGAATGGAAGGGAATTCCTGGAAGGTAGTGCCGCGGTGGGACACTCATATATTGCATCCTGCGAAGTGGGCGAAACAGGTGCATACAAGGACGATCCCTATGACTCGATCTCCTTCAACGTGCCTTATTCCGGATGGAATGGAAGATTTGTCAGTGAAAATCCTGTTTGCCGCACGCAGAAGCCAGCATACGCACCCGTAGTAGTATCCTATCGACACTGCCCTCCCCACGTTTTATGATCCCGTACTACTCCCGGCGCGCAATCCCTCGTCGTGAACGCGATTCTCCCGGAAACTCGGACCATCGAACAACGGATGTCCACTAGACCTAGCTAATGTGAGACTGCTGGCCGAGGAGCACACCTCAGATTGGTTCGATCGGTCGACTTCTGTTAGGCAAGCGCAGGTTGGCGAGCTTGACAACGTCCTCAATTCGAGGACACTTGAAGGAGCAGATCGTAGATGTCCTTCCTCAGTTCCTGTCGGGCGGCGCTTCCTTTGAATCATTGGTGACCTAAGAACCTGTGCACGCGCCTGGAAGGGTGTTCTCTCTGTGGGACGGGCTCAGGCGGAGGTTTTGCAAGCGTATTGCCGGGGGAAGAATAGGTGGCCAGTTGTAGTGATGGTACTGTAAAAGTCGTGAGGCGCCGATAATGGGGTCTATTGAGGACTCACTGAGATGATAGCCGCGACACGGCCATGACAGGTGGTCGGAGCCTCCAACGCCGCGGTCAACCGCCAGGCGGCAAAAGAAGCAACTTAGACACCTAATACCTGGGCCTCCGCTCGCAACTGCAAATTTCCCCATAGACAGACCTACGAGTGGTCATCGAGATATGAGGATCCTGCAATGTTCATGCTCGGAGAGGGAGCATCAGTATATTCGTGGGTACCAGGAATGGACTGCCAGGATAGAAAGTAATATGGTTGGAGCAATACAATATTTACCTCGCCTAGCAGCTGTGCTTTGATAACCTCTCCTACGTCCTCCCGACCCACCCACGCCCCTTCGCAGGTCCCACCGTCTCCATCAGCACAGGCTTCACGAACCTATGCTGCAAACTCTACCTCCACGCAGCCTCCTAAAGTCCCTCCACACCGCATCATACAGGTACCTCTCCACCCTTCTAAGCATGCCCTTCTCGATCACTCGCAGCACCAGTGCCTCCCACTTCCACACCCCCTCCATCCACACTGCGAGCGGGCCCACCCTGTCTGAAAGTACAAGCCGGCCGCGCACGAAGTTCTCTCGACGAGGGCGCGCATTTCATCATCGGACGCCTGGCCCTCCCAATGCTTTCTCCGTGCCATCCACACGACCATGACGACGTCCATCAGGAGCACGATGACGAGCTCCTCGTGCTGCGAGAGGGCCCTGAAGTACGGGCGGATGCTCTTGCTACATGCGTACCGTGACTTGAGCGCAGCGCCGGGACAGAGGTGGTACGTGACCGACTCTGCTTGGATCGCGGTCGCGGAGTGAGATCGAAGGACGGAGATGAGGAGCACGGAATTGGCGGAGACGTACCTTGATCTCTCCGAGGTCCGGATGGGACCCGGTCGTGTTGCTCACGACGGGCACACGTTCCCCAGGCCGAATGTCTCACGACATTCCTGTAGGAATTCGGGCAGACAGCCAGACTTCATGCTATATATGATAGGGGTCGGACCGTCCGCAGTGTCAATGTTCTGGGGATCGCAAACTCGCCGTGGAAAGGGGCTACTCCCCGTGAACTCTGGGACTAACCGCTCTTGATGGGGAACTGTCAAAGTTCATGCGGTCAGTGATCACACAACGGTGCGAACAGCAAAGCGAAGGTAACAAGACGTAGCATGTGCGCACTGTATGTCAGGGAAACGGAGGCGGATGTGGGATGTAGACGAGTTTGGGCGGACGGAGATGGACGCAAATCTTGAGATACGAGGGGATGGGAGTAGCCAGGGGACACCCGTAACTTCGGACGCACAGGAAAAGAAGCATGATAACATAAGGGCCACTCACTAGATAGTTATCTTTATCAAACACCACCCCCGATATGCCGACTGTTCAACACCTGCACTGTCCACAACGCCAACAGCGCCTCCTATGCGACCGAGAGCTCTTCTCGCGTGCGGTTGGAGAGCTTCTTGAGATACCGACGATAGAAGACAGCGCCGAGGAAAACGGCAGGCATGACCATGACCATGAGGACCGTGAGCTGCGGCGAAATGTAGAACACCGCTCCCACTGTATCGCAAAGTCAATACCGGGACATTCCCAGGAAGGCTGCATATGAGAGGGATACACGTACGTCCTGCAGATGCCATGACCACCGACCGAAGACCATCCGACAGGTTCTGCGTCACGCTGAACAGCAAAAGCCAAGGATGGTTAGAAATTAAAAACCCTCACCGAAATCCTTGGCAACTCACCTCTCGCTAACAATGGTCGAGTCCACACTGAGCCTGCTCAGAACGTCACCCTCGCCCTTCTCCACGAACTCAACCTCCTGCCGCAATGCCGCCGCATATGTCCGTTCCCGTAGCCGTGCGACGATCCGCTGGCTTGCAAATGAGTCGCGTTCCCGCGCCACAGACCCGACCGTAGAATAGAGTGCGATAGGCACGTACCTGCCAGACGATAAGCTTGTGCGCCCTGCATTCGCAGTCGCGCCCGCCGTAAACATGAGGAGCACCGCTGACGCTTGCCCAATGACAAGTCAAACGGGGATTTCCTGAATTCCTTGCATGAGCATAGAGGTAGACTTTGACTATGTAACACGCAAGAGGGGCATGAAATGTACCGGATTCGCACTCGAGAAATAATTAATGAGCTTGCCAATCGTAAACGGCACGCTCGTCGACACCGTGCTCGAGACGAGGAGCAGGCCGATCGCGATGACCAGTGGCATCTTCTCCGGTAGCGCGAGGGCGACGATCTTGCCGAACGCAGCGTGTTCGAGGGGAGAAGGCGGCTCCACATTGACTTGCTCCACGCATTCCATTTATTCCGTATGGTTCCGTCTTCTTTGGCTTGCTCTCCGAAACCGGCGCAGGGCAGGCAGTGAAGCCGGTGAAGACCCAGAAGAATGAGAGGGCAAGGAAGACGCAAAACATCATCGTGAAGGGAACTTGGGAGCAGTGAGCCGAGTGCATGGGATCCTCGAAGACATGGTGGGTTAGAGACACTTCTGGAGGGAGGCGCAATGGCCGCTAGCCTGATGACGGTCAGTGTCTGAGGTGACTGGTCCGTCCAGGTCGGACTCGGAGCAGCGCGAACCCTGCCTGGATAGGCGCCGGTACTAGATTACATGACTTACGTGTCGTACTTGGGCATTCCGACCGTCTCCTATCACATTCTCTATGCCACAGTACCTGAGGTGATGTAGCGTGCAGCTCACAACAACAAACTAGGTCGACCGCGAGAATTATTAATGCAACACATCTGTAGCTTTCGACAACCTTAGGCAGTTCAAGTTGAGCCTGCTTCAACGTACACTGCAATACGTTTGTACCTCTACCTATCACTACCGACGGTCAGTCAGTCCCTCAGAACCGCCGCTCGCACATCTAAATGCCTACTCACGAACTACACAGAACGTTCCAAATTGGCAGGGTGATCAGGAGCCGGACGCCGGCAGGATAGCCTCGTTTTCCGAGTTTTGGGTGGGTACCACCACATCCATTTCTCGCCATTCGGATCCGTCGTCGACAAATTCGTCAGGGTCTGCCTCGGACAGGGCCGAGTCGACGTGAACTGGGTGAGCGAAGGACGCGATGAAGGATGGGAGCGAGTCGCTGGGCTGCGCCGCAAACCGAAGCACGTCCGCCAGCGCCGACGTGTGCTCTCGAACGCGAGAGCCCGGGCCAGAATACATCGAGGACGCCATGGTGTTGTCGAATTGGCGAAGTGAGAGCATGAAGCGACAGGTGAGAATCGATGTTATGCTGCGAGCATGACGATTCATCAGGAACCGACGCAGGTACCACCCAGGCTCATGAACCGGACTCACGGATCAAAGAAGAGGATCAGGAAGCTGTTCACATTCACGACAGCATCTGGAACCTGGAACGAAGTATGACGAAAAATAACTGTAATCTGTGGTTGAAGGGCGTACCGGCGCTGTACTGAAGATGATGGCGAGGATGTACAAGCTTGCGAGGAAGCTGCAAATTTCGCAATGAGCCCCCGGGAATCAAAGCATCGTAAGGAGCGAACTTGAAGCGCACAGGAAATAGAGGCTTCCTAGTAGTTGCACACCATGTCAGCCAGAAACAAAGGAATGCATTACGAGACGGCTCACCGTTGTAGACGAGGAGAGAACTAATAGTTTTTCCGAGGTTGATGCCTTTCCTAATGCGATACGACTGGTACGTGTACCACCAGGTAATACCGACCACCAGCAGCTCTGCTGTTAACTGTGATCCCCGCAAAACGACGTTAACTATAGGTGATAGTAGAAGTGAGCACTATGGAAGAATGATGGATTAATATCCCGCGTACCACTGGAAAGGGTTATCAGTTCGTTAGTGCCACCGTAAAACTGAATGCGAGCTGTTAAACACACCTGATAGAAAGTGTCGGAGACAGCGAACTTGACGAGCTGCAATTGAATGGGCTGGGGAAATTCATAGGTGCTTGGTAGAAGCATTGAAGCTTTCCAGGAAAAACCACTGTTTACCAACCACAAGCAGGAGCGGCGCCCGAGACACTCACGATGAGCATCACCGATGGTGGTAAAACCCACAGGATGATTATTGCCGCCAACCATCTGCTCCTGTCCGACAGTGCGTATGCACGCAGAGCAGAGAAGGCTATAAAGCAGCTTGGTTCAGCATATGAGTGGTTTGAGAAGGATCTCGGACCCACCGCTAAACGCAATCCCACCCAGTATCTCGGTAATGATCTGGGTCCATACTATTGCCCGACAGCTATGGTTGGGGAGCGCGTGTAAGCATAGATCGATATCCACTCGGCTGACGATCGCCTGCTACCTCTACGTACGCAAAGATCGTCAATCAATCTGTCGAAAGGAAGAATGGTAGTAGCAAAATGACGTACTAGGTCCGACATCGGGTAGATCGTCGCAACAACCAGAATAACTTTTATGAGGATCGCATAGCGGCTGAAGGCATACACCAGCGAGGAGCCAGTGACTTTTGAGTGCCAATTCCATATGAATCTAACCTCCTGGCCGAAGCATAGGAGCCAGTCATAGACGAGGATCACTACATAGTGCAGCTGGTTAGCATCGGGTGATTAAACAAATCTTGTGTGAGACATCACCACAAGCAGCGTAAGCACAATATGCGCTCGTGTAGCTATTGTTTAGCAGTTCACGAGGGTGTTAGGACTCCTGCGACGGGCATCAAAGCTGCTGCTAGACGTACATAATTGACATCTCTTGTGCGCTGACATGAATCGTAGACATTATGTCAGGCGTGGGCACAAAGAAGAACTACCGGGGGCGACGGGAGTGTAGGAGGATTCCTGCGGGGTGGTGCTATGATGGGACACTTATATGTTGTGTTCTGAGACGCCGCATGTCACCTACACATAGTATGATGCCTTCTATGAACTCTATCTTCTTCTATGCCGCCGATATCCCTAACAGAATGGAAGGTCAGTCAGTTAAAACCAGCATTTGACGCACACAGAAGCCAACCTACACGCTCTATCGATGCTGCTCGGAGATGGCGGCCGGCTGTTTGCGCTAAGGACCTGCGGCAGATGGATAGAATCCTCGGAGACAGTGCGCAACGCGCTAGAGATGTGTCGAGAGGCCGGAGAGCCGCTGGGCGGATGGTTTGGGTGACGAGGATGCCCGCGCGGGGTACGAGCGCCGTCGTCAGCGTCGAAGGTTCCACTGCCAGGGGCGATGCAGCATGGTGGAAAGAGAAGCAGAGCTCGCGAACGGTGGCGGTTGCATGAAAGCAGCCGCTCCGATCAATAGGCGCACGGGCTGTATCTCGAGAATGCATCCGAGTTGGCGGCCGTGGCCACTTGGCCAGCGGGTAGGAAAAAACGCACGTTGGAGGCCAGGTATATTACGTATACGTTGTACAAGTGGAGACTGGGAAAAAAAATTCCGCAACACGCCCGTAGGTCCTACTATCAATATGGTCGACGGTCAGTCAATACCTGCGAACTGCTTGTGCATAGAAATGGCTACTCACGGACTACACAGAATGTTCCAACTTGGAAGTTTGATCAGAGGCTGGACTGGTACTCTTGCAGGAAGGCGCCGTCCGAGTCGGTACCATCACATCCATTCCTGGCCCCTCGGATCCGTCCTCGACAACTGCATCAGGGTCCGAGTCGGACAAGTACAAGTCGACGTGAATAGGGTGAGCGAAGGACGCGATGAAAGACGGGAGGGTGTCGCTAGGCTGCGCCGCAAACTGGAGCACGTCCGGAAAGGCCGTGTGCTCTCGAACGCGAGATCCCGGCCCGGAATACCTCGAGGACGCGATGGTGCTGTCGAATTGGCGAAGCGAGAGCATGAAGCGACAGATGAGAATCGACGCTATGCTGCGAGCATGACCATGATTCGTCAGACAGTGATGCAGGTACCCAGGCTCGTGAACCGGACTCACGGATCATAGAATACCTGTATAAATTCCATGGCATCGAAGACTGCGCCTGAGACCTAGAACGATATGTGAGGATACATCCTGGCATCTGTGATCTGCAGTACAAGGACGTACGGATACCGTGAGGATAATGACCTCAAACATATACAAAATGGCGATAAATCTGGGAAATTGGAATGAGCCGGGAATCACAGCAGCGTGGGAGGTGAGGCGTACAGGAAGTATATGCTTCCTGAGCATTTGAATATCTTGTCAGCGGCCAGCAACACAAGCATCTAACTATGAGACGACTCACCGTTGTAGAACAGGAGAGAGCTAACAGTTTTTCCGAGGTTGACACCTTTCCGAATGCGATACGACTGGTACGTGTACCACCAGGTAATACCGACCACCAGCAGCTCGGCCGCAAACTGAGATGCTCGTCTAACGACATTAACTAGGTGAAGTGAGCATCCCGGAAGAATGATGGATTGATGTCCTGCGCACCACTGGAAAGGGTTATCAGTTCGTTAGTATCGTCACACTGAATGCGAACTGTCAGACACACCTGATTAAAAGCGCCGGAGATAGCGAGCTGGAAGTGCTGCAATTGAATGGGCTAGGTAAATTGGTGGGAGCTTCGTAGAAGCATTGGAGCTTTCCCGAAAAAGGATTATCAATCACGAGCAGAAGCGAGGCCGAAAACACTCACGATGAGCATCACCGATGGCGGTAGCGTCAAAAGAATGATTACGGCTGCCAACCATCTGCTCCCGTTCGACAGTGCGTATGCACGCAGGGCGGAGAAGGCTGGAAACCACTTTTCTTCAGCATACAAATGCTTTGAGAAGGAACTCGGGACGCACCTGGAAACGCGACCGTGCCCAATATGCTAAGGACCGTCTGGGCCCATACATTTGCCGTACAACTGTCATGGGGGAGCCGATGTAAGCATAGATTGACATCTATTCAGTTGATGACCGTCTGATACCTCTACATATACATACGATGATGAGTCCGTCAAAAGGAAGAGAGGTAGCGAGCGAGGTTTCGTACTAGGTCCGACATTGGGTAGATAGTCGCAAGGCCCAGGAGGTTCTGTATGAGCAATGCATAGCGGCTTAAGCCATACACCAGCCAGGAGACTGTGACTCCAGAGCGCCCGTTCCACATGAACCTGACCTCCTCGTTGAGGCAGAGGAGCCAGTCATAGACGAAGATCGCTAAGTACCCACGTTAGCATTAGGCAACTATGCGAATGGTTGGTGAGACAGCACCACAAACAGCCATGCCACAGTAAATGTTCGTGTAGCTATTAATCAACAGTGGTGTTAGCACTCTCTCGATGGACTTCAAAGTTGCTGCGACACTTACAGACTTGACAACTCCTGCGCACCGAGATTAGTCGCGGACATTGTATCGAGCGTGGGCGTGAACGAGAAGGGCTAAGGGGAATAAGATCGGAAGGGGATTCCTGTGAGGTAGTGCCGCGGTGGGACACTTATATGCCACATCCATCTGAGTCGCCGCGATGCGGGCTCACCAGATGCAGGAAATGACGCCTACGAACACTATCTTCTTCGACGTGACACACTCCGGGTGGAATGGAAGATCTGTCAGTAAAAACCACTTTTGCCGCACACAGAAGCCAGCCTACACACCAGTGGTGTTCTATCGACACCGCCCTCCCCTGTTTCCTGATTCCGTGGTACCCTAGGCGTGCCATCCCTCGCGATAGCGTGCCGTGGAAGTTATTCTTCCATCAGCCCGGACGTTTGTGCGCTGGATCTCCAACCGACCTGAGGAAGGCGAGAGTGCTCGCTGAGGAGCCCACAGCAGCTTGAACTGGGTCGACATCTGTTAGTGACGCCGACCGCGGGGCTTTTCAGCCTGATGGCGTCATTCATTCGAGAAAACTTCCGGCAACAGATGATACTGCAAGCTGCGCTTCCTGTTAGTTGTCGGTAATTTGAGAATATGCACACGCACCTTGAAGGGCCTTCTAGCTGTGGAATTGTGGATGCGTCATACACGGATGACTATCCTCGCACCTAGGGGACGCCAGCTAATATATTGACCAATGACAGTAACCACGCTCCACCACACCGCGCCAAGAGCCTAGTCTGGCTCGTCAACTGAGGTTCCGTAAGCGCATCGCAGGAAGATTGCGGGGCCGTCTGTCGTGATGATACCCTAAAACGGTGGAGCTTCAGCCAGAAATGAATTCTGTTCAGGACTCACTGAGATGATGGTTGCGACAAAGCCGCAACAGGTGATCGCCGTGTCGGAGGAATACTCAAGTACTCCACGTCCAGGTTACTTATGGTTGATGTCCGAGAAGAGGTAATTTTGACGTCCAATGGTAAAATGCCCGTCGCCTGCGGCCGTGGCGGCGCCTGATGACAATCATCTCATCCGGTCGAGTGCCCAATGGCTGAGTCATACCAAAAGTATCCAGGGAAGAAGACTCATAGATGACGGATAATTAGATTTGTGAGCATCGAAGATAGACTCACAAGATGGTAGGGAATAAACTTGAAGCACTACAATACCTCGCCCCAGCAGCCTTCAATTCGAAAACCTTTCCCACATCCTCCTAACCAACCCACGCTCCTTCACCGGCCTCTCCTCCACCGGCATAGGCTTCACGAACCTATGCTGCAAAGTCTCCCTCCACACCGCCTCCTGCGGTCCCAGCACCCACCTCTCCACTCCTGCCAGCATGCCCTTCTCAATCGCCCGCAGCGCCAGTGCCTCCCTCTTCCACAGCCCCTCCGTCCACACAGCTAACGGACCCTCCCTATCTAGGCGCACTGGTCCAAGGCTCTGCGCGTTCTCCTCGACCGTAGCGCGCTTTTCATCCTCGTACGCCGGACCCTGCAGCCGAGTTTTCCGCGCCATACGGTTGGCCATGATCACATCCGTCAGGAGTCGGTCGCCGACGATGACGAGCTCCTGGTCGCGCACCGGCTGCGGAAGTGACCTGAAGTACGCACGGATGCTCTTGATACACGAATACGACGGCTTGAGCGACGAATGGCGCAGCACCGGGACGGAGAGGTGGTACGTGACCGACTCGGCCTGGACCAGGGGCCGCGGAGTGAGATCGAAGGGCGGAGATGAGGGGTGAGGATGGACGGCGACGTACCTCGATCTCTCCGACGTCCGTATGTGACCCGGCTGTGTTGCTCACGATGAGCACGTTGCCCGGCCCGAATGTCTCACGGCATTCCTGCCATGCGTCCTAAGGTTCAGATGGTCGATCAATGTTCTGGAGGTCGTATACTCGGTTCGGAAGGCGGCTACTCACTGTGAGCTCTGGGACCAATCGGTCTTCATAGGGTACCGTCTAAGTTCTTGTGTTCAGTAATCGGGAAGTAGCGGTTCAACAATGACGGGGGACACAAGGTAACATGCGCGTAGCACATGTGGGAAAACGGGGTGAGCGTGGACCTGGGTGTGGGTGTGGGTTGGGTGGTGTTCGAACAGGGATGGGTGGAAGAGTTGGGGCATCGAAGTACTATATAACAAGGAGCACTCACCAGACAGTTATCCTTGTCAAACACCGCTCCCCGATATCCCGCCTTGTACAATGCCTGGAAGTCCAGCTGGCGGATGTCTTCCTAACGCGGGGCATCAGCATCTCCATCAAACAAAATCGCAGCCTGCCGATTCGATTTAAAGACCACGCAGTAGGTTCTACGCAGGAAGAAGACAAATAGCCGCAGCAGATATCGGGAATATGTAGAAGATTAAGGCTGAGCATTTGAGGGCAGGACACAGACCTTTGACCACAACACTGGGAACCACCAGCCGCGGATTGATGAGCAGGTGTATGGGAGCAAGGATCCCAGGGAGGTTGAATGGCATGTTCGAGTCCCAGCACTGCCCAAGCCTCCAGTCAGGGATGTGATGTCAGAGGTGCCGCCTTAGTGGTGTCGTCAGAAGCCGAAGGGGACCAAAAGTTGGATTAAAAGGGGATTGGGTGTATGCGCCGTGCTCTGTGAACCAGGACGAGACTATGATCTGGGAGAGAGCGAAGGAGGAGACGGAGTGGCGGAGCAGGAAACACGAAGGCACAAGGCGAAGGCGTCCGCTGGCGTTTGGGAGGACGTGACAGCCACGCGAGGGGGAATGTCACAGACTCTGTCACGCCCATGCAGCCGGCGGGAAGAAGTTCGAGTCTGCAAGCAACCTCGACATCTTAACTTTGCACTGGCAGGTCTTTGTACTTACCATGCGATGCTCATGACAACGGCATAGCTCCCTCCTTAAACATACCGACATCGCCGAGACGAGCCTGAACTTGTGCAAGGCCGTTCTCCAGCTACGAAGTGTGTGCCAGACGTAGGACCCACGCACAGTGCTTTAACTTGACGATCGTCTTGAACAGAAGAGCTTGTCCAGAAGCCCAAGGCTCTACATAAATGTGCGCGTGATAGGTGAAATGAGTTAACATTAAGCCTGTTAACTTCTTCTGACCTTTGTACTTACCGACATTTTATGATAGACACCCCTCACGATCTAAATTTACAAGCACCAAGCATTCCTGCAGCCCGTCAACGCCACGGAGGTTGCCAGACAACTTTCTTACCGACGTCGCCACCACTCAACTCTCGAGAGTCAACAATTTTGCTCAGAGTCAAACCGAAGACTCCCGACTTGTTGGCGGCGGCGGCGCTGGAGCTTGGCAACCGACCAACCATCCGTACTGGATTCGACGCTTCCGTCGGCCCTGGACGAGAACGTTTAAACACCGACATCAGTTCGTATTTCGAGGGCTTGTCTCAGGCTGAGGTCAGCATACAGTAAGTACCGCATCAGTCTTAGTGAGAGGACTTGAATCGCAGCCGTGCCCCGCGATGTCATGCTCTCTATTTGGGGAGAGGCAATCGTGACCTGGGAGCGGCCCATCAGTGGCGGCTTATATAAGTGCGCGTGACGCGTTTCGATCGCGTTTACACGCGTTTAGCGCGCACGTCCTCGTCATACCACGGTACACCTCCCTGCTTCTACTGGCTTACACTGTTACAGCATGCTTTGGGTTAGCTAGCGACACAACTATCATACAACACAGTCAATGTATCATATTTCCTCATCTGTTTCCTCGAACAAACCCGCCTCGCCCACGATATGAGCTTCGTCATCCGGGTCCCCTTGAACCTTCGCCTCCACTCGATCCCGGATGTCCTGAGTCAACAAGACGTACCGAGCAATAGCGTCCTTCAAAGCAGCAATCTTCAGCGCTTTCAACCCAACAGTGTTCTTCCTGGGCACTTTAACGGCCGTGTTTTCTGTGAGGGGATCAACGAAAACGCGGTACCAGTCAAGCTGGAGGTCGAGAGCGACATTGACAAGGGCTTCAGTGACAGTGTCGGGATTGGTGATCCTGGTAAGTCCCATTAGTTTTTCCACCATTGCGCTCTTCTTCCGTGCCCGCTCGATCCTCTTCTGGCGCTTCGCCGCGACCGCCTCCTTCTCCAACTCGATCTGCTCCTGGCGGCGCTTCCTCTCCAGCCCGCTCCCGTCCTCGTCGCGTGCCGCCTGGCGGAGGAACTTGTGCTCCTCTGCGGTGAAGGTGTCGACGAAGTCGGCTGTCTGGTTCAACTTGTACATCTCGCGGGCATTGTGCTGGTGGAGTGTCATGCTGGGTGCGAGACGAGCACGGACACGGTACGTGCCCAAGGCACCCTCGTTATCGTCATTCGTCGGGCGCGCCCAAGCCTCGTTCCGCTCGGAGGCATTGAGGGTCGAGATCAGGCCACCGGGGTTGAATTCTGCGCAGAACCGGTCCCAAGTCTTGAGTGCACCCTGGAAGAAGCGTACAGTGACGTTCTCGATGTCGGGCAGGAGGGGACGAAGCTGGTGTACAGCAGCGAAGGCCGCGGGGCGCTCCCACTGTTTGCCATCGAGGGCGCCAAGCATGTGGGATGCATCGAGGGCAAGGAGGCGGCCGGGCTGTTCGGTGATGGCCTTGCAGTGCGCTCGAACCCGCTCGTGAAGGGGGCCGAGATCAAGGTGGTTGACTTGACTGGAGTCTGGCCCGCGCACCTCACGGAGGTAGGGGTGGGACACAGCCTGAGAGTACAAGGAGAGTGCGCAGAGTTCCGTGAGCGTGGGTTGGTCCTTCAGCGCGCGGTAGACGTTCTTCTCCATATGGCTGTGGTTCATGAGAACTTTCTTATCGCGCGCATGTTCCAGGAACTCGATGTACACCGGCAGGTGGACAAGGATCTCAGAAGCAGCATCACCGAATGCGCCAAAGCGGACGCTGCTGACATTCGGAAACTGCACGAGTTTGTCGACTTCGGGGGAATCCTCGAAGTACCAACGGTAAGAGTCTTGATGTCCCTTCTTGTCGTCGCGGTGCCGAAAGACTGAGCCAGCCAGTTCTAGCAATTTGATTGCGCCACCGGTGGAGACCTGGATAGCGCGGTTCATCGCAGCTGTCGAAGGACCAGCCACTCGGGTCGTTGCGTCATTGTCTCGGTTCATCAGGAGAAGTGGGGGAGTCCGGTTCGCGTCTTTCCAGTATGTCATCATCTCTGTGTTGTGCCGCCTTTCACTGCGTTCAGGTCCTTGTGCATACAGCAGAAGCTGCTGACAAACAAGGAGACCTTACGCTGTTCAGCGGCTGGAAGATTCTTGAAGGCGGTCTCTCCGAGGGCCATCTTGACGGAAAGGATGGCGCTGTCGTAACGGGCAGCCCGCTCGGCCGGTGAGAGACGTAACCAGGCGTCGGCACCACCCGCACTGGAAACAACACGGTCCATCTCGTCGGTGACTAGAAGGACCATGGACTCCGTTGGAAGCTCTGCAAGTGCGCGCTCCCCTCGCACCTCTCGGTCGTTGCGAGTCTTCAACTCAGCTGTCAGGCGGTGCAACTTCTTCTGGTCCTCGGCGTGGTCCGTGTTCATACCGCGCAGCTTGTCCGTGAACTCACGTGCGTCTGTAGGGTTGTCCTGACCGCGAGGGCTAGCGTTGTAGACGTCGTACAGCTCCCCAACACGCTTCTGCAAGCCATGCAGCTGCATCTCGCTCGTATGGTTGGGTGCCGACGAGATGCCGAGGAAGCGCCGTGTGTGAGTATCCCCTTGGTTCACGTAAAGGTTACGCGCCTCGTAGTTGATGTGCTTGTGCGTAGTACCATCGCCACTTGCAGTAAAGCCTAGCATAATGTGAGAAGGCATCTAGCATTAAGTCCATGTGATGGTGCGTACCGTCAGCCTTGGAGATCTCCTCTACTAACTGCATCTTCGCCGCGATCCCTCCTTCCAGGACTATCCGACGCACGGATCGATTGTTAATCGACCCGACTACGGTCACCCCGGTAAGCTGTGAGAGCGCGCCAATGACCCGGTTGACCTTCTTAACAGGGACCCCCAGTACAACCAGTTCTCGGACCAATCGGCGCGCGGCAGGAGTAATGACTCCGAGCTTCTTCAGACGGAGCTTGCTGCCTCGCTCCACAAGGGCTGCCTGTTTGACACGGAGGAGAGCGCGGCTGAATGAAGCGGGGAGACGTGTGAGACGCTTGGACAGGGCCCGCTTTGCCGCAACGAGCATCTTGTTGCGACGGCGGATACAATCAAGGGTCGATTGGAGGGTGATGTGAGTGGCTTGACTCTCTTGCGCAAGCCGAGCATGCTGACAGCGAACCGCAAATAGCTCCGCACGCACCCGAGCAACACGCTCCTGCGACATCCTGACCACGTCTGCGACCTCCCGCGCTGAAACCTTCTTAACAGCGTCGACCTTTGCAAGGGCCTCGCTTTTGATGACAGCGAGCTCCGTTTGAGCAGCGGCGACAAGCTGACGCTGCGCTTCAGCTTCTGCACGAGCCTCTTCTGCGACGGTGAGCGTGTCGTTGAGCTGGCGGGTCGTGTTGCCAAGGTTTGATTGTACTGTGTGCATTGCAGTGTCTGACTCCTGCTTGTGAACTTTTAGGTCTTCCCGTGCTTGAGTGGCACTCTGGCGAGCACGGTCTTCCCGACGTCGCACATTTCGGAGATCCCGGAAGAACCCTTCAGCGCGCTCCTTCTGCCGGACAACCTCCGCCTGTAGCTTCTTCAGCTGGTCCGTAAGCGAGGTGAATGGCCCGCCAGATGCTGAAGGTGCAGAGGTAGAAGCTGGATTGGAGATGGTAGAGGGAGGAGCATTCTCTTTGTCTGCAGTCCCGGAGGAAAGCGACTCAGAGCCTGAGGCACGGAAGGTCGGTGGAAAATCATAATCAAAGGGTGGAGAGCTCGAACCTGATGACTTCTCTCGGATTTTAGCCAGGTTTAGAAGACTTTGTAGCTTTTGTGCACGAGAGCGCCGCTGCGTAGGAGACCGGGAGCTCATAGTAGGATGTCGCTGTGATGAACATCGTCGGGACGTGCCTCAAACATTGGCCACAGTCGGGCGCTTATGTAAGCCGTGGCCAAGCACCTCCTCATGTTGTCCTCATCACAAGTATCTCAGTATCTACTTGGCCCTCTGGCCTCGTATTTTGTGCATAGTTCCCAGATGGCATTTTAATTACGTCCTTGGGGCCCAAATTCCGGTAGGCATACCAGAAGTAAGGCTTATTGTATATGTTCAAGGGAAATTTCGCAAAATTTGTTATTTGGTCCCCACGGATTGCATTTTCCACTTATGTACTGATGGGAATTGTATACTTTGGGTAGAAATACGCGTCCGTGCCATCATATCCTGAGGTGCAATGAGTGTTCCACCTCTTCAGCCACAGTCGCGTCGAGCTGCGCGACAGTATCATTGCGCGTTACTGCAAAAGGAAGGTGGGCGCTAGTTCGCGCGCTTATGGCCGATTCGCAGGGATTGCCCCTCCCCACTCTATTGCAACCGCTCACAAATCATCAATGTCATCGACATCACCTTGGTCCTTGCCGTTCGAGTCCCCCTCCGCGAACTGCGATCCCACCGTCGCACCCGCCACAACCGTCGGCAGGTCTAGACCTCACTGCATGTGGGCGCAAGGAGGCGTAAGGAGGCTCGACGGGTGGGGCGCATCACAACGTTCTGATGCCGCGGAAGCTTTTAGTGCCTCCCGCAGGCCCGCTGCATGCGTGCGATGGGCCCGACGCTCGTGTCTCACCAAACATTTCACCCCGTTCTAGAACCCACATCCCGCCGGGAGTCCCACGTTGGTGGGTCAAAGACGTAAAACCTCGTGTTTTCCTGGTGACGGAGTGGTATAAGCGAGCAAGCAAGCGAGGACGCACTGTAACAGTAGCAACCTTCAGGCGTCAGGCACCTTGAGGCTTGCATGCAGGCTTGGACTCCAGGCGAGTTGGGGGGGCAACGGAGAGAGAGAATGGGGTGCGAGACATGTATCTCTTTGGAGCTCCATAGGACCATACATATACATCCATAGTAACACCGGTTTGCACCAAGCCCATAGCGATAGCGAGACAGAGACACTGAACGACAGACACGAAGACATGGACTGCTCCAGCTTCAAACAGTCTAATGCAAGACAGACGACCCCCTCCTCCCGATGCCCGCGCGCATTCCGCAAGAGGAGAGCGACGGGAACGGGCGAGGGAGGACGCAAGAAGAAAACCGGAATAACCAACAACCGACAAAAAGGAAGGCAAGTGCGGCGAGGCGGGTATGGGATATGTTAGGGTAGTAGGAGGAATACTGAGTATATGTACGATACTTGCTTCTTTGTAAGTCGGTGTATACGTATGCGATGATGTATGTATGTACGATGTATGGTGTATGGATGGGTGGTGTATCGGAGGTATGTAGGTATGGTACGGGGGGGGGTTTTTTACGATGTAAGACTGCAATGGGCGAGGCGAGAGCACGAGAGCCAGGATAATACAGACGAGTGAGTAGAGTACGACGAGACCAAACAAAAGTTAACGCTGCAAACATAAAAAAGGAAACCACCGCGTGCGCACAAGGCGCACACAGACGAAGAATCCGATTCAAAACAACGGAGTCGAAGGTGAAAATTCAAAAGGAGTTACGGTGGAACCACACCGAGGATATAGCTTAACGCATAATCGCACCTCCAGCAGCGTCCGCGCTGCACATCCTCCTCCAGGCATCAAGCCTAGCAAACCTCGACCTCCCATTCGCCGCCCTCCTTCCCCTTGCCCGGCATCCCGCGCAACGCTATACGCACTCGCCGTTTGCCGCTCGCGCTCATACCCGGGCTGCCCGCACGCGAAATGCCGCTTCCGACGCTCCCGTACTCGCTCCCGAGCTCGAACTCGTACTCGTTCGGTGTCTGGGAAGGCGACGGCATCGGCGGGAAGAACGCGCTGGTCGGCGAGGATACGAGGGACGGCGTTGCAGAAGCTGCGGAGTAAGCCGAGGAGGACTGCGACGAAGACGGGAACGAGAAGTCGAGCGGATGGAGACCGGTCGCGCCGAACGACGCCTGATCGAACTCGGACCCTACACCGAGGAACGGCCCGAGATCGTCCTCGGCGTCGTGCCACATCGTCTGGTCCTCCTCAAGCTCCTTGATGTGGGCCTGCGATTGCTCGCTGCCGTTATCGGACGCCGGCGGGGGGTGAATCCGGACGCGGATACGCCCGTCCTTGGCCGCGCTCGCGTCGAACGAGATGTCCAAGCCGCTCAAACCAAACTTCTCCGCGTCGATGTCCACGAACTCCAATTTCTTAAACTCGGGCTCGACACGCTCTTGCGTGGGCAGAGTCGAAGAGGAGAAATCGAGATCCATGGCGCTGGTGCCAAAGCCGAGGCCCCAGTCGTAGTCGTTAGGGGGAAACGCGGCCATGTCCAGCGAGGTCGAGTGCGAATGCGAGTGGGAGTGGGAGGGGTTGAACGACATGCTGCTCGGCATCGCGTTGTGCGTGGGCATAGAGAGGAGCGTGGGGAGCGCGCAGAGGAGGACCTATCCGACAGCCTATGTTCATCTCCGCTCGTGGAAACGGAGACAAGAAGTAAGGACGCACCATGAGTCCAAAGCTCGCGCCCGACCGCTCGCCCTTGTGCGCACGCAACGATACCGGGAGCTGAGGCTCGACCACTTCCATCTTCACCGCGGGCTTCTCGACGGGCGCTGGCTCTGGCATGCTCGACAGCTTCTTAGCAAGCTCACGTTCACGCTGTTGCGTCTCCGCGAGCTGACGCTTAAGCTGCTCGAGTTCCGACTCGAGACCATGGCTGGGTGAAGCCGGAGCTGATGGCTGCTGGTGGTGGATCGACGCAAGCAAGCGGGCGTTCTCCTGCTCGAGCTCTGCGACGCGACTTTAAAAAAAGCAATGTCGTTAGCAAACCAATCCAACTGGCCGGTTCATATCCAGTTCCCATGGCCCACAAGATTAGATGCGAGACGCGTCATAGACCGGCGCAGCAGCCCTCCATCAGAAGCCATGGACAGATCCCATGAGATGTGATCCCTGGCGGACTGATGGGGTTGTATCTGGATAAGCCTGAAGTGTGCGAGCAACGTGCTTTGGAAACGGTTGCGGGCCCTGAATCAACACGCGCTCCGACAGGCGTGTGCTTCTCAGCCTGCTTTGCCTCCGGACAGTCTCCGGACAGAGCCTTCGGCGGCGACCGTCGCATCCAATCACAACCCGACCTTGGCGCCCGAGTAACCCACGCTTGGCGCCTACCGCGTCCTCTCAGGCAACAAAGATACACCGCTGCCCGAGGAGACGCGAGCCACATGGTGGGCAAGGGGGTGACAAAGAAGGGTGCTCGACGACGCGAGGAATGGGACGTGCAACAAGAAGGATGGGAAGGGGAGAAGGGAAAGAACCGGCCGACCAGTCAGGGGAAAAAAACCGAAAAGTACTCACACCTCCATGGTCTCAAACTCCTCCCGCTTCCTCTGCCGACTCAAAAAAGCCGCCGCGCGGTTCTTGACCAGCCGCGCCTCCCGCTTGCTGAGCCCGCTCACGTCCGGGGGCACAAAGTCCTTCGTGCTCACCCGCTCGCCCGAGCGCGCCTTCTTCGTGCTGCCGCAGCTCGCCTGCGTAACCGACGGCCGCTTCGCAGGCACGACCACGCTTCCGGCCGAGGGCATCTCGCTTGGCGACGACGCGGCGGAGAAGGTGTGTTCGGTGCTAGACCGCTGGGGGAGCGACTGCGGCGCCGTCTGGGGGGACGACGCGGGCGTGGACGCAGGGCTGCTGCCCTGGACGGGTGTTGGGGTGCTGCCGGGCACGAAGTCGAAGACCTGGTGCGTGGGGAGGCACCGTTCTGCGTCGGGGGTCATGCGGCCCTTGAGGGCTCTGCGGGTTTCAGGGAGCGCCCCTGGCATGACAGAGGGGGGCGAGGCGGAGAAAGGGAGCGAAAATGGGTCGTAGAGAGCGGCGAGGGCGGGTTCGCGGTCCCATGGGACAGAGAGCGACTCGGAGACAGGCGAGGTGAGGGGGGCATCGGCGGCAATGATGTGAGACATGTGCAGTGCGGGGAGGTGGATGGAGGACATGCTGCTCGTTTTCTAGGGCGTAAATGCCTGTGGGCGGAATGGTTGGCGGGCGGACGACTGCGGAGGAGGATGGCGACGGAGGTGGGGGTTCGGGTTCAAAAAGATGGGAAGCTTTAGGAACGCGGACTTATATCGCTTCAGCTGGGACGTTGCCGCCAAAGTTACCGAAAACGGGAGGAGTTCACCAGAGAACTTTAGCTTGCCGATGCATCAACATCACCTTCGCCCTTTCCCTTTCCAAGATATCTCTCACAACGACATCAACACCGCTCTCAAACCCCCCTTTGCGAAAGTTTCATCTTTATTCGTCTTGCAAGCTCGAATGTCTTCAAGCTGCTTGCAGAATCGGCATGGTTGAACGTTTTCGGCGCCCCGGATCGTCATGGAGTCCATAAACACGCGATATTGCGCGCGTCCGTGCGCACGGCCGCTAAGTAAGGGGGTCATGCCAATTTGCTGACTGCGCCTAGCTTTGATGCCGTGTTCTCACCCCCTTTCATCTTCCTCCGCCCGTCGCCGCACGCCCAGAGCCAATCCCGCCTTCGAATATAGCGCTGAGCTGCTTGATAACGACTCGAACTCCCTCCCCGCTCTCCCGTCGGAATGCTACGAATACGATCCTCGAGCGACGCCCGAGGACACACCGTTCCGCCGACATTCTGACCACTCCGTTCCGTCACCTGCATGCCAACATTTCCAGCCCTTCACCTATTCTGGTGAGAAGTGCCTCACGGGAAGCTGCAGGGGTCCGGGTCAAGCGCGGGCCCGCGACCTACTGCCTCCGTCGATCAGGTCATGAACGCTTCACATCCTCCGTCCAGATCTCCGATGCGGAGCACGTTCCTCCTCCAGCAGTGGACCGTATCCCGCGAGGTCGCCGCACCCGTGTGGTTGCACGGCGAGCATTCCGGATCCGCGAGGACAGAGAAGTACGTTGTGGGCGGCATCGCATAAGTATATGGAGTCCGTTCTCGCCCTTGGACCACCGGCATCTCCGACGGTCCTCATTCCGAGAACACGATGCGCGGGCATGAAACGTGGTTGTCGCCAAACTCTGGTCTTCCGCCGACCATTCTGGTTGCCTGTTGCAACTTCCCTTGCCGGTACGCGAACGACTCGTGCAAGTCATCGTGCCCATCGTTCAACCGCTTCGTAGCGCTGGAAGTAGCATCGACGATCTACGTCCACCGGTTCGCGTCTCGTCCTTCCTTAGTTGTAGAATCGCACCCATGTGCTCTTCCTCGACGTTCTGTATGGAAATATCCGGCTCAAAATAACCTTTACGTGATGTCAAGAGATGGACAAACCTCGGCGGCCCATCGCGTGTTCCAAAGGTAGTTTCTACCAGGAGGCTTTTCACCGCTTCCTGACCCCACTGCTCGACCTCGTTCACGCGTCCCGGAATCGCCAGGTGATGCTTTAGGTCGTACATGGGTGCATCCGCGATTGTGAAATGGCATAGTCCTGTCCACGACTCCTGTGTCCTTTCCTGTGAAAAGCGCATTCTCGGCATACGAAAGTCAAAGAGAACAACCTGATATCACGGGTTCTAGCGCAGGATGCAAAGGAATCAGCTCATGCGATCAGATGGTATAGAAATGAGAGGTATACGTGACGCACTTAGCGTCATCATGCCGGACAATCCTATCGTTCTCGTATCAAGTCGTCCCTTGAAAACAGAAGCGTGGACGTCATACAGTGTTCTGCAATTGAAAGAAGGTTCTGCTCCGGACCCTGGACCGCGCCCAGCCGTCCTGAGTGACACTTGGAGGACGCGCCTCTGAGCATTGTCAGAGACTTAAGAGCATGGACAGCGATACGCACCTGGTCTTTCAGCCTGCGACACGCTAGTGGGACTGAACGAGAACTGGTCGTACCCCCGGGCGCTGTCTTCGTTGGCTATTCGGACGGATGCAGGCGTGATACACGCGACCCCACATGTGCAATGCATGTAAGCTTCAAGCGAACGTTGACTTGCCCGGCGAGGTTGGCACTGGCTGACCCTGTACGTAAATGTGCGGGTCTAGACGTAGGCACGCACCAGAAACGTGGAAATACGCATGTACTCCCCCGCGTACTTCAAGCATCGAAGCCTAGAATGGGGATACTAGAGCGCAAGGCGAAGGCATGTCGTTGTATGCGACCACTGCCCGACCCGCGATGATCAATGGCCAGGACGTCCATGTTGGCCGTGCGGTTGTTCGAATAGAGCCAAGGCTGCTAGTCGTACAGTTGCCAACCCGGATGTGGGGAGCGTGTCAGTGAAAGGTGAGCGACGATGGGGGCGTCCTTGGAGATCACTCGCCTGATCCTCCTGGTTGTACGGTGTCTGTGCATATATGAACACAAACATTCATATATGCGTCCACTCGCACACGGACCAATGACCACACTGTTAGGTGGGGAAGTGGCTTGCTAGGAAGCGGAGAGGAAGACCCGAACTTCAACATATCGCGAGGTCTCGGAGCATGCCTGGGGAGACACAGTACTGTCCTTTGGTCCGCAAAACTACACAGTACTCACCGGCAGACGGTCCGACTTCACATTCATAAACCATCCATACGAGACCTATGAACTATCACCACGATCTTCGAAACCTTGCTACCACGGTATGAGGGTAGTATCAGCGAGTGGTTGGCCTACGGCGAAAGGGTAAGCTATTGTAAGAGTCAAGGATGCATGACTATACCTCGGTAGACGACTGGTGCAAGGGGTGCAATGTAAAGTGGACCAGTATAGCGACAGCGTAGAATTGCTTATTGTGGTTTGGGTGCAAGAAGTAAGTCCTCCCGTTCGTTCAAGTGGCCGCTCCGACCTGAGGCTACGACGCCGAGACTCGTCGACGTCACACTGCTCGAGCGTTTACTGGCGACCAACTTTTCCACGACCCGGGACCCGGACCGGGTCTGCACTCGAGGTTCAACCCTCTGCTCTTCACGCATTCATCGAGGATCATACGTATCATCTGGGAGGTAGTCGACAAGAACTCCATGTAGGAGAATCGGGCGCGCGGGAGGAGAGAAGACGTTTGAACGCTGATGCAAACGCGTGAGGAGCAACGCGCTGCGAGCCGTACTAAATACACGGGTGGACAAGATGGGAGTCTGGAACAAGACAAGTCGGTGAGACGCGAGCACGGTGCGAAGCTCGCTTATGTAATACAAGATTCTACACTCCATCCAGCTTGCGGCTCGGTGACAGTACTTGTGAAACCGTTCGTCAAGCAGTCTGGGAGCAGGAAGAGTGGGCCACTGGCGCTCTCGGAGATCTCCGGCCGAAGCCCTGTTTGACACCGTTATCTTACCAGCATCAGTGCAGCTCGCTTTGAACCGCCATCTCGTCGAACAACATCTTGACAATGCTTGGTCGATCAGCGAACAGTAATGATATCTATGGGCTCGTCGAACGAGTCCTTGCTACCCAGGTAGCCAGCTTGGAACAAGCCGCGAATGAAACTGGGGTCAGGTACGTATATGCTCCTTGCGTAGATGATCTTCCCCACCTACCACAGCATACTGACCAACCTCCTTGTTCATGTAGCCTCATATATCCATCCACGGTGAGCGTGCTGGCTGATCGATGCACAACCACA
This sequence comes from Polyporus tsugae, assembly GCA_024305745.1. Classification (NCBI taxonomy): domain Eukaryota; kingdom Fungi; phylum Basidiomycota; class Agaricomycetes; order Polyporales; family Polyporaceae; genus Polyporus; species Polyporus tsugae. The sequence continues at coordinate 1,441,203 of JAHRBS010000005.1, forward strand.
ACGCTCAATAGTTACCCTCAGTCAGAAACCCTTGAGATGACGCTACTGCACGCAGTGGCTACTTTACGGCGCATTCGCAAGAGTGGAAGACCCGTGAACAAACTTCCCCCGGAAATCTTGAGTCGTGTCTTTTTCTTCGTACGCCATCACGGTCACGCCCTGGATAAGCTCTCACACGAGTTTGGACTGCACACAGTCGGTGAGCCTGTGGCAAGCCTCCTGCCATTGCTCCGCGTTTGTAGCCGTTGGCGATCCATTGCTACGACCTCATCCTTCCTCTGGTCTATCATCGACAACCGAGACCTTTTCGCTCTCTCGATCTTGTTGAAATACCGACCTGTCAGTGGCACACTTGACGTGCACATTGTCGAGCATTTTCTTCGGCCCGCAGACTTTGACTTTCGGCGTCACCCGCAAGCACTCCGTTGTTTTCGCGACTTCAACCCCACATTTGTGGACGTTTTGCGGAATGAAGGACATCGCATACGCGAGTTCTTCGCATCAGTCCCAGCGGTGCTTCTACCAGCTTTGATGGACTTTCCTGGGGAAAGCTTGCGTGCGTGCGAGCTATGGCCCTTGGAGGGTAGCCTGGATGACCTGGGGGCAATTCGTCCACTCTTCAACGCATGGACCCCGATGCTGAGGTCACTGGTCATAGGGAACCTTCTTTTCATCCCCTCTAATCACTTCCCGTCATTGACGCATCTCCTACTCGCCGGGGGAGTGAGGTCTACCGCTCCCGACGGCCCATTTACATTTGCGAATTTCCTGCTCTTCCTCTCTCACTGCCCCAACCTCCAAGTACTCCATCTTTATGATCTCGACGTCATCCAGCTTCAATAGTTGCCGGATGATCGGGTGTCTGCTCCGCTGAACCTTCGATACCTCCGCAAGTTTTCTAAAGAGGAGGTCCTTACTGGAGCTTACTTTCGCCCTCGGTTCCGACCTGCCCTCCTCGCAAATCTCCAACTATCCCCCGATTGCGTCATTTGACTCTCCACCGTCCGGCCTGAAACCTTTGAAAGGGCTCTTCACTCCCTTCCCTTTGACGAACCTTTTACTTCCGTTTACCTCGGGGCGCACGACTACCGACCGTTGAACACGAACGCACTCAATGCCCTCGGACCAGAGCGCTTCTCGATAATGGCTACGGATCCGCGTCGACAGCGGGGCGTGCGCATCGACTTCCAGATGCTCGGAACGCGCTACACACCCCCAAATATCAGCACGATATTTATGCGCGAATGCATACGAGACGCTATCCGCAGTGCGCCTTTGCTCTCCGGCGTTGAGGCACTGTGGGTCGTGCCGGCAGTGAACCTGCTGCTCTGGGAGCCGAATTCGCTCCTGGCCGCCTTTCCCCACCTGACCACGCTCGTCCTTGGACTTTTCCCGAGTGCACTGATGCCGACGACCATCAACGGCGTGGAGAATCAAATGGTAGCCGGCGGGGATCGCTGGGATCCCCTCAGTGCCCTCGAGGTGCGCGACGACCTCGTCATCCCATGCCCGAGGCTCCGTACGCTCTGCGTGTACCTCACCACGGAAAGACAAGCTATGCGGATGTACAATGTCATGTTGTCGCGCGGAGAGGCAGGGTACCCGATACACCGTCTTGTTGTAGGGTTTTACGAGCCGCCTGAACTTACTGTTCTAGAGCTGGTGGAGGGGCTTTGGGGGCTGGTCGAGGACTTCACGCTCATCAAACAATGGGAGCCGTGTCCGGACGATTTGTGCTGGGTGCAACATCTTCCATCCGCCTGTCGCGATAGATCCGAACACAACTCATATTGGCCTGCTTAGATGTAGTACTGCCATTTGTCACTGTGTAAAGATAAAGATCATCCGCCTATCCCGACCCATGTATCGCGATCCGAACTGGCCATGATTCTCGAATGACCCCGTCGTATAAATCGATGTGCCCTCCTGGGATTAATGAACATTGTTCTCAGATTGACTACTTGGCGCCATCACGGTGACTCACCGCCTCCGCCGACGCGTAGAAAGCATCCTTCTTGACCCATCCCACGTCTGCTCGATCGTATCCGCCTGGACAACCATTCAAAAGTATGAGCCCTCGATCTTCGAATGCGCGTCCGCATTCGATCCGTTCGCTGCCTCGGGAAGGATACCACCATTAGCAAGTGCATGGAGCGATGGTTGTCTCGGCCGCGATATCTGCACAGTGGTGAGAGCTTGTGGGCGAACTGGGACGTACTACTGAATTATCCGTTCTGAGTGATCGGAGTGGCGCGTTGCCTGTCAGTGTTCTGGCAGCGGCGTCGGGTTGGTCGTGTGCCACGATGAGCAAGTAGTTCCTGGGAAACGAGCAGATGAGCCAGCTGCAGTACTGAGAAAGTCCACTTGAAAGTTGAGGACACGAGAAGGTCCACGTGGCTTTATGTATCGGGAACACCCGGACGTAAGTATGTAACTTTAACTATGGGAGTAGTCCTGCAGCCTCAACGTTAACTCAAACCGCCACTGCCATCGATCATCTCATTCAACATCCTCTCGACCATGTCTATACAACCAGGAAGCAATGACGATATTTATGGGCTCGTCGAACTCCTTTCTAAACAAATCGAGCGCCTAGAGCAAGTAGCGAATGAAACTGGAGTAAGGTGCGTCACTTCTCCCCTCACCTACCGCGGCATACTAATCGTCCTGCCTGCGCGCGTAGCATCGTGGATATATCGAAAGTGAGCACCCTGGAAATCATTTGCGCGGCCACGGGGCTTAAGGGTTACCCTCAGTCAAAAATCGTTGAGACGATGCTGCTACGCGGGATCGCCGCATTACGGCGCATTCGCAACGGCGAACGGCCTTTGAACAAACTTCCCCCGGAAATCCTGGGTCGTATATTTTCTCTCGTACCCGCACCCCGCCGACGTGACAGGTTTCATGACCTGACGCGTGACTTTGGACCGCATGCGCTCGCGCCCGTGGCGGATCTTCTGCCCTTGCTGAGCGTCTGTAGCCTCTGGCGATCGGTCGCTACGAGCTCGTCCTTCCTCTGGTCTACAATCGACAACCGCGACCCTCGCGCCTTCTCCATCGCGTCAGAACATCGACCGACCAGTGGCCTACTTAATGCGCACATCGACGACTCCTTTTGGCAGAGTCCTCGCCGTAATGACCATCTGCACTGGTTCCGCGAAGTGAATTCCACCCTCTTGGAACTTTTGCGGAATGAAGGACACCGCATACGCGAGTTCTATGCTGAAATACGGGCCGTTCTTCTCCCAGACTTGATGGAATTTCCCGGAGAAAACTTGCAAACATGCCAACTACGGCTGGTAGAAAACCCGCGGCCGGAGGACAATCTCGGAGAATTTCGTCCTCTCTTCAGCGATTGCACACCAAAGCTGACGTCACTTCTGATGGAGAACCTCCTTTTCATCCCCTTGAACCACTTCCCGTCCCTGACGCACCTCATACTCGGAGGACTGAGGCATTCTACTACTACTACCGAAGGCCTGTATTCGTTCTCTAACTTCCTGCTGTTCCTCTCTCGTTGCCCCAACCTTGCAGTACTTCATCTCTATGCTCTCGACATCGCATGCTTACATGAATTGCCGGATGGTCTGATAGCTGCCCCATTGAGCCTCCAACGCCTCCGGAAGTTTTCTAACGAGGAGATCTCCCTTGATCAATCCGGACCCCCGTTTCAATATCCGTACTTTGGTCCTCAGTTCCGACGTGCCATCCTCGCCCACCTCCAATTATCCCCGGACTGCATTATTCGACTCGCCACAATCCTGCCTGACGACCTTGGAAGGACCCTTCATCACATTCCGTTCGACGCACCTCTCACTTCTATGTACCTTAGTGCATACGACCCATCATCGGACACCAATGGAGGCAACGGCGTCGAGCAGGAGTGCTTCTCAATCATGGCCACCGATCCGTCCCGCCAACGGGGGATCCGCATCGAGTTTCAGATGCCTAGCACGCGCTACGTAGGCATCACCACCGAGTCTGCGCGCGCATTCGTGTGCGCGGCCGTCCGCGGTGCGCCCTTGCTCGCAGCCGTCCACGAACTCTGGGTCATCCCGACAGCAACAGTCATGCTTGGGGAGCCGTACTCGCTCCTAGGAAGCCTTCCCCATCTGACGACGCTCGTCCTCGGCCTCTATCCATTAGATCCAGACGTCCCGGAGAACATCAAATGCCAGTGGGAGCCCCTCCGCGCCCTCGAGGTGCGCGACGACCTCGTCATTCCCTGCCCGAGGCTCCGCACGCTTTGCGTGTACGTCACCACGGAGGAACACGTCATACAGCTGTACGCCATGCTGCTCTCCCGCGGAGAGGCGGGGTATCCCGTGAACCGTCTTGTTGTAGGGTTTTACGGGCCACCTCAGCACAGTGTGCTAGAGCTCGCTGCGGGCCTTTCGGGACTGATTGAGGACTTTACCCTTCTCAGACATTGGGAGCGGTGTCCGGAGGACTTGCTCTGGGTGCATCGGCTTCCTTTCGTCTGTCGCGATAGCTCCGAGCGCAACGTGTATTGGCCTGCTTGGATATAGTGTATAGCCTCGATCGTCTACTGCTCCACGACCCCCCCTCCGATTCCGAGTCGTGTATCCTCACTCGACGTTAGGGAATGCAGAGAAGACCGGCGTCACCGCGATCCTCGAATGATCCCACTGTACGTACGCACCATAAGTCCGTCAGGATCTCTCCAATGTCAACTACATTCTCGGGACGATTGGTACCATCACTCACCACTTCCCCCGACGTGTAGAACACGTCCTTCTTGAGCGCCTCCCATACCTGCTCGGCCGTATCCGCCTGGACGACCATGTACGAGCCCACGATCTTCCCGTGCACGTCCGCGTCCGACGCGTTCACGCCCTCAGGAAGGAGGGCGCCTCCGGCGACTGGATTGAACGGAGGCTGCCTCAGCCGCCAAGAATCTCCATGGCGAGAGTCCGAGGGCGTGAATGGGGGTCGGACGTACCGAAGTATCTATTCTGGATGAAAGGCTGGTTGTATGCCATATGCTCTGGGACGTGCTTCGTACGACGCACCCTGGCGTCGGGCTGGTCGTGTGCGACGATGAGGAAGTAGTTCTTCGTGAGGGTCGGGATGGACATGTCTTCTGTAGACGGTGGGGAATGGAAGCTGTATGGAGTAGGATTTTTGAGAACGCTGACATGACCCCCGTCGAGACTTTATACGACTCTGGAACGCATGGGCCAGAGGGACAGTCTAGCCGAAGCTGGTACTGCGCCGAGCGCCCGAACCTAGGAAGAATTCAGTAAAAGCTTGTAACAGGGGACAGACCAGTAATATACCGACCGGCATGACGTTAGCCCACGCTCTCTGCGACGCCATTCTAATCACGATTCCGACCGGGGATTACGAGTGCCTTGGCTAAAATACGGTTTGACGAAACTCCTTCTCAGAACCCCCGCGGGAGGGGCAGTAGATCAGCGTACGGCATGACAGTCGGGATTAGCAATCACTTTTCAATAGACACGGACGTTTGCCAGTGGACAGTATCATCACGAGCCGAAACAATAACGCCAAGAGATGTATTGAACTGGAACCGCGCAGTCATACGAACGACACCCCCAGAAAAAACCGCGCTGCAGGAACGTCCGAGAAAGAGGTGAGCTGCTAGTAAGCGAGTAGTTTCGCGCCCGCTGTATGTTTCTCGCGTACGTCGCGGGCACATGAACGGACATAGGCCAACACTATGGCATGGGACGCTGGATGAGATCGAGGCAACGACGGGGGTCATACGAGGAAGGAAGAGGCATGGACAGTGCGTCAAGGCTGACTGAGAGGAAGCTCCGCAGACGGCGCAGCACCTGATGCAGATGGGTCAAGATTGCTTGGAGGACCTAGTAAAGTGTGCAGTACGAGGTTTCAGATCGCGCTGCGGGAAGGAACGGACTAACGTCAGCGACCCTGAAATCCTAGCGACACGGGAATCAGGACGTAAACCCTAACTCACCTTCGCAAGGAGACATTGCCTGCTCATCCCATATCCACGCCGCACATCTCATCTGTCCCCCGCTTTCAAGGCAACTCTTCCTCGATAGACCCTCTCTCTCCACCGTTCGTGTGCGCCATGTCCAAGCCCTGGCCCTCGTCCCCGCCTATCCCATCCACAAAGGGCAACCCGGTGTAGACTGGCTCCCCCATCGACGCGACGAACGCGGGGAGCGTCCCCGTCCCCGGACCATGGCCGCCCTGGGAGCCCACTGAGAAGTTCAGGTTGAGCGATTGGATCGCCGAGGGCGACGACGGCGCGGCTGTCCTGCGGTCCGCTTGGCGTAGGTCGAAGAGGAAGCGGCAGATCAGGATCGCGGTCAACCTTCCACGGATGGGTTAGCAGAGGGAGTATTGGGGGAAAGAACGAGTCGACGTACGGGGGCGCGGCATAGGTGGCGAAGTTTCCAAGGGCGAGGGCCGATGGAGCCTGGTGTGAGAGTATGGTAAGACTTTGGTATGCACAATGACAGGAGACGGGGTGGCGGAGAAGGATATACGTACCTGCGAGAGAATCGACTCCAGAATGTTCATGACCGTGATGACGCTGGTATTGGCGTCGTCACGTAAGCAGTGGTAGTTAGGGGAGACAATCGACGGGGGAACCAAATGCTCACATGAAGTAGATGCTCCCTATATCCCAAGATGGTGAATCAAACTGGCGCAGGGACGGTAGAACATGAACACGCACCATTATACAACAGGACACGGGTTATCGATGGCCCCTTCACTACGCCCCGTTGCGCTCGATACGACGTGTACGTCTTGTGCCACGTTACAAACAGGACGAGGATGTCTCCCGTGATAGAGAGGATCCTGCTGGCTATAGTTACTGAACAAATATCATCGTTCTGCGTCGTGAGTGTGCGAGTGCTTGCTACGTACAGCTGGGGAACGCGACAAATTCAAATCACAATAAGTCAACGTATACCCCAAGGAGTCAAGCAGATTCTCACCGGTGCGCTATGTCCGGGGGTATAGAGACCGGATTATTGGTGCAGTTGAAAGGGCTCGGCAGCACTGCCGGTGTGGCAGTGGCATTCACCGTCTACTCGGATATCACAAGTCAGGAAATGGGGTACTCTGGAGGACGAGAGACTCCCGACAGGTACAAACGCACCGATGTGACGAGCGCGGGGACAAAGAGGATGAGAAACGTGACGATCGCTGTGGCTTTGTGTTCCGGCGAGAGCGTATAGACCCGAATGGCGGAGAAGACTGCATGAAGTCCGGAGTAAGAAATTGTCTATCAATAGATCGTGTTTGCCTGGGCTTACTCGCCGGGGTGAGCGCAAACGGAATGATCGCTACCGTTTGAAGGCGATAGTTGATTTCACAACTATAGATATCTCGCGATTAGTATGCAAGGGGCGACCGTCACAGTACCACAGGCAACGTACGCCTGAGGGATCATCAGACATTTGCGGCGGGAATTCCTACGATGACAGTAGCGCACGCACCTTGTAAGACATGGGGAACACCGTCTGCAACTGAAGGATGATAAGAACGATCGGAGGGTAGCGGCTCAGTCCATAGAGGAGCGCTGCAGCAGTGAGCCTGCGGCCCTTGCGAAAGTCCCAAAAGCATCGAATCTCCTCGTCCAAGTTGATGAGCCAATCATAGGTGACAAATGCTGGATGCGTACAGCACATCAGCGACCCTTTACGTCATCAAAGGTTCCGAACGCACTGAAGGTAGCGAAGGTGTAGTACTGTGCGGTCACCCTGAAGATAGACGGCGAAAACCATAAACTATTAGCTTAAATGCGCGAAGGGCCGGTATGGGAAGCTTACAGAGTCGAAACCGCGTCGATAAGAGCCGTTTGTGACGCCATAGTGGAGATTGTATGTGGCAAAAGGTGTGAAGGAGTGACTGCTTGGGATGTCACTGGCCCCAGGGGCTTTTATGAGGATGCGATAGGTGTTTCCAATACCTTTCGAGCATGGAAGTATTTGCACCAGACGAGGTATACGATGCGACAGATGGCGATCTGAGCGGTTTTTTGAAGTCGGAGTAGAGCTTGGTCCAGCTGCTATGCGCGGATAGATGTGCGAGCAGACGACCGATGAAAAGAAGCAAGGTTGGCATTGCTTCGGATGTTTCCGCCAGAGATCTGCACAGGTGAAACGTAGGCACCTGGATCAACATCAAACTTCGTCAATGTGGCCACATGCGCCTCTTGCTAAGAAGTGCTTACAGTACGCGCGGGCCCCCACAACGCCCGTCTTGCCATCCACGCGAAGGAACATCGCCCGAGGCGCCAGCGTTGAGGAAGCAAACACGAACATCACTGCGATCGTGACCGTCGCACAAGACCGCAAGAGCGTCAAGCATACATGACACCTTCTCGCGCACGGCGATGCAAGAGAAGACGGCAACCGCGTCCTTTCTCCCTCGCGGGCGGCGACGAACAGGCTACGAGGCTGGTAATCGAATTTCCCCATGACAAACAAACACAAAAGGACAGGGTGTCGCTGTCGTAGGAACGGATGGCAGCTTCGAATGAACGGTGTGCACTAGCGTAGGCAAGCGTGTCTCACCTAGGTTGAGGTAGATCTACACATCTGCGAGAATCCTCGGAGCGAGACTGTGGCCGGTGTTCGTAGTACTCGAGTGTATGGTTCTCCAGGAGCAGGAGGAATCCAGTAAGTAGGGGAGGGAAGATCCCGGTCGTAGGCTCCAACCCGAAGAATGCTAGCGATGTGTGTGAACCACTATTCGCTCGCTGATATGAATGTCCGGATAAGAGTTGGTTGAATGACTGCGACGAGAACGTTCTTCCACACCAGTGGCACTCCCTGTTTGTCGACACCCGTTGCCTGAAGCGAAAGAGAGTACTAAAAGTACGTACTTGGGTAGGTGTATGCCTGTGGAGCCGAACTGGCACGGCATATAGGAGGAAATTCAATCGGAAGTTACAGATCCAGACTATCCTGTATGTCGCCAAGTGTGTGGTTTCGGTTGAAGACCAACCGACTAAGGTCGCTGAGGTTTGGTTCAAGAGTCACGGTCTCATTATCTTGATTCACAGCAGTCCTAAGCAGTAGACAAGGCAAGAAAACGTTTACAGGGTGGAGGGGGAGGAGAATATCGACATGGATGGCGGAAGAAAAGACATCCGCTGTGGGATCTGTAAGCGCGCAACGTGTTCGCTTGCAGGATCGCATGGCTCGACTGGACATGCTTCCTTCCTCCTGCCGTCATCTGTCTCGTTACGTCTCCTCCACAGGCTCCCGCGCTGCATTCTTAACCGTCGCTGTCGCCGCCCCGAAAACACCCGGGACGGTCTTCAGGGAAATGGTGGGCCAAGCTTGGCACAGCGTGGGAACGGATGACTCGACTAACCCAAGCCATCTTGCTCTGTCTGCAACGCACCTGACTTGCACGGATACGATTTATCTACCCAGCCTCTCGGTCTCCATACCCAGTCATTCTCCCCCCGCAGTCCTTCTCGTCTTCCGCACCCGCCGACATACCCAGCCATGTCGTCAGAGATGACCCCCTCCCCTCCCTCACCGACGAGACACTTTACGAATCCACCAGACTACCAGTTCCCAGCACACCGCCTCGCCCGTGTCCTCCGGAACCCGGACAAACAGCCGGTCGTGCTCGTCGCCTGCGGCTCCTTCAGCCCCCTCACCTATCTCCACCTCCGAATGTTCGAGATGGCGAAGGACTATGTCCGCCAAAACACCGACTTCGAGATCGTGGGCGGGTACCTGAGTCCTGTCTCGGACCAGTACAAGAAACCCGGCCTTCTCAACGCGCACCACAGGTGAGCTTCGCTCCCTGTGCCTCGTCTCCTACTTTCTGTTCTGCTCTGTTTTCCTTCCCCGTGATGACGGCCGTGCCGTGGTTCTCACCCCTTGGAAGGGTGAGCCATCCGCTCCATTTCCAAGTCACGTGAGCAGATTCCCGCTTCCTGCTACCTCTTCGGCCCTTTGCAGTGGGATATCTTGTGTAGTTCGCGCATGGATCTGCTGTAGTATTGGAGAACGGCGGGGTTGAGGCAGTCCCGACACCGCATCTCTCTCGTCCTGAATTGCCCGAGCGTTTTAGGACGCTCGCGCTATTCCGAGCAGCTCATATGACGCCATCGCGTGTGCACTTTCAGGCGTGTATTCGTCCACCTTCCCGCGATGCCCTCCACTCTCCACCCTTGTCGCTTCCGCTTCCGATGTCCCGAGTCCCATGACGCCACATGCTATGGGTTGTAGACGACCCCATGCTCGAGCTCGTCCAGTCCAAGCGCAAAATGCGCACCATCGTTCCCGTGTCCTGTCGTTCATCCTCTGTCGAATAACTTCACACATGCCTGACCCTTCTACGAAAGCGAAGACTGACACACCGAACCATCTTTCCTTAACAGAGTAAACATGTGCAACCTCGCCGCCGAGCAGACCTCGCAGTGGCTCATGGTCGACCCCTGGGAGGCCTTCCAGTCCTACCAGCGCACGGCCGTCGTCCTCGACCACTTCGAGCACGAGATCAACACCCGCCTCGGCGGCATCGCTGTCCCCCCCTCCCCCCCCGGCACCCCAGAGACGAGACGGCCCGCGCGCGTCATGCTGCTCGCGGGCTCGGACCTCATCGCGACGATGTCCGAGCCAGGGGTATGGTCCGAGCCGGACCTCGACCACATCCTCGGGCGGTACGGCGTGCTGATCATCGAGCGTGCGGGATCGGACGTCGACCAGGCGATCGACACGCTCGCGCGCTGGCGCCACAACATCCACCTCATCCACCAGCTCGTCCAGAACGACGTCTCGTCGACGAAGGTCCGTCTGTTTTTGCGCCGCGGGCTCAGCGTGCGCTACCTCCTGCCGGCGCCCGTCGTGGACTACATCGAGCAGCATGGGTTGTACGTAGACGAGGGCGCGACGCCGAGTGCGGCGGTGGGCGCGATCCAGGCGGAGAGGGAGAAGGGGAAGGAGACGGAGCCGTCGACCTCGTCATCAGCAGCGGGGGGTTGCTAGCCGTCGTTAGTCGTTATCGCCAAGCATTCTACCGGGGTTGTACGTTCATCATATAGTAGGGGGATATCTGGCGACCACCATTAGATGTTACTTCACATATATATTGAGGGGACGACGAGTAGACGGAACGCAAACGAAACATAGTTGTTACCATCCTCATTCGCGATTTTGACGAGTCCAATGACACCGCTCTCTCTGAGTCTTCTTGCCTCTATATCTCGCTTCCAGTTTCGTGACATGACCGTCACTAACCTACTTACTTAGGTCCACAGGGTCGTCACCACAGCATCAGGCACCGGGATTTCGACATTGGGCGTCGAAACCACTTCTTCGTCAAGTGTTCAGTTCCCCCAAAACTGCGACCGCCTATCCCGACGTCTTTGTCGCGGCCATGGTCTCAGTGCGTCTTGAACTGACCTCATTTCCGGCTGCAGCTCATCCTTCCAGGGTACCATCACTACAAATGACCCCCCTTGATTATTCCTGCGATGCGCTCAAAGAACCTTGACAGACGACGAGGGCGTGGTAGACGGTGGATACTGTCATTTGACGTCAATATCTTAGTTGGCGTCCCTTAGATAAGAAGATACGTGTGCAGATTCTCAAATCACCGACACCCGACGGGAAGCACACTGCTCGCTTTACCATCTGTCCCCTCAATTATCGACGAAACCATGACTTTATCGAGATGGTCAGCCAGTTCCTCATCTAGCACGTCTCTCGCTTTCCCCAGGTCAAGCGGATAATAGGCACGCTCGTTCGAGTTGCTGGAAGAGGAACTGCCACCTCACGGTACCGCGCCAGATTGCGCACTAGGAGGGCCGCGGGATCAGGAAGCAGAAGCAAGGAAAGGGCCAGTGTGGATAGAAGATCACTGGTGTGTAGCCTCTGCCTTCTGTGTGCGGCAACTGCGGGTTTTTGCTAACACATCATGCATTCTATCCGGACGGTTGCATATCGAAGATCACGTTTATGGGCATCGTTGTATGCATCTGGTGAGTCGACATCGCGACCACTCAGACAGATGTAGCATATATGTAAGTGACCCAGGCGCGATCTGACAGTAATTCTCTTCCAACCCCGCCACCCTCAGGAGTTTTTATTCGCCTTCACGCCTGATACAATGTCCGCGATTAATGTCAGTGTGCAGGAGTTGTCGTATCTGTAAGTGTGGCAGCAGCTTTGATGCCCATCGTGAGAGTGCTAACACCCTGAAATAATAGCTTCACGGACACATACTGCGTCCTTGCTGTTTGTGGTGCTGTCTCGCACACTATCACCGAATTTCCTGATGCTAACATAGGGCCTCAGCACTCCTCGTCTATGACTGGCTCCTGTGCCTCAGCCAGGAGGTCAGATTCATATGGAACTGGCGCTCTCGGGGAGTCACTGTCTCCTCGCTTGTGTATGCCTTCAGCCGCTACGCATTTCTCATAGAGAATCTCCTCAGTATCGCGACGACGTATCCGATGTCGGACGTAGTACGCCCATCTCGCCACTATCATTCTTCCTTCTAACGGGCTAATCATTGTACATATAGAGGTATCCGGCCGTCGTCCACTGACTATATATCGATCTACGCTGTTTACACCTGCCCCATCACAATAGCTGTAGGGCAAATGCATGGACCCAGGTTGCCATGGAGATACTGGGGGTGGTCGCGTTGAGCGGTGGGTCCGAGCCCCTTCTCACAACAAATCGTATGCTGAACCCAACCGGTCTCTAGCCTTCTCTGCCCTACGTGCTTACGCGCTGTCGAACAGGAGCATATGGTTGGCGGCCATAATCTTGCTTTTGGCGCTACCACCTGTGGTGATGCGCATTGTGAGTGCTTCACTGCAGACGGTGACCCTGTTTGTGGTTGGTGAACCATTTGTGGAAAAGGTCGAGTGGTCCTACCTAGTTCCTGAGAATCTACCAAGCCCGTTGAATTGTAGCAATTCAAGCTCGCTACCTCCGACACTCTCTGTCAGGTGTGTGTTTGACAGCTCACATTTTATGCGACCACTCTAACAAACAGATACTATTTTCCAGTGGTGCGTAGGATGTCGATTATTCATGTTTCCATGGTGCCCATTTCTATCATCTATAGTGATTGCCATTCTCCGGGGGTCGCAGTTTGTGGCAGAGCTGCTTGTCGCCGGTATTACCTGGTGGTACACCTACCAGTCGTATCGCATCCGGAAAGGCATCAAACTCGGAAAAACTCTTAGTTCTCTCCTGTTCTACAACGGTGAGTCGGCTCATGGATCCTCGTGTTGCTAGCTGACGTGATGTGCGAATGCTCAGGAAGCATGTATTTCCTGTGCGCTTAACCTCCACGATGCTGTGATTCACGGGGCTCATTTCAACATTCACAGATTTCTCGCGACCTTGTGCATCCTCGACATCATTTTCGGTATATCAGTTGTACGTCCTTTCAATGCAGATCATGTGTCAGGATATATCCTCATACATTGCTCCAGTTCCCTTTGGAGGTCGTAGATGCGGCAAGGTTTTTGGAGGCATTCGTGGATCCGTACGTCCGCGCCGTGGCCCTTCAAGTTGGTACCCGCTTCCTTTTTCTGACAGATCGTCATGAGCGCAGCCTAGCTTCGATAATCACCTGTCACTTCATGCTCTCGCTTCGCCAGTTCGACAGCACCATCGCGTCCATGAATGATTCTGGGCTGGGCCCTCGAGTTCGAGAGCACATGGCCTCGACGGTGCTCGAGTTCGGTGCGCAACCCAGTGACAGCCTCCCGGCCCTCATCGCGTCCTTTGCTCACCCCGTCCACGTCGATACGACCCTGTCCGAAACGGTACTACCACCCGATGCAATTGTCGAGGGTGCCGGGTCCGAGTGGCGAGAGATGTCGGACGTGGCGGTCGCACCGAATCTAGGGACGCCATCCGGCCAGAGTCCGGCCCGTGATCAAACGTCCGGTTTGGAACCTTGGGTCACGGTGTAGAAGTTCGTGTGTAGCCATTGCTATGGGTGAGCTACCCATTCGCAGAAAATCGCAGGTATCAGTGGCTGACCGTCGGCGGTGATAGGTACCACAGCCCGAGGCGTATCGCAACACATCTGATGCAGCTCTCTAATATTGTCTGAAACGTAGATGCTTTTGAAGTCCGTTCCTTGCCCGTTCCTATCCTTTGTAGATCTTGCGTGATGGGCCGGCTCGCAGTGTAGACGGTGGGGTGGGATGTGGAAGAGGCAGGCAGGCAGGCAGGCAGGGTGGCGCTGCGTGCGATCGACAAGGGCATGGTAGGGAGGTCTGTGCTGGACAGGCAGGAGGCGGAATGGGGGGAAGAGGTTGTAGCATAGGTTCTTGAGCCCGCACGTACGGGGATCCATCGTTCTGTCTATGATACATCATCGGTCTCACAGCAGTCACAGCCAGAAGTTCGGTTAAGCTGCGCATGCGGTGGGTTCTTAAATCATCGAGGACAGCTCGCTCTATCATCTGTTTCCTCAAGTATTCTTGAATCAAGGACTTTCAAGTTGTTGAACGAGCACACCGCGTCACTATCACTTACTGTAAGTTACAGACATTGACCGCGGATCTAGTTCGATTTACAGCGTGATCATGCATGATCTGCTAGCACATTTCTTGCCTTCCCACTAGTACTGGTCACTGTATGACATTCTGCATTGCTAGGTATGCTCGAGTATCCTATGGACCTCGTGATTAAATACACGGTCAGTCTGAGTCTATGTACACATTCATTCCATCGGTGTTGTCTTGAGGGCTGCTTCGACCGCTCTTTGGTCGGTTGGTTGACTACTTATGATGACACTCTCTTCCAGACTTCGTGCCCGCGTACCCAAGTGCCGAGCACCTTGCCCTTGCGGTCGAGCACGACCAGGTCGGCGTCCGCCCCCGGGCGGAGAGTCCCCTTCTTGTGCTCAATGCCGAGGCACCTGCCATGCGACGCTCCGTCAGCTTCCAAACCCCAAACACAACAGTCTCACGGCCAACTCACTTCGCAGGGTTGTACGTCGCGCACTTGATCGCCTCGCCAAGCGAGCACCCCGTGAAGCGCGAGAAGTTGCGCACGCACTTGTCGAGCGTCACGACGCTGCCCGCGAGGGTATCGGTTCCTTCGAGGTAGAGCTTGTCGCCCGCCTTGACGAACCGCTTCCCATCGCGCCACTCGTGGATGCCGTCCTTCAGGTTCGGGTCGAGGATCTTCATCGCGTCCGTGATCAGCACGCAGCCCTCCGGGTACGACGAGTACGCCAGCTGCACATGCACACAACCAACGCCCGTCAGCTGTCTGCGTCATTCTACCAACATGGAACGGATACATACCCGGACAGAGTTGGGGTGCGAGTGGATCCCGTCGACGATCATCTCGTAGAACGGCCTTTCGAACGACATTTCGGCGACCTTGCCCTTCTGCAGGCTAAGCTCGCCGATATCGTGTGCGCGGAGCACAGGCGTCTGCGGTGGCGTCTGCACGTCGTCGAACGCCTCTGACGTCGCCTGCGGGCCCTTCTCCGCCGCCGCACGTTTCACCACGCTCGGCACGCGGTGCAGCGCGGACGCGCCAGTAGGGAACGTCGGCGACACGGGTGAGGTCGAGGCGGGGGACGACGGTGACGAGAGGTGGGGCGATGCACCAAGGAGGCCGATGATCGATGGGTCGCGGTGGTGCAGCTGCGGCATCGCGTTGAACAGATGGGTAATGAGGCGAGCGCCGGACTGGACGGCGGCCGTAGCGAGGCCCGTCGACGCGATACTGCGAAGGGTCAACGTTAGTGTTGAGTCCGACAAACTCGGAAACAAAGGAAGGTGAACACTGACCTGTGTCCGATCGAGAAGACGATCCCGCGGCGCGTGAGCTCCTCTATCGAGTTGCCGACGCCTTCCACCTCCGGGGCGGCGGTGATGACACGGACGCCGACCGAGTCGTCGTGGCCCTCGCCGGCCATGAGCCAGTCCTCGGTGACGGTGAGATTCTCGGCGCCGTAGACCTCCTCGAACGACTTCAGCCCGTCCTGCGCGGCGAGGAGAAACTGGGGCGCGTGGGCGCCGCGCTTCGCGAACTGGATGAACGGCCCTTCGGCATGCCAGCCAAGAAGGGTGGCGGACTTTGTGGAGGAGTACGGGCGGAGGAGATGGAGGAGTTTCGGGTAGAGCGAACGCTCTTGGGTCTGTGGGACGAAAGAATGTCAGTGAACCAGTTCGCCACGCAACGAAACGGAGAAGGAAAATAATGCAGAGAAACTCGGCTAAACGAAGGACATTTCATGAGGAACACGACCAAGACGAAGACATGGTCATCAGGATTTTGACGGAGGTACACGCTTAACGGCCACGATGGGTACAACGGGAACACGATAAACGTGACGCGACGCGTGTACTGGGCATACCTATGGACTCGTTTAACCACGAACCCACGGCCTCCAACCACACAATGGGCACGACATTGACTAAACAGATGGGCATTCACCTGAAGAGAAGGGAGAAACAGGAACACCAGGGCGGGAGCAGCGTACGGATGAGCACTCCGAACGCCACAGCGGAGTCCGCACCGGGGTACAACGCCATGAATGACGCACGTTCCTCGGTGAACGTAAATGACATGGTTCGTGGTCGAAGAAGCGCGTGTACGTGCCGCCTGACCAGCGGGTGCAGTCCTTGCAGCCGAGAAGATCTTTCCCATCCTGGAACACGACCAGTTCCACAGACACGTACCCATGAACGCGCATCATACAAGCTCGTTCGGAGGGACACTTAGCGCGTCCCACGGAACGATCTTCCGCGAGGCCAAATTGGAAGAGCTTGAGGGAAGACACTACAAACTCACAATGATGGTAGGCAGCAGCCTCCCCGCGCACGTTTCAGCGGAACTGCTCACTCAGATATCAGACAGTACACTCACGAAGTGACCCCAGTCTCGACGATCTTCTCTGCCACGAGGCCGAGACCCGCCCTGTAGGCCTCGTCGTCTCCCTCGTAAATCGAGAAATCGAAGTTGTATGCGCCGTTGATCTGGATGTCGATGAATCCGGGGCTGTCGTCTGTCTTCAGAAGGTTGTAGCGTACGATCTGATGCATATACGCACCTCAGAATGTTCCCGCCGAGATCGATGACTCTGTCCGGCCGCTCCTTGCGGAGGAAGAAGGTGCGCTGCGAGTCGAGGATAACGCCGCGTCGCTCATCGATCCAGAGGTCCTTGTGAACGAGCGCGCCATCCTCCTGCGGCAAGAGGCAGTTCGTGAAGCAGATGAGACCGTTCGGGGACGCCATGGTGTAGTTCCGAGCGGGTTCCGAGTGAAGTGTGGGGGGCGGACTGGTTGTTGAGAGTGCAAAACTGGGCCGGAGGTTGCACGGGGTGGATTAAGTAGATGAACCAGTCGCTCCAGGCACTGACTCCGATGGCGGCATCAGTCGACGGGGGGCTATGAAGCAGGCGAGACCTGCTGAGTTGGATGCTGCATGGAGAAGAGCGAGGACCATATGGCTCCTGACCATCTTGGGCATGCGCATCGAACGGCGTGGTCGACGAACGTTGTTCCGGGTCCCCGGGCCAGGGCACGCCATAAGCCGAACGTTATCGCCGCCATTTGACCAGGCTTCAGGCCGCCGGACAAGGCAGAAGCTTACAGAGCAACGCTGCAGCAATAGTAGGTAAAGTCCAGATCGTGGTAAGTACACGACGCCGAACGGACGAGCTCATCGACGGAGGGAACGGTCCCGACCGGTCCACCGACAGCGAGCACAGCTCGGCGCCTCTCTCGGCGACGTCCGTCGCCAATCATCTTCATGGCGCATGCTCACCATTTCTTCACATTCTTATGACAGACTTACCTGCGCACCCGGCATACTCGCATAAGTACGTCTCAGAGCTGTGTCTCACCTGTGTAACATCCCTCAGCCAGTCTGGCCAGCTGAAGTGATGATGTCTTTGTCTTGCCAGCACGTCGATATCCAGGAGGGTCTACATAAGTCTCCACTTCATATGCGTCATGCTATTGTCTTCAAATCCTCGTCCACTAGGTACTACGGCTACGGCTCAGCTCCGACCCTAGCCGTTTTCTGCACTACAAGCTGCATATGTATCTGGCTTCGCAACCTGTGCGTACTTTGTTTGATGCGGTTGTTCAGCATCTCACATACTACTGTACCGTCAAAATTCGCTTGATCCTTCTCGACCTCCCACATGCCTGCAGAAGCCAGCGACGACAGCACTGTCACTTCGCGCTGTCTGTATCCTCCAGGCTCCTGTGTTCTGAGTGATCGACCCGCCAGCTCCGCATGCAATAAGTAAGTACTATACGCCAGAAGAGGGCGTAGGTCGAGATACTTGGTCGTCCAAGGTCCCGAAGGTACCGATACTGTTACGTCTTTTGCCGCCCTGCTCTGAGCACGGTGCCACTGGCGTGCTGGCCGTTCCGAGTCCAATCAGGGTTGTCACGGCAACGACCTCAGTGAGTCCCAATCTGAGCTCATCTGCAGCTGCGGCTCACAACTTACATATACGTATCGTCTAGTGCCGCTACTCATGCAGAGTGCGGGAGAGGGCGACGTGGTTAACGGAACTTGCTTGGCGCCCGAGCAAAGAAGCCGGATAACTTCGTCCATCCATCCAACGTCAATCTGTCCATCCATGTTTCACCCAGACGGTGATAACTATAAAGTGCGTCGAAGCGCTTGAATAGCGTGCTTCACTCGCTAACGGCTGGCACCCAGCACAACCCACTCCAGCTTCTCCCTCGGGACCAGGTGTCCGATTCGAAACGATGACTCTGTTAACAATCGCCGGCGATTATCAGGAAGTGTACTCCCTGTGAGTCTTTTCAGTGTTCTCACACATCTATTGCGTGTAAGGGGCGTATTATTTCTCACACCAACTGTCCACTCACACCGGGATGCAAACGGGGCGCAAGATTGGCAGTGAACTATTGTGTCTTCGCCATGTTTGGTATATCCCTTCGTCGCTGGCAGAGTTAGAGCCCTGAGACGTGCCCGTCGCGCCTGATAGCCCCCACAGAGAGCATCCAGCCCTCGACACACCTCTACCAGGAAGGCTGCCGTAACGGTAAGCTGTACATCTTCTTGACCTACCACTGATCAGCTCTTGGCCGTAACTGGAGAAGCCCTGTCGATGAGCCAATGCGACGTCGCTTATGTTATTGCGGCCGTGTTTGCGCAATATACGACGAAGCAGAGGGCCCGATAGAAACTACGCACGAATCACTTTTAAAGCGGGTCTCGTACCCCTCGTCTCCTGCACGCGACTGATTTCTCGGCGTTGCCCAACAGTCCTGGACCGCTAGCTTAGCGAGGGCATATGCATACGACGGCTGCGAAACGAGGTACGTATACTCGGAGCAGACGATGAGCGCAGGAGACCCAGATAACTTCCTGGCCAGTGCGTCAGTAGAGGAAAGACAAATGTGTAATACAACTCAGCACTGTAAAGCACATCAGGCAGTCGGTGACGGACCGCAGGAGGGATACTCGGTGCTAATCACGATCGACATCCACCGACTTTACCGTCGTCTTCTACTCACCGGACTGCAGTGTTGCCATTATAGATCTTTGCCATTAATAAACGCATACCATTCTTCCTCAGAATATATTTGCCAGATGCGAGCTGCTGAGGCTGGGGAGCAAAACGGTGAAGGGAAACGGAGCGTGACCAGCAGTGGGTAGAGTAAACACTCTAGCTTCGAGTTTCGCAGCATAAGTTATGGAGGCGCCTTCACGGACCGGGACAAATCTCAGTAGACGTACGACATGGCAGATCCGGCGATGCGCGAGAAGACGAAGTGGCCCGGCAGATTGAGAGGGGATGCAGTCGAAGTCCCCACGGTCGAAGGCATCGCACGCACGCGCGTACAGTATAGCGGGACGAAACTGTAATATCATGCCAACAACGCCGCGGTGAGATGTACCTGATACAAGACAAGATCTACGGGTACGGCATGCTCGGGACAACGGTATGTACAGACCGCATGTGCTCTAACCCAAAGCGATGTCTTGCGCGGAGAGCCGATGGGGGAAGGAACGGGGAGGTGACGAAGGGAGGGGAATGGGGAGAGGAGTAGGGAGACGATGCAGGCGGGCCAATTGACGGCCTACTCATCGATGTCCGCGAGCGAGCGCAAACCGATGTCGCCGAGCAGCCCGCCGACTACGCTGCCGCCCTTGCCCTTGTGACCCTTGTGGCCCTTGCCCTTGGGCTTGGTCGCCTTGTGATGCGCCTTGTGGTGCTTCTTGGCGCGCGCCTCGAGGCTGGTCTCCTCGTCGTCGTCGAACTCGCGGGTCTCGAGGTCCTCGTCGTCCTCGTCGTCGAACTCGCGGACCTCGACGTTGAGGCCCGCGTCGCCGTGGATGCCGAGGTCGCCGAGAATACCGCTGACGATGCCGCCCTTGCCCGAGTGGCTCTTGTGGCCCTTGTGGGCCTTGGGCTTGGTCGACTTGTGGTGGGCCTTGTGGTGCTTCTTGGCGCGCGCCTCGAGGGTGTTGTCCTCGTCGTCGTCGAACTCGCGGAGGGTGAGGTCCCCGTGGCCGGAGAAACCGACGCCGTCGTATGTACCGGAGCCCTTCACCTGGATGCCGGGGCCTTTGTGGCCCTTGTGACCCTTGTGCTTGGTCGACTTGTGGTGGGCCTTGTGGTGCTTCTTGGCGCGCGCCTCGAGGCTGGTCTCCTCGTCGTCGTCAAACTCGGGGGCCTCGACGTCGTCGAAGGGCACGACATCGGCCTCCGCGGAGCGGCTCACCTAGAATTTACAAATGATCAGTAAGGACGGGAACGCGCAGGGAAAAGGTGGTGCGGCGTACATGACCGAGGTCACGGCTTTCAACAGTCTCGACGGGGGCGGACTGGACGGAGAGGGAAAGAGCGAGGACTGAGAGAACGAGAAGGTGTTGGAAAGACGGCATGATTGATCGAGTTGGCGATTGAAATAAAGTTTCGTTGTGGAAAGCCGCACAGCTGGAGGAGGTGCGTCAGCATGACGGTGGCAAGTTGACGATGGGGCATATGGTTGGAACTTACCAGCTGAAGGGGGTTCGGAGAGAAGAAGGGTAGGTGGCTCGAAGGGAAAGCGAAGACGAGCTGGGGATCTCAAGCGCATCATGCTGGCCTTTTATACCCAAGACGTGCGGAAATTTTCGAGGGACACCTGGAGGCTGGCATGGCGTGACCTTACACACCACCCAAAGACACAGAGAGAGAGGGCTCACCTTAGAGTGGCTAGATCAAAACGAAATGCGGAGTCGCCATGATGCCTGCTGTTTAGTTACCAACTCTCAAACGCATGCATCCCAGCCATCAATCTCAATCGACACTCACAAAGAGAAGCTAGAAGCATCCACGATGGCCGAGGCCCCGACAGCTAAGACACAGAGCCGTCCCAGTAGATGTACAAGTTTCCAATATCGAGTACGGCGAGATTGCGCCCTAAATGTGAACACAAATATTATACCGACGAGCAGGCTTTGTTTGCAGGGGTACTTAAGAAGGAGTTTCTTGGTTCGAGCCAGTTGTGCTTTGAAACCCCGGATTAGGGGTTGCATCTTGTGGCAAACCAACCATCACGGACGCCTCGTGATTGTAGCGCCTCTGGCGGGCCACGCTGGCTTTGCCGTGGGCCCCGGGCTCGTGAGTCGTCAACCGAATCGGGGATAGTAGTCGTCTTAGTAGGCACGCGTAGATACAAAGCTTTACTGTAAAAGTATCCGCCCGCGCTACCCACCTGATGGCGAGGTAGCGATGAGCATTGGTCGATCGAGTTGAAGTGAGGAGCGTTCAGCGCTTATGTGGACATGAGGTACGACAGGCGCTTCTGGGTCGCCATGTGCACGGTCACTAGTACGTAAGTTACTCCTTCGGCGACGACGACCTGAGACCTCGAAATGCATTGCTTATCGGACCTTTAGGCTCCAGCTGTCCAGCTTGAAGCTTGATGCGTTGTGCACTGGACCACGGTCTGCTTGCGTCTTTTCCATCTTGTGAATCTTTCACTCGACATCTACACCTACACGCCTCATCAGCATTCGGAGCATGGAGGATGGTGGATAATGACGAGGTGAGCGTTCCGTTGTTGGAGAAGTCGCACTATGTTGGTATGGGATGGTGGGAGGCCGAGGGCAGTGTTCTGGTTCTATGTTTAGCATGGAAAGGGCCGTCTCTCAGCGTTTCGTGATGGGTGGTTATCCTACCTTGTCGCAAACTTGTTTGGTGCGTGCTTCCTCTGAAACTGATTTATATCCTGCACGAGGCTGACCCCCTTGTTGTAGATAAGTAGTCATCGGCGTGTCTACAGTGGCTGGAATCGCTAGACACCTTCTCAATGCCGCCGAATATATTCATAGCAGTGTTCGAACCTTCTATGACCCTGTGATCCTTACAGCGCCTTGCAAAACGATAGCTCGCGCTCCACAACCTTGCTCAGGAAACTTCGAGGCCCGACGCCCCAATCTAGGCAGGAGGCCCCACCGTGCCCCACCGCGCTCGTACACGCTGGGGCGCGTAAGGGCGTCGGACCTGGAAAATTCCTGAGCAAGAGGGTGGAACGCGAGCTATCGTTTTGCAAGGCGCTGTAAGGTGCTACGCATCTCCAAATCTCTTCCCCACAGTTTGAACAACCGCGTCCACGGCCTGATGTTGTGGTACAAGCTCTAGGTTTAGCGTGGCGCTGTCTCTCAGCGTGCGCCATTCTTCAGCCACTTACCGCAGCACTCCGGCCTGTCCTCCCATCGTCAATGATCGGTTCGTACGCCAGTGAGCCCTATACGCTCATCTCCTCCTCATCTTCGACTTCGGATTGCCATTCAAGATGCTCCGCCCGTCTTCGAAGGTCCCAATGGAGAGCACGTTGTGCACGCGGGGCGCGCGCGCGTGGCTGCCATGCTGCAAGCTCGTATATCTGGCTCCGTCGTACAGGTACCGTCGCTCTCCCACCGTCCTTCTCCACTAGCTCATTCTCAGTCGGCTTTGCAGCCCCAACGCAAACGCAGACGGCAACTCTCCTTCGCCCTACTTAGCTTGACATCAACATGTCCCACAAGCCTTCCCCATCTATTTCGAGCATCGCCTCCCCGTTATCTGCGGTGGGCGGCGGCGGCGGAAGCGTTCTCACAGCGCTGACTGCAGCGCCTGCGGAAGTGACTGCGGCAGCAGAGATCATAGAAAAGATGAGGGGCTCACTGGGAAGCTTCGGAGTAAGTCCCAGTTTCTCAGTTTCTCGCCATGGATCCCCAAATCGTCGTACCAGTGTGTGGTCCGTGGCCTCAACACTTGCATTGGCTGATCTCCTATCGTACAGAAAACCCTCGACTCGTTAGGCGAGCAGACCGTCCGCATGATACAGGTCGGCGGGGAGGCCGAGATCGCGACTCAAATCGACAGGTATGTAGCGCTTTTGAGCAAGTGAGGCCTGGGGTTTTAGTCCTGAGGGGTCGAGGGTGTTTCTAGCATACGGAAGCACATGGATGGTGCGGATGAAAGACAAGAAGCTCAGATCAAGGAGATCGAAGGTATGTAACCACTACTAGTATAAAGTTGTTTGGCGCGGTGTGGTCGCTGATACTAGCTGTGTGTTACCTTCTTCGAACAGAGATGCTCTGGGAGGTACTCGAGCATGATGTGATCGAGCACCTCACGACGCTCAGTATGTTGCACACGCGAGATGTGATGTCACCCGGCTCACCGTACCTACCCCGCGATCCATGCAGTTCAAGACGGCGTCCTCGAAGAGATCGATGCTATTGTTGAAGAGGAAGTCGCTCGCCAGCGCCCTGCATTTATCCCGCAAGGCCTGCAAGATGAACTGCGAGAGCAGAAGATGCAGCTCGAGGAGGTTCAGAGGGCTCTGCACGACTCGTGTGTCCCCTTGACTCTATCCAGTCTGTCCAACTCCTAACCATCCTCTCAACCCACATAGTGAGAGCCGGCGGGCTAACTCCACTCTGCGCTCGCATCGCCTCCACGAGAAGGTGCATTCCCTCTACAATGTGAAGGGCGAGATCAGCGAGCACTTCCCGCTGACGCTCGGCGACATGTTCGCCATCCCTGGTATGTTGTTGATTGTACATTGGACTAGCTGAGATTTATTTGACCCTCTAGGGGAGGCCGCGAAGGCGCTTCTCGAGGAGTACAATCTTGAGGTATCGGACTCGCGGGAGAAGAACATCAACACCTTCATGTGCCACTGTGGTGTTCAGTACCAGCTTGTAAGTCCCTTTCTCGAGTGTACTTGTCATCGAATGTGTACGACGTCACTTACGCTAGTGATTACGCCTGAAGGTGGCGACGAGGGAGGGTGGTCCAACGCTGCATCGTATACAACCTGGCGTGTCGTGAGGGGCTGAAGACGAAGTGCCACGCTGACGCTGGAGGCAAGACGTGTAAGATTTGACCCTTGACTCGGTTGCGGACTTTATATCTCTTGTATAATACCGAGGGACCCTGACGCATTATCTATCGCATTACACTCATCAAGGTCGGTAGACAAGACACATGAACGATATGGCATGGACAGGACCGATTTCCGTCACGCCCAACCGTGCTCCATATTCGATCCCATCCATTGGGGCGGTCATGGTGAGTAAGGCCGATATTTGGCTTAATCGTGACGTTGCATGGTCGACCTCTTTGCTTTTCATCAGGCGGGATCGGCATCGGCATCGGCATCGGCCTCTACGAGCGGTGAATCAGACGCTAGTACAGTCGACGGGCCGCTGGGACTCGGACACGGGGCTTGTCCGCGATCCGCTTACTCCTCCGAGTCGCTAACTGCCCGAGCTCCCTGGGCCTCAGGGCCCCTCGCCGAGTAAGCAGGCAACGCTATGGCTCGGGATAGTTTGGCTTCTCCCCGATGCCATAAATGACCATAAAGGTCTACGTGCTATCATGATCGGGGTGCGTTCAAATCGACGTCTCATGTTGCTCCATGCCCTCAGCGCACAACTTCGGCACCAAGAATCACTTCTTTCTTGTCGCACACGACTACCTGAACGCGGCTGCACAGCACGCGAAACACGCCGCGGAGCACTTCCAGCAGAATTCTGCCTTCTTTGCTTCGGGGCGCGCCAGTAAGTCCAGTCATGGTTGCTCGTCAGAAGCAGCTGAGCCTTACTGATCCCTGGCTTGGAACCGAGGCGGCGGGAGCGATACTCGGAAATAAGCCCAAGGCCTCCGAGCCCTCTGATGCGTTAGACGATGTTCGAGTCGGTCATTCATGGTCATCGAGGCGGAGGGCGCGGACGAAGTGTGGGAGAGACTCAAGGAAGATGTGCTTTACGCGTCCGGAAAAGTGGTATGGACGGTTGTTTTTCTCACTCGAATGACCAAGACTGATGCACTTACCACGGAAAATGCCAGTGGGACCACGGAAAGATCACGGTGGATCCAATTCACCTCGTTCTCAGGCTGCCGAAAGACAGGTGGATGGGGGGAGCCTTAGAGGCGTCATGGAAAATGGGATACTAAGTCATCGTTTCGACTATGCCAATCTACCGCTCTATATTGCAGCGGAGGCAGTACTATAATACCCATACCATGTCCGCAAAGACAACAACCCGGTCTGGATATGATTAATATTCCAATCCGATCTGAACCGACGACAGGCGGGACTGGGCCGGGAGATCCAGATAGTAGCCAAGGTGAGAAGGCCTGCCGAACAGCGTTGGAAGGGGTGTACTTACTGGACCTAAGGAGCGCGGGCCTATACCACCTGAGGATGAACGGGGTCGGCATCATGACCAGGTTGTTATGGGAACTTGTGGCATAGTACTAAGTCGGAGTGACATCACGCGAGAAGACCGACTCCATATCACTGCGGCGCGGGCAAAGTCGCACGAGCAGCGCGTAGCATAACCTGTGAAAAAGGTGGATATAGGATGCTGAGGGTATTGTCATGGTAGTCGTGATCGCCGTCACTGTCGAGTCGAACTTGGAGTCGGAGCCGCACTGGGACTCGCTGCACCGGGCCGGGCCGCCGAGGAGGATAAGGAGCGTCTAGGTTCCCAAAACGGGATCTCATCCGACACGTCATCACTTGCGATTATCCTTGCCTTCGACCGCGATCGTTCTCCTCTTGGCCTCAAGCTTAAGTCTGCTACTTGGGTCACTGCACTGGCTGATGCGGTGAATGTCTTTTGTCCAGTATGCCTTCAATTCTATGCTTAATTTTGCCTATGTTTAACTTACAGTCTCTCAGTTACCGCGGCTTCCAGTCTGTCTACCAGCTGTATTCAATCTGCTTTCCCCTATCTATCAACGCTGCCATGACCATATGGCACCAGGCCGTCACTTGTGCGATTGGGACGTCCCCGTGGTCAACCTTGAGGCTCATGATCACGTCATAGGTCGGCTCGCGCGTTGCACGGGTGCAACTTTGGCCGGATAACGGTGGTGCAGCATAACGTCGTCCGAAAAGGTTTACTTTGGGCCATATCTGAGGTGAGAGCCAAGTCCGTTTTTGTTACCTGTCCTTGCCCTGGGAGGATTCGAGAGATCTGCTCCCAGAGACGTGTCAAGCTGCGATAAGCAGTGCGTTTCTTCGAAACGTGGTTGCGCTAGCTGCCCCGCCGTTGTGGTTTAGGTGCGAATATTGCAGGTTCGCACAGCCTGCGACGTGGATATTGGCAATACATCGGTGTTCGCAGAACATTGTCCGGGTGGGGTCATGAAAACGTGGGGCCCTGTCTGCCCAACAAGAGCGCCGAGTACGTAACACCATAATACTTCCGTGAACTTCCCGGACTGTTACCTCGCGTTGTTCGGCACTACGTCCCCCCTGACCTTGGATGATCCAGCTAACATGTCAGAGTGCTTTTGGCGTCCAGGTGACTTCTTCGACACGTCTTTGTGAGAATCATCAGTGGGCGATCCGCGACTTTATAGTTGAAGACGATGGACGTGGATCGTTATCACCTGGACTTTCAAATTCAAGGTATGCGCGGTGTCGTTTTTCCGCCATCGCTTTTCGGATTGAGTTTACAGCCATCATTTTCTAGACCTGTTTAGGAGACCTCGCAGGGACTCGGACGGTTGCGAAATATAAATGTCCCGCCATGGCACCACCCCACGAAAATCCTCCTCCGCTCCCGCCACCTTTGATAGGCTTGGTCAACATCCACACCTGACTGCAATGTCCGCCATCCATGTGAGCGCGGATGAGATGTCATCTCTGTGAGTCTGCCGGTTTTGATGCCCATTACGAGAGTTCTGACACCGTTGTGAACTAGCTACACGACCGTATACTGTGTTTACGCGGCTTGTAGTACGGTCTTGCACAATGATACTCGCCTGACTCTCCAATGCTAACTCGGCGCCCCTTAGTGATTCTCGTCTATGACTGGCTCCTGTGCATCGACCAGGAGGTCAGATACATATGGAACTGGGATTCCGGGCTCACTGGCACCTCGCTGGTGTACGCTCTTAGCCGCTATATGTTGCTCATACAGACCTTCCTGGCTGTCGTGACGAATTACCAGATGTCAGACCTGGTACGCAAGTCTGCTACTCCGTCCCGTTCTCCGCTTTGACTGACTGATGTCCATGTAGAGGTACCGCTGCCTCAATTGAACGAACATTGATTTCCGCTTACAACCGCTCCCCTACAATAGCTGTAGGGCGGTGGGATGGACCCAGACCGCTACCGGGATCCTGGGTGCGATCGCGTTTGCAGGTGTGTACGAGCTCCTTTCAAGAATTCCCGGTTTTAAACCAAATCGGTTTCCAGCCTTCTCCGCTTTGCGTGCATACGCGCTGTCCAACAGGAACATGTGGCTGGCTATCGTAATCATCCTGTTGGCGCTACCGCCGACGGTGATTCGCATCGTGAGTCTGTCTGAGTGTTGGTCCTCCATGTCGGTAGTAAACCGTTTTCGGCGGAAGATTCAAGGCATCAATAGTGACTTTCAGAACCTGCCTAGTCCGTTCAATTGCAGCGTCTCGAATTCGCTATCCCCAATGCTCAATCTCAGGTGTGTTCCGCAGTCAACGTTCTTTATGACGACGCTAACGAACGGACGATCATCCTTTCCAGTAGTGTGTAGGATATTAACCCATGGCTTTTCGGTTGTACTCACATCTACTACCTATAGTTACTCTGGTTACGCGGGTATCCCAGCTTGCGGCAGAGCTGCTAGTCGTCGGTATGACCTGGTGGTACACTTACCAGTCGTACCGCATTCGGAAAGATGGCATCAAACTCGGAAAATCTATCAGTTCCCTTCTCGTATACAACGGTGAGTCGTCCGCTGTATCATCGCGTTCCCCGCTAAATGGACGTTCGAACGCGCAGGAAGCATCTATTTCTTGTGCGCTCCACTCTTTCGGTGTTATGACACCCTGCGCTCATGACAAAATGCACAGGTTCCTCGCGAGTTTGTACATAATCGACGTCATCTTCAGCACGGCATCGGTAGGCACTTCGACCGCAGGTCACATATGTTAACGCGTTTTCTCATGCTTCCCTCTAGGTTCCAGACTCCGTCGTGGATGCGGACAGTTTGCTGGAACTATTCTACGACCCGTGAGTCCCCTCCGCGGCCCTCGGTGCTACCCACCTTCGTTTCCTGACGATGCATAACGCTCGCAGCATAACCTCGCTCCTCGTGTGCCACTTCATGCTCTCCCTCCGCCGTTTCGACAGCAGCAGCACCGCGGCCACGACGTATTCCGGGGCGGAATCTCAATCTCGTGAGCACGCAACCTCGTCGGGCGTGCTCCACTTCGCGGCACAGCCCAGCGACACCCTCCCGCACTTCATCGCGTCCTTCGCGCAGCCCGTCCATTTCGACTCGTTCTGGTCCGAGACGGACCCTAACGCGATGCCAGCCGACGACGACTCGGAGTCCGAGTGGCGAGAGATGGATTTGATGGCGGTGGCTCGGAAGACGCAGGGCGGCGGCGAGAGTCCGGTACCGTGATCAGACTGTGGAACACTCGATGCACATAGTAGTTCGTGAGTCGGCTTTTGAGTGGGCGAATCGTTTACTGACTGTTAATCATGTTAGACATTGACGTACTGTTATCTCTAATCCCTGAACGGACCCTTAATCTATCACACATCTTTCGAAACTCTACGTAGAAGGCGGGATAGAGCACCCGTAATCAACCATTCCGCCCTATGGGGGGTAGGCGGCAGCACAGCGTAGGTGCTGTCACCGTCTTTTCCGCGCTTCCCCCAGAGGCAGACAGTCTGGCGATTGCGCACGGAGGGTAGGGCTAGCTGACAACACGTTTCCTCGTGATTTGCGACCTGGATATCTCATTCTAGCTTCTGTTCGAACCGTGGCCAGTGTGTAGGACGAACTGGGAGAGTCACACTCGGTTTATATCGTAAGTTATCTTGCCACTGTATAATATGACGTGTACGCCTTCGGCGACTGACGCTTGTGACAGAACCCAAAGTGCTTCCCCGAGGTAGACGTCGGATTGGCCATCTGCCAGCGTTGAAGAACTACGCTTTCCCTCCGCCCAACGTCCGGCACAGCTGTCTAACAGTGTCTGGTACAGATGCTTTGCACCGCCGAGGCCTTCGTAAAGTTCGCTATGCGCTTTTCGTGCTGCTCACTATATCACCTTGATAGCGTACAGGACGTGGCCGTTCCCACATTGCCTGCTTAAATCGCGAGTCGCTCACGACGCCATTCAAGTTCCCAGTGCCCATCGGCATACCCGTTCACTTTGTTCTGGTCTATTAGGCTCATTGGATCGCAATGGCTTCATTAGCATCTATGGCAGAAGTTCTGTCCTCCTTGTGAGTGGATTTCTTCCCGAATCCCGTTCTCACCTGACCTCCGTATGCCTCTGACAGGTTCACGACCACCTATTGCACAAACACCTCGCTCAGTATGTTGAATGCCGCGTCTTTCTCCGTACATGTGCTGATCCGACTCTCAAAGCTATCCTCTTCTATGACTGGCTGCTCTGCCTTGACCAGGAAATTGTCTGCGTCTGGAAGGCTGGTGGCGTTCTCAACGCAGCGTCGCTCGTGTACGCGCTCAGCCGCTTCCCGTTGATGTTGGGTATGGTCTTCTCCACCGCAACCATTTTTCCGCTGTCCGTGCCGGTAAGCAATCATGTCTGTCGTTTATCAAATGTAGCCACTCACATGCGTCCAGAGGTGAGACTAGCCGGCCTCCCGTGTG
Source organism: Polyporus tsugae (assembly GCA_024305745.1). NCBI lineage: Eukaryota > Fungi > Basidiomycota > Agaricomycetes > Polyporales > Polyporaceae > Polyporus > Polyporus tsugae. The sequence continues at coordinate 1,471,292 of JAHRBS010000005.1, forward strand.
CCCACTACTCTGAGGATCCTCACAACCATGACACACAGTTGTCACTTCGTATTTTGGGCGGAGAACTTCGTGATCTTCCTCTCGCGCTTCGCGATAGGCAGTACGTGTCCCCGGTCATCCAATCTCGTACTCAAATGCCCACTGCGTGCTATGCAGTGTTCTCAGCGTTCCGAGTATACGCGGTATCCGGACGAAAGATCATACCGACGCTCATCGTATCTATTTTATCGATAATCCCAATCATCAATAGCCTGGTGAGTGCTTCGAGGCCAATGCTACTTGCATTTTAATTGGACGTCATCAATAGGTCCTATATATTGGGTTCACCTCCGTGGAGGTCCTCCCGAGCCCTTTCAACTGCAGCGGCATAATCAGGCTTTCTTCACAGTGGTCCTTCAGGTGAGTCCGCATCTATCTCGAACAGAAGCGACTATCTGCTGACAGATCTCCTGCCATGCATAGGAGTAGGTCATGGTTTGTTTAATTGTGGACCCCACTGATACGATATTCTTCAGTTGCCGTGATTACCCGAAGCTCGATCATTGCAGCGGACACCATCGTTATAGCCATCACATGGTTGAACACATACAGAGTACGTAGGCTCGAGAGATCTCACCACCTTGGAGAGACCTTGGGAAGCGTCTTGCTGCGCGATGGTGCGTTGTGGCGAATTCGGCCTGTTTTACTCCCCCGCTCACCCTAAACCACTCGCAGGAAGTCTCTACTTCATGTGAGACGCACGAGGCTCCGCCAGCGAGAACCGCACGCTCATCGGTAAATCCCAGCGTACTGGCGTTGTTGAACGTCTTGCAAGTCATTCTTACCGCGGTCTCCGTAAGTTGCACCACTTTCGTGTCGAGACCTTTCCTTTTTATGGCCTCGTTCTGGACGCACAGCTCGACTCGATAACCAGCAAAGCAAGCTACGTCACGATATTCATCGACCCGTAAGCCGCCAGCCCCTCCATGTCCATTTAATACTTACCATATCCACGAGTTCCCCAGCCTCTCGTCCATCCTCACATCCCGCTTCATCCTCAACCTCCGCCAAGTCGACCACATTGGGACGCCTTCCACTGTAGCTTCGGCCGGAGATGTGCAGTTCGCGGAGCGAGGCTCGAGGAGCACGCTCCCGCGGTTCATCGCGTCCTTTGGCGAGCCGCTTCACACTGCCTCGGCCGGGTCGGAGGTGTTCGGTGAGGTTGGAGACGTAGGGGAAGACTCGGCAAGCGCGGATACTTGATTCCTCGGGAAGGCAAAACGAGGTCGATATGTCGACGTACCGTTGATAATAGGAGTCACATCCCTGAAGCCGGCGGTGGGATATCCATATTAGTATTCTAGGGTTTCCCTCGTGTATTGTGTATTGTATCGTTGCATGACCGTTCTAAGTTACGAGGCGTGTTCTATCACTGTGCGTTGGGTCGATAAAGGCATACACTGGTACAGACTTGGATGAGCAGCGACTTGGACACTCCCCCGGGCCCCGCGGCAGACTCGACCCGAACAATAAAAGAGAATGGGCGTCTAATAGCACGTGGTCAGCGTCACATGGTGCGCATCTCCGTCGCGTCGCGTCCTGACGCTCCTTTGACCCCGACCACGACCATTGTTTCCCCTCCTCACCACATCCCGCCATGCGCACACGACGGCGACCCGTCTTGCAAGACAAGACTCCAGGAAACACACCCCAGAAACCGAAGGCGAAGGCTACTCGCGCCGCGAAACCTGAACTCGTCCCGGTGGTGGAGATCAAGGCGAGAGTGCGCCGGAGCAAGAGAGGGAAGCATGCAGAGGCGGATGAGCCTGCAGACGTCGACGATGCTGGTGAGCACCCCAATAGTCACTCGTACTGGACGCGTCATAGACGTGTTCGACACCGCGAAGCTCCTGCCGCAGTTGCACAAGACGTTCCGCCGCCCCCGAAGCGAGGGCGAGGACGGCCTCGGAAGGTCGCACCCACGAAGGCTCCAAGTCGTAAGTTCTATATGCTACCACTTCCGCTTTCCCTATCACTGACATCTGTATAGCCCCCGCACCTTCGTCTCCAGAAATAAATGTCGTTCTTCCTGTTGCAGAGGATGTCGCTTCAGGTGAGTTTGCCATCATTTTCCTTTTTATGTTTGTTTCTGGTCTGCGGTCGTGGCAGTTATCCTGGCCAGAGAGACGAAGCCGCTCGACGTTCCCGTCGTCGGGAGAGTTAAAGCAGCCTTAGACTGTCACGATTGCTCGCGTGGAGCATCTCACCTATGATGGACCTAACCGCTATGAAGCCCGGTGGCCGCGGCGAGTGGCGTGCATCCGCCAGTCGACCAGAATCTCACTCTCTGTACACAACACACACGCGCAATGGATGCAGTAAAACTCAAGTATGCGAAACAACGAGGTCCAGCTCAGTTGGGGCGCCAGTATATTTCACGACCACCTCAGCTTGTGATTCCGCGCCCTTTTTGCACATCGTTCTGATAAGCTTCGAGTCTCCTACAGTTTCTGACACGGATGCTTCACAGATCACAGTGCGGAAGAAGACGATGGCGATGAGAACGCTCCACCTCTTCCTTCCCCTGTATCTCCGACCATTGAACGACAAGCGGCTCGCCCTCGAATCCCTCGTGCAGTACGCCATGTACCGCTTGGTTCCCTGCCTCCCTCTTCATTCCCTGTGAGCGTACGTCCGAGTACACCGGAATCCGTGCCCATCGCCGATGACGACAGCACGGCGTCCGAAGCCGCCAGGGCGATCCTCCACACTCCATCTCCCGCACGCATCGTTCGCGCTCCGATTCCAGTGGAATCCACCCCGTTAGGGCGTCTCCCGACCCTTGAAGCGTCCTTGCGACCCAGCGCTGAGCGTGGCCGGCACGTACACAGTATTCGCAGGTGGAATGCGGTTGTATCGCGAGCATATTCCCCCCTACCGCCGTCTTCTCCTCCCGCCCCTTCGCCGCCAACCCAGGTTCCTATCGCGACAAGCTCACAGCCGCGCTATCAGGCAGACTTTTCCGACGAGCCAGATGAGAACCAGCCTGCTCACGGTCCCATTTACGTCAAGAGGAACACACCTCCAAGTGACGACGACCTTTTCGGCCTACTGGCTGCTGAGAAGAAGCTGAAGACCATTCGCCAACGGCGGACCGCGGTCGAATCGTCGCGTGCTCCTGGAGGCACTCGCGCACCCCTCGGCATGCTTGCACTCGACGAGGTCCCCTCGGTGGCTGTGTCCATTCCCGATCGTCTGCCTACGCCCATCCCGTCCGACGATGATCACAACATCGACGACCTGTACTTGGACGTCGATCCTGTCCGCCCCGGTCCGTCTCACCTTGACGACTTGGAGGACCTGGAGGACGAGGACAAGGAGAACGTTGCGATAGAAGACTACGACCTGAACGAGGACAAGGAGAACATGCGCCCGCCACACCTCGTCTTTGACGACCTCAAGGAGAACGACGCACCCCTTGATGGCTCGGGCTCTGAGCCCGACGGTGCGGTCGACGAGAACGAGAACGAGAACGAGAACGAGAACGAGAACGAGAACGAGAACGAGAACGAGAACGAGAACGAGAACGAGAACTCGATCGCCCCGATCCTGCTTGCGTCGGTGAGGAAGACGGGGCTGGACCAGCTCCTCGAGTCGCCATCGTCGTCCTCGGGGAGCCCGACGCACGCGCTGCGCACCCCGCACAAGCACCGCAGCGCGCACCACCGCTCGCCGCTGCCCACGCCGCACTTCTCCGATGCGGGCCTGTCGGACGAGCCAGGCATGATGGGGTCCGACGAGCGCGACGACTCGCCGAGTCCCGTCAAGAAGCCGTCTGTCGTACGCGCCGCCGTTGTGAAGGGCAGAGCTGTCGCCGCTGCGCAAGACAAGGGCAAGGGCAAGGAGAAGGCGGGCCCTTCGAAGCCTCGTCAGCCACTGGCGACACTTGAGTACGAGGATCCGTACGCGGAGCCGCCGAAGATCGCGGGGAAGAAGCGCACGCGGGCACAAGAGAAGGAGAGCGAGGAGGACTCGGATCCGAAGGCGGCCGTGCGGAGGCTGGAGGCGCTGTTGCCCAAGAGGCCGAAGAAGAAGGCACGGGCAGGGGAGGCCAGCGGGACTCGGGCGGAGGCGGTGAAGAAGGGGAAGGGGAAGGGGAGAGAGAATGTGCCGGAGAGCACGGAGAGCGGGCCGGGGAGCGAGGACGAAGATGACAGCGCAGGAAGCGACTCGTCCCCGCCAAAGCCTCCCGCTCGAGCGGCGCGTGGGAGGGGGAGGGGACGGGGGAGGGGAACTGGCAGAGGGAGGGGGAGGGGGAGGGCTGGTGCTCCAGCTGCGAATGGACGTGCGGTTGCGGCTAAGCCTGCTTCGAGGGGCCGGTCGACGTCGCGGGGCAGGCCTCCCGCGTCCAAGGACAAGGGCAAGAAGAGGGCGATTGAGGAAGTAGATCCTGACGAGGACGAGGTGCGCAATGATTAAATCATCCTGCGATCCGTCAATGCGGAGGCTGACGGGCTCGTGACGGTATTGCAGGAGAGAGCGCGGAAACGCCAGGAGCGGATGGAGTACTTCAAGAAGCTCCAGGAGTACAGCCTGGAGAAGGAGGACGTCTACGTAATCTGAGCGGCTTGGTTATGGCCACTCAGCTGCGATTGTTTCAGTTATAATCTTCTTGATTGGGTCGTGCTCTCGTTGCTTGCTGTCCATTGCGCTTTCTCGCTGACGTCGACGTCCTTCGCCATTCTGTATCATAGTCAGCGCCCCGAGGCCTCCACCGTCACCCCTCTCTACCATTGCTGCCCGCTGCTCCCACCGCTTGTATTCCAGCTCATTCTGACACCGCTTCTCGGGGTCACAGTTTATTCTCTATGTAATCGCCGACCAACGCTCGGTTCTCTTAACGGACGCCAGTTCGTCTATGATTCTTTTGTCGGCACGATACGGTACTATAGGATACCTCAATGTGAGGCAACGATTTTGGTTATGATTCTATTTGTATATGTAGCCCTATGGCTTTGTCTACTCGCAGCCTTGTTATACCGTATTCATCTGCCTGAAAAGACGTGCGTGTGCGCATTCCTTAGAAAACGCGATGATCCTCTTGCCTCACGAAATCGGAGATCTAAAGACGAGATGAGTGCTTTCTCCCGCTGGGTCAGTGAGGCAGCGTAGTGCTGGATCCAAATATATCCAAACGATGTATCTGGTGTGCAGAGGTTGCTTGTTTTATATACGTATACGAGATGTTTTCTACCGCGGCCTGACGTCTGTAAGAAGTGGACTGAGTCTGAGGCAACGCTGTGTGTATCATCTGCGACGCGGAGTGTTCCCGGACGCTTGCACGTGAGCGTTCCTCGAATCTTGAGGGATATATAGGCGGGAAGGACCGGCGACCGGCGTGTCGCGACTCGGGCGGGAAATACGGGATGTCGTTTGTTGACTGGGAGGGAGCGGCGCACCCCGGGGTTCGCGCCGACCGGTGCTCTTCCCCGTGAGTCCAACGTCCTCGCGGGGCGGAAACGCAACGTTCCGCCGGTCTTTCATATCGCCATACACCATCCCCTCGAGCTCGATGTGGATGACCAAGGTGTGCTCGGGATTCAGCTTGCAGCGCGAGAACGACAGCCGGACGGTCCGCTCGGAGTCTCCGAAGTCCTTCGTCCAGCGCGGCCACGCATTGACATGGTCCTCGAGACAATTGTGCGAGAGGATGTCGGCCAAGTCCAATTCGAACGCGAACCGCGGGAACACCTTCGCCCAGTGCGCCGGCCGTCCTGGAGAGCGCACGCACGTCCCGAACAAGAGCTCGACGCACTCGTTGCTGTCGATGTCCTCGAACGCCACGCTCACGCGGAGCGGCATCCCGTTGACGGCGTCGTTTTGGATGCTCATCGGGTGCATCTCCATGCCAATCAGCGACAGCCTGCCGAGGAGCCAGTGCGGGAGGCGGAAGGGCGGGGCGGGAGCGATGGAATGCAGGGCGAAGCAGCGGCTCGGCGCGGTGTCCTTCCTGATGGGCGGCGGGGTGTCGGCGATGAAGATGTCGCGCCACTGGGCCGTCACCACCATCCCGTTAAGACGCAGATTGTAGAGGTCGTTTCCGAGGGAGATGAGGCGCTTGAAGCCACCGACCCTGAACATGCACCCGGTGTGGTACTTCTTTCGCGACGGATCCTGGAGAAGATCGTCGAACTGGCGGAGGAGGAGGCCGATGTGTTCGCGACCTGTGTCGCACAGGAGGACCGCAATGGTGAGCCCGCCCGACTCGATGATGGGGAAATGGCATTCAAATCCGTAGCTTGTAGATGAAAACCGAGGTAGTTCTTGACGACCAAATGGGCCAAACTCTCTCTCGAAGCGACTTCTGGGATCTGTTGCACGCTAAGGACCACGTTTCGTTAACTACAACATAGTATCATTTGAAGACGACTACTTACCTGCTCCGTTGTCCATTGCTCGTCGAGATATGGCTGCAATGGATTCTTTGTGGAGGGCGTATAACGCACATGATGATGCGGCTCGGTGAAGCTCGTCGGCGAAGAGGCGAGGAGGTAGATGTCGTTCATTGAGGATAGGAATCTGTCGTAGGATAAAACCTTGTACATCTCTGGTAGTACCGGGTCGTCGGCTCTAGTAGAGGACTCCAACTCACAACCCCAAGCGAACAGGCTCGTGTCGAACGACTGCTTCACGATCTCGTGCTGGAGGCGAAGGAACGCCTGACGACCCTCCCCGTAGATCGTAGGCATGTTGACGTTGAAGAGGCCCATCAGGCAGTACGCCTCATCCTCCACACGGGTCGTGTTCCGCTTCGACGCCCATGACATGCGCTCTGCAACGCACACTGCCGAGTAGTGCTCCTCGCGCGTCAGCACTTGCGACGATACGCCGGTGACCTGTTCAAGGAGCGGCGCGAGCTCCACCTTGTTCCCTATGATCTCCCAGTCTCGCGATAGAAAGATGACGAAGAAGGGGGCGAGGAGCTCCTGCAGCGTCCATCCACGCGTGTGCCACCGCGCCGTCCTGAACATCGAATCCGGCGCTCTCAGGTCGTCGGAACTGTCGACGTCGTGCAGATATGCATAGCACACCTCTGCGAGAGAATACCAGTGGAACATCGAGTTGATCGCCCCCGATAGTTCGGTGCTGCTCGTCTTGTCGATGCAGCACGTGTCGTTCCACACCCACCGGTACCCGTGGCGTTCCGCGAGGAGGCAGCACTCGCGGACCTTCGAGGTCGCAAGGTCTCGAGGGTTTGCGCCAGTTTCCTTGCACCGCTCGCGGAGGGCTTGTATCTCTTGGAACGTCTGCTCGTTGTCGCTCCAAGTGTGGGATAGGATCGCGTAACCACCGATGACCGCTTCCGGGCTACGGAAGAAGTGGAGTTCGGCGCGATCGGTGCTTAACAACCACATTGCGTTGTTCTGGAACGGATCATCAGGAAAGCTGAACCGACGGATAGCTGAGGAGCACCCGACTCACTGTTCAGCTCACCTACAGTGGGGTGGAAAGCAGAGGGAGAGGGGGAGAATGAGGGGTGCGATGTAGGGATTTATACTTGGGGGCCTGATACGCTGACCTATCATATTTGAACTGTCGTGGGATTTCGAAGGACACCTGGCCGGTGGCATTGCAGCACATGACAAAGTTCCCGAAAGCATACAGAATCATTGACAGCATGTCATTCTCAGAACTGAATCGTTAAACTGAGGGGAAGTATACACCGATCATACTTGAAATCAGTTCTGTGATTCAATATTTGTCAAAGTTACGAAGTGGCACCTACTGTACCAATGGCTTTTATACCGTGTCATCCATGGAATGTCGCACACCTCCGAAGTTGTAGATAAGGCGATCGTCGTGCTCTTCGAATTGTCGGGCCATCGCGTAGCATCTCGCTCATGTCTCCTATCGGGTCTCGTGACGGCTATACATACATTGGAATGTCAATGCATATCTTCCTCATGATATTAACAGCCGTCGTCACCTTCCTCCATCATCAAATTGCGCAAGGCATCGACCACTTCATCCTTGTGCTCGAAACTCGAAGACCCGCTCCCAGAAAGTCCTACAGGATCGTTATCTGCACCAACACTGAACATCGAGTGATGCCATGTGCGATCCTTAGAGAGGTACCCGGAAGACGTATCGCCGTACGGAAGAGGTCTGCGGTAGCCTCGAGGTCGAGACCGTCAAAGTCGTTGGACGCGGGATACCGTGGTCGGTGGCGTTCGTTCCCTTCGGTGAGCAAGCTGTAGTTGAGCGTGAGCGTTAAGCATCCTGGCCACGTTGTCCTACCAAGCTCAATCTCCCGTTGTAGAGGGGAAGTACGACGTACCAGCATTGCCTGAACGTTCATGCCGCCCGGTTCCGTTGCGAAGCACTGCAGATTTCCAGCTTCAACGTCTGTGGCTGATGTGCAGAGGGATCCTCAGGACGGCAGCCATCGAGTCGCCTTCAAACATCGCCACGCCAACAACGGTGATCGCGAGACCAGTGAATCGAACGCCCTCGAGAACGACTCGAGCTACTAGGTCGTCCAGTGAGAAGGCGCCGGTGAGTCGGAGCCTAGGAACATGACATGCTGGCCCCAGCAGGAACAGATCGGCGACGCCCCCGACGAGTTCTTTGAGGTGCTCCTACGTCCCTCCGTGTCTCTCCTGGCTCGCCCTGTTCGAGGTGCGGTAAAGCGTGGCCTGGAAGAACTCCACGGGGCCAACGAATTCTCCGGCTGGGTAGCCGCGGACGAAGGTGAAAGAGAAGTGGACCAGATTGGGGAATACGCTGGCATATGCGAGAGTCTTGGGGGTCCAGATGCCGTCATAGGTCACGCTGACCCTACGGACGGAGGGGTAGACGATGTCGTACATGACGTGCTCGAGGGCCATGGCCACATTGGAGGCCGTAATAACCTCGAGCGTGTCTGATAGATTCGCGAGAAGAACGATAGGGTTCCGGCGTTGCGCATCTTCCGAATTATGTCAGGTAGTAAGAGGCGTGAAACCGATGGATATCGTCCTGAGGGGCGAGCGGATCGCGGTGATCAGGCTGCACGCCCGTTGGTCGCACTCGTCGATCGTGAGGTGCCGAAGCGTCGTCAATGCGGAGAAAGTTATGACCAACGGAGTGGCATCAGCAGTCCCCGCTGGGTGCGGATGTGTTGGTGTCGACTTGAGCATCACGTCCGTCTCGCGTAGGGTCAGCGATTCGAGAGCCAACAAAGGATGTGAGATCAGTCCTGGAGCGCGTCCACCCCCCGCGGCGGTAATTCCCCACTTGCAATCTCGAGGGCGCGGAGGTATGGGAACCTAGTGGCTGAATTCGCATATAGGAACTGCACGAAGGAGATGATGCTGCTTCCGGTGGTGAGCGACACCTCGCCATCCAACAGGGATCTCGCTCCGCCCTGGCGGAGGGCGTGACATGTCCGAGTCATCCTCCCAATGGTTGGTAGGGGGGAAATATCCATGATAAGAAGCAGGATATCGATTGGCAGAGCTTGAATAGACATGATTGCAATGCTCTTCGTCGTACCGTTCAGCATGAGAAGTCAAGAGACGTATCAGCGAGTTACCAGTTGCGCACATCAGTGAACATACTCACTCACACGTACTAGATATCAGCACTGATTCAGGAGAATGAAAAGTGCTTCCTGCTTCTGGGACCCTGCAGATGGACGTAGAGCGATGAGCAAGGGAGGAGTCGAGAACTCCGACGTGATTGGATCGGCAGTAGCCGAATAGGACGTACGCGCGTCAGATTGATCTTCACTGTCTCTCCGATCGCAATTTGTCGCTTCTACTCGACCCCTACTTGCACAAATACTACGGAAACAGAGCACACTTCACCATCTATCATACACACATCGGAATGTAGACCTCCTTCCTGACAGACATCACCAACCGTCGTCCTCTTTCTCCGCCATTAAGTGGCCTACTACTACGTCGCCGGGCTCGAAGACTCTTGGCGCCCTGAATCGAATGTCATGGAGCAGTTTAAACCCCCCAAACAGCCACACTGTTGAGCCTAGCTTCGTATCCCGTGCGATCCGTCGGAAGGTGCTCGACAACATCCGTCGCTAACGAAGGGATCGCCGCACGGAAGAGCGTCCGGGTCTCCACGAGGTCGAGACCCTCAACGTCTCTCTCTCTACAGGACAGAACCAGTCGTATCGAGATCGATACGATTCGTCTGCTGGGGTAAGGAGGCCATAGTTGAGGGTGGGAGTGAGGTGGTGGAGCGGGGGGGGGGCGAGCGTCGTGGCCACGTCGTTCTATCGGAGGATGATCAGCGCGGTTCTTCTCCCATTTTCGAGTTCAGAGGATTACGTCAAAACGTACCAACACTGTCTGAATGTCTATGTCGCCTTCGGACGGGGAGAAGCAGAGCTCCACCTCCAGTCTTCGCAGCTGCTGAGCGGAGGGCTCCCTGAACACGGTACCCAGGGCGTCGTCGAAGGTTGGCGCGCCGGCGATGGTGATTGCGAGCGCGACGGGTCGAGTGTCCTCCAGGACGGTTTTGACGTGTTCGTATTCTTGTGGCTTTGACAGTATCGACCCGGCGAGTCGCAGCTTCGGGACATGGCATGTTATCCCCAGCGCGAGGATGTCGGCGACGCTCCCTTCCAGTTCTTCGAGGTTCTTCCATGTCTGTCTGGGAATGTGATTCTCCTGGATCTCACGATTCCAAAGCCGGAGGTGTAGTGCCCTCTGTAAACGGGGGGAAGTATCATATCCCACTCGAGAGCTGCCGCCAGCGGGGGTGAGAGAGAGGTGTGTCAGACTGGGAAAGGCGGCGACATATGTGATGGTCCGGGGGGGTAAGAGGTCGCTGAACGTTGCGTTGATCGTGCGAACCAAAGGGTACACGGTATCGTATACGTCCGGCCCTGGAAGCATAGCGAAGTGCGAGCCCAAAATTTCTTCGAGTGTGGCTGAATGGTTAGCGAGAAGGACGATAGGATTCCGATTTTGAAGCTCGTCCACACGAAGCGAGCGGCCGAGAGGATTGTCTTCAGAGGTGAGCGGAACGTCCTGATGAGGCTACAGGCCCAACGACCGCAATGACCATGAACGGTGAGGTGTCGGATCGTCGTTAGCCCTGCGATAGCGGCGATAAGGGGAGGCTGGTTGAATGCATCGTAGACGACGTCTGAAGAAGATGACGGTGTTGACTTGAGCATCGAGTCCGCCTCCGAGTCTTGCAGCGTCAGCGAGTCGAGAGCCAGCAAAGGATGCGAGAATAGCTGTAGAAGCGCGACCACCGCCGGTGGCGGGATTTCCCCGCATGCGAGCTCGAGGGTGCGGAGGAACTGGAATCGATTGGCTGCATCCGCGTTTAAGAACTGCAAGAAGGAGACGATGCTGTCTCTGGTCGTGAGCAACAACCCGCCGTCCAGGAGGAACCTCGCCCCGCCCTTGCGAAGCGTGTGGCACATCCGCATCATCTTCGCGGCCGTCGGTCGCGGGGATACCTCCAGGATCAGCAGGAGGATGTCGAACGGTAACGTTTGACGACCCATGATTGCCAGAAATTTCGAGGTAGCAGCTGAACAGACGTCTTCTACTGGCAATAGAGGTGCACAAGAGAGGCCGAGGCTATGTCAGAGGTCGAGTCTGCGGTGATGAGAGGCTCAGGCTACAGCTGCAGAAGCTGCAGCGCCGCCAAAGTCGGACCTCTTAGACGCCCGAGGATTGCGCCGCGGCCGAATCCCGACGGTGACGTTCGCCGCCGACGCCGACAACGATGCTCGGCTCGCACTCCGCGTGCGCATCCTCGTTACCCCAACACTCAGGCCAGCCATTGCGCCTCAAGGCCTCACGTCTCAAGCCCGCCCAGGCTGACACACACCAAATTGAACCCATCGCCAAGTCAATATAGAGCCGCTTCCCCCCTCGAACGTGCAGGAGTCGGGAATGAGCACGTCCTCATTCCGCAAGATCGCCGCTCTCGCGCTCCCGGAGAAGAAGCCCCTGGGCATTGCGATCGGTCTACTCATCGTATCGAGCACGGTGTCGATGAGCGTACCGTTTACGATTGGGAAACTCATTGATTATTTCTCGAGTGTAAACCCGGTACGTTCGTCCCCGTCTTTGGCATTGTGAAATCCAAGACTATATCCATGCTTATGCACGGAATTCAGGAAACCCCGTTCGGCTTGTCGCTGGGTCAAGCCTCAGCGGTGCCCCTTCTCCTGTTTACGGCCGGCGCGACTGCGAATGCAGGGCGTACAATCCTTATGTGTCTAGCGGGTACATGTCTGTCACACTCTATTCTACGGTCGGTTCCGTTGCGCACAGGAACGCAACTCATACCGGTGCATAAACCTCCGCCTGAGAGACCAACGCTCTTCAAGCTTCAAGGCGCGTGCACAGGTTCTTAAATCACCAATGACGACTGACAGGAAGCATAGAGCGCTACGATCTGCCCCCTGTAAGTATCCTTGATCTGATTGTGGACTTTGTCAAGCCAGACACCGTCTGCGCTCGCATCGTCGTCACTAACAGACGTTGACCCGCCTAACCAATCTGTGGTATGCTCCTCAGCTGGCAGATTTCCGCCTTGATCGTGTCTATTGGACATCCGGCGCACGATAGTCCAAGCTTTCTGGAGAATCGATTCCACGACGAGGGGTTGCGCGTCTGAAGGAATGGGGGGGGGCAGTGTCGATAGGACATTATGCGTAGGTAAGCTGGCTTCTGTGTGCGGCAAACGGTGTTTTTACTGACAAATCTTCCATTCCATCCGGAGTATGGCACGTTGAAGAAGATAGAGTTCGTAGCCATCATTGTATGCGCCCGTTTTATCCGACCTCGCGGGGACGCGGGCAGATGCAAAATATGAGTGTCCTGCTCAAGCACTACATCACAGGAATCCCCTTCCAATCCCGCCCCCCCCTTAACAGTTCTCATTCACATCCACGCCTGTCAAAATGTCTGCTCCTCGTGTCACTACGCAGGAGATGTCAAATCTGTAAGTCTAGCAACAGCTTTGATGCCCGTACTGTGAGTTCTAATACCGTCATGAACTTTTGCATAACAGCTACACGAACGTATACTGCGTTTATGCTGCTTGTGGTACTGTTTCCCACAATATTCGCCTAATTGTCCGACACTAACGTATGCCCTTAGCGATTCTGATCTACGACTGGCTCCTGTGCCTTGGCCAGGAGGTCAGATTCATATGGAACTGGCACTCTAAAGTCACTGGCTCCTCGCTGGTATATGCCCTTAGCCGCTATGCGGTGCTCATACAGAGTCTCCTGATTGTTGCGACGAACTATCCAATGTCGGACCTAGTACGCCATCTTGCTATGACTCTCCCTTTCGATGAACTCATGTTGTGGATGTAGAGGTAACAGATGGTCATTGATTTAGTGGGTGTTGGCCGATGCTTACACCCACTCCTCCACAATAGCTGTACAGCAAATGTATGGGCCCAGAACGTCGCGGCGATACTGGGCGGGATCGCATTCAGCGGTGTGTCTGAGTCTGTTCTAAAAACACTTGTATACTGAACCGAACTGGTTTCCAGCCTTCTCTGCCATGCGTGCATATGCGCTGTCGAACAGGAACGTATGGTTGACGACCATAATCATCCTTTTGGCGCTACCACCAGCGGCAATCCTCATCGTGAGTCTCGGACATCGCTCTTGGTTGTGGTTGGTCACCCATTTTCCGGGAAAGCTTGAATGCCTCTACGAAACTCCTACAAATCTACCCAGTCCATTCAATTGCAGCTGGTCAGCCCCCCTGGCTCCGACGCTCTCGCTCGCGTGCGTTCAGCAGCCATCATTCTGTTTGACGACACTAACGGACCGGCAATCGCTCTTTCCAGTCGTGTGTAGGATATTAATCCATCATGGCTCCGTGGTGCTCACTTCTGTCACGTATAGTTACTGTTGTTATGCGGGCATCGCAGTTTACAGCAGAGCTGCTTGTTGTCGGTATCACCTGGTGGTACAGCTACCAGTCGTATCGCATTCGGAAAGGCGTCAACCTCGGGAAAACTGTCAGTTCTTTCTTCATTTACAATGGTGAGTCGCCTCATGGACCATCACGTTCAAGTTCCTAGCTGACATGATGTACAACTAGGAAGCCTCTATTTCCTGTGCGCTTCGCTCCGTATGACACTTTGATTCCCCGGCCTCATTGCAAAATTTGCAGATTTCTTGCGACCCTGTACATTCTCGGCATCATCTTCGGCACGGCGTCGGTGCGTCCTTCAACTGCAGGTCACATACATCGCTACGTTTCCTCATACTTCGCTCCAGGTACCGCCCGCGGTCTTGAATGCGGGCAACCTCCTAGCCGCCGTATTCTATGACCCGTAAGTCCCCTCCGCTACCCACCGTCTTGTTTCCTGACAAATCATGATGGTTACAGCATAACTTCTATCCTCGTGTGCCACTTCATGCTCTCAGTTCGCCAATTCGATAGCAACATCGCATCGGCGACTTATTCGGGAACAGGATCTCAACCTCTAGAACACATGGTCTCGACGGCAGATGTGCTTCAGTTCACGGCACGGCCTAGCAACAGTCTCCCTGCCTTCATCGCATCCTTCGCTCAGCCCGTTCACGTTGACTCGTCCCTGTCCGGCGAGACGGACACTGACGAAATTGTCGATGATGGATCCGAATGGCGAGAAATGGATGTGCTGGTGTCGACTCAGGAGATACCAGCCCGCCAGACTCGGAGTCTGGCCGCCGATCAACCCTCGGATTTGGAACATTCCGCGTAGTTCGTGGGCAAGCATTTATGTAGGTCCGACCGTCCGAGTCGGCGATGATAGCTGACGCAACTGTCTAATATTGTCCAAAACCTAGATCCTTAGCACTTCGGAGGTCAACATAAAGGTCGTCTCGACTCTCGCGTATTGATCTGTCAGATTTTGTCAGAGGTATCACTCTTGGATAGCATAGAGGAAGCATCTGGCTTGAAATGTTCAGTATCTTCGGCCGCAATGATCTCGCGCAAATCGCACAACCCATCCTTCTCCAATTCAAGTGAACATTCAAGATAAGGTGTCTCTACATGACTAGTCTATGTACAATACGTACGGCGACACTCGATGATTGCATGCTGGCTGAAAATTGCGGCCGAAACCTCTCGGTTGTGACCCCTTGAGCTACGTACTTTGCAATCTGTCTGAGCAAAATAACTCTTCACCGCTACATCTTCATTGCCCCCAGGCTGGATTGAACAACCGACCTCACCATTACGAGTGGCGCGCTCTACCACTGAGCTATAAGGGCATTGCCATGCCCACTTTTTATGTGGATATGATAGACTGAAGGGCAGAAAAAGCTAAGTTAGGCTGTTCTTACCGGAAGCGTGGACTAGCCCCTTGCTTGAATCCCTCCCAGCTAGAACATCTCGTCCATGCCAATATTACATGCGTTTCCAACGCACCACCGAAGCCCGCGATCGTCCCAATGTCAGGAATGGACCGGCATCCGGGTAGCTCGAAAAGCGGTATCTGATCATCCGAGGACCACACGAGCACGCCAGCAGTCACCAGTGTCGCAAAATTGACAGTCGTGCCACCCCTCCTTGTGAGTCTCCACCGCAAATGCATGTCTTGTACGATCCATGAGCCCCCACCCCGACGGCGCGAGTCCGACTACAGTCCGAGCCCGACGTTACAGTGTGTAGGGCGCGGCACTGTGCCTCGCTTTGTCATATTTTTTTTGTTCCGCTGGGGCTCGGGGGTCCACTTGCTCCGTCCGACTGGCGACAAAACACGTTTTTCCCGACGAGACTCGTACGGTGCCTGCTCTGCCCTGCCCTGGCAATCAGTACTCGTGCGCATCTGATACCTTGTCATCGTTTTGACAGGACGTACATATAACACCCACCAAGGAGGAAGGACCGCCGCCTAACTCGAACCCCGCATTCGGTATTGCTACTTACGCCATGCTCAGATCGCCGAAACGCATCCAACGCCCGACAGGGCTTCTCGACTTTCCTCTCCGACCCTACCCTTTTCGCGCCTGTGCTCAACGATGGATGAGTGCAAGACCGGAGAAACGTCCCGGAGATGATGCTAATGGTGAGCATTCTTCCTTCTTTGAGCGTTCTTCCTTCTCGTTCTTCTTCGCCTTGGGAGCCGTTGGAGCGGATGCGAATATGCATGCATAGCTTCCACGCCTCGTGGAGCCATGCAAGCACGAGGCTATTCAACGTCCCTACTCGCGCGCTTTGAAGGATACCTCACTCTCCCTTCGCGCGAAAGACTTGAGGGCTGAAGATACATTTCTGCGTCGTCGCCGACAGAGGAAAGTTTGTGGAGGCTTACCCATACAGGAATCACGCCCTGATTTACTGCATGAAAAGAGTTTGTGCGCGGGCTTGCTTTCTCATCATCGCGGTGTGTGGGAATGCCCGCACGCATATAGCCAGCATGTCCTTCGAGAGCTCGCCTCGGGCCCGTCGCGATGGTGCACGAAAGGACTCGACCGACCCTTCTTTATCCGTAGAGACTGCGAAGAGGCCGGGGCTTCTGGGTACTCTCAGCACCGAGCAGGTAGCTGCTAGAGACGGAGGCGAAATGAAACCACCAATCCGGCGTAACCGATGACTATCGACTAGTTGTATGGGCGGCGACCCTACCACGTTCCTACTCAATTTCTTCTTCCGTTATCGTAAACATCTTGACTTAACCCTTCGCCTCCTCCGCAGGCCCCGCATTGCCACGCAAAAAGGTGACAATCGCGCACCTCCATGCCCTCCGCGCGGCCCGCACGCCTATTACGATGCTCACCGCGTACGACTACCCCAGCGGGCGTGCCTGCGAAGCACACGGTATCGACATCACCCTCGTCGGCGATTCACTCGCCCAGGTCTGCCTCGGCTACGACTCCACCACGCGCCTCACGCTCGACGAGCTCCTTCACCACACCCGCGCCGTCGCGCGGGGCTCCAAAACGCCGCTCCTCGTCGCGGACATGCCGTTCGGGACGTACCTCGCCAGCCCGGAGGACGCGGTGAGGAACGCGGTGCGCATCATGCGCGAAGGGGGCGCCGAGGGCGTCAAGCTCGAGGGCGGGCTCGAGATCGTCGAGACCGTGCGGAAGCTCACGAGCGTCGGGATCCCCGTCATGGCGCACATCGGACTCCTGCCTCAGCGGCACGTCGCGCTCTCGGGGTACAGGTCGCAGGGGCGCGACGCCGAGTCCGCGCTGAACGTCCTCCGGAGCGCGCTTGCGCTCGAGGAGGCTGGTGCGTTCGCAGCGGTGATCGAGGCGGTTCCCCACGTCCTTGGCACGTACATCTCCCAGCGGCTCACGCGCATGGCGACGATCGGGATCGGGGCGGGCTCGGGGACGGACGGGCAGGTGCTCGTGTGGGACGACATGCTGGGGACGTGGCACGGGCACCAGGCGAAGTTTGTGAGGCGGTTCGCGCAGGTCGACCAGGAGGTCGAGCGGGGCGTGCGGGCGTACGCGGACGCGGTGAGGGAGAGGAGCTTCCCCGGACCACAGGAGAGCTACGAGATGCCGAAGGCGCAGTGGGAGAAGTTTGAACAGCTCGCGGAGGACGTCGTTGGGAAAGCGTAGATTACTAGGGGGACGCCAGAGCGGATGTTGTGGACACGATTTGAAGGACATCCGGGTATCTTTCAGAACGTACAATCCATACCTCTACGTATCCTTATATTTGTATGTACTTATGTGCTCGGGCGCGCTATCATCCTATCCTCGAGGGACCCCTGGCCCACTTTTCAGAAAAGGTGTTCATGCCTGCGTAGTTTTTCGAACTTAGTTATCTGTATTCCTGCTTCCATGATTTTAGATCTCGTCAAGCCAACAGATCGCAAGCCGTAAATATCCCTGAAGTCTATTTTAATGAACTACAGCAAGTCTGCTGACATTTCCCACACCGCCCCCTCTGACGAGAACACGATGAACAGGAAACGGGGAAAATGGAGAGTAGGAAAGTGTTCGAGATGGGTGAGGTGGTCGGATCCGCCCCTGCTGCAGGCTTCAGACCCATCTTCCCGACATTCGCCTCTCGGGATGCACTGCGCTTCGACGTCCAACCGCAGCTCTATGAGCACGTTTGGAGAGGGCTACGAGGCGTCCACCCGGGAATGCAGCCCATTCCCAGCCTCTTCGACGAAGAGGGTAGGGGATCAGGTCGAAGGCCGTTTGCCGTCATCCATGAAGCCTTGGAGAGGAGATCCTTGAAGGGAACTCGGAACCGGAGGTCTGGACTTGCACTCCCGGTGAGGAGACAACAGAAGCGGCCTAGGGCCGCCGGACCGGAAAGCGATCGTCCACCTCGTCGAGGAAGCCGAAATCCATGAAGTCCCGTGGATGGACAGCCTTCAAGACGCCGCACCCCGTCCAACACCAGGTGTGTTGGAAGTGTGGTTGGTAGTACGGGGCTCGGAACGAGTCCCCATCCTGCATGCTGGTAGACGTCGCTGGAACAGAAGGCAAACCGGCCCATTGGGCGAACCTGAGGGGTGGAGGGACATCGGGCGCGCTCTTCCATACTGATCGCCGACCCAGGTTTGTAGCAGTTCGCCGTCGATCGATACCACCGCTTGGCTGACGGTGTCGATGGATACGTCGACAGACTTCCAGCTGCTAGAGATCGGAGACTGTGGAGTCGCGGGGAGACTACCAGGGGAAACGTGAGTCTAAAAATCAAAATCAGAAACTAGAATTATAACGGCAGAAAGCTAGGAGGAACTGCTCACCTTGCACTTCCGCAGTGGCAGACCAGTGCATCTGCAGGGTTGGTGTATTTTCGCGATGTCGAACGATACTCCTCGACATGGTGGAAGAACATGTCCACGCCGCCACTGGCCGCCGTTACCTCCACCTGGTGGCGTACGTGTTAAACCGTGCACGACCCAAGCCAAGATTTGACGTACCACTGCCGACTGGCCTCAATTTGCTTGCCTTGGAGGGCCTTGTTGGCGGGACGCGATTCCTGAGCCGCAGTCGAACGCGGCGCAGCGATTGCTGCTACTGAGTGAAATGAGAAGTTTGTCTGCGAGAGAATGAGCGAAGCAGGATGTCGCTCGACGTCTGTGTCTCATGGGGATGAGAGAGCGGATGGTGGTCGCTGAGCGGGACTGAGCCTTATATAAGGCTTGGTTCAGGACAAAGACCTTGTAACCAACATTCAACGCGCCCGTTATGGAGTTCATGGTTGCTGGGGGGTGGCAATCGCACAATGGCGCTTTCAGCCCGAAATGGATTCCGCGCCTTAGCGAGCTCCATGTCTTTAACAACCTCTCAGGATTGGACGCAATTTGAGTCAGCACACGGTGATTGACAAAACACACAGAAGCAAGAGGATAATGATATTGATTAAAGACGAAAGGGCTCAACTATGCAGACACCGCAGCAACCGCCTTCCGATGTCTCCTCCGTTTCCTTTTCCTTGACGTCTCCTCAGCGCCGTCCAGTGTGTCTTCCGACTCATCGGCTTTGTCAGTCTCCTCCTGTAGCTCGCGTTTCCGCCTCTTCTCCTTCCGTTCATTCTCCATCACCTCTCCTCCCACCTCCTCTCCAGTCCCGGTCTCGCCCACCGCGACAGCTGCGGCAGCAGCCTTCTCCCGCATGCGCTCCTTCTTCCCCTTGCGCTTTTTTGTTTTCTCCATCGCTTGTTCGACCGCCTTGGGGCCGCCCGCGCCGCGCTCCTGCAGTGTGTCCTTGAGCTCCTTGAGGCGCGCGCCCCGCTGCGCATCCCAAGTCCGACCCTTGCCTTCCTTGCGGTACGGGGCATACTTCTTGATGCCCATGTACGAGTTGAGCTCGGCGTCGGTCGCCACGAGGATCTCGGCGGGTGTGAGACCGAAGGTCTGAGACTCGACTTTAGCATAGTGGAAGCGCGTCGGCATGCCACCGGCCTAAATACGCGACGTGCGGAGTCAGCATGGGAGGACGGATGCCAGAAGAGCAGAGACGCACCATGTCGTTGAAATCCAAGCCATAAACCTCGTCCATGTACTCCTCGAGCTTCCGCTTCCGCATCTCCTCCGTGCCGTCCCACTCCTCGTCATCGAACGCAGGCGGGTGCCGCTCGACGTCTGCGTCCATCTCGTCCACGTCGACGCCGCCAGCGTCCATAGCGTCGTCGTCGTCGGCCCCTTTCTTTTTCTTCTTCTTCTTTTTCTTCTTTTTGTCCGACGGCCCCGCGCCATTCTCGTCGTCGGAGTCGACCCCGTGCTGGACGATGTCTGCGATATCGATATCGTCGTCCCACGTCGGTTTCTCCAGGTCAACGTCCTCGTCCTCGCCGAACCCGGCCGCATCGGTCTCGTAGAGCTCCCGCATCTGACGGTCATGCGCTTCGGGGTTCCAGTCCGCCTCAAGGTCTAGCTCTTGGAGCGCTACCGATTCGTAAGGATGAGGGTCTGTCATGCTGTATGCAGGGAAGCAAACGAATGGACATACCTTTGCTCTCCTCGAGGGTTTTCCCGCCCTCCGCGCCGATACGCTCCAGCTTCACGCGCAGCTCCTTCAACTTCAGCGCTTTCAGCCGATTGATCTCCTCCCTCTTCTTGAGCAGCTCCTCCTCCTTGCGTGCCTTGCGCTTCTCACGTGCATCCTTGCGCGTCGTGTCTTGCCGGCGGACGAGAGAGGGGATATTACGAGGAAATCGCGCGATCTCCGCAGCATCCCTGTGATACCAAGCCCGAGTGAGATACTTGGGATGAGCTGAGTAAATGAAAAGAAACATACGGCTCCTCGAAACGGAAGTTGTACGAGCTCTCGAACGCGTCCGCGACATCGTCGAACTCGTCCTCGTCCATCAACCCCTCCTCTCCGTTCTCATGCGCTTCGTCGTTAGGTTTATCATCCTCCGAGTCCGACTCAGTCTTCCCCTTCCCCTTTCCGGTGATCTCCTTGTAGGTCGGGAGTCGGCGCGCAGACTTGTCGATCCAACCGCGGTTCAGGATGTAGCTGTATGCGCGCACAGGTGTACCATCAGCTAACAACGTTCACGAGCAAGAACGGGGCATATACAGACTTCATCAGGAACTCCTGGTCCTCGTCCTGCTTGCTCTTCTCCGACTTCGCCTTTGACTCCTTATCCTTCTTACTCTTTTTCTTCTTTTTCTTCGGTTCTTCCCCTTCCTCCACCTCACCACCCACTCCGTCCGCCGCTCCAACACTGACCTCCACCGTGATGATCTTCGCCAAGTCCTGTCCGACCTCGCGCTCCAGGAACGCGCGGTACTCCTCCTCTTCGCCCTCGACCTCGTCCTTCGTCTTCTCGCGCGGAACCAGGAAGTCGTCATCGTCATCGTCGCCTTCCACTGCAGCCTTGAACGCGGCGATGGTGTCTTCGCGCAGCTGCGTCTGCTCTTGCACGTACGTGAGAGGCTCTGGGGAAGGCGAGCGCGAGCCGGACGCGTCTTCGAGTGCCGACGCAAGGGCATGTTGGCGGATTGTCAAGGGCTTCGACTGTTGGACGCGCGTGGAACGGGTGTGGAGGGGGGGTCGTGGATTGAGCTTGCAGAACGTTTGCGGGAATGGTGGGAAGGATGGAGAGGTGACGTACCTTGTCCTTCGGTGCCCGCGTGCCTAGCTGCACTTCCCCAGTCCTCTTCCTCTCCTCTACCCCCACCACATTAAGACTGGGTGGGGGGTGCAGTATATAGGGGGTACGAGACTCACCTTCGAACACATCTTTGCTGGTCTCGTAGATCGACGGGTCCTTGCGCTTGATGCGGGCGAGCGTGCGGAGGATGGCCGCGTCCATGGCCGGAGTCAGCTCCCCACCATCTTCGTCCTCAGACTCAGCGTCCTCCGAGTCCTCTTCATCGGCACCTTCATCGACACCAGAGCCGTACTTTTCTTTGACTGCAGCACTAGGTCAGCTTTGGAACGAGACGGATTGAAGTGGACATGCATACGCTGTGCTAGTTCTTCACGTTCCTTGCGATATTCGTACGCCTTCGCGTAGTGCTCGTTGATGGTAAGCTGACCATCCTCAGCATCGACATCGGAGTCATCGGAAAACATGAAGTCGCAGAAGAACGCAAGAAGTAACACCAGACGCCTTGGTGTATTGAAACATGATTACACGGGCATCTTGATATATAATGAAGCAAGTTGATTGGGACATCGCCCTTATAGCTCAGTGGTAGAGCGCGCCACTCGTAATGGTGAGGTCGGTTGTTCAATCCAGCCTGGGGGCATAATTGAACCAGGTCGACTTTTTTGTCCATAAGCTGCTTAAGCACATCACAGTATGATACCGGACGTTGTCGAGCCGCTCAAAATTTGTTCGGCCCACTGAGTTCTCTCCTCCTCCTTTCCCACAAATCTAATTTGATATTCCTTTGGCAAGCATACCAAAATAAAAGTTTGCGAAGTTTCATGACGAACTGGGGAGGATCGAGGTCCATCTTTGCCGCGTGGATGTCATAATGACATCACCAACGCCAGTCCGCAGACTGGAGTCTTCCCTGTGGTGTGAAAGGAGGACTAGGGTTCTCGAGTACGTATACTGAGTCTCGTTCTTGCAGCTTCCATACAGCCGTACATGATTCGACGTTGCACGGGGTGCCGAACAGTTGCGTTCTGTATAGAACGTCGTATCGCCCAGGATTCCCCGCCCTATGACGTTTTGCCATATATCTGATCTAGATGGTTAACTCTAGGGAACTGTTGCGTGCAACCCAAGAAACACACCAATTATTAATGGTGTACGGTATTGGATCCGCGAAACGTAAGCATTGAGCCTTGTATCGGGCGTTGACAAGGTTGGTTAGTTAGTAGGGTCGACTGATCCTCCGAGCGGGATCGAGAGAAGCGAACAATTAGCGCACTGCAAAAGATCGAACGGGGGCCATCTCATCCTGCAGACGAGTTGCGATTTCGATTGCTTCGGCTATCATTCGTTAGACGCAGATTTGACCCCGAAATGTATTCAGACCTTCGAGCGGGTTCAGAGCCAGTGCTGATGGGGCTTGAGCAGCTCCTCAGACTTGAAGCAAGGGAGGAATTCCATGCACCTGAATCGGGTCGAGTGCCGGGCACCGATGTTAGGATAATTCCACGCACAAATTTCGGGAGAATCAGCGTTCGGAATGGAACACACATGGAGTCGAACACCAGCCAGTGAATTCCCGCCTGATAGGCCGGCATCACGGATATTAGTTGTACGTAGTACACACGGTGTCCTAGGTCGACGCCGTCAGAGACGGATGAGCGGTCGACGGTCTCGAGCAATTCTTGACAAAGGTAGACACGTGTTACATGAGTATTGCCCTATATGCTTCCAGTTCCGCTACCTACCGTACGGTGGGGAGCCACCACGAATGCGGGAGAATCGCCGTTCAAGCGCGGAGCTAGTATTGCACCCATGAACGTCCGCGCGTGTACCACGCATGCCACGCGCCAAGACCAGGCGTGTAGTTTGAGGGCTCCGATTGGACATACTTTTCGGTAGACGTGAAAGGAGGGGGAGTCACGACTTGATAGGATAGAGGAAACCGCGATGGGGGCGAGCTCTACAGGATCAAAATCAGGTAAACAATTGTCTAAAGATATTTTCAGACGTACGCGTTCACTGCGATAGATACTGTCGCATAGGTACCACGCAAGCCATATAACTCCTGTATCCCACAATTACGGACCATCCACCCGTCCAAAAGCTTCATTGCTACTACGTCGAGCCTGATAAACCTGTGGTCGTGAGTATTTGAACAACGAAAAGGAGACTCTTCCGCATGGGACTCTCAACCTGGCCAGAGACATCAATACTATGCAGGGTAAGCACATGTATTACCTACCATCGCTCAGGTCCCACGGGAAAATATGCCGCTGACATGGCTGTTAAGTTCTATCCAGAGGGGGTATTCGAGATTGGTGCTTTGTCGCCGGTCGTTTAGGTGGCGCTTGAGAAGAGTCTGAAGGACGATTTGGATTCTGCGGCGCTTGATTCTGCGACTGCGGAGCCACGTGGCGAGCGTCGGTCCGCCCACCTTCCAGAATTGGACATGCCTCCGCCTCTTGACAACCAACCACCACTTACCTCTCCCACCCTTTCATATTTATCGTTTACTCGTCTTCATAATAGCCAACTTTGCCTTTCAAAAATAAATTCACCGACGTGCGAGTGCTGACCAGTGAAGGGATGCGGCAGGGCGGGTGCAATGGGGCGCAAGAGGAGTTCGCTTTCAGAGAATCTCTCAGCTTGGATGATGTTGAAGCCATACGCTCCGTGAGTGAGAAATATCTCATTGTTTTTTTTCGTTCCCCGTGCGCTCATGATGCCTGAAATATGGGCTATGGAGCACCTCGCCTTGCTAGTTATGGCATCTGGTGGGCAATGTTTCCTAAGGACCCTGACATCCCTAGATGCATTCCGTCTTCCCACATTCATTCGAATTTGCAAGTCGTTTTTGAACCAGCCTACGGACCTGTTAACAATTGGTGTGCGCATACAGCAACCTTGCCCTCTAGCGTGGGAGCAATGTTCTTCAGCGGTGCAAGACATTGCCTATATCCGGTGCGTACATCGAACTCATCCTCCTGATTTTCGTGGGTTGACCGGGTATAGAAGGTTTTATCCTGTCTTACGGGTGTGGGAATGTTCGCGATACAGTTCAAGATGGAGACGCAAGGTTCACGATTCAACTGTGAGTTGTTCTTCTCTCAATTTGCAAAGCATATACCCAAAGTCCTCAGTCACACGCGCATATTCGCTGCTCCACGGCGCTAGCACCAACATAAGCACGTGAATCAGTCGTCGTAAAATACCCAGCGATGCCAGGAGAACAATGGCACCGAGCCTGACCGTTGTTAATGGCCGGAAGGACCCTAGTTCAAGTTGCCGTGAGCTTCCACCCTTCTTGGCCCTGACGTGGTGTTGATGTGCTCAATCGGAGGTTCCCATGATACCAATTCCACTCAGCGTCGCTCCGTTCACTCCGTCAAGCATGGGACGCGCGGTGACTCGCGGACTCGTGCGTCACGGCACCTGGGCCTCGTTCGTCTAGCGGCTGCACTGCGTCGTGGGAGCGACCCACCTTCCGGAAGGCCCAAGTGCAGGACTCGGGAACCAAGGGCACGGGCCGGACGGAGGCGCCGGAGGAAAAGAAGCTCACGGGAGAAGATAGAAAACCCGTGCTCCCCTCGTCCTCTTCCGCCCTCGTGCGTCCCTGGGGGACGTGCATGAGCGTAGCACGAATACAGACAGGGGGCTGAATAACCCACGGGATTGCACATACTCACATAACTCATCCTCTCAAAGTTAGTTCTCATTCTCGCGGTCATATTGGTGGCGCCCGGGTAGATTCGAAGCCGAAGTACTGTGCGTCCTCGTTGTTGACCCCGGATTTACCAGAGATTGCTTGCGCCTATCATCATGTGTCTAACGTGCACCAGAAGGTACTCTTCCAAACGTATCTTCGCGCGTCTTCGGCCGCAAGAAGTGCCGCGAATCCTCTTGGAGTAGTCACACAGGCTTGAGAAGCGGAATCCAACGACCCATTGGAAAGGCCTCATTGCCGACGCCCAATCTATCCAAATCCGTTCACCTGACAAACGAAAACGGCCTTCTGGTCGTCTACCCAGCCCTATCTCCCTATAGGGCAGGGTTTTTGGGTACGCTTTCTCTCTTTCGTAATTCTTATTGTTGCGACATATCCACATTTGGCACTAGGGGTTGCGTGTAGATGAAGGAGAAGGCACAATCACGTAGTCTGGTTGGCCAGGACGAAATTGATTCTGTCATGATTATGGGATGCACATGAAAGATGCCGTCACGCTCGAAATGTGCGCTGTGGCCCGCAAGGTTGGACTGCGTGCGACCTAGAACACGCTATACGCTCTTCCCCCGACACGTCTCCTCAACGCGCTGAGGTTTGCGCCCCACTCGTCATCGCCATCTGGCTTTCCCACCTTGTCGACAACCGGTGCCATGAAATCAACGCGGCACATACTTCTCTCGGCCGCGCCGGCTTGACGACCAAGCCCCGGAAGTTAACGATGACACACCCGGCGCATTGAGTCCGCCCATGCATCACGTCGTCCGAACCGCAACAAGTTCCCGCCCAGGCGAAACGTCGACCATTGCCGCCTACCGTAAGACGCTTTACCATGGTCTTTTGCCCAGACAACATTTGAGGCTCCCACCTTCCCCCAATGGGGTCGTCGGCGAACCTGTCAGACTGCGAGCCAACCCCCGCACTATCGACCGGCGCTGTTGCATCGTCTTCTCCCGCACCGCGTCCCCCGCGGCGTTGCTCCAGCGTCGATGCCCTGGGGTTTAATGGCGGATGTCAGTGGCGCTTGATGGAGTCTCTGGTCGGCACTCGGGCACTGACGTGGTCCGGACTTCCCAATGCGAGCTCGCTCTCGAGAACCGCACTAGCTTCCTGGCGCCCGGATGTCTCCTGCGCTGCCGACGCCGCTGGCGTGCCCCTTCTCTGCTTCCTGGCGTTCTCTGACTGCCCCTCCTCCTGCGTCGCTAGCTTGTCATATCGCTGGTCCACTTGTCGCCGACTCGACTTGCCTTCCGTCTTCCCAGCTGGGCGGTGTCGATATCTCGGGACGAACAAGAGGGATTCTCCCGCCGGTCGACCCTGTCTGCTGAGCGTGTTCCCTATCACCGGATTCGACTTCGCAAAGACAAGCTCTGGAGCCGTGCAAACCTTTCTGTCTGCGCATGTGGTTCTGGGCGATCAAGGTTTTCGTACCGGCGGGTGGGCGACCCCGGTCAAAGATTCAAATCTTTGTCCATGGCCCCCACGTCACAAGCGTCCGCGGTGAGTGGCAAACCATCGGGCACCCCATCCCCGCGGATGGCCCCCTACACCCTCGGTGTTCTCTGGACACCTCTGCGCAGTGGTTGAGTCTTTAGCCATGCGTATACCCAACGCTCTCGTTCGTGCGTATTCTTCCTGCGGCGCATCTTCCCTCTCGTCACCCATGGATCAAGATCTACGCCGACCAGCAGAAGCTTCTCCTCGCCTGCGATGTTCGCAAACTATTCTACCCCGCTCGCCCCCGCTCTCTCCCCTCCCGCTGCCACTGGTTCGCGTCCCATCTAACCGCCCTGACCTCCGTCTCCAGGAATGACTCACCACCTGTCTCCGTGCCGAACGCTCGAGGCCATAGGTCCGATTGCTCGGGTGCGGCGTATCACCAGATGGCCTACATGGAGAGCGAGAAGGGGGCTTGCATCGACCCCGAAGACCGAACTTACCTGTGCGCCCCTTGTTTTGCTTCTCGTACCTCTATGGTTAGCGCGCCGCCCGACACTCGTATCTGGACCTCTCCCGACCGCCTTATATCCTCAATGTTCGGCTTGAGCAACCTTTCCACTTGGGCGTGCCGTCGGTGCAGCCTGAGCCGAGGCCGTTAGAGGTGCGTTTCCAGCACTGCATCCATCTACTACTGCCTGTATTACTCGGCCGGCAATCTGGCGATTGCGTCCACAATGTTACACGAAGTAGCCACAATGCACAGACGGCGGGCTCAAGGAGTCTTGAGCTACATGCCGATGACTCCCTTCACCTCTCCGTCGTTGTGAACGTTGGTTACCAACCCGCCCTTCCTTTTCTCATACGCATGTGTGCACCCCGTTCCTACGTCCCACCTCTGCTTCACATGCTCTGGGCATGGGACGGCGCTGGCGTGCTCCTGCGCATCGAACACTCGGCAGCCTGCGCTGGCGTGTGTTCGCGCCTTCTCTTTTTGTCAGCGTCGCCAGGGGTCCGAACCCTGAAGCCTGAAGCTTGACGGCGTTTTGGGAGGGCGAGGGACTCACCGGAGGTGCGAGTGCGTAGATAACTCGGGGAAACCTCGCTTTCCCGCCCTGCGCCGCGCACTCTCTCACCTGCGTCTGGTGGCATGCCACCTTCTCCAGATTCCACTGTCCAGTTGTCACTTCCGCATCCAACCCATTTGGGTGGGCAGCGATGCTGGGGGGCCTTTACTATATGGTGAAGGGCACGGGTGCCTTACGCCGGCAGCGCAGCTAGCCGCCGACATCCAGGCACTCTTCATTTTTCATCACTATCTTGTGCGGACCCCAAAGCCCCCTAGAGACGCATTTCTTTATTCCCTGTTCGCATCTAAGTACAACCCTAGCCTTGACCCTTACCCCAGGAGACTTGTGTTCAGACGAGACGACTTGGTGAATAAGGCGCTGTCATAACCTCATCGCGGCGTACCTTACGGTGACAAGGACACCGGCAATTGCCCCTTGCGGCGGTCCCTTAAAGCGCAGTCGTTTATCGTGTTGTTCTACAGACGCAGTTGAGTGATTGGTGCATCTAACTGCGCTTCATTAAAGATCGCGTCCGGCCTTTCGCCAACACCACAGGGAAACATCAGGGCAGCATTGACCACCCCAACCCCGAGTCGCAAATTCCGGGTTCCGATGTGCCCTGACAAAGGCAAGCAAACAGGCGATTGGTCACTTGCTCGTCATAGTTCCTCCAGTATTGAATGCAGAACTCGGCGCGGGTGCATTCAATTTTGAAGTGAATGTCTGCTTACGACATTAATTTCGTAAAGGTCTTTATCTCTGCTCCAGCCTGTGAATCATTTCCGTCTCCGAACCCCGACCACCGCGCTCGAAGGTTGGGCTTGCGATGTGCACTCGTGCGGATGCCGCTAGGGCGAGCTGTGACGCGCGGGCGAGCTGTGTATGCACACAACCCCATGGACAGAGTGCCGACTCGCCAGTTGGAGCACCTGGTGTGAATCTGGTGATACACGGCAGGTATGTAAGGCGGGGCGGAGACCGCGATCATCGCACGCACGCGACATTGTGCGGCCTTAGCCGATTTGGGACGGTCACACACCACGCGTATAGCCGACACCAGTTGGTCGGAGAAGGATGATGGTTTACGCTGAGGCTAACCAGCTCCTGGTGAGTTCCACTAGTACTGTCTTGAAACATGTTTTACTGAAATACACTACATGTTTATCTACAGATTATAATTCAAAGCCGCGTTTCACGCACATCTCTGGATGGTGTCCGACAGCGATCTTCGCGTTTCAAGCGACAGAGCAGATCGTCAGGTGACCCCGCAACACATAGACATCATCAGGATCCCGACGACGCTGCACACCCGTGTGTAGTGCACAGATCTCACGCAATCTGCGATCCAACGATCTGGACGCACCACGGCCCGCGCGCGGGCCCGAGTCTAACTCGCAATTGGGCTTTGCGCCTGGAGTCAGCATCGCGCCGGCGATCCCCCTGCAGCTTCAGGCCTTGGCTTCTGTACGCACTCCGCGCTCAGCCCGGGCTTACTGGCCGAACCCAAATATCTTTCGCCATTTTACGATCGATGATCATGGGGATCCGAGTCTAGGCTGTCACGGCACCCGCAGGTAGGGTTACTGGAGCTGAAACCCGAGTCGTGGATGCCAATGACAACCCCGTCTCAAACAGTTAACGGGCACCACGAACTGGGTTCTCTGGACCCAGACCCCGCCTCGCTTAGTCGGCACGCCCCCGCAATGCGGTTCGCGGCATCGGACTCGTGGCCGTCGCGGACAAGTACTGCTGTTGTCCCAAGGCCTAGGGTCCTGCGTCTCACCTCATTGTTCCCTGGGGGGGGGGTCGCTGACGAGGTTTGTACGTTAAAGATATCGTTGTTCAGCACGTTCAGCCTTCAGGACTGTTCTCGAGTCCCACACAATCAGATCCCCTCCGCCCTTGGTGCCAGTGGTCCGATGATCACCTCCATCGCTCGAGCTCGATCCCCTGCACGTACCCCATCTCTCCATCGCGCCATCAACCCCACCTCCGCCTGCCAGTCTCTCGCACCAGCAGCCGGCGAGAGCATTCAATCGGCCATCAAATCGATACGATCATTGTCGAGACGGGGCTGCAGATCGAGCGTTGAGAGAACGCCTAGTATATACAATTATATGACTACATATTACGCATGAGTATGTATATCGAGTGCCGCTTCCGGTTCGGGTTCGATTTGGGCTGCCTACTAGCTACCCACGATTAATATGTCCGTCGCAAGACAAAATACCAGATGCCAAAGCAGTAGGAACAATTATTCTAAAAACTGAATTGACGATGAAAAGGTACCGAGGCCGAACTTTTTAAGACTACATGCGGCAAGGGAGGGAGATACGAGATATAACCGAGTGCGGGGTGGTGGTGGTATACACAATCATATGGTACTAGATGAGTATCGATGGTTGCTTGGTTGTTGCAGTGGACTAGGCACGGTGACGGGGATGCATGAACCATATGCATGGAAGGATGGAAAGGTATAACGAGACGAGGATGAGAAGGAGGCGAGCAGCAAAAAGCGTACAAATAACACGAAACAGCAGTAAGCAGGAGCGAATCTTCGAGGGACTCGGATGGGGGTACTAGTAAAACAGCAGTAGTAATGCAACAGGATAAGGTATGTGTTGTGCGCTGCGACAAAGTCCGGATATAAGACGACGGCGATGCGTTAAGGCAATCGCGAATAAAGCAGAGAAGCAGATAACATGAAGGCACGAGGGGGGGCGAACTGTCCAAAACGAGCGACGCAGAAGAAATACAGCCGACGACGGGAGTGCATGCGCGTAGACGAGGATGCGAAGGAGCGACACGTCGCCTGGGCGATAGACACAAGGCGAGGAACAAGGAACGCCGGAACAAAGTCGGAGGACGGGAACGAACGGTTCAAGAGTTGGACGATGACGATAACGAGCGACCAGGGACATTAAGGGAATCGATGCAGGATGCAGATACGATAACCGAACCGGGACGACTGCGGACTGAAGGCGGGTGATCATGACGGAGGGGAAGGAAGCCGTAAGCGCGTTCGAGAGGGAGGGGGAGGGAAGCCTCGAAGACGACAGAAGCACATCTCGATAGAGGACGAGCAAGCGACACAGTCCAAGATCCTCGATCCAATCCATCCAAGCTTCCACGTCCATTCCGTCCAGTATGCCAATGTCCGAGCCGAAGACCAAGAAGGCAAAGCGATGCGCCCGGCGAGCGCACAGAAGCGGCATACATGGGGTATACGCGCCGCCCGAGCGCAAGGGAAGAGGGGGGCGCGGCGCTGATAGTGAGGCGGGGAAAGAGCGCCATCTTAGGCATGTCCACGTCTCTGCATGTACGTGTCCGAGGGGGAGGGGGGCCTCGGCTCCGCACCTAGGGTGAGGCTCTCGCACGCCGACGCCTCACAGTCCGTAGGGTCCCATAAAATTCTGACAAACCGGGAACGGCGCATACATCAGCCTCCACGGTCGCATACATCGAGCATGCAACCACTCACGTTCATGAACTGTCCCGTCCCGGCGATAGCAACATCACCGCCCATGCCGCCGCCCATGCCGCCAGTCATGCCGTACATCCCCCTGCCGCAGTCCTGCGCCGGAGGAGCGAGCGGGTGGTGGTGATGGTGGTTGGGCCAACCATTGCCCGGGCCCGCGAGGTCGAAGGGCGACGTTGGCGTAGGGGGCAGGCTCGAGTACGCGTCCTCGTCCGCATGGATCAGCGCGGGGGTCTTCACGTCGACCCCGGAATGCATGTGATGCGAAGACGAGAACGAGCCGTGCATGCCGTGCGAGAGTGGGGGCCCGAGGGGGTAGTTGAACATCATCATGTCGTCGAGTTCGGCACCGAGCTCAGGCTAGAGAGGGGGGCGAGAAATACGACCGGTCGCGGTCATGGATAAGCACACAATATTCCGGATATAGCCTGCTGAGGGCTAGAGAGGGAGGGGACTCACGGTTCCCTCGCTGGAAAAGTGGCTCCCAGCGGTACCCGGCCGGCTTGCATCGCTTGAGAACGTGGGGGTATCGGGCGAGAGCGGCGGCGTGTGGGTGACGTTGTTGAACTGGTACACGATCGAGAGAAGCACGTCCTCGGGTGCGTGCTGGTCCGTCTCTGGCGCCCCGATGCGGATGATCTCCTGGAGGACAGTGTACGCTGAGGGGTCTGAATCGAGGGGAGGACGCGTCAGTGGTCACTATATGGGCACTAGGATGGTTATGCAGGCGCATATACTCACCTGAGGCCCGACAGAGGGAGTCCCAGAAGCGGGGAACGAACGGCGTCCGGTAGAGGAACGTGCACTGGATCTCGCTGGACCACTGGGGCATCGGCATACAACTGCTCGAGAGAAGCTCGAGCTCCGTTCGCTCCGTGTGGACCGGCGCCTGTCCTGGTGCAGACCCCGCCTTCATGACTTTGAAGCACGAGTACGCCTGGAGGGCGGCGCGGGACATGAACGTGACCGTCGGATCGATGTGCCGAAGGACGCGAGGGCCAGAAGAGTTCAGTCCGAGACCCATGCCGGCGTCAGGGGAAGTGGGGGAACCAGGTGTGGGAACGAAGCTCGCGATGGCGGACGAAGTGGCCGCGGTTGGGGAGAGGGGGGACGAGGGAATGGAGGAGAGAGCAGGGAGACGCAGAGGGGGAGTTCCAGGGTCGGGAAGGACGTCGATGTAGACGTAGCTCGTGGGAACACGCGCGGGAGGCGTGCTTGACGAGCCCGCGGGACCAGAGGAAGCAGAAGCCGAGGAGGTGCTGCCCGAAGTGGACGGGCGGTTCTCCGCGGCGTCAGTGCGCGACTGGTTCTGAGCGGACTTGGGCTGCATCATGGCCAAGTGCCTGCTAGACAATTGTTGGAGGACTATTAGGGCGGCACGGCGCGATGGCGATGATGTTGAGCAAAAAATCCGAAACGCGAGAAGTAAGGAGGAAACGTACTGCGTTTGCCCTCCGTGGTGTCGCGGAGCTGCTGAAGACGAGAGCCGACCTGCTT
Organism: Polyporus tsugae; assembly: GCA_024305745.1. Lineage (NCBI taxonomy): Eukaryota > Fungi > Basidiomycota > Agaricomycetes > Polyporales > Polyporaceae > Polyporus > Polyporus tsugae. The sequence continues at coordinate 1,503,998 of JAHRBS010000005.1, forward strand.
GGGTGTCCTGCGCTTGCCAGTGACCTGGAAGATATAGTCCGAGATGAACTTGTTCCGCATCGGGAAGCGGCCGAACGAGCGGGACGTGCGGGACTCGACGGGCTGGTACTTTTCGAGGCCTGGTTAATGCACACGCATATGGTCAGCAAACAATGCGGCATGACGCGCATATATGCAGGGGCGACGCGCATGTAGCAAGGAACGGGCGGCAGGGACGTGATAGAGTTTGTGTGGGCAACCAACGCACCTTCGACAAGCGCGGCCTCAAGATACGGAGGCCAGACGACCTCGCCCTTGCCCTTCATTGTCTTCCAGCACTTGCGGCCGGTGACGATGGTCTGGATGGTGTCATTGATGCCGGAGGAGGCGGAGACGGAGTAGGACAGGTCGTCTGCGGACGAGATGTGTATGTGTTGAGCGAGGTTGTCGCGGTGATTGGGAGCCATGTGTGGAGAGTGTGCGCGTCGGTTCGCTCGGCGGCAGCTGGATGTGGAGGGAGGGGCGGAGCGGGAGGGCGGGGAAGGACGGAGGAAGGAGGGGGGTATTATATAGGGTATATGGACTTGGGGGAGGACGAGTGGCGGCGAGACGGTAGGATTCGCGCAGACGCCGGTGCATCCAGATAGGCGCGTTGGTGATTCAAGATCTCCGGAGCGAGACGAGAGCCAGGGTTTCGGATAGGTCTAATTACAGGGTCGCTCTTATCCCCACAGCCGCCCGCTAGAAGCACGCCAGAAAGGAATATCGCTCGAGCCGGCAATCCCCGAGAACCCGAATCTGAGCCACAGTCCAGTCGCCCGCTCTCCCGGCTCCAGACGCCAGTCCTCCTCCCACAGCCCAGTGCCCAGAGACCAGATGCCATTGCCAGAGTGCTCCCGCCGCCAACGCCTCCCTCCTTGTGTCCGCCCCGCCCGTCCTACGCCCGCCCGGCCGACCGCGCACGGGAAGTGCGCTGGCCGAACGCGGCGGGGCCTCCGAGCAGAAGCAGGCGCATCGCAGCCTGTGCTCCGGGACGCGAACAGCGAAGAGTCCCCTCGCGCAGAATTGCCGAATTCGAAGGCGTCCTTCTACGGCGAATTTCCGAATCCGACCCGGGAGCCAATTTCCAGTGCTGGTACATGGGCAGCGGCGGGGCTCCCGCTTGCCAAGTGCAACCAGAGTGCGAATCCCTGACATGCCATCCCCACGACCCCAGTCGCGGCTAGAGTCTCGACCCATCTCGCGAGCTGCAATCTACTAGTGCTGACTCCGCTGAGCACTTGTTGCTTGGCATGTTAGCGAGTGGCAGTTCGTGGGCTAGTCGGAGACTGTGTTCCAGCGACCGGAGTGCCAGTAGCGACCCGTCGAAAATCACCTCCGTCGACGATCCCGCAGCGTTAGCTAAGCCCAGCCGCCCGCTCCTCGCACGTAGGTACCGCTTCAGCAGGTCGCCCGGCGCACGAAGCGGAGCAGGGGACTCGTCAGCAAGGCATGCGCAAACGCCCACGGCCACGCGCACGACCACGCTTCCGAAGCTTCGCCCTGCCACCAATGCCCGGCCACGAGCGAGGCATCGCGAACGGAACGCACTCCTCGGAAGCGCCCGCATAGCGTCATCGCCGCAATCACCTTCCCGCTGGCAATGCGAAACCAGAACGGGGCCCCAGTTGCCCCAGACCAAGGAAGCAGTCTGCCTGCCATGCCGAGGCGCCCGCTCCGCTACTCGTCCGCTCGCTTCGTGCTCCTCGGATTCGTTGGCCCACGGGCGCGGGCTAGAGTCGCACGTCCGTCCTCACGCGCCCGTGCGAGTCCTCTGCATCTGATGGCGATCCCGCCCCGCCGCCTGCCACTTGCACTCCGCCCACGTCGTCCCCAAAATCTAAACGCCTGTTTCCATATTCGCCCAGCGACTCTCCGAGATCGTCCAAGTCATCCCAAGATTCCCCAGCCCGATCTCCTCCAGCGATTCGCTATTCCGCCATTGCCAGCCAGCCTGAGCACTCTGGCGCCGCCGCCGCCAGCGTCGGGTTAACACGTTGGCTTGCAGCTCGGGGTCTATGTCCGGGAAACCCAGAGCAGGTAATCGACCTCCTCCGAGCCTAACAGCACTGACTTAGTGCGCCGGGACCCGGGAGTGAGGTCACATCCCCCGCCCTTGCATCACCGGATTAAGTCTCCCGGCTACCTCGCGAGCTCATCCCGACCCGAAAAGAGGACGCGACTTGGCGCACAGCTTGCAACGTGCTCGTACTCGCGATCCACGTCCCCAAGGTTTTGAGGTTGGCCGTAATCCACGAGGTGTGGAGCGTAAGCACTTGCAACGCGTTGCCATCGCGAAGGCCCACTTTCAAGGGTTCGACGGCCTGCTGACGAAGTGCGAATGACCCACCATGGATCACCGGGCGGAGAGCGCGAAGACCTATGACGCATATATCAGGTGAGTACCAGTGTAGCAAGACACCTTCCTCGAGCTCCAAACCGTCTTTACTGCGTACTCCAGCACACCACAACTCCGAGCCGGAGCGTAATCTGTTCTACCGCGGGCATCAACGCCATCTTCGCGAGAATTCCTCGAACGCGCCCTTCGGATTCTATCCCCACTGATCCGGGATCCAGACGAGGATCCCCAGCGGAACGATGAAAACATTGCTCTGAGCCGCGCCCGGCTAGTAAGTTAAACTAGCCTGATGGAAGCCCGAGCCATGTCCCGGTCGTCCGCATACATACCGGCCGCACGCACGTACGCACATGCACATGCATAGTATGTATAGGCATCCCCCCTTCGGGATCTGGCCTCCCCCAATACACACTTATTGTATGCGCGCCCGCCGTCACGGGCCACTCAATGAACTCGAGCATCTTCCCACATCTCATCTCTCCTAGGCCTCGCCCGGCCATTGGGTTCTCGAAGCCCTTGCCCATGACTTACGCGTATATACACGTGACGAAAGCAGCTCACGCAGTCATGCAGTGGGAATGCGGGAGAGATTGAAACGCTTGGGATCTGAGAGCGACGCGCACTAGAGGGCGATCGCGATTCGCGATGTACGGGAGGGGGGGAGATGTCTGGCCCAGATACGCCTCCGAGTCCGCCCCCGCGCAATCTGCAGCCTGATCTGGTGCGATGGGCCGTCGCGGGGCATGTGAACGGCGAACGCGAGCAGCTCTTTGCGCACACCGTCCGCTCGCACGAGTCTGACATAGGGTTCGCGGGCGCCCGGCGAAAGGAAGCTGCTAACGAGATCCGTAAAGAAACGAAGCGCATGTCGAGCAAACGCACCTGCTAACCTAGACCTCCTACATACGAGTACTTGCACTCCAGCACTAAGCACATCGTATCACCATTGGAATGACGAACGGTGCGTGTAGGGTCGCTTGCGAGCATTGATTCGCGCATATATGCAAGGATTGATGCACGGAGAGAGAGCGCCAGCCAGAAGAAAATAAGGACTCGGAGGTGGTTCGGGGCGAAGCGGAAGCAAGGGTGACGGCGAACCCAATTTTTCCAACCCAATTTTTGCACGCTCCTCATTGGCCAGCCCTTACGTCAGGAAAAGCCTTGGTCCACCCAATCGCTGGTTCGGCTGCCGATGTTGCCGATTGGCTCACCCCAAGGCTGGTGCGCCCCCCTTCCTGAAGTGGGAATACGGCGCGCACGGTCGGTGGAGGAGATGCGCGCGTTCGATATAGCATCATCATTAATATCTGTGAATTAAGGAGGGTCGACTCGACAAAACGCCGAACAAATCAACGTCCTGCGCCCTGTATCACCACCCTCCTTACTACAATAAGGCCCGGATGGAGGAGATCTAGACTGAGTATCTATATCTACATGCAAGTTTATTGCAGGAACATCGGTTGCGAAACTCGGCTTTGAATCCCATTCGTCGGCGAGGACGAGAGAGAGGGCGCAGATCAGCCAATGAACAGCCGGATTCAGATTGCAAGCGCGCCCTACGCCTGCCGCAGATATGCCGTTACCGGTATGTCATATGTCGTGCCCCAGCGACGTGCAAGTACGTCCTCCCAGCGCAATGGCGGCTCGCGATCTCGCGGAGCGTGCGCGTGCGTGTGCGGGAACCAGGGTCCCCAGTGCGACAGGCGCGGACCCCCTGCCTATCGCCGCACTGCGAGCCCGCAAGAGAAGCTCGCCGGGCAGCATCAGCATGGTATCTCGCTCGTGGTGGCGAGTACGCTGGTGCTGTCCAATGCCCGGCGCGAGCCACGCACTCGGGCTGCAGAAGCGCATCGGCAGCGGCATCGGCGTCGAGGACGGCTGTAGAAACGCAATCACGTCGAATGGCGCTATGGAATACGGATATATGTAATATGGGGCGAAGGCGAAAGGCGACACAGAGCTAAGTCAACAGCGAAGCTCGCTGAACCTCGGCGGTCCGGTGCGCCACAGCTGAATGTGACAGCAATGTGGTTGATTGGGCGCGCCGCACGCACCCCACCGTGTCCGCGCATCGAGCGTGCTGGGAGCCCAACTTGGACTTAACGGCGCGATGGTCCACATAACAACAACCATCATGATCTGCGAAACTACACATCGCGCTGGATACTAGTACCAGTGGCTAGGCCGCTTCGCGGCAAGGCATGCACACTCCGCTCCGCTCTGCTACTAGCTGTGGCAGCTGTGGCCGGGGCTTGTCCTCGCACGCGCGTCAAGCGCAGATGCCCGGCGGCGGATTGAGTTGTGCGAGGGTTGAGCGTCCAAGGGTGCGCAGATCGGGTGCAGATGCGGCGCACCGTGCGCGCGGCGAGGTCTGTCAGTGCTGCATACATATGTACTTAGTAGTGTAGTTGTGGAGCACCGTACAAGGCCGACGTTCAACGCACGGATGTACGGCGCCGCTGTCGAGACTCGACTCTCGACGGAGCCCGTGGAATCCAGTCGGGCTAGAGCGCGCGGGGATGGAGCAGAACCCCGTTTAAGTTTGAGCGGTGCCGTAAAATGAAAAAGTGGCATGCATTAGCCGGAAGCAGACGGCGGGTGAGGGGCGGGCGAGGGCGGGAGGGGGGCGCCGCACTGCGGCAGAGCCGAGTGCGCGATATATCGAGTCTGTATCGAGTGGTCGAAACACCACGGTGCGCTGATAGCGCTGATAGAGCGCTTTTCACTACGCGGGTTCTATCGCCTCATCCGAGGGTGCTTGGCTCGCGATGGTTCCACTGCGATCCAGATGAACCGTGGATGGAATGCGAACGGCCAATGGCCTCGTGAATGCGCAACTCGGGATTTGTCCTTGGCGAATTGGAAACCTTTGTGAGCGTTTACGTTTGAAGAGTCGAACGGTTAACTACGCACGTCATCACCTGCTGGTTTGCTATCGCCCGGTTGATGAGGCGTTTCATGGCGTCGTGGACCGCAAGTCTCGAGTCCTGCGAGGGTTACCGGTGAGTCGTGGGCTACGATATGCGAGCCTGAGCCTGAAACAGGAAGGTGCGCTGCCCAGCTCGCCGTGAGACTACCAGCGATCGGCATGCGATCGTCCAGAAGTCCCGTCCGTGCATCCTGTCAAGTCGTCGACGCTCATGCATGCACAAGCGACGCCACGCCACCCACAGAGCTGCTCACCGTCTCGTGTCATCCACCGTACAGCTTGCTGGGACGATCGAGCAAGTAAGAGAGTGTCAAGTCATTCAATGTTCGTGCATGCATGCAGTAGAACTGACGTCAGTTGCAGGGTTAACCACCTACTGGCAGATACCTGGGCGTACCGTTCTTGACGATGGCTTCTCGCCGTACACAAGATGCGGCGAAGCTCAACCTTGAGCGCGGAGCCCGTTTAGCGCGAGGCTGTCCCACGCTAGCCGATGCGCGGCGCTCGTGTGGATCGAACTGCACTCGATCAGCTCCCGGGTACGAAACCGTCAATAGCTTGAGATCCGTGAGCGCGTGAGCAGTTGCGGTGGTAAGCTGTGGAATCGAATTGAACGAGCAAGTACTTACGGCCCATCAACGTTCAACTCTTGCATCAGCTAACTCTTAGCACAAGATTGAAGATGTGCTCCAGCGACCTACACTTACATCATCGGGGGACTAGGATCGATGTTGCTCGTAGTCGGAGTGGAGCAAGCGCAACACATCGCGATACGAACGTGCCACCATTGTCGCATGATCTCGCGGCGAAGTGTCCATCACCCCGAACCCGGGACGTCGTCGGAACTACGATTGCCGCATTTCGTCAAGGTGGAATTGCAAGTGTTAACAGTAAGTGGCGACTCTCGTGGTTGTATGTCCTACTAGTGATATCCGTTGTGGGTGTTGTGTTGTTGTCGTTGCGGTTGTTTGGACAAAAGATGTGCCGCAACAGACACCGAATGGAATGTAAGTTGGTGGGTCCAGTATGGTGGCTGGATCTGCGCACGACTGTCGGGAATTGAATAGACGAGAGACAAAAGATGTGAAGATGTGAGCGAGAAGGCAGGGATATCTTCGATCTTCCGGCGCGTAACTCGTTCTGTTTGAATTTTCCGAGTCCGCCTCCTAGTCCCAGTCAGTACCCTCGCGTTTCCACTCCGCTCGCACTTGACGGTTAACTCGCACTGGCCAGACAGAGCAGCGGACCCGGTGGGCTTGCTTGATGTGCGGCGCAGCATTGTTTATTATGACCGTATTGCGACGGTCGTACTTAGCGGCGGCCGGTTCGACAGCGAATTTCATTGGGCGCCTGCTGACCACGTGGGTGAGCGCCCGATGTATCTGGTTAGCCTCGGCTGCGACTGCTTCCCTCCGCCCCACCTTTCTGACAAGCTTCGTCCACCCCCCCCAACCTCACCGTCTTACGTCTTTCGAAGGTAAGCACAAATTCTTTGCTCTTGGGTTGCGTATTGCGCGATAATAGCCGCAGGATAATTAGGCCAACCAATATCGGTTCATCGAAAACTGCCTTGCCAGCGCAACTCACTGATGGTTCGTTTTCCCAAACGCTGTCAGCGACCTGGGCGAGCGGTGCACTGTCTGGTAGACGAGATGCTAGTTCAGCTCTTTGCCAGCGGGTAAGAACTGCGTTGGAGGGCCGTCCAATCGCTGCAGTGGTGAGTAAGGTTTCGAGAACGGTGGCGCATTCCCCCATCAGTCAAACCTCTCTGGAGGTCTGGCGCGAGATACGAGTGATCTGGGAGTGTAATTGACGTGTTGATGCGCCCGACATCCGAAACGAGACAGCCTGCGACTCACGAGCGTCGGGCAGATCGCCATTCGCGCCTTAGGGCGGCCAGCAAGGTGCGTACGAAACGCTGGACGCCTTTCTCCCCAGAAAGTCGTATCAAGTGCCCAGTCCGAGGGGTCGATAAATATAGAACATCCTTGCCGTTAATGACAATGGACTGACATGATAGAGTGACCGCGGTCGTGGCTTTTTGATTTCTGTGTTCTTGTTTCCCATTCGCTCGACGATCTTGGGCTGACTCCGTTTCTCTCGCATAATATACAGGAGCCATCTGATCTCGCCTGCTCTCTTGCGGGTCGCTTCAACAGGAGCGTGACAGGCGACCCCGAAATTGAGCCAAACATTCCTGGATGAGGAAGGCCGGACACGTCTTGCAGCACAGCTTTTTGGTGTGTTCAAGTCGCCGGAGACCTTGCCCATGCAAGTACGTGTCGTGAGCCACTGACCCGCCCATGCGCATCTCTCGTTTACTGATTCTCCGACAACAGACACCTCCCGCCTCGCTAGCGCGTCCGATCAAATTCGCTACAATTTGGTTCCGAGACCTGCGCCTGCGAGCGGCTCTCACTCACCGCCGCCGTTACTTATTGTGTCCTTCGACAGGACTCGCCCGCAACGTAAAAATTTGGTCTTCCGGAATGATGTCCGACGTACGGGACCAAGCAGTCCGCCCGTATCGGAATGCCTCGCGGCTGCAGCGCGACACACATTGCAACCCCATCGTCGCCGGTCCGCCAGCACTACCGGTCTGGCGATCCAGGCCAGGTACTCTCCAAATTATTGACTGGACGCCCGTGCCAGCTTCGGTACTACAACGACAACGACAAGGTCGAGTGCGAAGTGCGGTACGGAATGCCGAAAATAGCAGTGAATATTGTCTAATCCGTATCAGACTCGGCATACCTTCCATCGCCGAGTAGATGACAAATGGCTCGGACGACTTCCGAAGGATTGTGCGGCCGAAATCACAACCATCGCTGCCGCAGGGGGGGGGAAGCAGGCAGCTAACTATGCAAATGCACCGCACGTTTCTCATGGCGCTCCAAGTTGGTTGTTTCGTGACTTCGTAGGGCCGATGCGCAGCTGATCGTACATCACATAGAAGTTTCCCCATTATGCCAGGGTTTGTGCTGGCTCCCGTTTTCCGTGAAGGGGCGAGTAAAAGTAGGGAAGACCATTTAATTCGTTTGGACCCAAGCACGGTATGTGTCCTGAAGGAGTGTTTCCTGTCTTGAATTACGGCTAGCACTTCTGCGCTGAAGGTTCCCTTGTTCTAGACTGCGACAATGTCAACGCTACCGAGCACATAACACTCGTGCTCCCAGCAAATGTCAAGTCCAATGAGATAGCTGGAGTTACGTGTAGGAACCCAGACGCTGGTGTTTATTCTGTACGAAGGAGTAAGATCTTCTCCACTACATCTGCAATTTTGCGATGAGTTCTGATGGACTTGGTATTCGATCAGGCACTGTGAAGATACTTTCTCCCGCCTGACATTGCATCTCCCTCAAGTGCCGACGTCAATGAGAGCGACTGGGTGGCAGCCACTGTAACATTTTCGCGACCAAGGACGTGTCGCTGAACGCATGCTCCCTATCTAAGTACGTCATCACAAGGCAGTCAGGTCACCTTTACGAGACACACGAGGATAACGCCGTTGGAGCTCCAGAGTACTGCAATCCATTCTTCCTTACATACCCAAATTAAATCTTGGACGTTCTTGCTTCCGAACCGCAATCTGCGCACTCCCGACCAGCATGGACTCTCTATCGCCCTGCTCATTCTAACTTCCTCCTCCCAGGACCTGACATTCGATCGGTTCTCTGGCTTCTCCGATGCATCTATTCCCCGCCCCTCGCGACCCTATCGTCATCAATGGTGGGGCTCCTGTCCCTATTCCTATACTTCTCTCCCCGGTTACCAACAATCGCCTTACTGAGCACCATACCTGCCACGCCGTAAGTGGTCCCGGGCGGCTCGGAGTGCTCGCTGGCGCCCGGCTTCCAAGCGTGCCCGACGTCAAACCCGTCAAGGTGTCCCCACCCAGCGCCCCAGCGCGCTCCCGCGACGGCGGCTCGCGTGGTCCCGCAGGCCGAGTTTGGGCGGAGGGTCAGAATACTGAGGCCGCCCACCACGCCGAGTACGGAGCGCACTCTGACATGGACAACGAACGTGCGCCCCACCCCCCTGCACCGCCTCACCGACCCAATCGTCCGTGCCGTGCCGCTACTCGTCGATTCCTCCTGTCTCCCAGTCCGTCTTCAGCCCACGACTCTCGACTATCGTGGCCTCCGAGTCGACCTCGCATCTGGAGTCCCACGCCGTGGTCCGCGACGCGTCATCGAAATTGAATGCTCGCGGCGGATCGGGTTCTTTGCATCGCGGCTTCTTCCACTTCGCCTTCGCCGACGTTCTGTCACGAGGGGAGAGCATTGTGGTAGCCAGAGACGGATGGCGGGGAACAGGAACGGCGCGACGCACGCGGCGAGCGAGTGGCGCAGGCTCGACTCAGTAGCTCGTCCTCTGGCCAGAGAGCTCGGGCTCTGTACGGTGCCTTGGCGATGGGGGGCCCCTCCGGTGCCAGACTCTCGCTTCGGTGCGTGCTGCCAATGTCCATGGCGTCGACGTCCGCTCCTGCCGTCTTGCGTCGGGTTTAGACGTTCGTATACGATGCTCGTACGTACGTCCCTCTTTCCATTCTACCTGGATCTGGATATCGATCGAGCATTCGTCTGCCTCGGGCTGGGACGGCGAGGGTGGCTGCGCCGCGCGCTGCGAACGGCGCGAGTGCTCGTCGGTAGCTAGTAGCTACCGCCGCATCCTGCATCGTATGTCATGTGTGCGCGTCGGTGACAGTTCCTGCCCGCCGGCCTTCTTGGGTTGTACCGACGTCATCCCCGCACCGATGCTCTCTCCCGACGTCGCGTTGCGCTTCGCGATCTCAGAGGCGAAGTCTTCTCAAGTCTTTGTGGCACGATCGTGCTGGCTGCTACGCGCGTATCGCAGAGTTTGGAGGACAGCCGTGTAATGAAATCCTCGGAGCGTTAGGCGTACGGTGAGGGCTGGGCGTAGAGTCTGGCGATCGGTTATTCTTCCTGATTACGCAGTCGTACCTGGGATGGATGTGGCACCGACGATCCTAGTTTGTAGCACGGCTGCACTCCATGTATGTTGTTCTCGTTGCCTTAGGTGCTCTGCAGACCACACGCTCAGCGAGATAGCACTGGTCCGGCTCAACACATACGGCGACTTGATTTCCCGTTTCCGGGAATCCGACACACCAGGGAGTGCGCGCTCCCACAACGTTGGCCTCCATTCCAGACACCGGGGCTAACCTATAGCTTATTCGTCCCGCCGGTGCGAAGCGAGAACCACCGCATGTAATCGCCCGCATGGGAAATCCACTTTCGCTGCGAGTGTATTACCTACGACAACAAACTTCAAACTTCATCCTACGACCCGAGCCAATGCCAGTGGCGGCCGCCACGGTATCTCCCCGCGCCCAGCTTTCGTGTACGTCTGTGAGGGAGAGGGGGGGTACGATAGGGCGTGCCGTAAGGCCGCACATATGTGGCCATATTGCACTCTGAACGGGGCGCGTCGAAGGACTAGCCTTCGACGTCTCGAAACCCCCCAGGGGTTTCTCGAACGGTCGCGCAGCCGGGGAGCGTCGAGAAGCCCCCCCCTGATATGGAGCCCTCCCCCCTCCCGCCGGCTCGCCTGTCCACATCGAGCAGCTCGCAGCAGTTCGCGCAGCGCTTCGGGCCATCGCGAGAAATTAGAGTTCTGGGAAGCCGCGCAGAGGCTCTGGGCCGGGCCACCAGTCGCAGCTCTCGTCCTTGGCGCACGCGCGAACGCGGAAGGAGGACGGTTCACGTTTACGAGAGCGGCAGCCGGTTTCGGAATGAGCTGCGGTAAATCGGCGGAGACGTCGTCGGGAGAGCGGGCGCGCCCGCGCGTACCGCTGGCCAAGGCGTCCGGCTTCCGAGCACCGAGTCGAGCCGTGGCGTGGACCGCGTCCGGCCCATCTCCGCGGGCTACTTCTTGGCTCCGCGTCTGCATCTGCGTCCGCGCGTCCGTGCGTGTGCGCATGCGCATGCGCACGTCGGTTCGGGTCGCCGACGAGGAAGCGTTCGCGCGCGGCGCGATCGGGACCTTGCGAGCCGCGAGGCGACGAAGCCGACAGTGCGAGCCCTACACAGCATGCGCAGCGCGGGACCTGTCCCTGCTGCCGCGCGGTGGGGCGCGTTCGCCAATTCGTGGGTTCGCGGGTTCGTGGGGCTTCGGGCGAGCGCAATGAAGACATACTGAGGAGGCTCTTACCAGGCTCGTGGAAATGGCGGAAGAAGGTGGGAGTGCGGCAAGGGAGAAGGCGCGAGAAGGCGCAATGCCGCCGGAGTGCAAAGGAGCAGCAGTCGCCTTCGTTTGCGCCTTTGCAGAATGATGTTGGTACGCCGGCGATCGGATGGAGAGACTCGAACACCGAGTAGGTTTGGCGGATAAGACGGCCCGCCTCGAGGGAACACGATTGAATAGGTGCTCGTGTTCGTGCTCGTCCTGGGCCGAGGGACGGGATCGATCCAACCTCTCGCGTTTATTCTTGCAATGCAGCCAGAAAGCGTGCGACGCGAGCTTGCTAGCGTAGGTTGGAGGCAATGTGACCGTAGGCCTGGGAATCCTGCATTGTATAAACAACGAGTGGACCGTGAAGCAAGGTTCGAAGAACTACGCACGTTTTAGTCAGCGGCGCGCCGCCGCCCGGCCCTCATATCGATCAAAACCGCCATAACATCAACATCTGAGGAGTAGCCTGATGTACGCATCCTGTCGTCCACATGCTGAGACGACCATCTTTCCATCTCAAGCGTTCCAAGCGCGTCCTTGTAAATTGTAAGGTTTTGATCGTTGAGATAGCGGAGATAGGCAATGCTTCTGGTGCATCCGGGGCAGAGGGAAGGATAACTATAGTGGCAGGTTACACCGATAGGCTGTACATCTCAATATATTGAGGACGTACCTGATGACAGCACATATGACGAAGTGTATGTTCTGAGAACCAGACGCTCACGAGAGCGAACGGGAGAGGTCTCGGGCTGGGTTGGTTCGTAGGGAAAACAGTGCGGCAACTGTGTACGTTAAGGGGTCACAAGAAGGCTGAGAACAGCATAGTCAACATAGCGGCCACTAGCCGTAGGCCAGAAGGCCACGGGCGTTGTCTCGCGCCGCCCCAGCGGTAGACAATAATACTAGAGTATCAGTCAGTCGACGGTTGCAGTACTAGTAGGATACGGACGAACAGACTCAGAGCGGCGGAGCCAATGGCGTCTGCTCGATATCCCGTGTAAGACGGTGTCTTCACAATCTCCCGCTATGGAGAGGGCTTCTGACGCTGTTGCAGAGACGTCCCATAAGGATGGTGCCGCATTCGTAAGAGACGCCTCTGTGGGCGCAATGACTCGGAACAGCCGAGGGAGAACGAATTCTTCAATCCACGGGGCGCCCTCGTGCGGCGTTCGACGCAACTGTCTGTACCACCAGACGCGGACGATACTGCTCGACCACTGCTCGGACGTCACGCGTCCAGGAAAATCTGCCCGTCGTTGTGTCAGGTCAGCGTCAACAAAGGCAAGAATCGCAAGATGAAGGTGCACCTGGAAGCGGGTGCGTAAAGATGCGGGCGCCGACCGCCGGCGATGGGATCTCTGCGGACTGCCTCTGCACCCCTCGTCTAGCCGCGAAGCAGGGATCGTCCGTGCCATTCGGGTGCGCTCCACACGTGCGGCCAGTTAAAACAGATCCTGGTGAAGATGGACATTTGAGAAGGACACATGTCCGTCCGTCGTGTGCGCGGGAGAAGTCGACGGAGACAGGTCGCTATCATAAAATTTGCATACCGCATCGTCCATGTGGGCAACGATGGCAAGCCAGGAACTGTTTTCAAGGTCCTATTCCGTGGAGGGTTAAAGATCGCGCCCGGACCCAGGGCGAAGCGTGGTATTCGAGAAGAGACCGCCGAACATCGGTGAATAAACCGCATTGGGAGGGTGCATTGGCATTCCGGAGTAGGATTCATCAGCTGTAAGACCGAGATGTGGCGTTTTCCAGTAAGATTGCAGCTAGAAAGTGACCGGTGAGGATGCAAATCGTAGCAAGAACGGAGCCTGCAGCCTGACAGTGACTTGTACCCGTGCCCTACTCCCGGCATTGCCCGATGTGCCGCTGTCATGGGCGTCTGACTCCGTTCAGGAATTGCGCTTATTCCATCTGGACTCCACTGACTGCACTCGCCGCGCCGTGTTCACGAGGTCGACAACGGGGAGGACCTCAGGAACGTGAAGCATGCATTACGAGAGAGTCAGTTCCTCTGGAAGTCAGGATGGGGAGGCATCGGTCCCGTGTTCCCGGTCAACGCAACGCGCTAATCTTGGACACGACTTCGACACGGCGAGTGTGGAAACCCCCCTCTTTACAGTACTACTTTGTTGGCTAAAGGATTCCTGGTTGCTATCCTTGCGCACGTTTTCACAAAGGCAAAGGAAACTCATTATCACCGGTTAGAGTCAACCGTGCACCACCGCGTGGTAGGGCTGGCGATAGAATGTCGCCGGTACTACGGCGTCTTCGGAAAAATCATGTACGTACATAGTCGCCTATCCTGAAAGATTGTTTTCTTGTGCCGCGTTTGACTGCGATGACATGTACAGCTTCCCATGCGTGCACCAAAAGGTGTGCTTTTTCTGCGGCTCAGCAACGCAAGGTTCATTGCTGGCAAGTCCTCTCATTCATTGTAGTGCAGAGTATCTAAACTGGCTTTCCCTCAAGCAGTGACCCTTTCTACACGCTCACTTTACGGGGGAGGGGAAACAAGGTTCGGTCCCTCCATGCGACCCACTCGTGGCGCAACGTGCGAATGCTGAACACCATTGGCCGACTGTAGATATCGCCTTGGGGCGCCTTTTATGAATAATTTGCCTCTCCCGCATGGTCATATCAACATGCTGAACGCCATGTCTCCTCGGCATGTTTACACCATCGGTTGGCCTGTGGAGTCTAGGCCTCCCCTGTACAACGAACATGTTTATCCGCGGCGTCCAAAACATGCGATTGTACGTCAACCGAATATGCGGAGGCATATCGGGCCAATGTACGTACGTACCTGCAAACGTTGTCTCCGAAAATGGGTTCATGACTCACGAGCTTGCTCTTTCTTCGCAGCGGCGTGCACGACCACTCAGGGCCCTTATACAACGGGAGAAAGTCGTGTCACATCGTGCCCCAACGGTCGGTGCGTCAGCGCGCGCTTTGACTTGACAGGTAATCATACCTCTGTCTGCAAGAGGCTCTTTAGGTTAGCACACACGAATAGCATGCGTCCCTACCTGTTGGTAAATCCCCCCAAGCTCCGGCGAAGTGACATGGCGTCGAGGTCCGGGAGCCGAAGATCCCGCTGCCATGAGGCTATCAAGCTTCCGACTAGCCCTCACCTATGTCCTCTCATTGGACTCCGCGGTGGATTCTATCATTATCCACGAGATGGCTATCGGTGCTGACCACAATGATAGATTCCACTCTACCCTCTTGGGACTAAAATACTGGTTCCGACATTACCATCCCCGGAGTGCATTTCCATTATGTACACGCCGTATGTGCATCCCATCAGCTTCTCGCAAGGGTTTCGACAGTTGACTGCCCATATCCTCGACGGCTTCGTCCCGAGTGCGATTCCGTCGCATCGCCCACGCCATGCCAGATATTTGCTCTCGCTCCGGGCATGGATCGGCCTTCTTTCTGCTGTCCATCGACTATGTCTTGTCTTCCACCCACGACCCGCACGACAACTCGACCCTGGCCGACGCAACAGCGCCGGCGCGCCGCGCGGCTCACGGGAGGCGCATATGTCCGCACGCTCAAAATCCAACACGTAAGCACGACCCCTCACGGCCAGCTCGGCGGGAGGCAGGTCGGCAGCATAGATGGTTGCGCCTTGTCCCGCGCCCGCGCTAGCTCTGCGCCGCACAACAACATTCCACAGCGCGAGTTGACTGCATGTCGGAATGCGTCAAGCGTATGTCTGGAGGTGCTCGGGCCCGTCGACGATCGCTCATCCGCTCCGCACGGCGTCCACGCCTGCTTAGGATGCCGCCCCTACTACCCCAGCGCCACAACGTCGACGTCCCGCCATACCGTGCCATGCCATGGCCGTGTCATGTCGGCATTCTAGACGGACGAACGGCCCATCGGAAAGGGCGGCGTGTCCGCGCGTGGTAATTCGGCACTCTGATTCGCCCGAGGCTACTTATCATAGGACGCCGTGCACCAATCCCGGAACTGGAAGCGGCGTACTGCCAGTCCCATCATAGAGGGGACCCGAAGTGCTTACGGAGCATGCGACATTTGATGCGCGCTCCAATCTGGCGGGCGCACTGCCGGGGTGGCGGCTCCCCCAGCACTGGCCCTGAGCCCGCTCGATAGTCAAAATAACGTGCACCGGGTGCCCGACGGCGCCGCCTTACTGTGCGGTAGATCGCCGACGCGCGCGTGGGTCGGACGCCCGCCGCCTGCCGGGGTGCGTCCTTCCCTGCGCTTGGGCTCCGAGTCGTTGCTCGCTTGATGCATGTCTGCTTGCTCATGCAAGTTGCCAGCACGGTGCAGGTGTGGTGGGGCTTGCGCCATGCAAGGGCCGCGTCGGCTCACGGATGACGCACTAACACAGCCGGCTTCGATGGCAAGCCTCATTACGGAGATAAGTGTTCTTCCCGTTAGACATTTCAAGGCAGGATCTAATTGTCTATTAGGAGTAGCGGGGCACTCAAGTGACTCATGTGCACGCGGAGTGGGTGGCCCACAGCTGCTATCTAACCATCCGGATCAAAAAGTGACGCATCAGATCGTCATCGGTTCACTAGAATCACTACGACCACGGCAGATGACGTTCCTTGCAGAACCCGGATATTGCGACTACGTCGAATACGGCAGGTAGTAGCTCATGGAAGCTTCGAATTTAACCGCTGATATTGATTGGACGGCTTGCATATCTATGCGATTATGGAATGTCCATGAGAATGGACCCAGGGTCTCGCATTCGGCGAAGCCAAGTGGGCGGCGCAGCGCTCGATACATTCGTTACGTCACTACGCCTTGCTTCAGGACGGGGAGAGCAAGATATCTCTGTGGAAATATGCGACGGAGTTGTCGAATCTCATGTTCAGGTTTCGACAATCTTGTCCCTCGCACTTGTGGCTCAAACTCATGGCCGTTTGGGGGGGCCGTGCCGTCCGATCGCCATACAGTCGACATGCTCCAAATAGCCCATGGGAATAACAATGTCGCAGATGACTCGGCAGCTACAGGAGAGCGAAACCAATTTGTTGTTACTCCAACATAATAGGGAGACGTAGAGAGCTTCTTGTTACAACAGATTATCATAGCTGAGGATGACGGGGAGGATCGGTCTTGAGAGAAGGCCGTGTGCTATATATTTGTGTCATGCAGAATCAAGGCTCCCGCAACTTGGCGTCGGCCTGTTTACGTCACTGATCATGAAAGCTTTCCACTGCAGTACCGCCTCAGGATATCATGTAAATGTGAGCGAAATTACACGTATCGAACATATGCACTTTCATGCTATACTCGGCACGGAAAAGGTGCAAGGCGAAGGGTTGCAAGGCAATCAATGCCACCCGTACAACAGTCAGCGGCAGGTTCGGTGCGGAGGCCTAGGCTGAGAATCAATGATATACTGAGGATAAGTAGCTCCCACATGCATGATGAGTGGTTGAGAGAGACGGAAATGTCTCCTTGCAAGTCCTTTGACTTGACTTGTCGATAGAATGAAGTCTCGGGAAGAGAAAGGCCGCGTACAATGGCGGTCCGACAGTGAAAGCTCGAACAAACTTGTGCCTTTCTTTCATATTACAACATTTCCTCCGGTCGACTCAGATGGTTCGCCATGGAATTATGCGATTTGTTAACCTTCGGCAAACCTTGCAGGAGCAGTGGCAGTGGGTCCTGGCGAAAAGCGCAGACCCGTAGTAGCGCCAGTCGTGGCTTCTCTTGAATTGCCACGTGACAACCACGTGTCGAATTCAACTTGTGCCTTCTGCCTTCTGCCTTCTTTGGCGGTTGAGCCGCTCTTCCTCTGCCACAACCGCAGACTCGACCTCTGACCATAACCTCCCGCAGAGATTCCTTTCGTGCACATTTATTCCTACTAAAGTGAGTGTATCTCCTGATATCGCGCGCCGCCATGACATTACAACGTATTTGAACTTCTCTTGCTCAGCTACGACCGACTTTCTTTCGAGCATGGCTTGTCAAGGGCTACCATTCGACATCTTGCTGCTGATCATGGAGGTTTCCCCGCGACCGACGATTGCGAAGATGACGCGAACGTGTCACACGCTTCGCGAGAGCGGAGCGAGGTTCCTCTTGGACAGCGGGATGTTGCTCACAACCGGAGACGGCATCATCTCCTTCTTGCGGTTCCTAGATGCAGATGCAGTCAATCGGCTCCAGTACTTCCGCGTCCTCGAGCTCGCATGCGGCGAAATACCGCCGCGGGCGGCGGACGCCCTCTTGGGTCTGATCTCGCATCCTTTGCTGGCTCTCGACTCATTGACGCTGCGAGACGCGGAATGGATGCCCAGGTCAACACTGACACCATCCTCGCGCGCCGCTGCCTATGCCGATCCTGCTCCTCTGGCCACCGCCTTTGCCCAGTTGACGACGCTCAGACATGTCACGATCGACCTGTGCGGCCAACGCGCCTGTAGCTTCATCAGCACGATCCGTTCGCCTCTCAGGACGGTATTCCTCGGTTTCCCTCCTCTTACTATCTGGCGTGTGTTATGCGACACGGAACCTCCAAACCCCATCCTACTTCTAGCGAACGCTTCGGAGACACTCGAGGAGATTTCAGACTCGAACTTCACCAACAACCTCGACCATGTCATGTACGACGTCGTCTACCCATCCGTTCGCCGAATTAGCGTAACCTATGACAACCTTTGGAGCTCTCTGACTGTGGCATATCCCCTCGCATTCCCCAACTTGTCTCACCTCTCACTCACCTCCGTTCACGGCTGTCCCGTGGGAGGCTTCGACACCCCCACCACCGAGATGTTGCAGTTCGCACTTCTCTTCCCCTCAGAGCATCGGGAAAACCTGGAGAGCCGTGGACAAAGATGGACACATCTCGAAGAAGTCGTTGGGCGTGTCATCGACGTTCTTATGCTGGGGGTAGTATGCCACGTCCCCAAGCTACGCCTGACTGGCGGCATCGTGCCGGTCTTTCTTCCACAGGCCACAGGTTACCGTCGTCTTGGAGGACACCCGACCGACCAGCCTCGCTATCGCCGTCGTCGGCGCGGCCATGTTTGAAGACGACTCCATGGCCGCCGTTCTCAAGGACCCTTCTGCGCGCCAGCTACAGACGCTGGAGATGGAGCTCTGCTTCCGCAAGGAGGAAGGCGAAGTGAACGTCTGGGCAACGCTAGTACATCGTAACTCCTCTCCCCGCGCTGATGGGAATGCTTGCACGCCCTGACCATCTCCCGATAGAACAACGTAGCGAGGACGCTCGCGCTCGTCCGGCTTCGCCACCTCGCGCTCACGCTCAACTACGGCCTCCTGACAGGAACGACCTCACGCGGCAACCCACGCTACCCTGCGCGCAAAAACTTCGACAGTCTCGACCTCGAAGCGTCTGCAGAACTCTTTCGTATAACGATACCGTCCTTGGTGGACACCATCGTGCGCCTTTCTACGGCCCGCACATGGCATGATAACAGGTTGGGCTTTGTGGAAGATCACGAGTCGATGTGGTCTTCTGGGAGCTGGTCCTCGGACTCGGCTTTCGAGGTGGAAATGGATGATGACGTCCTTCGGGGCGACTCGAGTTTGATGGCGGAGGAGGAGGAGGACCCCTGGTAATGTCGTGAAGGAGTTCAAGTTCTTTCTGATACATATACTGCACAGCGCGCGGCACCCTTCTTTTTTTTTTATCGCAGCGTTTGAAAATAGTACGGGTCACGGCCGAAACGGTCCGGTAAAGCCCGCTTTTGGTAACTCTGACGCCCGGCCGATCCCGGATACTTAACTGGCGTTCGCCTCTCTTCTGGGCCGCCCTGACCCTCACCACATCCACCACCTCACTTGCTTTGGCCGCTCCGCGGCTCCCCTTCTGCCGCAGACTTGACTTGACTTGGTCATCGTATCTCGAGCTGCTATAGTGCTTGCTGGTACTAGGTAGTACCAGTAAACATACGCGTGAGTGTGTCCGCTGTGACTGCGCCACCGCGGACTCACAGGCACATCTTTACCTTCTCATGTCAGGAACCACAAACCCTTGCAACATGTCTCGTGAACAACTTCCTTTCGATATATTGCTGCTGATACTCGAGGTAGCCCCACGACGGACGATGGCGAAGATGACGCAAACTTGTTATGCGCTTCGCGACGGCGGAGCGAGGTTCCTCTTGGGTGGCGGGGTGTCGCTCGCCACCGGAAGCAGCATCATCTCCTTCGTCCGGTTCCTGCGTGTGGATGCGGTCTCTCGATTCCAATACCTCCGCGTCCTCGAAATCGCAACGGGAGAATTGCCCCCGAGGACTGTGGACGCGCTCTTGTGGCTGATATTGCATCCTTTGTTGGCTCTCAACTCGCTGACCCTACGCGAGGCGGAAATGATGCTCACGTCAACGCCGTCATTTTTAGAACCCATCCACGGTGTCGACCGGCCCCTACTTCTCACCGCTCTCGCAGGGCTCACAACGCTCCGACACCTCACGGTTGACCAATGCGATCAGCGCGCCTGCAGACTCATCAGGACGATCCACTCCCCACTCAAGACAATATCCATCGATTTCGTCTCGATCCCCCTCATTTCCCTCAGGGATCTAGACGAGGTTGAAAATGGGAATCCTATCGTCCTTCTGGACAACCATTCAAAGACGCTCGAAGAGATTTCGGGCTCGAACTTCGCCATGCGCCGGCGAGATCATGATGGGCCTGTCGTCTACGATGTGGCGTACCCTTTGGTCCGCACAATCAATGCAACGTACGACATCATTTGCTACCCCCGGACCGTGGCATATCTTGCTGCCTTTCCCAATTTGACACACCTCTCCCTCACCGCCGCCGCCGCCGACAGTTCTGGACGGAGAGTCAATACTTTTTGCCCAGTACATTTTATAAGGGCACTACGACGCAGGTCTTGGAATAAGGACCACCAGGAGACTAAGACCCCTAGGCTGACGTGGAGGAACCTCGAAGAAGTGGAAGGCAATGTGACCGACATCCTTGCGCTGGGGCTAGCCTGCCATGTCCCTAAGCTGCGACTCCTCGGGACAATACTGCTCAAGTCACTAGAATACGAACGCCTCGCAACTGTTCTGGAGGACACTCGACCCGCCAGCCTCGCAATCACCGTCTCGGATGCGTCCACGTTTGTCGACAGGATGGGAAACGTGCTAAAGGATCCCTCTGCTCAGCAGCTTCGAGCACTGGAGGTGGAGCTCGTCTTCGCTCCGTCCGAAGGCGACATGGACATTCAGACAGTGTTGGTACGTTTTGACGTAATCCTCTGAACTCGAAAATGGGAGAAGAACCGCGCTGATCATCCTCCGATAGAACGACGTGGCCAAGACGCTCGCTCTCCTCCCGCTCCACCACCTCACCCTCACTATTAACTATGGCCTCCTTACCGCTCCGGACGAATCGTATCGATCTCGATACGGCTGGTTCTGTCC
The DNA here is from genome assembly GCA_024305745.1 of Polyporus tsugae. Classification (NCBI taxonomy): domain Eukaryota; kingdom Fungi; phylum Basidiomycota; class Agaricomycetes; order Polyporales; family Polyporaceae; genus Polyporus; species Polyporus tsugae. The sequence continues at coordinate 1,524,903 of JAHRBS010000005.1, forward strand.
TGTAGAGAGAGACGTTGAGGGTCTCGACCTCGTGGAGACCCGGACGCTCTTCCGTGCGGCGATCCCTTCGTTAGCGACGGATGTTGTCGTGCACCTTTCGACGGATCGCACGGGGTACGAAGACAGGCTCGGAGCTGTGGCTGCTGCGGATTAAAACTGCTCCATGACATTCGATTCAAGGCGCCAAGAGTCTTTGAGTCCGGCGACGTAGTAGGCCACTTAATGGCGGAGAAACTTGAAGAGGACGACGGTTGGTGATGTCTGTCACGAAGGAGGTCTACATTCCGATGTGTGTATGATAGACTGTAAAGTATGCTCTGTGTTCGGTGGTATTTGTGTAAGTAGGGGTCGAGTAGAGGCGATAAATTACTTAAATGTGGTCCGAGTCATCTGGAGTCTGGACAGACAATTCGGAAGATCACTAAGTTTGGTAACTCTGACGCTCGTGGGTCCTATTCGGCTACTGCCGATCCAATCACGTCGGAGTTGCAACCGCAGACTCCCCTTCAACGACTCCTCCCTTGTCCATCGCTCTGCCTTCTGCTGTAGGGTCCCAGAAGCAGGAAGTCTCTTATAATTAGTGCTGATATCTAGTACGTGTGAGTACGTTCACTAATGCCCGCAGCCGGTAACTCGCTGACACGTCTCTCAACTTCTCATGCTCAAAGATACGACGAAGAGCATTGCAATCATGGCTATTCAAGCTCTGCCAATCGATATCCTGCTTCTTATTATGGATGTTTCCCCTCTACCAACCATTGGGAAGATGACTCGGACGTGTCGCGCCCTCCGCCAGGGCGGAGCGAGATCTCTGTTGGATGGCGAGGTGTCGCTCACCACCGGAAGCAGCATCATCTCCTTCGTGCAGTTCCTATATGCGGATTCAGCCACTCGGTTCCCATACCTTCGCGCCCTCGAGATCGCAAGTGGTGAATTACCGCCGCGGGCGGTGGATGCGCTCCAGGGACTGATCTCACATCCTTTGTTGGCTCTCGAATCGCTGACCCTACGCGAGGCGGACGTGATGCTCAAATCGACACCAACACACCCGCAGCCAGCAGGGACTGCTGATCCCACTCCGTTGGTCATAACTTTCTCCGCATTGACGACACTTCGGCACCTCACGATCGACGAGTGCGACCAACGCGCGTGCAGCCTGATCACCGCGATGCGCTCGCCCCTCAGGACGATATCCATCGGTTTCACGCCTCTTACCACCTGGCATAATTCGGAGGATGCGCAACGCCGGAACCCTATCGTCCTTCTCGCGAATCTATCAGACACGCTCGAGGAGATTTCGGCCTCCAATGTCGCCATGGCTCTCGAGCACGTCATGTACGACATCGTCTATCCCTCCGTCCGTAGGGTCAGCGTGACCTATGACGGCATCTGGATCCCCAAGGCTCTCGCATATGCCAGCGCATTCCCCAATCTGGTCCACTTCTCTTTCACCTCCGTCCGCGGCCACCCAGCCGGAGACTTCGTTGGCCCCGCGGAGTTCTTCCAGGCCACGCTTCACCGCACCTCAAACAGGGCGAGCCAGGAGAGGTACGGACGGACGTGGGAGCACCTCGAAGAACTCGTCGGGGGCGCCCCAGACGTGTTCCTCCTGGGGCTAACATGCCATGTGCCTAGGCTCCGACTCACCGGCCCCTCATCGCCGGACACCACACTCGGAGTCGTCCTTGAGGATATCCGGCCCACCAGTCTCGCGATCACTCTCGTCTGCGCGGCCACGTCTGAAGACGATTCGATGGCCGCCGTCCTAACGTATCCCTCTGCGGAGGAGCTGCGGACACTGGAGATGGAGCTCTGCTTGGATGCGGACGAGTGCGATGTTGACGTCCAGGTCATGCTGGTACGTCATACCCTGCTATCCTCTGCGATGGAGAATGAACGTACGTACTGATTGTCGCCCTCGCTTAGAACAACGTGGCGAGGACGCTCGCTCTCCTCCCGCTGCGCGACCTAACGCTTACCCTCAACTACGGCCTGCTCACCGACGCGGACAAATCCGAGCAACCACTGTCCCCTGCGCTCAGCAACTTCGACAGCCTCGACCTCGAGGCGACCGCAGGCCTCTTCCGTACGGCGATACCCTCCCTGGTGGATGTCGTCGTGCGCCTTTCGACGGACTGCACTTGGTATGAATCCATATGCAACGCTCTCGCTGATGACGGCTCGGCGGGGTCTTCCAGGAGCGGGTCTTCGGATTCGGAGGACGAGGACGAAATGGAAGGTGACCTGGGTAGTTTTATGATGGAGGAAGATGACCACGGTTGGTAATGTCATAAGGTCTGCAGTTCTGGGCGTGTAGGATGGAGCTCGTTATGCACTCCCCTCTTTGACCATAGCACCAGTGATGATCTCAGCATTCCGAGTCGGGTGGAGGCAATTTGCAGATGATAAGTACTGCAAGCCGCGGCCACGGCGACACTGCTTTGGGTTATTCTGACGCCTGTATCCCCGGTTTTGCCCTGATGCCAAATAACCGATCCTGTAATTTACTTCCTCCTCATGCAACCTCTTGCACCTAAACAGTTACCTAATTCATGCGGACTTCAACGATGGGGAATACGCCTATACGATGGCCGGTGAGTAAAGTTCAAAACTTTAATCCAGTCAAATCGCCGTCTTGATGGGTTTTGGTAGCTGCTGCCATCACACTCTGGCGATATTCAATGTTCGTCATCCGAACGAAAACCCAGTTTCCAAATCACCTCTGCAGCATAGGACTCTGTGTCTTTCCCATTCAAGGTCAGCATCGCCATACGCTATGCCATTTTGTTGCTTTGGTTTGCTCATCTACGTACTACTCATTATCTTCCATTCGGTCGTGTGGCTAGCGTAGTAAAGAAACATTGATTATATGTGATCGTGACACTTTCCAACTGTGTACGGTATGGGGACTGCAATCTCCGCATCTGTCGAGAGCCCTTTGAACACGTGCGGAAGGCAACGAAGCAGCGTGTGAACTCTAATTCACTCCCGGCCTCGATGCTGTGGTAGTTTTGCTCTCCACTTGCGTTCTCCACAGTGACCATCTTTTGTGGCGATGGGCCAACCCCTGCTTAATGACCTTGAACCCGATGGTAGGACATATCTTTCGCTTCGATTCCATCCTCGACCTCACCGATGTTCTGAATGGTCCTTTAGGATAGAGAGTGGAGGCTCCTGTTCGACGTCGTGTTCAGCATCATGGCCGCTTCCCGACCCTCAACTATTTCCGCGCTCATGAAGACGTGTCACACACTCTATACGGAAGGACCCAAGCATCTCCTCTGCAACGGTGTTCAGCTTGATCGAAGGGTCGAAATCACCAGGTTCGCGAACTTCATGCTGACCGGCGATCCCTCACGGTTCGTGCACCTGCGAAAATTGGTCTTGAGCATCCAACTCCTCCCGGTTCCGCCGCCGGAGCACATCTGGTTGACCTCCTCGCCCATCCTTCCCTCGCATTGGACACCTTAGTTCTGCGCCACTCGGAAACGCTGCTAGGACATGGCGCAGACCCCGCTCTGCGCGAGGCCTTTGGCAGGTTGAAGACAGTCAAACACCTGGTCGCACTGGGGGTACACGAATACAGCGCTACTAATATCAACTCTCTTCTATACAGATTGGAGTCCATATCGATCGGCGTCCAGGCCGGCATCGGAAACATTTTGCCAACGTTGAAACCGTTCTCCTACACTCTCCCGACACTGCTCATCAAGTCGCAAGCATCCGTCCCAACCCTATTCCTCGTCGCAGACTCCGGGTCTTGCCACTTCCCTCACGTTCAAACGTTTGGCATTGTGGACCACGAATCGGTTCTAGACCTTCTTGCTAGCCTCGCGTTCGCCTAGGCATTCCCCGCTATTACCCACCTGAAGCTCATCCCCACGGACCTTCCGACGGCGCGTTGCCGGACCGGCCTTCCCATAGGCTGGGTGCTTGATCGCTTCACGCGATCCCGGGAGCGCAGCCAAGCTCAGAGGCTGCAACACCCGGATGGCAGGCTGCCGTCATTGTCGTCGATCGTGGAGTGTTCAGGCGGGCTTCTTAGCGTGTACGCGCTTGGCCTTGACTGCACTCTATCGACACTGCGACTTCGGCAACACGTGCGGGTGCATGAGCTCTACGTCCTCCGCACGGTCCTGGAAGATACGCGCCCCAGACGTCTTTGTCTCAGCATCGAGATGCCCGACGCCGAACGGCTCTTCGCCACCTTGCGCACACTCCAGACCCACTCGCCCCCAGCGCGCATCGATCTGCAGATCTCGCTCTCCTTCTGGACCACTCCGTTTTGGAAAATAACTATGGTATGTCAATTCTCCTACTTCCTGGCTACTTCCGTTGTGGGGTCTCATGGGCGTCCCCACAATCTTGCAGAACGAGTTCCGCCGCTCCTTGGAGTCACTCTTACGGCCACCGCCGAGGGGTTTGGTTGAACTCAACCTCCGACTCTTCGGCATCCCGCCTTCCGCCGAAGTTGCTGAGAAGGCTGCGACCCTCCGCGACACCCTGGTGGCATTGATGCACTGGGCATCTGCCGTCGCTCCCTCCCTCACCCTCGCCTGCAGACTTTCTGAGGACGCTGAGGACGGGGACTGGTAGCAGTGGCCGGACCTCGGTCAGGCGGACGATGTTGATTATGATTTCGGCATCCATGCCCTCCCCGACAAGGATGACGATTTTTAATATCTCCTCGCCTGGGACTAAGGCTCAGATCCGGTCAATCATCGTGCCGATTCGTGCGCAACTTGTTCTACTACATAAGTACGATGCTCAGGTTGTATCCGTGAGGCAGAGGATGGCGATGAACGAGTCGATTCTAGACCAATAGTGGCCCGTGATGTAGGCTCTTATCCATGACAATCAAGACTAGTGTACTCGGACGAATACATAAGTATAGCAAGCATGGAGTAGCAAGCATGGAGGTGCCCGAGATCAGACTCTTGCCTGCCAGCGGGCCACGCGCCACTCGCGGATGTATCACAGGCTTCTAATTTCTCTGTTCGGTGTCCTAGGTCTGTACTGGCGCCGCGGTTTCTACGTCGTAGGCCTGCGTTACAAACACTAGAGTACTTATTCGGTCTTGCCATAAGCAAGCCGCCCCCCCCCCAGTACGAGCTCAAGCGCTCATGGACAATGATCCTGTGAATTAGTATTGCGACTGTTCATCAGCACATCCGTGCATGGTATGGTATGCGAGTAATAATACAAAAGCGTGGCTACGTCGAAGTTCGAACGAGTCCGCGCTCTCCATGGCAAGGGAATAAGGAGACGACAACAACAGAAAAAAAACGAACGTACTAAACTATATATGTCCATGAAAAAACCATTGCAGCAGCGCGCGTCGTAAACCACCAAATATAAGTATCAGTATCCTTGCAGTCATGCCAAGTCCGAGCAAGGGAGCGAGCGAACCCATCCGGCCTGTCCGCTTCACCGAGCAGGCAGACACCCAGAAAGCGGGATCTGCGCGTCGTTCGCGTTCCACGCGTCGGGGTATGCGCACCCAGAGATCGCCGTAACCGCCGGCGCCGTGTCTTTGCCGTCGAACCATCCGTTGCCCACACTCGCCGTCACAGTCGCGGTGAACGTCGGCGGCGGGAGCGTCGACGCTGTGCCCGTGCTCGTGTACTGCGGGAGCGCCGTCACGCTCCCCGCGGGCACGCTCGTGATGGACGCGGGCGGCCACACCAGGTCCGCCGTCGCAGCCGTGATCGTGCCCGCGCCGGCGCCGCCAGTCATCCACGGCTGGAACGTGCCATCGAACGCCTGGGCGTTCGCGCCAAGGCTCGCGCACTTGCCGATGGCCTGGCGCGGGTCCGCGGGCATCCACCCGTTCTCGAGCCCGAGCTGGTACGACCAAAGCGGCGCGCGGACGGTGTTGGTCGTGGTCGAGTTGCCGATCTTCCACGTCCAGAAGAACCAGTCACCGAGCGACTCCATGCTCGCAAGCGCGAAGTTGAGCAGTCCCTCCTTCGTCGCGTCCGACCACCCGCCCGCGTCCTCCCAGTAGTCGCAGTCGGGGCCATAGCGCGCCTGTCCGCCGACGCCGTCGACGAACAGGCCGCAGTCGTTGATTGCGTTGCTGAACTCTCCGGCGAGCGTCACGCCGAATGCCGTGCGGCTCGTGTTCATGCCGACGCCCCATGAGTTGCAGGCTTGGAGCGGCCATTGACCGCCGAGCTGGGTGCTGTCGCCGTCGGCGGTGATGTTGAGGGGCTCACGGTTCGGGTTGCCGTTGAAAGCGAAGTAGGGGTGCGTGTCTGCGAGGAGCATGAGAAAAGACACCAATCAAACACCAAACCCGGACGCACCCAATGCAAGTCGGTCAGCGCCAGAGAGGAACCCGGCCCAGTTCGCGACGCCAGTGAAACCGTCGTGGATCGTGATCATCGGGCCGCTACCCTCGCCAGTGCCGGTGATGTCGCGAACCATCTGGTACGCCTTCAGGTAGCTACACAGCGAAGTCAGCGACGGCGGCGGCGGGCTAAAACGACAGCATTGGTACTTACAACGACTGCACCTGAGTTTCGCCGATGTCGTGAAGGAAAGGCTCGTTCAGCATGCTGAACATCGGGACGACGGCTCCCCACTCGGGCTGAGAAATGAACTCGGCGACGATGCGGATGTAGTCGAGCGACCGCTCGGCATTAGCGAGGCCCATGATGCCGCTAAGCCAGTTAATCGTGCCGAGCTTGCCAGAGTGGTTGTAGCCTGTCCGTCCATAGAGTGCGGTGTTTAGCGGGAACCTTAATCAATGCACTGACGCACGACCTACCATTTTGCGAGCCGGGGATAGTATGGAGGTCCAGATTCACCCGGATACCGTATTTACGAGCCCATCCAAGCAAGCGAAGGATGTACCTGAGAAGATTCAGAAACTATCAGTCACAGAAGGAGATACGCACTTGCGCGCGAACACACTCACTTCCAGCACGTCCGGGCGAGGAAAGGCTCCGCGACCGTAGCCCCGGTCGCGGGGTCCGCGCCAACATTGTCCCACTTCTCGATTGCCCAGAACGGGATCGGAACCCGGACCCAATTGAGGCCGGCGCCCGCGATCTGCGCAATGTCCTCCTCCGTAATAAATGTGTTGTAGTGGTCCTCGATCGTCTGCTGGAGCGCGTCCGCGCCTTTCGCCGCGAGTGCCTGGCTGAGCGTCCACTCGTCGACCGTGCCCGCATTCTGCTCGAACAGGCTCGGCACGATGAACGGCTCGATGACGAACAGGCCGCCCAGGTTCACGCCGTAGATACGGTCCACACCCCACTGCCAGGTCTCGTTGAGCGCAGGCGTCCACGAGTTTGGCTTCGCGGAGTTGTCGAAGGGGTTGGCGGGATCAGAGACCCCTGTGGTGGAATCGGAGGTAAGTGGTTACGCACGTGGGACGCAACGTGAGAAGGATCGGGAGGGTAAGAGGACGATCGACACCCGAAACGGTACTGAGGTGCCCACTCCCCCTGCCTGCGCAGCGGGAACACATCGCGCGCCCCCTTCTCATGCGGCTCGCCCATTCCACGCCTGCATACACACAGAGGATGTGCTCGAAGCGTGCTGTTTCGGCTCGACAGCTAGTCGCGCGCGCGAGAGGTCACAGGTGCGAGATAACACCGAGTGTTCTAAGTGGTACGAGCGGACGGAACACCGACCATTCTACACCACCACCGCCGAGCCTGGCCGCGAAACAGCGCTCCGAGATGCAGGAACGCTCGCAGCTCATGAATGCACAGCTTCAGAGCCCCTAACTGACACGGTGCCCTCATCGAACCGGATGCTAGACGCTTAGGCGCGAGTATCCGAGCGACGCGTTCGAGGTGGGGAGGTGGGCGCGACGGGCGAAAACACGCGACACATGGGTGAAAACACTCACAGTAGCCTCCAAACGAGTTGTGGTAAACGAACGTCGAGCCATCATCCTTCGTCACCGTGCTCCCATCGCCGCCTGTCGTGATTGCACCCTGTGGCGTCGAGCCCGATCCGTTGGAGCCCGAATGGCCGTTGGAGCCCGAGTCATTTGAGCCAGAAGATCCGGAGGACGAGCTGTCCGACGTGGAATGGTGCTGGCCCGGTTTTACGACGACGAAGATGATGGGGAGGACGACCGCGAGCGCGACGACGACGATCGCGACGATCGCGGCGACCCAGAACCACGGACGCTTGTACAGAGGGCGGCGGCGGGGGACGGGGAGCACGTCCTGCGAGTTGCCGAAGGCTGCCTCCTTGTTCATGTGTGGGAGGAAGGGGGAAGACTCGGCGGGCGTGGAGATCGCGCTGTCCCGCAGGGCAGAGCTATCCCGCAGGGCCCCGGGGGGCCCGAGGTATGCAGAGCCGCGGGGGGAGTCGAGCGCGCTATCGACGAGGCTGTCGCGGGGACCTTCGAAGGGGTTCGAACTTGAGGCCATGCTGTCGACCTAGGGACGTGGACTCGGAGAATTTAAGGTGGGCGGGAAGAAGCGTCGGGTGCCGCCAACGGGAATGAAAGTTGAGCACCCCGAGTATGAGGGCAGGGAAGCCTCGCTCGCTTATTGCGGGGAAAGGAGGGGGGAGGGCAGACGGGTGGAGGAAGAGCAGAACCAAGCCGAGGCGAGGTGAACTTAATAAAGCTGGGCGACGGGCTGAGTTCCAGAGGGATAAATGTGGACAAGCCGGCGCCGAGGACGCTCACATGTTGCCGTGAGGCGGCTGTTCTGACATCGGCGTGGCCCATGATAACTGAATTGCTAGCGTCGTCCTCTGTGTCTGGGCTCTGTGCAGTGCAGCTCCGAGCTCGGAGGGGTTAGACTCGAAGCCGCGTCTGTTCGTGACCTCGAGCGAGGTTGGCTGTGCGACCTTTGAGCGATGCAGCGAGGCCGCCCGTCGCTGTCGAACCCGCGCTACGATTGCTGTCTGGGGAAACGTGGGAATCGGCCTCGGCAGAGAATGCGCACCAGGTTGAATTCTACCGCTCCGAATCAGATCCTCCGATGGCTCGGAACCTCTCGACATCGACCATCCAACGCTCCCCTCACGGGTCTCCAGGCCGTTGACTTGCACTTCTCACGTCGGTCAGATTGTCCAGGGCGCACATCATGGTGACGGCCTGACGCCCCCGTCCATGTCGATCTTGATCTTGACTAGTACCGAGCGTCACGTGTGAATACTACCAAGCTTCAGCCGACAAAAAGTCCAAAAATGTTTTCGAGGGAGGTGCGATGCGATGAATTTGTAGCGCATATAGTCGGCGACTATTAAGGAGGATGGTGGAGGAGCTGAAGCAAGAAGCAAAGAGCTCTAGACGTAGTTGTCCCAATTAGGAAAGACCACGTGGCTTCAGAACAAACCCAATCAAGGATGGTCTGGACTCTGCACTTGGCTGTGGCGCCGCCGGCGACGATGCATTGACCATCCCAAGACCGAATAAAAGTACAAAACTGCACAGAAGCGACAAATTTAAACTCTAATGCAGAACCACAACAGATCATCCCTGTGATTTCACGCACTCCATGGACGCCCTGCGACAGTGGATCAGACTCGGACGCGTCCCATGTAAAACTGAAAATAAAGCTCTGTGCGCACCGTAACTTCTTATCCAGAAACTATGCAATCCCTTTTTCCACCTCATCCTCATCCTCGAACCAGAACGAGTCCTCTTTATCCGAGTCACTGGCAGAGCCCCACTCCGTTTGGTCACTCCACGCGTCCGAATCCACGTCGGAGTCTTCACCACACTCCATCTCCGGATCCGAGGCCACATCGACCGGTCGGACGGGAATGATCCGTCTATTACAAGACACATGGGAAGAAGAAGTGGTGAGATGGTTGCGGAAAGCGTGCACGTCTTCGTCGTCCAAGTACGATGCGGCCGAGCCGAAACAAGACGCCAGGTCGAGGATCAGGTCGAACGACGGCACCTCCGCCGGGAAGTCGTCGACAACCATGATCAGGCGCTGCTGCATGTCCCATTTCCATCATTAGTCCCAGATATCTTTGTACGTAGTAGCAAGCAGGACTCGGGCTCACCAGAGCAGCAGCCAAGTCGCCAGAGCTGCCGTCATGATCCTCCTCCCGAAACGAGAAGCTGATCCGCAAGGTGCGCAGGGTCTGCAGCGCGTGCGAGATGAGAAGGGACGTCACGCCCTCAAGTGTTTCAAGGCCCGCAACGCACATCTCCAGCTCGGACGGCCGCGCAGCTGTCAGCACCTCGGAGAGGAGGACGAGCACCATCACGTCGTGCAACTGCGTCGAGATCCTCAACTTCTGGACTACGACGAGAGCGGAGCTGATGATACAGAGGCTAAGGAGGTCGCTCGAACATTCGGTGAGCGCCGACAGACGGAAACCTGCGTTCCACTGTCGAGCGACGTCGAGGCTGTTCACGAAATATGCAATGTTCGACTGACAGATCGTAGAACGCGGAGGCATTCTGGAAGGGTTGTGTTGGATGCTCTGCACGTTGGAAAAGGCGTGGAGACAACTGGGGAGGAAGCGGCACGAGTCGGATAGAATGGTGAGACTCCGTACCCGAGGGAAACATATGTCCGTGGGCATCCCCTCGAAATTGAATTGGCCATCCAATGCGAGCGAGACGTCTTCCAGAGTCTCGGAGAAAGGTGCGAGCATCGCAAGCACTTGATCGGAGGATGTCATGAAGTCCAGGGCAGGGTCGATGTGGTCAACCATAGCAGACACAAGCTTCGAAGACATCTTGTCAACGGTGGCGATAGTGGCCGGGCCAACGTGGCAAACAGTGAGGTGCTGGAGGGTCGTAAGGGTTCGGAACGCATCGCGTATCGCACAACTCAACGACAACAGTCCTTCCGCCCTTCCGAGGCGTAGCGTATGCAGTGAGAGGGCTGGACATTGGAGGAGATCGATTAGAACGTCTGCCGCGACGCTGCAGTCGTCAACGACGAACAGGGGATGTTCCAAATCGCCCACTTCCAGGTTCAGCTCGCGGAGGTGGCCGAAGCGGACTGTCCCCTCCGCGAACATGAACGACGTGAACGACGTGATTTGGCGTGGGGTACGGAGCGTGACGCCATTGCGAAGGAGATGCCTCGGACCCTCACTGTACAGGGAGCGGCACGTTTCCATCGTGGATGCTATGCCTGCCGGTGAGGCGAGCATCATAACATTGGAAACGACGTCGAAGGGGAGCTTCCACCGAGGGATAGCCATGGTATGTCGTGGAGATAACTGTTTGACGTCAGTTACTCTAAGTTGAAGGCAGGGCATCCAATCGGAGCCCCGAAGGGAAGGCTGCTCACTGGTGGCTATGAACGCGCCGAAATGCCTAGCGGCTTTTGGAGATGAAGGGATGGTTGGACGGTCTAACCGTCTTAAGAGATGACTCGAAATGCCGCAGCAGATAAATCTGGCACGAAGCCGTCGGGAGAAGGGGAGTCCATTGCGCAGGACTGGTCACCCTGCAGCAAGGATATGAACTGAGAAGGTGAGAAGCGAGAGCACATGCCGGCTGCAGCGTACACTGCAGAACACAAGAGTTTCCAGAGAGAGGTTCGGTTTGCAAGTTAAGCCATCCAGTCAGGCCGCGTGACGAACGATGCGCCATTCCCGGCGCTGCGCATTTGTAAGGCTGGCACCAAATAATTTTGAGGATGATGCCAGAACTGCATGGCAGTCTCGCACGCCGTCTGCGTTGGGGAAGCAGTTGCCGACGGTGAGGCCTCGCGAACTCGAAGGGATGCTGACTACGACGTTGAGGGTCGAGCTCATCTGCAGCAGGGTGCCAAGAGCAGCATAGAGACGTTCCTAGAACCCGTCTTAGCAGCTTTCTAGGCGCATCTACAAACCCGAGGGTAAGTTGCGCACCTCAGCCGCGACCTGCTCGCCATCCCCGGGCCGAAACGAGACGTTAAGCGTCAGAACGCGCAACGTCAAAGGCTCGAGTGCTCGCAGTATGCCCGCCCCCTCCTCGACCACCTCCAAGCCACGCACGCTAACCTCTAGTTGGGCCGGGCGAGTCTCCACCAACACGACGCGAAAGAAGGCTCGCGCTCATCCAGGTAGCCACAGATGCGCAGCTTCGAGACTGTCAGATGCGCGCTGAGCGGATACAAGCTCGAGACTTCTCCCGAGCACTCGACCAGCTGGGGAGAAGACAATAGCCCGATCCTCCCGTTCGCCTCCCGGACGGCGCGCATGAACCACCCGGAGTTCGGATCTTCCGCGATATCGAGCGAGTCCAAGCCAGGGATTAGGTGCAAGCTTTGCAGGTTCGGGAAAAGGCGAAGGAGGATGCACTGGGGGAAATGCGTGTCGAGGACGGTCCGAAGCGTGCACACGTGGGGGAACTGAAGAGAGACGGGGTTGTCGCGCGCCGGATTTATGGGGGTACCTAGGGACAGGTCGAGTTCCTGGAGGGTGTCGGCGGAGAACTGAAGCACGGAGAAGACGTCGCTGAATGCAGAGTGGCCACGGAGCGCGGGAGTGTAGCCGAGGGGGCCTGCCAGCGCCACGGTTGCAGAGACGAGCTGGGAGCGCATCGTTCGGAGCGCTACAATGGCTGCGCGACCCACTCCATCTACGTGTAACCGCTTGACGGAGGTTAGGGTTGCATGTTAAGATTTTCTCCGTATCGTGCAGGATCAACGTGTTGAGCGCGGTTGCTGGATGTGTGAGGAGATCTGCAAACAATGGATCCATTCCATGGACCTCGACATCACGACGAGGCTCGAAGACCTTCGCGCAGATATCCAGGGACCGCATATATGCAAGGCGGCCGGCGTCGGCGCGCATGAAGCACACGAATGACGCCATCTGCGACATTGTGCGAAGTGTAACGCCATGACGAAGCACGTACGGAGGTCCCAATGCGTAGAGGATTCGACAAGTTCCCATTAGGGCTGCTGCCTCGGTTTGTGAGGTGGCCATGACCTCCACTAGAACGTCGAGAGGGAGCTTCCACGCGCCTGGTGTGTCTGTGCCGCTCTGGACTCTTGGTCAAGACCTAGCCTCATTGAGCGGCAATCCCCAGTGCTCACCATTGAGTCCAGTGATGAAGACAGCGAAGTGTTGGATCTCTCGATAGCCACTCAAGTAGTCAAGAGCTGCATGGACACGGCCTCTGCAATGTCGCGCAGGAAGGTGGTCGTCGAGTTGCAGGTTGCGATGGGCTCCATCGATATGAACCGACCAGCCCTCCTCCCATCGGAGCAATAGGCTCAAAGTTTCGCTGAAAGGGGTTCATCAGCTCAATCTGCAACAGGCGGGGAAGGGTTGGGATACCAGAAGAAGGCGAGTTCCCATTTTCATTCCGATGCCAGCGCCGACGTTCAGAGCAGGGACCGGATCGAACGCGTGGTGACCGGCAGCGATGTATACGAAGCAGGAGGGTGCAGGATTGCTTTGCATGAACGTTGGTCGACGGTACGGTGCAACTGGGCAGGCTAGTCAAGACTTCAGGTGCTAGTGCTTCATATGCGGCGGGATCTCGAACAAGGGCTGTGGAGAGAGCATAGGTTTTAGATGGCCCAGATGTCTATATCTACCAGTAAATCCGAGTGGACCGTCCGAATGGAGGAAAGCGACCAAGCTTCGACCAAGGGCGGCCACCGCCATCACAACCATGGCCATGCCCGACACGGACCGGTCGGGACGGCGCCGGAATCGAGCCTCCCCTAGCCATTGCCGCCTCCCGCCACCGTTATTACCGTAGCGTCGCAACCGGCCTAAATCTGAAATCAACCTCGGTATCGATGATAGTCATATACTTATAAACTGTAGTAAGTAGCAAGTCACACAGGCTAGAAAGTACTACTGCTATAATGGTCTGTAATCCTAACCGGCAAGCTCGTCTTCGTAGTCGTCGTAATCAAAGTCATCATCATCATTATCAAAAAGAGTATCCAAGATGGTAGCGCTGAATGGATTATCGCGACGGTCATCTTGCCCGAGGTCTGGCCACTCCCAGTCTTCGCCGACAGCGATGCTGCACGAGAAGGTCAAGGACGGCGCCACGATGCCAGCCCAGTGCTCGACTTCCCCCAACGCGTCGTTAACCATAAGTTGTTCATCGGGGTCCAGGCTGATGATGAAGAGGACGTTCAGCTCGACCAATCCAGTTGGAAGTGGCTGGAGGAGGGGCTCCAAGAGGTAGCAGAAGCGTTCCTCCTGCATCGTGATGAGACTCCATAACCGAAATGACGAGTCAATGTGATTCTCGACATACCAAGATTTTTTGTTCAAGCGGATAGCACCAGGAGCTCACCGAGACCGACATGTTCAGATCGATGCGCGGAGGCGTTTGGTGCTGAAGTGTGCACAAGGTATCAGATAACTGTTCGACGTCGTCCGCCGTGAGACAAAGACACTCGGGGCAAGTGTCCTCCAAGACCGCGCCGAGGATAGGGAAGTCACCTGTCCCAACGTCTTGCCAAAGACGCAGTGTCGACAAAGTGTGGCCGAGAGCGAGGGCATACACGTCGTACAGCCTTCCGGAACACTCCCTGAGCGATGACAGTGCGGGAAATGCGCCGTCCCCGTGTCGCTTGAATCTCCGGACCCGGTTGCGCTCGCGAAGTCGAATGGCGCGATCGAGCCGCCAGGGCCTGTACAGGGCGGACTGGTTGAGCGGCGTCGGAGGGTCTGTGGGGATGAGTTTGAGGTGCGTAATGGTGGGGAATGCCCTGGCAAACACGGGGCTGGCAAGAAGTGTTGTGACAGCTCCAGGTTTGTGGCATACAACGCCAAAGGTTCGAACGTGAGGGAAGGCGCAAGGCTCTGGACTTTCCACGGGGGATACAGCCGGAATGTATGGTACCGAATTGATGAGCAGTGTGTGGAGCGTGTCAGAGAAGGGTTTCAACATCGACAACAGGTCTACGTCGCTCCCGTCGGGGTCTATGACCCCGATCGATATGGACTCGAGTTTGGATGGAAGACTCTTGATCATGTCAGCGCCCTCTTCCTGTACCCCGCGTACGACCAGGTGCTTGATTGTCTTCAACCTGCCAAAAGCCTCGCGCAAAGAAGCGACTCCGGTACCTTCTAGCAACAGCTCTACCTCACGGAGGATCAAGGTTTCCAAGACAAGCGAAGTGTGGGAGAGGATATCAGTCAAACGCGCCTGCGCTAAACAATCCAGATCGTATAATCGAAGGGACAAGTCCAATGTTCGCAAGTGCGCGAACCGCGAGGGATCTTCAGCCAGCACGAAGTTCGCGAATAGGACAATTTGATCTGCTGAACCAAGCTCAACACCGTCGCAGAGGATGTGCTTGGGTCCCTCCGAATAGAAAGTCCGGCACGACTTCATGAGCGCGGAGATAGTTGAGCGGTCGGATGTGGCCATGACGATGGACATGACGTCGAAAGGAAGTGTCCAGTCATCGCTGACCTGAAATGTTCAGTCAGAACGTCGTTTATAATAGTTGGATCAACCACATGCTTACCTGTCGAATGTCCGTTGACTCGCTGGAATGCGCCAGGGTTGTAGAGAGCGTGAATAGGAGAGGGATGTCGTTGCAGCTTGGACTACAGCGGAGCTAAAGTTCACACGCCACCTCGATAATAGGGGCTCATCGAGTGGAAGGCTCACTGGCAGAGGATCAGTGGGCAACGGGAGGGAGGTAAATCACTGTCGCTCCGAGCGAACGTCCAAGTGTACCACGAGCACACACCACGCCAACGTGTCTCGTTCCTTGAGCAACGATATCGGTGAAATTTGGAGATGGGAAGTTCATCCGCACTATGGCCGCTTTGAGGTCGTTCAACGTTGTCAAGCACCTACGTACATGGGGGGTGTCTGGTCGATTCATATACTGCCTGTGTCATCCGAGACCAACCACCGGCACACCCGCGAGTCAGGATCGGCTCCGCTCACATCAGGATTTCCATCGCGCGGCGGCCAAGTTTGCCGTACGGGAATCGACGAGCTGGCCTGTGCGGGCTGAAGGGGTTCATCTCCTCCGCCTCATTCCTCACTTGAAACAAGAATCGAGTTAGCTGATGCCGCGGGAAGCCAGAGCGGCAGGCAAACAAGCTCACCATATCCGTCCAAGAACGCGAACTGATCCCGCATACGCGTGCGCCGCATCTCCCACATCAGCGACTCCGCCTGGTCCAAAAACGCGGACGGGCTGGCCAAGGGCACCGAGATCTCGAGCGTTTCGCTCTCGTGTCCCCAGCCGTCTATCCCGACGATGAGCGGCGCGATGGCGAATAGGGAGTGCGCAAAGACTTCCACGTCGTCGAGGACGCTGTCCGTTACGGAGAGGAACCGCAAGTGCGTGTTGGGCCGGAATGAGGGGAGGGAGGTCGTCAACGCGACGTCGTCTATCCGCGAGTCGAGGGAGAGACTGAGAGCGATGAGCTGGGGGCACTTGTACGCGAGGTATGCGACGCCTGCCCATGTAACTTCGGGAAGGTTCACGAACCCCCAGTTATCCATGAGTAATAGTGCGACTAGGAGCGGCCATGCGTCGGCGATGGCCTTGAGGTCATCGTTTCCCATGTCTACGACGAGGGGTGTGTTGATGGAGAAGACTCGCATGTTAGGGAAGCGCAATAACGGTTCAATATGGGCGAGATGGAAGGCATCCTCGCTTGAGAGTTCCCAATCGCGGTCGTTGCGACGATGAATCTCCACGACTCGGAGGGTTGCCACAGAACAGTGCTCGTGCAGCGCGACAAAAAGGTCTGCGATTTCAGACGGAAAGATGCGGTCCGTAAGATGAAAGACTGCCGTGGTCAGCCGACACGTGCGCATCATTTGAATGAGCGTTACGCAAGGGGTTAGGGAGGGCACCGTGATGGAGAGCAGCTGTAGAGAGGGGAAGGGATAGTGCAAGGACGCCGTGTGCAGGAATCCGAGATCGTCCGAGGTCTCCTTGTCCATCCGCAAGCGTACTTCTCGAAGGAAGGGCTGTCGCGCGAGATGCTGAATGAGCGGCACCGGCCATGGTTCAGGATTGGAGACCAGGAAAGACTCCAGCCGTGGACATTGAAGCGCGAAGTTGACAGCAGCGTCGACAACGGATGTCGGGTGACTGGGATAGATTTCTAACTGGGTTAACGTCGGACAGATGTCGAGGATAGACGCGATCTGGGGCGCAAGACGTGAGACAAGGGCGCCGTTATGCTCTTCCGGTGGCGCATTGTATCCTATCGCTAGGCGGGTAAGATTGGGTCCAAAGAACAGGGGAAGTAGATGCGTGTAGGGCCAGTCGTCCTGGTTCCATCGCAACGAGGTAAGGTTAGGTAAAATCCATCGGCTCTTCCTCGAAAAGGCCAGACAAGCTACGGCGCCGAACGTGACTTTTCGCCTGAGAGTCACATTCCCAAAAGACCCATGATTGGCGGCATGAAGATCTGGGAACTCGAACCGCCAGTGCCCGAGCTCCCTGATGCGATGCGCGTAGAAGTCGAATCTGGACCATTCGGAGCTCAACGGGACTCTTAAGAGCTCCTGTGTATAACAAAAGAACGGATGGTTATACACAACGCAGAGGATCAAGGGCGACTCGCGCTTACTATTTCATATGCGGGCTTGCTCCAATATCTCCCCATGACCTCTTCCTCCCACAAATCTGCGGGAAGGGTTCGAACAAGGGGTCCTAGACTCCGCTGTGACTTCCACAAAACGTTCAATGCGGGCTCCATGAAGACCTTGCACGTCACTGCCAAGGCTGCCAATGCTGGATTATGATGGCAGAACTCATGGTACCCGTGAAAGGGATCTGTGTTGGGAACCTGGAGATTGACGAAATCGAGGATGTTCAAGAATACGTCCGGTATTGAGAATATGGTATGCATGCCGAGGGGTACGCCCGCCGTATCTCTAAGGACAGACAAAGATCAGCGTGCGGGGTTAACAGTACACCATCACCCAGAATAATAAGTGCTTTCACCGTTGCAGTGCGTGGAGACAGACGGATGTGAAGATCGCGAAGTCTACATTCGGAGAATCACGGCGATGGTTGGAAGCAAGACTGCGACCAATTAGACGCCCTGTCTAGGCAATAATGCGGCGCCGGTTCCGACTCAACGTTCAACTTCAGTTCCGAATGTCAGAGACGTTCCCGGCGAAACCAATGATACACACCAAGGAATTCATGTGACAGAGTAAAGAAAGATTATGGGATGACGATAAATGGAATCAGGCCCCAAGTGCGCTTTTACTCCGAGGAGACCCGGGGGCTCAAACGATAACTTCAAGATCATCTACTAGTACTACTAATCCAACGGCCCCAAACGGTATGAAGAGTATATACAGTAAAAGTGCGGGGAGGGGGTGCAAATGCCTGTCGAAAAAGGTGTCACGAAAGGTGTGCGTTCGGGTCGTAAAATAGACATACTTCTGACGCCTCGGTAGCCCGAATATGATCATGTTGCGGTCATTAGATTCGTTGAAATGTGGCGTGGTTATCTGCCACGAGACGTAGCGGCGGACGAGGATTACGGAGACATCGTGAAGAAGAGCGAGGGCCCAAGGTGCAGAAAATATGGCTAGTGATGATAGCATTCCGCCCAGTGCTAGCTACGTCTGCGCGTTAAGGAGGTGAGCTTATATTCATTACACAAGGCTAGAATGTCGTACCGACGCCGGATAACCCTTGGTGGCATGGCCGTTGATAGGATGGTCCTGCCTTGAGCAACTTGGAGGATGCACGCTTAAGTTGCATCATGCTCTTGATGCACACTGGCAGACTTGACAGCGCCGGGTTGAGCGGACGAAGTTGCGGTGGTGCCGAGATACTTGACGACTCTCTCTTCTGTTGACTAACATGACTGGAAGAGCACACGAGATGGTCTTGAAGGATAGATGATAATAACAATGTCATTGGTACGCGACGATGTGCATCCCACATCGTGCCCAAAGCCCTCAGGACATAAACCTGTGCGTCGCATGGTCCCTCGAACGAACCAATCGGAAGCATATCGAGCCTCAGTGACGGCGTTTCGAAGGCTTCACCAGGCGCGTACTTGTGTGTTGCCGCGGATTGACGGTGCTGGAAGACGCTTGTGCAAATGTGCCGAAATAAAGCCCCGCCTGCGATGAAGTACTTGTTTGACCGCTGTAGAGGCTAAACAACAGGATGACGGCTACGATATTAGAACGACTCACCAAGTTCCGTTGGTTGATGAAGCGTTCGAGGAGGAATACTGAATGGGAAAATTCTTGGTATGTGACGACGAAGACTTCTTGGAGTTGGAGAACATGGAGGTCGAAGGACATTGAGATCTGGCGAGGTTCGGCGAGCGGGGCCCAGTTTTTATGTCGGCAGCCAGACGCGACCCGAGGACAGAACTTCGGGGGTCATAGAAGGATGGTAGTGGCCTCGCAGGAGAGACATACTCTCAAGTTTCCCGAATGGATACCTCCACCGCCCGGCCGACACTGGGCGCAGCGGAACCCATCCTCGAGCGACAGAAAGCAGGTATGGATTCATGAATCGGGAGCCGTAATTTGCGGACGTGCCGACGAGGAGGACGCGTGGCCCAGAGCCGAGGATTGGCGAGGGTGTCGAGGAGGGTATACGCGCCAGAGGGCGGACGCGAACGGATGTGGTGGAGCCTCAGAATAGCAGGATAGGAGCGAGGATGTACAAGTTGTATGCCAGCATAGCATAGATTGCACCGAAGCGGGGCCTGCTGGGATTGTCGGTGCACCTGGAATGGAGGGACGCGTCACTCTGAGCCGGTGGACGTGCCACTGAGAGCTAGTCACGACTATGCAAAGGGAGAATCAACTCACCATATATAGATAACGCCCACAAACCACCGCCACGAACCATCAGACCTACTCCATATGCTCCATCGTGCCACTGACAAGTTTCCTGCGGATGCGACGAAGCGATGAATTGAGAGCGGGGGAAAGGGAGGGTGGAGGAGAAAATATCAACAACGATTCCTACGCACCCTCATGTATATCGCCTTCACTGCAAGGACGCCGTGCTCTTCCACAAGGGGACCGTTGTTATTAGTGGTCGGCTGAGGATAGGGTCTAGATACAAGAGAAAAGTACAATAAGTCAGGGCGCTTAAACGTGTCGGGCGCGGAAACGGTCGCGAGTGCAGCCAAAGATTCCATAGGTGCAGCAGCACAAGCTACCGCGGGGAATATTCATGCCGGTCATATATTTGCCCGCCAGCGCCGCAGAAAAAATTGACAGCTTTGGCAGTCCAGCGTTCCGCTGTGCTCGTTTGGGTACTTTAGCGAGCACATCTGCTAGCTGCGCAGGCGGGAGATGGCATTGCAATACACACTGCCGTGGGTATGTCCAAGGTAGGGGCGTGCGAATAGCCGGCACGATATCTGACGCGGTCCAGACTCCACAGGGAATTTTCCTGAACGACACCCATACAGGAATAACGGGCAGGGATAACGGGCGAGTTATCGGCATGAGAGGCTCTTACGGGGAGAAATCTGATAACATCGGTGCCTATTCCAGGGTAACTTTATATTACAGTACCTTGGATAACAACGATTGTCGTCACGGCAAGACCACCACCGTTGTGGCGCGTAGACCAAGTTTACGGTCAACGAAGCTGGTGACTTATACATCCTATCACGTCTCCCAAGTACCATACAACGTGAAAGCAATGGAACCGACGGCTTTGGGGGAGGACAACAGAGGTGTTCGGAGACAATGCTCGCGTGCGCCCTTGTTGTTCTCCCGTAGCAACAAGCGCCGGTAAGGTTGTTTTTGAACAACAAGCAGTCCTAGATACAACGTTCTCGACGTAAAGCATTTCTCACCTTCTAGATCAGCACGGGTATAAAACCCAGGCAGGCCGTAGTGTGTCGTGAGACTGCCAGCACGCTCGCCCAAACTGTAAGGGGAACGACGGCGGCTTTCGATAGGTCCTAGAATTCGCCGAGGTCAACAAGGATTCCTCTGCATGACATATGGTGTATACTCAGCGCTGTATCGCTATACCCAAAGGTTCTTTTCATCGCAAATGCGCTTGAGTGCGTCGTAGTTTGGAGCGAACGCTCAACGTCGTCTTTCTCCGGAGTCCAGCCGAGCTCGACATTGATAAGCGCTTAGGATCACCCCTCCGGCCCGGAGCCGTACCGGTTGAAGTTGCCTGCGGAGTCCGGCGGATTCTCTATAAACCTTTCCTTCCCCAGTTGTAACCTCCAAATCTTGAGCATAGCGACATTGAGGAATGAGCAACAATTTCGCAACAGCAACTTGCAGCCGAACCGACTTACGGGCGAACCTCGACCGTTCGGACGGAGCGGAATGATTGGACCAAGGCTGTGAACGGCGACCGCATAGATTTCAGGACTCGGATTAAATACGCAGAGATATTTTCAGAGTTACGTCCACCCTAGGCAGAGTAAAAAATGGAGGCAACGGGGGTCAAAATTGTCTCCGGCGCTGAACTCCCCAAGGACGAGGTTTTACTGACTTTCCATTCCTGGATGACTGTCCTTCGAGCCACGGCAGGCAATGCGTATTCAGTTAACGCGGACAAGCCTCGAGGATCGAGGTACATATCTTCCTCAAAAGGGTTCGGGCTTGTATCTGTTCTGACTCTAACCACGAGTTACTAGTGAGAGACCTCACACTGACTCGATGTCTACGCACCCTACTCCAAATGCCGCGGACAGTCGTCAGCGTTCGGCGCAGACGTCTACCCCGCAAGGACTACAACGGGTTGGTAGACTTAGTTATAGGTTCCTCTAGGACCGATGTTCCACGATTCAAACCTCCTTCCCTCTGCTACGAGAGCGTCCTCCGGTCGGCACTCTGCACCCACCGGAGAGCTGGGGCCTCGGGATGATCCAGAAAACAAAAACCGGGTTAGGGAGAAAGCTTCGCAACCTCCGATATGCAGTTGAACGTCCGGGATCGAAAGGTCTCCGCCCCTGCTTCGGCAGAGGACAGCCTGGGGCCCAGGGAAGGTTGGTGAGCTGGCCGATGAGTTAGCGTCTTGAGTAACCATGCCCCGCCAACATAAACAGTACAGCCACCTACTCGATCGAACCATTATCGCAGCCAGGCGTCCACAATGTCCGCTGCCGCATCCGCTAACAGGCTCACGTCCCGGAATAGCACCCCCCTATCCGCGAACAAGGTTAACTCGTGTTCTCCACGATGAATAGTACTCGCCTGTACCCACACACATTAATGAAGAGCTACGAGAACCAGAGAGATAGAAGCTCATATTGCCAACGGCGAATGCGCCGATTGCTCGTCGCGACGATCACCGTCAGCGGTCAACCTGGCTCAACAAGGTTTGACGCCCATCTCCCATCCTCGAGCCCGGTTTTCGGGCCCACACCAAATTCGCCCCGACTTTGCACGTTGCATTCGCGTTCTGATTTCTACGTTGGAAATTGTTCTTACCGGAACTCGCAGATCATCCGTGTGCACCGACACATGTGCCACTCCACACTCGAACACGACGGACCGAAGGACACGATGCATTTCCGCAACTGCATTCAACCAGTTCCAGCTACTACACGAATTGACACGGCTAAGACGGGAATACTGATACTACAAGTACAACGACAGCGGGGAGATACAAAATGCACATATTCGACAGCTGTTTGTATGGCTATGTGTGCGTGATGTGGGGGATGTATGTCTTTCATTATGCAGGACTGCTGACTCTGAACCTTTCTACTACCTCCTCTACACAGCATAGATGCACCGGCTAGCGGCGTGCACCTCGAGCTCGTCCCCGTGCCCATCTGTGACGGGGGAGCAATGAGGCGGGCGAATTAGGAGCGGGTCGATCTTCCGTACGATCGGATAGCTACAGGCGAAAAGTGGCGGAGCGACGATGAAGGAGAGCGCATGGGGGTTGTGATGGACGAGTGGAGAGACTGGAGGAGACGAGACGACGGGGAAACCAATTGCGAGGACTCTTCACAGCACGATTCAAAGCAGTTTAGAATACTTGAGGGGGGGTGGATAGGACGACAGGATGGGTGGCGGAAGGACGCGGTCCGATTTGGACGGAATGGTGGATAGAATTGGGAGGTGACGATGAGAATAGGATGGACCGAAGACGGTAGGCTTTAGGCGGCCTTGGCACGGGTAGGATGGACGATGCTGGACGAAGAAGGAAGGGTGCAATCGGGGCACCACCAAAGGCGACGGGAGAAGCGACGTCCGAGGGCCGGACATACAGCGCTAGCGACGAGGTGGACCAGGGAGGGCAAGGGGCGAAGGCTGGGAAGGGGGGTCGACGGCAAAAGGAACAACACTACGATAATGAAGAACCGAAGAATAAATATCGATGAATGAAACGGAAAAACGAAGCGTCCATGGTGGAGTGAGGAGGGAGGTGTGGGAAGTGGACGTAAGATGCTCGGCGCTGAGAAGCGGGGGCAACGAGGTGAGCCACGGGGACACGGCGCGATGAGAAGACGATGAGCAGGGGGACGAAGGGAAGGGGGGCTGTGAACGAACTACACTACTATACAAGGAAAAAGCGTGATGAGCGCAGGAGATACGAAGCGGGGGATGGATACATAATGCGGATACAGGCACGAGCCCACCACGCCGGGCTGTGGGGGTACCTGGGTCCAAAGTCAACGGTATCGGAACCAACTGGGGCAGCGAACATCAAAATCAAACAAGGGAAAACGTCAAACAGTCAAACAGGAAACGCAAACGCAAGAAGCGGCACATACAAAAAGGGAGCCCTCCCCGGTCCGTCCAGCGTTACCCGGGAGCGTGGCGTGGGGGCATGTGGCCCGCGACACACCCGCGGTCATCCAGGCGGCCTTGCTTCGTCTTCGTCGGGTTCTTGTGATGATCCTCGGCATTCGGTATTCCATCCTCGAAGGCAACATGCCACGTCCAGCTTCCATGTCAATGTCTCGGCTCCGCAACGTAAACGACAACGCAGTAACAAGGCAAAAAGGCGAACAGGCAAGAAGGGCGGACACGCCGTCACGGACGACAAGTTCAAGTCCGCGACAGGCGAACAGGCACACACATGCGGAATCGGCTCGGGAGCAGTGCACCCCACAAAGCGTCAACCGCCACTGATGTCGACACAGGTCGTCGATCTGGCGGGTAGATCTCGAGGATAATGAATGACGAGGGACGGGGCGGAGATGGGTGACGGGAGATCGTTTGGATAGTCGATCTGCAATGCGAACTCAACCCCCCGGAAAGGGCAAGTCACAGCTGTGCATGCCTGCCTCCGAGATTGGGGCCAGAATCGATGCGCAGCGGCCTCGCGCTGCGTCGTGTCGTTTACGCCACCAAATTTCGGGATATGCTCGAAGCCCGAGCGCGCGCGCGGACCCAAAACGCCTCGCATCTGCATCCGGCTTGCTGCTCCTGTTCAGGGCACCGTGCAACCCTAGCGGACGCGCGGATCCCACGAGGTGTCGCGGCGCGTATATCAAGCCTGCCTCGCCTTGATGTCCCTCCCTTCCCCCTCCTCGTCTCTCCTCCGCAAACCTCCCGCTTGGTGCGTTAGTTAGTGCCGATCCCGAATCCCCTCTCGACGCTTGCGGACGTCTGACCGAAGCCCGGCCAACCTCCCGCGCACCCGACCTCCGTCTCAGAGAGCCGGCACAACGCTAGCCACAGCAGGCTGCCCTCGTGCGGCCGTAGCCGCCACAGTAGCAGCCGTCGGCGTGACACTCAACCTCGAGACCCGGGGCTCGAATTCCTTGGATGGCGTCCTCGGCTCGAGTTCGAGCTCGACGCCCTTCACAGAAGGGGTTCGTGGTTCCTCTTCCCCCTTCATCCGCTTGCCGGATATAGGCGGCTGCTCGTCGAGTTCAAGTTCCTCGCTCGAGCGCTTGCGCTGCCGCTGACCAAGCGGCGAACTTGATGGTGGGGGGACGGACGCAGACGTCGTCGACGTTACGGATGGGGATAGCGGTAGAGACGCGGAGTGGTCGTATGAGCCCTCGCGCTTCATGCGCTTCGGCGGGGTGCGCGAGCGATCCGACCGGTCAGACGGGTCGGTGGTGGTTGTGAGCGAGAACGAGTCCGACTCAGTGTCGGGGTCGAGGTCTGATGACGGCCGTTTACGCGACGTTGGGTGATATGCGGGGATGGGCGCAACAGCGAAGGACACCTCATCCACCTCCCCCCGTTCCGACTCACAATCGAGCGAGTCGGACTCGTCCTCGGACTCATCCAGGTCGTCTTCCTCCTCCTCTTCCGCCACAGGTTGCGCGGGGGCCTCCTGGATCCGGATCTCGGCCAGAGGCTGCTCTCGATCCGACGAGGGTGGCTGCTGTTGCTGGGCCTGCGCGGCCAGCTGGGCTTGCGTCGGAACCGTCTCGCTCGCGCTCATGTTGGCGTTCATCATCGCCCGTTCGCAAATGGAACACTGGCAATGCCACAGCGGGGCACACGCCTCTTTCCACACCTGCAGTGGTAGATCAGTCAGTCTGTGAGCCATTCGTCGGAACGGAAGGCCGCATGCGTACCACACTGAACGCCTCCCGACTATAGTGTGCCATGTGGTCCGTCGTGATGGGTACATAGGGTATTGGTCTTAATAGCTCCGCCGCTCTTAACAACGGTGAATGCAAGTGGGAAAAGTGCAGTGGTGCCGGCGGTGGCACGCCAGTGATGGGTGACGACGTGGCCACAGCGTCCTCATCTTTCTGCACTGGCGGTGGCGATGGTGTCGTCTGAAGCGTAGTAGTAGAGAGGACCGGGCTCGTGGTGTGCGACCCCCCGGACCGCGATGACGACGAGGAGTCGTCTTCGTCTCTCTCCTTCTCCCGCTCCTGAGACCGTCGTCGTTCCTCTTCCTCCAACGCAAGCTGGTTCTGTCGGACCTCCAGCCAGTCGACGCCGTTGTACCACACCGATTCGTCCCGAAGCTCGCCGACGATCTCCTCGATCGTCATGTTGTGTGCACGCATTGCGGCGTCGAATCCATCCATAGAAGCCTCCATCATGAATTTGCGGACGAGATTTCGCATCGGTGGGAGGAGGATCTCGCGCATCTGCCGCTGGAACGCGTAGTAAGTCTGTTGCGCGAGAGAGAAAGTGGGGGGATGGGGAACCACGTGCGTCTTGGGGCGCGGATGCTGCAGCTCTTGCGCCTCGTCGCCCTGCCCGTCGTCCAGCGCGCCTTCGTAGATCGCCCGGCGGTTCCATGGACATGGATGTCGCGCAGGTGCTAATCGTGGCCTCCCGTAGTGTGTGTTGTTGTAGAAGTCGTCGGCCGGGCTGATCCAGTGGCCGTCGAGGATCCGGTTCCGCACCCAGTCGTTGATCGCCAGCTCCCGTATCCCACCAGCGTCCTCCGTCAGGCTCATCATCTCCGGATCCTCCATCTCGTCCTCGCTCAGCTCATCCTCGCTGCCGTACGCCTCACCCGCTTCCACTCTCGACGCGAACCTCGACGCTGCCAGCGCCTGTTGCAGCATGTCCGCGATCTTGGTATACGATCGCAGCCAGTGCTTCTCCTCCGCCACCTGCAGCACTTCGCGGATGATGCCCTCGCCTAGGTCGATGAACGATTCCATCGACTGTCGCGTCTCCCAGTCCAGCCCCGATCCCCGCCGGTGGTCCACCGCGATCTGCCACTCCGGCCGCATATTGACTCGTTTCCAGAAATACTCGGCCCGACATGTCCGACACGTCGCCTCCACGCTCGGCCACGTCTCGTCATCCTCGTTCTCCACACAGCAGACGGGCATCCCGTGCGCGTAGTCCTCCTCCAGCTCCACTCTCGGTGCTTCTCGCAGGCAGATGCCACAGAACGCGGCGCCTTTCAGGTGCTCTTTGCACACGCGAATCTGGCCGAACCACGGCGTTATCGATCGATGCTTCTCGCCGCCGATACAGAGGCCCTCGCCGTTGTAGGGAGAGTTGACACGACAGACGATGCACGAGGCGACGAGCATATGATTGAAATGGTGCTGCATCGGTATCCGCTGGACGGCTGCGCAATTCGAGCCAGCGGTGGGCATAGGTTGGAGGACGGTGAGATGGTTGTAGGCGCCCATCGGATCGAGGACAGCGACGGCCTTGTTCCAGAAAGCGTGGTTTTCCACTGTAAACGGTAGGTTAGCGAGAAGAACACAACCAATTAATGGTGAATATGAGAATGAGAAATAGAAAGAAGGTGGCTATGAAGTGGATCATCGTAACCTCTCACCGGGGATATCGACCTGTGGGACACCGTGTCACATCATTGTCGCGTCGTGACCAAAGGCTTTGATAACGGTTTTTCGCAGCGTCATATTGTAATCATATTTTAGATGCATCGCAGGAATTGCGTGCCATGCTTTGTTACATCGATATTGTCGCACGTAACAAGCATGCAGCAAGCATGAGGCGCAATGATATACCTTTGTCCCAAATGGCCAAAGGTCAAGGTTTATTCAGGATGTAACACGATGCCTCACAAGTCCATGCCCCTGTGTCTCGAAACAATGCGTACAAGCTCATAATGCAATGAATGGAAATTTTCGAGCATGTCCCATGAGCGCCAGATCACGGACCGCGCTGACGTCAATAGGTCCCGCGAACACATGCTGGGAGCGATGCTGCAGCGACCCAAGGGGAAATTGGCACATTTCCGAAAGCCGAAACCAAAGCGCAAGGAAAAAAGTTGAGATGTAACTTGGTTCGGAAGAAGTGGAAGGTGTGACGCATGGTAAACACCTTGGGCGCTGCAGATCCCAACACTTCGGAGCGCGCTTGAAGCTAGAGACGCCTCCAAGGGTCAAACGGTGCATCCCCGAAGAGCATCGTCATGCAGCACGTCGCACCACAACGCTTGGCGCAAACGACTACGCCGTAGACTGAACTCTTCTGTCCCCTTTCGACGACGATATGATTGAACGCCTCGGAAAACCCCAAAGCAAATCGACGCTCAAGCAAAGTAGGCATGAAGGCGACGGGTAGGAAATTGTGAAGTGGGAGACATCGCACTTTACGAGACAAGCACGCCGCGACTGATCACCCACACTCACTGGGAGCGAGGATGGGCGGCGTTGCTCGGGTAATATTCGGAAGCTCCGCTTCCGCTATTGTACGGAAGGGAAACGCACGCGGATACGCGGAACGCGTCGACGCGTCGAAATGAAAGCCATGGTGAAGGAGGAAAAGGAAAAGGGAGATGGACGACAATGTCGTCGATCACAACGTCCGAGGCGCATAGAATGAAGACTCACGGTGGTGCTTCCACCAGGGCACGAGTTTCCGGAGATGCGCCATCTGCACCGCGTCGCGGAAGGTGGCGAATGCGAGCCGTTGCGGCCAGAGCTCTCGGGGCTCCCATGTTTTGGGAATGTATGCGTTGGCCGAGACGTCGAGGAGGTAGTAGTTGATGATCAGCCTGGAGTGAACGAGGCATTAGGCCGACGGTGGCGCAGACCAATAAGCGACATGAGAGACATGCCTGACAATCTCGGCGGGGAGATCCTGCCACGAGCGGGCGGCCTTGCCCTTGAGGGCGTGCATGGTGATGAGGGCGTCGATTCCGACGGTGTCGGGGACGACGTTGGGGGTGTCGAGGCCGACGTCGAGGACGGTGAGGGTGGACGACGCCATTGCGCAGGCGTCACAGCAATATGGGAGGTGACAGATCGCGACGACCGACTGTCACATCCTCAATTGCCCCCGACGCTGCATCCCGTCATATTCCCACGCACGGACCATCTTCTTAGACGCCCATATTCCTCGCACGCTGCAGCAAGCGTCTAAGTACATACCGGACTTCGCCATACCGGACTTCGCAGTAAAGTGCTTCGAACACTGTACCTCTCGAGCGCAAGTATACTATATGCGCTCAAGCACAACCTATAATCAGTCAAAATGTAGGTCAGTGGGTGCAGAAGATGGCGAACATGTAAACTGATTATAATCTGCAGACCTATGAGTGGCATGGTGCCGGTCGTCTCCGGTTTCCAGGCAAGGGCATCTTTCAATGTTTGTCAAATTCCGTACAGCCAGGGTAAGTGTCGACTACTTAAATGACTTGGAACACTCTCAATCATGCTATGCGAACCTCTAATGTACTGTCACATAGTGCAGTGTGTTAGAGGTTTGTGTGCAGTATCTTGATTCTCCGTCTAATCATCGTAAATACGAGGGATGACACGACGATTATACTACTAACCAAGCATCCAAAGCATTATCCTGTGGGTCTTCGAGCAGCGACAGCATTCTATGAACCAGCGCACGATGCACGTCTCAAAGTCGCTATGTAGTCGCTTCCAAACTGCCATCCTCCTTTTCTCCTCTCCGCTTATCTGACGCTCGTCTCTGTTAGCTAGTAGTCTTACGCTGCTTGGTCCAGCACAAGTCGAGCACAACATGGACCGAACGTTCGATATTGCAAGCACATGGCTGTACATGATGGGGATATCATCCTAGGTACGCATATACCCTGCCTGCTGGCGACGCCTCGTCTGAATCTCTTGCGTCTACGCACCTGGCGCCCTCCGTTTGTCAGTTGGGTATCTAACGTGGGTCGTGCACCCACCCTTCAGGTTCGAGACCATCCCTATCGTGGTCATCGCACTGCCGGTTTTCACGTTCCCGGATCTTTTCTCACCAATCTCCGTTTCTAGATGTCCTCCTCTATATGTACACCGACAGGCATTCCCCTGGATGACATGCTGCGCGTGTCACAGGCTTCTGGCACGAGTCTTCCGGACCCTGATTCGCGCCTCACCTCCGACGACCTTGCCATTCCATCAGACTCGGAGATTCCCAGTCGTGCACGACGCATGGAAGGTATGTAGATCTACACTCATCGTTGTGGCTTCTTGCTGCGCCATGCGTCCATCCTCAACTGACGTCGATGTCTCCGGCCTTCTTTGCAGTAGGCCCTCGGTGGGATTGGAGCGCTCGGGACTTTAGAGGACTCCGCCGTGCACCCACGAAAGCGAGTACAGCACCGTCAAACACTCCGCAGCATCTCATGCAGCCCACCAGGTTAGGATAAGTTTAGATTCGTTGAAACGAAGTGGTGGTGGAGATCAACGTCGCGACTAATCGTGGGAATAGATTTGGTTGAACCGTATCAACAACAACCCCCACTTCCCCCTCCCGCTTGACGAGGCCCCCTGTATGCTGTACCTTGCCCGTGGATAGTCGTTATCCGACTCGTAGTCTTGGAATGCCTTTATAACTATTGCAATGGTAATGTAAGTACATTCAGTGCGCGTTGGTGAAAGCAATCTACTGACATTTTCGGCCACGTAGGACATTCGCATATTCGAAACCTCCAGTTCCTGTCATGTCTTCATACTACTGGATGAAGCATTACTCTGGTGTGTCTTACGCATTGTTAGTTACGACCGCCGACTTGGACTTAACAATGTATAGGACATGGGTACTCTTACTTTCGTCAAGGGCGACCGCCTTGTACTCCGGACGGTAACAAACCCACCGACTCAGCCTCGGCTTATGCCTTGGCTGCAAGTGACGGGCACGCGAGTTGAATTTTCGAGGCCATGTACTCGACACTTGCTTTTGCTCACTTGAAGGGGTTGAACGATTGTCCTGAGGTGTCGGACGAGTAGCTCCCTCACCGCATCGGGGGAATAAGAGTTCGTCTCATCAATAAAGTTCCCCTTTATATCACTTCTATGGTCCCATACGCAGTGCGGGCTGGTATCGTTGGACGTGCATAGAGGTGAAGTACGCGTCCTCCTCGCTGGCACTCTCCACGGCACTGACAATGACCTCGAAGGACAGCCCCCCGCCTGCGGATGTAGGCTGGGTACCAGTGCTAGCCTCATGGTAGCATTGAGGCAAACATACCTGTACTCAAGAAACTCGGAGCCAACTCGAGCGCCACCAGGCCGGAAGCCCGAATCTCGTCGGCCGGCCTTGGGGACGACACACTGGCAGGCGGGAGTACCTCAAGCTCAAGCCCCAAAGACGTGTTCGCTGAGGATCAGCACACGAAGGGGACTAAACGCGATATGCATGATGGTGAGGGAACACTGGAGGCAGGTCTCTTATACGAGAGCGTGAGGTTCGCGACCGTGAAGGTAACCATCCATTAAGCGCCCAAGTTTATTGTACTCAAATTTTCCTTCTTTTTCTTCTCAGGTTGTCATGACTAGCTTCAACAATGCTCTCAATGTACCTCTCCACACGTCCCATTGTCTCAAGAATATCAACAGACTGTTTTAGGGGACATTCTCCATGCTGTCGACCCTGTCGCTCTCCGCGAGCTATTCGGCGCGCCTGGTACGACTTCTACACTGCACGTTCTACCAAGGATTTTCGTTTGAATGCTCCGTCACCGCAATAAAGGAGTACAAGGAGGTCCATGTATGGTAGAACACTCATTAATTCCGTGAGTACCTGTCGATTTCTGCCAAATTCGCTGCTGTAGAGACTGCTTTTTCGTCACAACAGCACTTACCTCCCCCCCTGCTCCCTTCCCTTTTTCGCCTAGCGTGACACTCCACCGCGTTTCCCGCCTCGCAAAACCAAACCCAGGGTTACTCGCTTCGCCCAATGCGCTCTGCAAGACCCTTC
The DNA here is from genome assembly GCA_024305745.1 of Polyporus tsugae. Taxonomy (NCBI): domain Eukaryota; kingdom Fungi; phylum Basidiomycota; class Agaricomycetes; order Polyporales; family Polyporaceae; genus Polyporus; species Polyporus tsugae. Next base: position 1,556,296 of record JAHRBS010000005.1, read on the forward strand.
AACGGACGCTGCTCGGAGCACTGTGTCACTAACCTATGCACCCGCCGCCTCCCGCCTTTCCTCTCCTGGACGTTGCGCCCTCTTTCGGATGCCTCGTCTCTGCCTTCGATTTCGCCTCAGTCATCGGTGCACTGGCTCACCGACTATCCTCCTCTGCCGTCCGAGATGTGCTGTCCGCGTCATACCTGGTCCCCAGTCCTCCGCTGCCCAGTCTGTAGGCTGCCTTCAAGGTCTAATGGTCCAACTGTCTCCGTGCTGGACTGTCATGCACGCCCGCTGTTAAGAGAATGTGGATCGGGAGGGGCGGGGACTTTACTTCTGGACGCATATGTCCTATACCTCTCGCTCCTCACACCACTCGAGCTCGTCGCCTGCCCACGCATCGTCCTCATCTGGCCATGCATCGTCGTCGTCTGGGTACAGCTCGAGCTGGGGCTACGCGGGGAGCCAAGCTGCTTCCTCGCCCTACTACTCGCCCTACTCGACGCCAGGCACCTCACGTCACTCGTCTCCATACCCTTCATATCCACCTTACCCATCGTCCTACGCTTCGTACCCGACATACTCGCATCAAAACTCGTCGTCACGCTACTAAAGCCCTATTGTTAGCAGTCCCCATGGCCGTGACAATGGTGTCGCATACCCTCAACATGCAGGTTACCTCAGCGCATCTGCCAGCCCCGCGGGGTATTACTCCCAGCCACGGCGCCAACCATATAGCAGCTCTAGTTGGCCAAGAGTCAGCAAGATGGACAGAAGAGCGCACCGAGCGGGGATGGAAAGAAGAAGCGGCGTAAGCCGTGAACGATGCGGAGCGGCAGACCTCTGATCACTGGCATGATGGATCAACGCCACTGTACGACACCCTTCTTCTTGCATTCACCACTCGTTCGTCCACCAGCCTACTCATCCGGTCCCAACCTCGCTCGACTACTTGTAACACCTTTATCTGGTCTCTTAATTCCTAACTTTCGGCCAGTTCCTTCTCCGGTTCCCCTCGACGTCTTCCCCGTCTCCTAGGAGCGTTATACCCCGGGCGTCGCATTTCATACCCACAATATCCTACCATCAATGTCTCAGTTTCCGCATCCGCGCCGATTCTCCACCCTACCTGGCCATTCACCGTCTCACTCAAGTCCTGCTTCATCATCTGGAACGTCTATTCTCCTGCGGTTGTTGTACTACCAATCACGTCTCAAGAGCATTCACCCTCTTACTTATTCATGTATATACTTGCGTTAGCATTCGCCTCAGCATCCCGTCGTAGCTACTCCCTTACTAGTTTCTGTCGATTTGCTATCGTTGCTGTCTTTACTTTGCTGTAAATACGATCTTCGTTTGTGTGCTGTACGAGCTTCTCTGCAGTGCGCCGCTGGATATGTTCCATCGAACTCGTCGGATCAGAGATCTTCCAGATAAGCGCGTATAGAGGACTAGTAGTTTTGATAACTATTCGGTTGATCGCCTCTCTTGCCACATCATGCATCGTTGCCTTGAGGTAACGGATATCATCTATCACATTCTCGACTTTGTAGTTCTCGTACTTTGGAACGATGTCGACCCATTTCAAGGACACCGTAACCCCTATGCCGCAAACCCCATTCTTGCAGCCCTAGCGCGGACTTGCCGAACGTTTCTGGAGCCCGCATTGGACGTCCTATGGCGAAACCAGTTAACTCTCGGCCCATTGGTTCGAACCTTTCCTGCGGATGCGGTGGAAGAAGTTATCGAACACCAACACTATGTCAAGACAATCCACCACCTCGTGAGTAGTACAGTTGATTAGGACGCGCGATCATCAGCGGATAACATTACTGTCCCAGTATCTCAAGCGGCATCTTGTTCAGTCTGACTGGACTCGATTCACCTACTACGCTGCCAAGATCAAGCGGCTTGGATACTACATTTTTGAATTCCCCGATCAGGACCAATCAATGTGGAACGCTCACCGAGCTTGTCCGTATCGTTGGCTTGTGAGCGAGGAAGTCATCGCCGATCTCTGCTTGCATCGCCGAACACCTTGGTTACTGCCCAATCTCGTCGCGCTGCGCTGGACCGACTACCACGTTCCTCACACTCGATATCTCCCCTTGTTTCTTGGTCCGAAGCTTCAAACGCTGTCGCTTGCATTTAAACACGATGCCATCGCCTGGGAGCTAGACCTTCCAAACGAGGTTTACGGCGAATTGGTCAACGTGATGGAGTCGATTCTCTCCCTGTGCCCATCGCTGACCGACCTCGAAATCTCTCCTCCGAGGGAAGACGCACTTCTTTCCGCCACCTTACCCTTTGTATATGGCTGTCGGCATCTCGAAGGCTTCTACGTCACTAACATAACGCCGGCATGGTCGACGGAGGTGATCCGTTATCTCTCCCTTCAGGAGTCTTTGAAGAGAGTATGGCTCTCTTTCGACGAAGACACTGCGTCAGATCTCTCCTTTCTGAAGACTACATCTCCCCTACAGTACCCATTTCCTTCGCTCGATACCATCTATCTCTTCACCCCTACACTGCCATCTTTCACAGAACTCATCAAAGCGATGGGGAGGTGCAGACTTCGGCTGATAAAGCTCGACTTCCTAGTGCCATCTAACTCGGCGGAGCTCTACGATCTATTCATCGCGCTCTGGGTCCACTGCTCGAAAACCAGCCTTTAGTGCCTTTACATCGAGACACGCACCTCACGCAACTATGGGCTGCACACGGACCACCACGCGCTCACGCTCGAGATGCTGCTACCGATGTTCGACTTCCCGAACATCAACGGGTTCATCATTGCCATGCCGCTCATGGGATGCATCGGCGACATCCAGTTTACCCACATCGCTCGCAGGTGGCCTTTGCTGACCGACCTCAGACTCTGCGACGAGTGGGGTTGGAGCAGACCGTCTGACATCACGCTGGCTGCAGTCGCCTTCGTCGCATGGCAGTGTCCACAGCTGATCAGCCTCTCGATCGCTGTGAATGCGACCATCGACAACGTTGCCATGGTCACCTCCCAGCCCGGCTTCAAGGCGAACAAGTCATTGCGCTTCTTCAACGCCATGGACTCGATCATGGGAGACCCGGCGGTCTTCGCGCGCGCCGTGCACGCGTTTGCCCCGATCACCTCCCAGGTCATCGGCATCGGGTGGTGCGAGCTGGATGAGGACAACAAGGAGATCCCGCCCGAACAGGATCCAATGGGGTTCTTCCAGACGGTGACCGACTTCGTGCATGCCATGCGAGAGAAAGAGGAAGGGAAGGCACATGAGAAGTCGGCTGAAGATTGGGGTGAGTCGTGGTCGATCTCCAGGGAACTGCGCTGATCGCTAAGTGCTGGGTGCTTCCAGCGGCGGCCGAGTTGGAAGGATTGAATCCATGGGCCCCCGATGCCAAGGTCGAGCTGTGGGCCCAGGAGAAGACTCGCTGGATCCCTGCGGATGAGTGGGCGCCGTACGAATCCTAACTATACCACTGGCAGCGCTTCGATGCTCCGGTATGTTTTTTGTACGCGTTATCACTCACATCCATATGCTTCACGAACGCTGTTCCGTTGCGAGTCCTGCTATTTATACTGCAAATGGATGAAAATCGACTCTCAAGGCTGATCGGGGTTGCTCGTCTCAAGACGGTCCACCATCGACCTTATATCGACCTCCCATTTCGATACTCCTTCATCCATATGCGTCGGTTCGGCCGAGGATGAGAGGAAACGGGGAAGGGTGATTATCCCTGGGGTGGGGATCGGTTCTGGTTGCCTTGCAAACTGGACAGAGTCGACGAGCATCACCGTCGACTCGGGTATCATGTCTCGGTCGACTTGGTGTAGGTTGAGGATGAACCGGCAGCCGAGAATTAAAGTGATTCTACGTGTAGAAGGGTCAGTCGCACCTAAATGGTTGTTTGAACGGGACTCACGGACCGAGGAATATGACCGTGTAGCTCGCGTAGTAGAAGAGCTGGCCCACCTGGTTAAACCATGACAAAGTGGTGCGTCGCGAGGAAATGACGAGCGGTAAGTGCGGTCACGGTGGGGATGATCTCAAGGTTGTTCAAGCGGGGAGGACACTGTCCGCCGCGCCGTTGCGTCAGAGAAATACAAGGTCATCCGCAGTTCAGGGGACCGCGCAGCACTTTGATGATATGTTTTGGAAGAGATCCGCCTACTTTCCCTGTCAGATTTGGTTCCTCAACGGCACAAACAGATGTTGAACTTAAGAGTTTAACACGGTTTACAGCAGAGACAAACTAACCTTGACGGAAGATTGAAGACGAGAACAGGCAACTTCTTTTTGTGCCCGGACAGTGCATACACCGTAGCCACAGAGAACGCTGGTGACCGGCGTGGCTTCAGTCGCCCGTCAATATAACACTGACTCTGTGGGCGATCAATCAAAGTCATGCCTACGAATGTGAATCCACGCTGTCGGCCCGAGGCTGGCAGCTGGTCGCACTGGCAGGAATCCCGGGATGACCACCAGTGCCACACCGGTGCCAAGTCAAACAACTTGAATCCTCGGAGACGCGTTAAATTTGAAGGCGCACCTCTGTATTGTGTTGAATCCCCAGCTTGATTGGAGTCGGTTCCACTCGGATGTCACTGGGCGACAATATCTGCGATTAACTTCATATAACTCGGCACTATTCAAGGAAAACGAGAGGTCCCCGTCTCCGCGACCGCCGACTGATCCGCCGGCCGGATGAGAAGTCGGGCGTCTAAAACGCCTCTAGCGCCTCTTACTATGTTCAACAGCAGGCTGTTTCTCCTACTTACCTCGGGCCTGTCGCGGCCTTGTCGCGGACGGTCATGATCTCAGTGAGTCCCAAACATACCCCATTAAGTTGAGCTCCAGTTAACAACTTTCTTATCTACGGATGACCCCCCCCCCCCCATCCCCCTGCGATGCACTCCCAGAACCTCAGATGATGAGGCACCCGCCTGAGACCGCCGCCGCTGCCTAGTTGACCCCTTGGTGAGACCGGATAGAAGCAGGATCTACTTTCTTTCTTTCTTTCTCGACCCCGTTTATTGCCCTGCGAGGCCGTGCCTCATGGTAGGCATAGAATACATGTCGTAGCTACAATGGAGAATGAGAAAGGTCAAGTATACAATGGGCCCGGAGGCCCGTGCATGCAAGGGGGGTGGCAAGGGGGGGAGTAGCGTTAACGGCGGTGCCGGGGGCACACAGTAACGCAAGGGGCGAGAGGCAGATGGAGGGGCACAAGTGGTGGTAGGTACTAGTAGGGCAGGGCTCAGGAGGTGTGCGTTGCGGCCGCCCGTCCGCCCCCGGCCATTCAAGGCAAGGGAACGGGCTATAAACCTGCCGCCCATTGGGTACACTTGTGTCCCTGGGTCCAGCCTCTTGCCGTGGTCAGGAGGACGTCCAGCGGTTGCCCTGCCGTCCGTTAGAACTCCCCCGTCCCTAGAGCGGGCGGACGCCCGCAATGCACAAGTCCGTGGGATCGACACAGTGGAGAATACATGAGACACAGCAGTCAAGGCGTACTGAAGAGGTGAGGAGAGCCGTGATAGTGGTGGAGAGGTCGGCATGCGGAGTGTGAGTCTGCGGGTAGATGACTCGTCAGTATAGGGTATGACAGGAGAGAGAAGCGGAAAAAAGGGGGAGGGTCAGTGATGCACTGAGCGGGAGTCCTGCCGGTTCGGGAGGCTGCTGCGATGGCCAGCAGCTGCCGTTTGAGGTGACACATCTCCGAAGGTCTGCGCCAGGCGGCGGGTGGCACCAACATAACGGAGTAGCGGGCGGAAGGCCTTGGGTGAGCCGAGGAGGGTTGAGAGGTCCCGGCTGCGGCGACCCATGTTGGAGAGGTACATAGCGCGGGCATGAGCGAAGGCGGGGCAGACTAGCAAGAAGTGCAGGACGGTCTCTGGAGCCCTGTGGCATGCAGAACACGTGCTGGATGGTGCGCGCGAGATTCGATGTAGGTGGCTGTTGAGAGGCGCATGGCCGGTGCAAAGCTGGAAAAGCACTGCTGCCTGTCGCCGCGAGAGGGACTGTATCGCTGTCATGTACTTGGGAGAGGGAAGGGAGGGATCAGTGGCAAGAAACTTCCGACCCCGTGGCGAGGCCCGCCACTCCTCTGAGGCACGCCTGGTAAGGCTCTGCAGGTGAGTCAGCTTAGCTTTAGATGCGCTGAGGGGGAGAGGGGAGCGGAGTAGACGTGGGAGAGACTTGGATGCGCTCGAAGCATCAGCGCGTTTTGCAGCACGCTTGGCCTGCCGGTCAGCGAGCTCATTGCCCTTGATGCCAAGGTGCCCTGGCACCCAGCGGAGAGTGAGCGAAGGGTGCTGGGTCGCACCATAACGGTTGTGTACCAGGCTGGCCCTGGAGAAGAGGTAGTCAGTGAGGTAGTGACTGGGGCTGGGACGTATCTGCTGAGTCGCCTCGATAGACGACTTGTTGTCGAGGGCAACTGAAGGGTTGCTGGCAGGGTTGCGTTCCGTGCGCAGGAGCTCCGCTCCCAGGATGGAGCCCACAATCTCGGCCTCATAGATGCCATGCTCGGAGGCAGAGCCGAGATGGCAGCGGAGCGTGCGTGTGCGCGTAGTGCCTCGCCGCAGCAGGACTGCCGCAGCACCAACCTTACCCCCTTTCTCCGAGCCGTCCGAGTAGACCAGCACCCCATGCCGCCGCACCCAGGCTTCATCGTCATCCATCGCATCATCCTTTGAGCCGGCGACTTGAACTTGGAGAGGGGGCCGCCAATCGGGAGGCTGGCGGGCCGGCTGTACCTTCTCCATTCGGTCCGGTGTGTCTGATGCGACGTAGATGTGCATGAGCTCGTGAAGGGCTGACCGGTGGCGCTTGACATAGCGCGCTGCCGCCGTGCGGATATGTGATGCGAGCGGATGGGTGCGGGGGAGCGTACACATGCGGATCGTGGCCCGTTGGCAGAGCTTGTCGATGAGGAGTGGGAAGGGGAGGAGATCTGCGTGCGCTGTCATAATATCAGTAGCCGTAGTGCGCATCGCACCAGTGATCAATAGCAGCGCCTCCCGCTGGACTCGGGACAGCTTCTTGATAGCGCCAACCGAACCGTGACTACGCTTCCCTTCTGACGACGTGCTGACAGGTGTGATGAAGGTATCGACAGCATAGAGCATACTGGGGACTGCGACAGCCAGGTAGAGTCGGCGGATGAGAGAAGGGGAGAGGCCGTACTGGGAGCGGGCAAGCCGGCGGAGGGTCGAGATCCAGACCATGCCCTTGCCAAGGGCAGCGGCGACGTGTTGGTGGAAGCGGAGGCGGCAGTCCATAAGGAGGCCTAGAAAGCGGTGAGAAGCAGAGGGGGCAATAGTGGTGTCACTGAGCTGCAGCGAGGGACCAAGTGAGTCGGATGCCCGCCGGGTCATGTTCAACAGGCCGAACTTGTCGAGGGAGAAGCGGGAGTTGTGAGAAGCCGACCAGTCGTCAGCACCACCTGGGCGGACAAAAAACTCCGTCAGTTTAGCATGTGTCTCTGCAAAAGTGCGACCTATCGCGATGAGTGCAACATCATCCATCAAGCCGACTGCTGTCTCGCCGTTCTTCTTCCGTGCACTGTCGATGAGTACCGAGTTGAAGAAGCCATATAGGATGACCGACAGGGGACAGCCCTGGTCGATACCGCTAATGATGTCAAATAGCTCTGAGATGAAGTCGTCAAATTTGAGGCGCGTGCGGCGGCCACGCAGCTTCTCGCGCAACCACTCGATGATCTTCTTGGGCACTCTTTGCATGCGCATGTCGTGGAATAGCTGCTCCGGAGTGGCAGCCGGGAATGCAGACTTGATGTCTAGAAAGAGAACAGAGGCGACCTTGCCTCGCCGCCAGGCATCTTTGACTGTCTTTGTGACCAGGTGGATAGAATCTGTCATGGTACGGCCGGCACGTCCGCCGAACTGGTATTTGGCAAGAAGGGACTTCCTTTCTGCGTGATAAACGAGCACATCAGCGACACAACGAGAGAGGATCTTGGACATGCAGTTGAGGAGCGCGATGGGGCGGTGCGCCTTCGCTGTTGTATAGTCCGACTTGCCCGGCTTGCACAGGACAATAGTGTCCGAGACCTTCCAGACATCCGGGTAGTACTGGAGGTCAAAGGTGGCACGGAAGAGCTTGCCTAGGAGAGGGACGAGTGTGACGCTGCAGTGGATGTATACCTCATTCGGTATTCCATCCGGACTGGGTGCCTTGAAGGAGCGGAGCGCGCCAATCGCCCGCTCGACCTGGTCGTCAGAAATGTCAGTGAACTCGAAGCAAGGAGGAGGGTAGTCGGAGTCCGGGGTAAAAGGCGGGGCGGGCCCCGGTGGTAGGAAGAAGGCCTTGTGGAACTCCTCGCCCTTCGCCGCGTTGTCTGTCAGTATGCGGCTGTTATCGTCGATGGCCTTCAGCGGAGGGATGCGCGTGCTGCCGCCATCCGTTGGGCCCCTCTTGACAAAGCGGTGGGCAGTCCATATTGAGTGCGCATCTGTGGCATCGAGGAACGCTGTCCAGCAGTCCTTGCGCGCGTACTTGATGCGTTTGGCGTACTGGTTCCGTATATGCCGGTACTCTTCGTGGCATAGGTGTGTAGGGTCACCGCGGTGTCGAAAGGTGAGGTGACCTGCATGCTGTTTCTCCCGACGCATGATCGAGAGGTCCTTCGACCACCAGCGCCTGGAGAACGGTGTCGGGTTAGTAAATGGCACCTCCTTTTCCACCGCGGTGTTGAGGGCTGCGGTGAGTCGCTCCAGTGAGACGTCAAAGTCGGCCACCGAGACAATCACCTCCGGGAGAGGGTGAGCTTGAAGTGCCGTGCAGAGCGCAGAGTCGAACGCCGCCCAGTCGACTTCTCGGAAGTTGCGACGCCGCTGTGGGACCGACACAGCGAGGGGGATGTCGAGCACCGTGATCACCGGATAATGATCCGTCTTTGTCGGGCGCAGGTGCGGCGCAGTCATGCAGGAGCTAAGGGAGTCTAGTAGCTCAGTAGTGCAAAAAACATTGTCAGGGCGAGTGAGGTTCTTGGTACGCAGCGCCTCTAGTGTCGGGATGCCCGCTGGGAGGGCCATCTCTAGGCCAAAGTCTGCTAGGTGGCGGAGAAGCCGCTGCGCCTGGTCATTGCTGGATGGCGTGAAGAGGTGGTGGTTCCGCGGCTCATCCCAGACTGGGCTGTGGCGGTTGAAGTCCCCTAGCCAGATGATGTGGTCAGTGGGGTCGAACTCCACACTGCCACCACCGCCGGACGCCAGCCTCCTCGTCGCCCGTGATGCTGCGTGGATGGCGCGGTCATGATCACCATCAACATAGAGGTTGAAGAGGTGAATGTGCTGCCCGCGCGAGGTGACCGTGATTGCTGTGACATCCGGGGAGGGGATGTTGATGGGGCGCCAGGCATTGGATGAAATTGCAGTGCTGACGAGCAAGACAGAGCGTGTGCGCTGCTCTGATTCGAGATGGCCGTCTGGGTAGACGACTACCCAGCGCGACGTGGCACGGGTGAGCTTGAGGAAGTCGATGTGTGGCTCTTGAATGGCGAGGATGTCGTAGTCTCGGGGGTTGGCGGAATGGAGAAGGTCATATTGGGCGGATAGCGAGCGATTCACATTCTGCTGCCAGATACGAAGGTGGGGAAGGTCAGTAATCGTGCGTGCAGGGTGAGAGGAGTGGGACTGTTCAGGCATCCTGGCCTATGGGCTGGGACCCCTGCGACGAGAAGTTGAGAGTTGACTGCGTAAGACTGGCCTGCGCCGCGCGCCGGCGCTGCGAGGGTGGAGGGGGGCCATGGTCAATGCTGTCCTGCACGATGTTCCAGAGCGTGTTGGTTGGTGCATCATCCAGGCGTGGGACCCAGGAGTCTGGGTCTGCGGTGGGGAAGAAGCGGAGGCGGTTTTCGGGATGCCGCGCGTCAGTCCGGCGCATCTGGTCGAGGAAGACAGGACAGTCTCTGCTCCAGGCGGCATGCCCGTCCTTCTTGCAGTTCGCGCACCGATGGTGGGTGGGTTCTTGTCGGGTGCAGTCCCGGGTTCGGTGCGCGCGGCCGCACGTGCCGCAGGATCTACTTATATCACTGACGATTAACAGGAAGCACAGCTCGGATGATCTTCTCAAGCTCCATTATCCATCAAGGATCTTCGAACCCATTACCTTGTCAAGTCAGGCAGCCGACGCCTGCGTCGTCGTTGTCACTAACAGACGTCGATCCGCTGGTCCAAATTACGGCATGCTCAGCTAGCAGCCTGGCACACTTCCCGCCTTACCCATGTCGATTGACAACCCACGATCGTTCGCGTTCTCAGGACGACTTCCACCGCATGCTATCATCATGGATTGCGCACCCGGAGTACCGTGGGATCAGGAAGTTGAACATGCAGACGGCGGTACTAGTCGATAGAACACCACGGGTGTGTAGGCTGGCTTCTGTGTGGGGCAAATGCAGTTTTATTGACAGATTTTCCATTGCATCCGGATAACGGCACGTCGAAGAAGATAGAATTCACAGAAATCATTGCAGCGCATGTTCAGGGCGACATCGCGAGTCGCAGCGACTCAAGCGGATGCAAGATATAAGTGTCCCACTATGGCGATACCTCACAGAAACCCTCTTCCGATTCTGTCACCCTCGGCAGTTCTCATTCACACCCGTACCTGCTACAATGTCCGCCATTCAAGTCAGCGCGCAGGAGATGGCATATCTGTGAGCTTTAACTTCGCACGACGGGAGTGTTCTAACACCCTTGCTAACTCCAGAATGCTAGATACCCGTATATATACTGCAATTATGCTGCTTGTGGTGCTGCTTCTTCCAATATTCGCCTAATTGCCCAATGCTAACCTGACGCGCTAGCAATCCTCGTCTATGACTGGTTCCTGTGCCTTGACCAGGAGGTCAGATTCATCTGGAACTGGCGCTCTAAATTAACGGGCCCCTCGCTGGTGTATGCCCTCAGCCGCTATGCGGTGCTCACACAGAGCCTCCTGATTGTTGCATCGAACTATCCGATGTCGGACCTGGTACGTGATGTTACTCCCACTCTTCCTTTTCATGGACTCACCGTTGTGGATGTAGAGGTAATGGGTGGCCATCGAGTCAACACCAATCCGATACTTATACCCCATTCCCACAATAGCTGTACGGCGGATGTATGGGCCCAGGCCGTCACCGGGATACTGAGTACAATCGCGATCGGCGGTGCGTCCGAGCTCCTTCCCGAAGCAATCAGATGCTGAACCGAACTGCTTCCCTAGCCTTCTCCGCCCTGCGTGCATATGCACTGTCGAACAAGAAGGTGTGGCTGGCGGCCATAATCATTCTGTTGGCGCTACCACCGACAGCGACGTCGATTGTAAGTCTCTCTCTGATGTCGCTCCTGCTTGTGGTTGGTAAACCATTTGCCGGGAAAGCTTCAATGCGTCTACGGCGGTCCTACAAATCTACCCAGTCCATTCAATTGCAGTTGGTCGACCTCGCTATCTCCGACATTCTCTCTCAGGTGTGGCTCACAACCACTATTCAGTCGGATGAAACTAATTTACTAACTCGGCCGTTTTTAGTTGTGTGTAGCACACCAATCAATTTTGTTTCGTCGGTACTCACGTCAATTACATATAGATGTTCTGGCTACGCGAGCATCGCAGTTTATGGCAGAGCTGCTTGTCGTCGCTGTCACCTGGTGGTACTCCTACCGGTCGTATCGCATGCAGAAGAGCCTCCAGTTCAGAAGAACTATTAGTTCTTTCCTCATCTACAATGGTCAGTTGTCCTCCGCCGGACCATCACATTAATAGCTGACTAGAGGATCAATTGCGCAGGCAGCATATATTTCTTGTGCGCTCAATCCTTAGCTGGTAGGATGGCGTGGTCCCCAACGCTGATTGCAAACAGATTCCTCGCGACCTTGTACATTCTCGACATCATTTTCCACTCGGCATCGGTATGACCTCCAACTGCAGATCACATATATCACGTTTTTCCTCATATTTCCCTCCAGGTACCAGATAATGTCTTGAACGCGGACAGCTTTCTGGAACTATTCTACGACTCGTGAGTCTCGGCCTCCCGCGGCCCTTCGTAGTATGACTCGCTTCGGTTCCTGACCAAATTATCATGCTCACAGCATCACGTCGATCCTTACGTGCCGCTTCATCATTTCCCTTCGCAAATTCGACAGCAGCATCGAGTCCGCGACGTGTTCCGAGCGGGGCTCTCGGGGCCGCGAGCACGCGGTCTCGACGATGCTCGAGTTCGCGGCGCAGCCCAGCGAGAGCCTGCCGGCCTTCATCGCGTCCTTCGCTCACCCCGTCTACGTAGACTCGGCGGGCCACTCGGAGGCCCTGTCCGAGGTACACTACGAGTCTGATGACGCGATTGTCGATGATGGACCCGAGCAGGGGCGAGAGATGGATGTGCTCACGGCACCGACTCGGAACACGCTGTCACGGTCCTGTCAGATTCCGGTTCCCTGATCCACTATTCAAGTTGGAATATTCCGCGTGGTTCATGTTCGTACTAGGTAGGCCTTCAGATGAGTGGGCGTTTCGCAGGTGTTGACTGACCGTCAATCATGACTCATAGGTGCCGACGTCTCGGGGTAACACGGTCTAACATTATCATCGATTCTTTCCACCGCCGAGGCCTATATAAAGTCCATGATATGTGTTTGGAGCTGCCCGCTATATCACCTGGCCAGCATGGAGGACCGTATGGTCGTTCCCACTCCGTCAGAATACTTACTACCATATCCAAGTATGACGTAGTCGACTCGAGTCCTCGCGCATCCTGGTGGTTCCGTTTCCTGGTCTGCTTGTCCTTCTCCTGCTTAGATGCCTGTTCGCGAGCGTAGGGTCTCCGTCGAATTGCCAGTATATGCATGGACGTGTCAGTAACGGGATGAGTGGTTACGACTCGTTCGGAGCCCACTGTTCCGCCAGGATTCTTCCAGGGCAGTTCCGTAGGGATGGACGGCGACCGGACTGACCCTAATCCTTAGGCTCAGCTGACTTCTCATTCCTCTCTCTCCCGTATGAACACTGCAATATGTAGTGCAAATACAAACCATACTGAGTCATTCACTCTGTGATGCAGCGGGGCGGCGCGTGTGGAACAAGAGCCTCAAAGGCACCATGAAGACCAAGCTGGGCGGGAGTGTATATCCTTCGTCAGCCATTTATCAAAGACCAATGCACGCAAACGCGAACGCACAGAGGGTTGCAAGGTGTTGTTCCCAGTGTGTCCCGGGCCAAAGCCCAATGGTTGAGTCGCATCTTGGGCGCCAGGCTCGCGTAACGTATATGCTGGCTTCGATGTATACCGGTCAGCATGCAGATGGGTATAAGAAGCGTCGGATGGCGCACTCACCGTGGTATAGTTGAATATCTGCATGAGTGATGGGCGGGAAGCATACTAGTACTACTTATCATGTCGCTGCGGCGCGCCGGCCAGGACTCGAGACATCTGAGACGTGCCCTCGGTGCATGCCAACATGGTGTCGGGGGTTGAACGTTGAACGTTGAAGACAGAGGGCCCAAGGTGGGAAGAGGAAGAGGACGCCATTCTCAAGTCCCCCGGATGATGGGAAGGAGGGCATCTAAAGTACTTCTTGTACTGATCTCGGACGGCGCTACTAGTACCTGTTGCGGCTTTGTTGCGGCCTTGATCTCAGTGAGTCCCAAACAGACTCCATGTTCAGCTCCAGCTTACAACTTCAAAGTGCCATCACAACCGATGGCCTCCCAAACTTCCTGCGACGCGCTCGCAGAGCCTCAGACTCAGTGATGACTTGGAGGCAACCTGAGACCGCTGCAGCCTAGTTGACGCCCCATGGTGAGACCGGCCGCGGATAGAAGCGGGATCTACATACTTAAATCACCGAAGACTAACAGTAAGCACAACCCACTCTATCATCTCTTTCATCCCTCAAGAATCTTCCAATCCATCACTTTGTCAGGCCAGACAGCCCACGCCTGCGTCCTCGTCACTAACAGACGTCGACCCCTGGTCCAATTTGCGGCGCTGTGCGCGGCATCCTATCACCATCCCGGAGTACCACGCCATGGGGTCAGGAACATGTGGAGTCGATAGAACAGTAGGCTGGCTTCTGTGTGGGGCAAACACTGTTTTCATGACAAATCCTCCATTCCATCCGGACTATGGCACGTCGAAGAAGATAGAGTTCATAGGCATCATTGTATGCACCTGTTTAGCGACCTCACGGTGCAAAATATAATGAAAGTGTCCCACCAAGGCACTACCTCACAGGAATCCCTGACCTCTTCCAATCCTGTCCCCCTTAACAGTTCCCATTCACGTCTACGACAAAATGTCCGCGGCTCATGTCACTGCGCAGGAGATGTCAAGTTTGTAAGTCTATCAGCTTTGATGCTTGTCACGCGAGTTCTAACACCGTCGTGAACTTTTGAATAATAGCTACATGGTCACATACTGTATTTATGCTGCTTGTGGTACTGTCTCTCGCAATATTCGCCTCATTGCCTGATGCTAACCTGGCGCGCTAGCGATCGTCATCTACGACTGGTTCCTGTGCCTCGGCCAGGAGGTCAGATTCATACACGGCCAAAAGCCAATCTGAGTGAATTCCAAGTTTGATGGGAAGACGAGGGCCCTTAAGAGCAAAAATCCTGTAACTCTCATAAAATTCAATTATCAGAAATTCTGATGACAGGGAGCGCGCATTCCAACGTCCGCTTACCAGCAACCGAGATGCTATCAATCCGGCGCCGATGGACTTCAAGTCACCTTAAAACCCGAGCCCAGCCAAAGGTCCAGCCGGGCGGTCGGAAGACTGGACCGATGGTGGCTCCGGAAGCGAAAATTTCCGAGTTCACACGGTTCGAATTCCGGCCAAGAGCGGCCATGCTGGACTTGTCTTTCTCTTCCTTGTTCCCCCACCATCGTCTGCCCACCGGATGCTCCCCTTCCGTTCAGCCCTTTGCAGACGGACGACATTGGCAATCCGGCCGCCTTTTTACAGCATATGTCATGCGATTCCAAGCTAACTTGGTGGGTGCTTCACAGGTGATCTTCACGTATTCAAGTGGTGCTGACGTGGCATCAGCTGTTCGACGCCGTGGGCCTTGCGTGGGCCGTTCACCGCCTGTAATCCAATTTTAAGTCATTTTTTCACTTGCATTGCTGGTATTTGAATACTGCAATTGTTATGCCGCTGATAGTCTTCCAACAGTGCACCTATCGCCTCCCCGCGTTCCGGAAGGACATTCCAAGAACTGTGCTGTCAACAGCACCGTGATGGTCCCCGATGTGTCTGACCTCGGGGAGTGGTTCTGCGCAGAGTACGCATCTTGGCTCGTAATGCCGCTTCCGTCGCAGTTGGTCCATTGGGTAGGCATGCAGTGCCATTTCGTGGTCAACGCACCTCCCTGCCACCAACGTGGTTCTGGCACTGGGTTTGAGCCCGTGCCCATAGGTTCTGGGGTATGGTATACTCAGTAGATTTGTCCGTAGTTTGTTAGCGTAGTTGCTATTGCTGTAGTTGTAGCTATAATATATTTCTATGTCCCACCTAAAAGCAGCGTGAACGTGAGTGACCTGGCTGGTAGCAAATGTCCCAAAATGGTCCATCTGACTGATTTCGCGGAGCGTGAGACTTCGGTTATCGGAGATGCATCATAAGATCAACTTGAGAAATATCGCTCTTAGGTCAATTTCAAGGGCCCTCAAACGCGATTCACTTAAGATTCCCTTAGCGAAATTCCCAAGAGCAAAATCCTTAAAGTGACCCTAACGTAGCGCTTCCCCCGTGTATGGAACTGGCACTCTAAAGTCACTGGCGCCTCGCTGGTGTATACCCTCAGCCGCTATGCGGTGCTCATATTGAATATCCTGATTGTTGCGACGATATATCCAATGTCCGACCTGGTACGTGATCTTGCTTCCGTTACAAGTTTTCCTTTTGATGGACTCATTGATGACTGTTGTGTATGTAGAGGTAGCAACTTGTCGTCACCTGAGTTAGATATCAAGCTATGCTTATACCCGCTTCCCCACAATAGCTGTAGGGTAAATGTATGGGCCCAGACCGCCATGGGGATACTGGGCGGGATTGCATTCAGCGGTGCGTCCGAGCCTGAGCTCCTTTTCAAAACACCCGTACACTGACCAAAGTAGCTTCCAGCCTTCTCTGCCATGCGTGCGTATGCGCTGTCGAACAAGAACATATGGTTGACGGCCGTGATCATCCTTTTGGCACTACCCCCAACGGCGAGCTTCATTGTGAGTCTCTCGGACGTCGCTCCTGGTTGTGGTTGGTCACTCGTTTTTTTGGGAAAGCCTGAAGGCCTCTACGAAACTCCTGTAAATCTACCCAGTCCATTCAATTGCAGTAGCTCGAACTCGCTGTCACCGATGCTTTCACTCGCGTGCGTTCCATACCCAGCATTCTGTTTGACGACACAACCGGACTGACAATCACCCTTTCCAGTCGTGCGTAGGATAGTAATCCGTCATTTTTCCGTGGTGCTCACTTCTATCATGTACAGTTGCTATTGTTACCCGGGCATCGCAGTTAGCGGCGGAGCTGCTTGTCATTGGTATCACGTGGTGGTACACCTACCAGTCGCATCGCATTCGGAAAGGCATCAAACTTGGACAATCTATTGGCTCTATCCTCGTCTACAACGGTGAGTTGTGTCTCAGGGTTCATCGCATTGCTTGCTGACATGATGTGAAAATGCTCAGGAAGCATATATTTCCTGTGCACAAGTCCACTCTTCACGATGCTGCGATTCCCAAGGCTCATTCCAAAATTCACAGATTTCTCGCGACCTTGTACATCCTCGACATCATATTCCACACAGCGCCGGTGCGTCCCTCAACCGCAGGTTACATATACATCACGATGTTTTCTCATAATTTCCTCTAGGTGCCGGACGCAGTCTTGGGTGCGAGCACCTTGCTGGCCATATTCTACGACACGTGGGTCCCCTCCGCTGGTACCCCTTTCATTTCTTGACAAGTTATAATGCTCGTAGCATAACATCGATTCTCGTGTGTCGTTTCGTGCTTTCCCTTCGGCAATTCGACAGCAGCACTGTCTCGTCCACGCGAGTCCGAGCCGAACACACAGCCTCGGCGGATGTGCTCCAGTTCGCGGCGCAGCCTAGCGACACCCTCCCGGCCTTCATCGCGTCCTTCGCCCACCCCGTTCACGTCGACTCGGCCCTGTCCGAGATGGACTCCGACGAAAATTTTGACGTCACTGGATTGGAATGGCGAGAAATGGACGTGGTGGCACCGACTCCGGAGACGCCATCCAGCCAGCGTCGGACCGCTGATCAACCCTCCAATTTGGAACATTCCGTGTAGTTTGTGAGTAGGCATTCAGATGAGCGGTTTGCAGGTATTGACTGACCGTCGGTGATGATGGATGCACCCTGCAGACGTAGTGTTGCGGTAAATCTGGCGCGACTGTCTAATGTTGTCTGAAACGTAGATGCTTTGCACTATCGAGCCTACGTCAAGTTCGTTACGCACGTTTTAAGCTGTGGGCCGTATTCACTTGGATAGCCATATGGAGGTCTTGGTCGCCCCACAAGGTTGGAACACTAGGATTCTCCCCTTTCGACGCGTCGCAGGCGTCGAGGCGGACACCGCAGTGGAGGGTCCGGGGCGACTGGAACATGGGAGGGTGTACCCAAAGACGTCGGTGTTCTGCTTGATTAGTCTATGATACGCAGATATTCAGTGGCCGAGAAAGACAAGACTCCGCGTCGATGGAAGACCGGTTCAGCATGCAAATTGCGAAACCAAAGAAACTGGCAGCTGAGGGTATGAGGGTAAGGATAAAGTTGCACGCTGAGCCGTAAGGTCGGAACCCTAGATTAGGGCTGGTCGTTGATGGCGTCCAGTACTGCTACAACCGAATCGGACGACTCCATCGTCTTGACCACCATCCACACCTTCCAATATGACCCATCTGTTTACTCCACGAATATTGACTGGGTTTACAACGTACCCAAGCTCCGATGTCCCCACACTCGCCCTCGTCAGACTGGACGACAAGGAACTAGGGGTGCACCGGGTGACCTCGAGCACATCCCACAAGCCTGTCGTCCCTCCCGTCACTGTCCCTGGAGGCTACACCACAACATCGGCATGGGAGGCGGTATTTCCAGCGGGCAGCATCAATCCTGGGAACAAGAAAAGCCTACCCGGAGGCTTCGGGTTCTATCTTCACGGACCAGCGCAGTTCGTCGAAGCGTTGAAGACGTTGGAGGGGCATGCGGAGGTTGTGTTCACGTATAGCGTCCTCTTCGAGGAAGGGTTCGATTTCGTCAAAGGAGGGAAACTTCCGGGAATCTGTGAGTTTCTCTTTCTGGTAGTGTGGTGAGGGATGTTGAATGCGCGAGGAGATGGTGGTGCCGGAGACTTCGCGTATGGATGCACGGGCGGGAAGCAGACAGACCGTTGCAGGTGCTTTAATCTGCGGTTGATGTGGCGGTGAGTGCTCATCTGTCGTGTCCGAACATTTGCTTCATCTTTGAGACTCCCAGTGACGACGGGATCGGCGAGCTGTACACCTACCTCCCGCAGACAGAACGGAACACGCAGCGGCTGCTGCTCGTCGCGCCAAAGTCCATCCAGCATCCGGACTACGGCTTCTCAGTCGGTCGCGGCGCGTTCAGGTTCACACCCGGACGGTGGACGCGCGTCACGCAGCGCGTGAAGATGAACAACCTTCGGAAGGAGGACGGTATGTCGGGCTTCCATGTCTCTCGTACCGTGTTGCCGACGATGCCCTTCAATAGGAGAGATTGAGGTTTACATCGATGGAAAGTCGGTCTTGCACGCTACCGGGCTCATTCTGCACACCCATGAAGGCCCGGATGGACGCGTGCAAGGACTACATATGCAGACGTTCTTCGGCGGTATGCCCGTTCCTCGTTCCTCGTTCCAGTGGCTGTATTCGAGCTGAGACCAGTACGCGTAGGTCATACTCCAGATTGGGCGTCGCCGAAGGACCAACGAGCCTGGTTCGCGAACATCTCAGGAGCCATACTCAAGCCGGCGCACGTACACGATGAGCTGTGACCTGGGCGAGTCCTACCCCTCCTACCAAGAAGAGCTGCATATATTGTCAATTGTATGCCTGTTTTGCTTCACTCTCTATGCACCTCTCATACATGCATCGATAGATCAACCCTCCCCCCCAAAACGGCCCGGAAATTCGCCCTTCAGCCTACCATACGGTCCGGGAGACTGTACCGTTTTACCTGACCACGTGCCTACCATGGAGAAACTCAGACTATATGCTTGCTGTCCGGCGGAATCCAGAAATGAACGGGTATTAATCACTCTAGATTCATATGAGCTGGCTTATGTGCGTCTCTTTAATCTTGCTCCCGTACTTACGTTGCTCACATATATGTCAACAAGGCGACACTCCGTACACCCACAATCTCTCGTAGGTTCGCGTTTTTTTTTGGCAGTGTTGATTCACATTTTGCGCCGGTGCTGATGCTTCATTTGTGTTTAGATGGACGCAAGGGCGTCCATGTGAAATGATGTTAGTTGCAGACACTTTCAGTACATGACGAAGGCGAACAAAATCCGTGGCTTCGAAGTCCGTCCCAGCGCCCAGATGGTCTGCGTCATCCCCTCATCGTGGTCATGCAAGTCCCCCCGAAGGCAAAGATACGACTCTCGTTGGCGATTCCGTGACCGGCTCCAGTGTCTGGGTCATCCCCGTCGCGCCATGCGTCACAGTCGGGGTATCAGGCGTCGCGATCGACACGGCCGGGCTGGCGTCTGCCATCTTGGACTGGTTGATGGTCGTCGACGCGGACAGCGAACGGACTGGAGCAGTAGGGGTGGACGGATCTGACGGGACGGGCGGGGGCACGGTGTGGGTCAACAAGAAGGAGGTCGCTCCTCCGCTCACGGAGGATAGTTGGATGGGTTGCGTGTCGCTGGTCGACGCGTCCTGGCGTGCTTGGTTGGGGATCACTGTGGAGGATCGGTCAGTGTCGGTCCCAGGGAGTCAAGAAAATTTCTGGCTTGCTTACTACCAGGGAAGGCATCTGTTGCGGCGATGAGTACGACACCGTAGAGAGTGGCGAGCTTGGAGATGAACATGGTGCTGATGGTCTTTGTCGTACGGATGGTGAGGTGTCGCGGTCGATTGGTTGGTGTGCGTGTGGATATTGACGTTTTTTGATCAACAGGACGCCCTCCTTATATACATTTTTGGCAGACTCCACCTCTTCCCTGACGCCGCCGCTGACTTTGCGTTCGTTTTAACCAGTTCGACCCCTCGCCCTTGGTTGGGAGACCAAATGGTCGAGCGTTTCCATTGAGGTTGTGCGGAAGGCCCTTCGGCGCCACTATGTCCCTTTCCTTGAACCGAACCGGGCGTGGTTCGTATCGCGTACCGAGCGCGGACCAGGTCTGCGGGATAGATTGACCTGCGCCTTCTCAGTCTCTTCGTGGCTTCGAGATTCCCGCCTCGCGGATCGCAATTGGACTGGCCCGGTCCGAATCCCGATGGCCGAATTTGGTATCCGAAGCGCCGGGGGACGGTCTCCAACATCCGTTCGCCGTCGAACGCACTGGCACGCAGGAGGCGGAGCGGAATCGGATATCAGAATCCCAAATCGTCCACGCTGACAACCGAGAGGCTTGCGTCCCCCTCCATCGCCACTTCCCCTTCTTGCTCTCTGCATTCACGGAAATGTCGACCCTAGAAATCACTTTTCCGTGCTTTAGCGACTTCGCCCGGATGGTCTACTGCCTCCCCAATTTGTGCTTCCTCAGGTGCCACAACGTGGGTTGGATCACTCTCGGCTCTGTTGCAGGCTGCATGAAGCACTTTGGAGGTATGGCCTCCCTATTCACCTCCGTTCGCTGATAATGTGCGGGAGTTGCACGTAAGTTATGAGCTGTGGCTAAATATGCGCAGTGGAACTGACAAAGCTTCTGTCGATCAGCTCCCTGGCGATGCATGGCGCCGAAAGGTTGCTATCGGCATGCGGGCTTCGTTTAAAACTGCTGCAGATCAGACTTCCCTATGTTCATGGCTCGGGAGCGCGACCTCTTCGTACGTTATTCTCCATTCGGCGATTGCCTGTTGGCGAGTCCGTCTAACACGGAGACAGAGTCGCGATTTAATCTGAGCATCTGCTGGAATCTCGCTCACTTGTGGGTTGAGCTCATGCCGACGTTCACATCCGAACTTGAACTGCCGCAGAACCCGGAGGCGATGTTTAGGTCATAGAATGTCCCCCATACCTGATAAGGTGCTGATGCTTTCCGCCCAGAAGCGGTGCCTCTTCGTCCGGCGCGGCTTCTCTCTGGGGATTGCGGGTGGTATTCTCGAGGACGCTCTTGGGGCTAGCGCGCAACACTTCGACGAAGAGAGACGGACAGTATCTGTACAGATATCTGACAGTCCCTGCCGGAAGGAATGGTGGAGGACCCAGATCGCGGAATGTTTTCCGACTTGGTCACGGTCGAATCGGCTTCGACTGGTTTACGTGACCCGTGAGTACTACATCCATTTTGTGTTTCCGGGACGCTCTTCAAATCTGTAACTGGTGCCGTCCAAGTTGCTGATGGTTTGATGACCAGCACGACACGAACTCGACATTTTGGAACGGGGAGGTGTGTCTGGAAAGCCCTGCGCGGAAGATGTAAGGGAGTCGCACTTGAAAGTTAAATTTGGCTCAGGTGAGGAATCAGAATCATCCAGTCCGTAGAGGGCGTGCAGAAACATTGATACCATTCCATTAGAGGCACGCGCGAAGCAAACCCTCAGTGGACCTGGCGCGCGTTCCTTGGACATCGGCATGCCGTTGTGGCTCGGTGGGTAACGGTACGCAACGATCCCTATGAAATAGGCTTGGGTAGAGGGGCCGGCCAGGCGTCATCGACCCCTTGTTTTCGAACATAGACGGATGTATTCTGGTCACTGCCCATTCGGCAGTTGGGAAGAGTGACGCTGCCAGTGTAACAACGTGAATGTTATTAACAAAGCGGCGTGCATCTCCGTTGCACGTTGTGGAGGAAGTACTACATAGTACAAGGGCCCGGAGCTAAGGAGGTAAGTATGCATGAGTAGTAATTGAGAACGCCTTGACGAACCATATGTGTGGATGAACCATGGTATGTGTGGATGCACGTTATCTGGCTATCGCCCGCGAAACCAGTCTTAGTCTCATGAGAAAAAAGGTGCTACGAGGGATCGAACCTGGGTTTTGGGAACCAGGTTGACGATGGTGATTATCAGAATCCCAAGTGATAATAGCGCCCCTTGAACCTTATGACAATCTTAAGCTTACTCCGTCTGAGTCTCAATGACCCCATTTAAGTAAGTACTCTCCTGAGTCTCCTCATCCCGGTGGGCATCCGCAGCGCGGACCGGTCGCCTGCAAGTCGCCTGCGAACCAGTCACGGCAAGGATCCGTCGAGTACGTAACCATCTCGATATAGTGCAGGTACAAGGCACGCCTTAACAAAGTCGCCTTCAACCGCATGCGTTACTAGTACTACCTTCGCATTCCCAATGCTCTCGGTTCCGTGCCACTCATCCACGAGTCCTCGAGCTCAATCGGTATGGTTCCTGCCGCCGCCGCCCCACCAGCCTTCAAGTTGATAGGGCTCTCGATGTTTGACTCCATGATCCAACTTGGGGGCACTCCATCGATCCCGGCAGAGCGAACGTCTTGTTGATGTTGATATAAGTACATCGCCCTCCAGACGCGTCGCGCGTTGCGTTCGTGGAACACTACTAGTACTCCAACGCACCTCAAGGTCCGCATTTCTAATCGGATTGGCCCGTTTTACTTATCAAATGTCGCCAGATTCGTGGCAGCCACGACGTGACGCGGAGGCAATCAGGAAGTTTCACGAGGCCGCAGACTGGCTGAAGGAGTGGAAGAACGCCTTTATCCGTAGGGTGTCGTTAGTGCTTCGCTTTTGATTGCTCGCCTCTTGCTAAGAAGACATCTCTCCCCTCTGTAGTCTCGCAGGAGGCATGCCGAAGCATGACATGCGGTCGCTCTGGAAGTTTACCATCGGCGACCAAAGATCATTCCATCATAGCATTTTCAGTAGCCCAAGGCCTGCCGACGCTCCGCAGACCCCGAAATTTCCGTATAAGTATATTCACCCACGCGTTTTCGGACCCTCTCATTTTTGCGCTTCGGGATCCGGCGCAAGCGGCATACGTATGTGCTGCGGTAGAGAGAACAACGCGCAAGTAGATTGCTTCTCTCTGTCAGATAGGTCTGAAGTTCACGGTTTCAGGCTAGGAAGCGCGGTTACGGGAATCCCATATATTACGCGCAATGCGCGTTTCATCCGACTTCACCTCCCATCTTCGCACCCCATGCTTCCCTCAACAGAGCCGTCCACAGACCAGCCGACTGGTGTGGGGCTGTCCGATTCTCTCTACGCCTCCCGTCGGAGGCGTATGCTGGACGTTGTGAATGCGCTCCATCTGACGGGGTATGTAGTCCGGGCATTCTCTTCGTACCTCTCTTTCTGATCACCCTTATTCTTTCTGGCAGTGTTCAAGTCGACATCGACCTCCCTGTGATCGCAGTCACTGGATCGCAAAGCGCAGGAAAGTCGTCCTTGATAGAGTCAATATCCGGGATCACTCTTCCTCGTGCGAGTGGCACGTGTACTCGGTTCGTACTCGCCATATTCCGTCCTGCACAACGCTGACCTTACTCGCAGCTGTCCTACAGAGTGCCGCCTCTCGTACTCTACACAGCCATGGCAGTGCACTGTATCCCTCCACATTCTCACCGACAAGGACGGGAGGCCTCTCGGCCACCCCAAGAATGAGCAATTTGGCGACATCATCTACGACAAGGCGGAAGTCGAAGACAGGATTCGGCAAGCACAGCGTGCCATCCTGAACCCAAGCGCGGACCCACGTCGCTTCTTGGACGACAACGACCCGGAGCTCTTAGGTCGCGAGCTTACGTTCTCCACCAACTCCGTCTCACTCCAGATCAGCGGCGAGGACGTGCAGGACCTGTCCTTCTGCGACCTTCCAGGTAAGCCTTTGGCACATCGTGTTCCCAGCTCGTGTTCACCTCCGAATGCCAGGGCTTATCGCCAGCGTCGGCACTGGCGGAAACGAGAGCGACATCGACCTTGTCAAGAACCTGGTGTCCATGTACATCTCTAGGCCCAGCTGCATCATCCTCCTGACGGTCGCGTGCGAGAGTAAGTCGCTCCATGTCGTCGATCTCATTATTAGCGACTAATGTGTACCACTGCAGCCGATTTCCAGAACCAGGGCGCGCATCAGCTCGCGAAGAAGTATGACCCAGAGGGGTCACGGACGATAGGTTCGAACTCCATTCCTATACTTATACCATCGTTCGTGCACTTACGGACACGTCCACAGGTGTGCTCACGAAACCTGACCGTATTCCCGCCGGCGAAGAGAGTAGCTGGCTGCGTTACATCCGCAACCAGGACGAGGCGCTCGAACACGGCTGGTTCAGCGTGAAGCAGCCCGATTCGCGCGCCATCGCGGCGGGCATCACCTGGGAAGAAGCGCGCGAGAAGGAGCGCGAGTTCTTCACCACGAGCTCGCCGTGGAACGTCCTCGACCTCGAGTATCAGAACCGCCTGGGGACCAACAAGCTCGTGGATCGTCTCAGCGACGTCCTCTCAGACTGCATCTCGCGAAGGTACGCCTCCAGCATACGCACCGCATACTTACCCACGGTCTAACGTCAGTGCCTTTCTTAGGCTCCCGAACATCCAGGACGAACTGCACAAGCTTCTGGCAGCCACGGACGAGCGGCTCACAGAGCTTCCTAAGCCGCCCTCCTCGGACGTGTTGTCCGAAGTCCTCTTCCTCCTCTCCACGTTTTCGAAGAGCCTCGGAAAGTACCTCGAAGGGACAACGAGGGCCGACGGGCTTCTCCAGTCCATCCGGCCCGCATATGATGTCTTCCGCAAGGCAATCCGCGCGACTGAGCCCGACTTCCGGCCCTACAAGCGCAGCCTCGTGAGGCGCAACCCGGACGCCCACAAGTTCGTGCCGCCGCCGTTCCTGGCGAACGAAGGGTACACGTTCATGCCCGAGAACGACACCCGTGCCGTCTTTATTGACGACGTCATGGACCGCGCAAGAGAGTACGTAGCGATAAGGTTCTTACCATCGTCGCCGCTATCTGACTCTGTCGTTCCTTCTCCTGGTTAGGGCGAGAACGCGGGAGCTTCCTGGCCACATCCCGTTCGTCGTCACGCAGGAATACATCATGGCGATCATCTCGGGTTGGCAGGGCCCGGCGGAGGCTCTGTTCCGCGAGGTGCACAACATCCTGGTGAGGCATGTGAGGCACCTCGTGGCGGACCACTTCGCACAGTACCCGCTCCTCCAGAGCCGCATCACGTACGTACCTTACCCTCTCATCCGTTCGTTGCCCACTCACACACTACGGACGGTCGTGTAGGACCATCACCACGGATTTCCTCACCGCCTCAGCTGACCAAACCCTCGCCCGGATCCGGTGGTTCATCGCGCTCGAGATGCGGCCGCGCACGCTGAACGAGGCGTACTACGCCGACTATCACGACAAGTTCCTGAGCCACTACAAGGGGTGGCGTCCCATCGAGGCCGAGGCCGACGACGACAACCCGCGCGCGTCGCTCACGAGCCGTCTCCGCGACCACTCGCTCGAGGAGTTCCAGGAAACCGTGAACGAAGTCCTCGCTGGGCTGACGGAGATGGGCATCCGCGGCGCGCAGGCGGGCGACCTGGCGAAGCTCCTTCCGCCTGACCCGTACGACCCCGCGATCGAGATCATGGCGAGCGTGCGTGCGTACTTCCAAGGTAAGCACGGCGCATCCACGCTGCCCTTCGCAACCTTTGTTGTGTTCAAGTTGGCTGATCGCTGTGTGTGTGTGTGTGTGTGTGTGTGTGTGTGTGTGCGGTCGGTGGCAGTCGCGCACAAGCGGTTCATCGACAACATCCCGAGCACGATCGACTACGAGCTCGTGCTCGGGCTCGACCGCGAGCAGGCGCTGCGCAAGGGGCTCGGGATCGGGGGCGCGGACGCGCTCGCGCACTGCGCGGAGTACATCAAGGAGCCGCGGAACGTCGCGGAGCGCAGGGAGGAGCTCATGAAGAAGCGCGAGCGGCTGGAGATGGCGAGGAGGCAGCTCAGCGAGGCGTGGCTTCAATGACTAGGTGCGGGACCAAGGCTGCGCACAATCTGTCCGAGTCGAGGACGGCGTTCCGGCGGCGAGCCGCGTCTGCTCGAGCTCGTGCGTAGTCGGCTAGGGCCCGTATGGTTTGTTGTGGTCTTGTCGATTTCCACTGTTGCATGCTGTTTCTTCATGGGTTAGGATCTCCGAGGTTCTGTTGGCGTTCAGATTCTTGTAACTTAAGGGTTGTAGTGTCGTGTAGCTGTCCAAGTGTTAACGGTCAGGTTCCGCTATGTATGGCATGAGTATGGCGATAACCTGTACGGCCGTGCATGATGCTTGCTTGTTGCACTTTGTCCGATGTGGAGAGCGCGTGACGGTGAGCGGTCGCCGATGACGTAATCAAGATTGCCCTGCCGGAGGAGTATTCGTGTACTGGAGGCATGTCTGCCGGAGTATTCGTGTCCTGAAGGCATGGGTAGTTGACTGCCGGAGCATTCGTGTCCTGGAGGCTACAACAGGTGGAGTATGGCATCCCCGCTCGAGCAACATGCCTTGTCAGTAGCCTATACGTATACCCCGATGCCGGACATCGTTATGTACAGCGTTCAAGAGAGGTGGGGGTATAAGAAAGGAGTGCTGGGCGACGGGGAAAGCAACATCACCACTGGCACCATATCCAACTTGGCAAACACTCACCGCAACGATGGTCAGCCAGAAGCCACTCGTACTCGTCGTTGGAGCGACCGGTACCACCGGAAAGAGCATCACCGACGCCATCCTCGCATCAGGGAACTTTGTACGTACCCAGCTCATCCACATCGGCACCGAGGACGTCCATAGCTGAACACCAGTGGCCGCTTCCAGCGCGTGGTGGCCCTCATACGTCCCTCCTCTCTCTCGAAGCCCGCGGTGCCCGAGCTGCGCGCGCGGGGCGTAGAGATCCGCACAGGAGACCTCAACGACAGCATCGAGAGCCTCAAGCAGAGCCTCGAGGGCGTGGACATCCTCGTCAGCACCATCGCCGTCTGGGCGATCAGCCAGCAGCGCAACATCATCCGCGCCGCGAAGGCGGCCGCGGTCAAGCGCGTCGTCCCGTGCGACTTTGGCACGCCCGGCTCGAAGGGCGTCCGCGCGGTCTACGACGAGGTATGTACCGGTCCGCTGCCAAACGCCTTGTTTGCGGAACCTTACCACGAGGTGTCGATGACCGGACGTCTTGAACCAGAAACTGGGCATCCGCGACCTTGTCAAGGAGCTCGATCTGCCGCACACCTTCATCGAGGTTGGCTGGTGGATGCAGCTCTACCTCCCCCTGCCCCTCGCTAGCAAGGCGCCGCAGCAAGCAAAGGATATGACGTGGACCATCTACGAGGACGGGACGGCGCGCAACCTCGTCACGAGCAACGGCAACATCGGCAAGTACGTCGCGCGGATCCTCGCGGACCCGCGGACGGTGAACCAGGCGGTGATCGTGTGGGAGGACGAGGTGAGCCAGGAAGACGCGCACGCGCTCGGCGAAAGGCTCTCCAACGACGGCGACGCTCTGAAGGCGGAGCGGATTGTGGTAAGTGGTCGTTGCGAAATGGTTCAGAGATAGCGCAAGACTCGGTCCTGACGCACGCACCCCGGACGCTGTAGACCACCAAGGAGGGCCTCGTCGCTGCCGCGGCTGCCGCGAAGGAGATGCTCGCTAGGGATCCGAGCAACGATATGATGAATCTCGCGCTGTCTTGGAACGAAGTCCAGATCAGCATGAACGTGCGCGGGGAGAACACGCTCGAGAACGCAACTCAGAGGCTTGGGTATCTCGATGCGAGAGAACTGTACCCCGACATTGTTCCGCTCCCATTCGGGGAGTATGCAAAGCAGTTCTACGCCATGGAGGATCCGGGCATCATGTTTAACCGAAGGGAGTGAGGGGACGTAAGGATAGAAAAAGTTGTTCTTCGCAGCGGGATGCCCCCTATGTTTGTCCATACCACAACTCGGGTCTCGGTCATCTGTTGACGCACCGGAAACCCTTCATATTCTGTGATGTGTGACGTAGACCACAGCCAAAAACAACATCCAAGCGACAAAAGTAGGACGTAGGAACAGGAGCAGGATCAGGACAGGATAGATCGTCGTCATTGACGAGCGTCCGCGTTCGGCGGCAACAGTCAGAGCGAGCGAAGGGGCATTCCACCTGGGAGGTATCACAGCCGCGCACGAGGCAGAGGTGAGGACGAGGATACGCAGAAGATTTTGTACGGGCCCACTCACTGTGCGGCGGGCGACGGGCGCCCGTTGGGCTGCCCCTTGAGCACGAGGAGCAGTTTTGATCGGAAGGCCTCGTAGTGGATCCGTGCGGTTGTCTCGATAAGGTCCTGGAGGTGTGTCCTGTATGCGCGCACACGCGTCGTACCACAGCGAAGCAACAGCACATGCAGGGGAAACGCATACGGACCTGGTGAGGAAGTTGCGGAGGGAGACGACCTCGCAGTGCCGCTCGTCCTCAACGTTGATCACACCCCAGCGGTTCTTGCGGCCGCGGACGGGCTTTCCGTCAATGATCACGGTGCGCGTCGAGCCGACGACGGCGAAGGGGATCATTTTCTGTACCACGTCACGATGTGAGCGACAGCTGGAAGACGTATTGGGATATGAAATGGATGACGCACCCTGATGCTCTCATTGAGCTGCACCTCTTCCTCATCGTTGTCCTCGGTGTCGAAGGGGTAAGGGCGGATGCTGTGATAGGTCAGCTCCTTACGGATCTGGTGTACGCATGGCAACCCGTCAATACACGACCCCAGCCATATATTTACAGAGGAGCTTACCTTCTTCTTGAAGGCATCCCGCTCCTCAAGAGTCAAGGTATCGGCCTTTGCGATGATCGGGACGACGTTAACGACCTCGCTGAGCTGCTTCATGACGATGACGTCAATTGGGCGGAGGGAATGGCCCGTGGGGTTGATGAAGAAGAGCGCGCAGTGGATGCGTGTGTCCTGGATGCGCCGGTCGCGCTGCACGGTGAGCTCCTGGCGGAGATAGGAGCTGTGCTGGTCCTTGATGTACTTCACGATGGGTTCCCAACTACAAGACACGGAGAATATATGTCAGAATAGTGTTTGGACGTATTAAGGACAGGGAGGGAGGAAGGCAAGGCGGCGGGAGGCGGCGCGGACGTACCAGTTTTCGTTGTTCACGTTGTCGCCGTAGCCAGGGGTATCGATGATGTTGAGGCGCAGCCGCACACCATTCTCGACAATAACTAGGGTTATATTGAGACGTTGTCTGTAGCATTAGAGAACGGAAGCACACACCATGAGAGACGCGACGAATCTCCGTCGTCTGCCTGACAGGCTCGTCCGACTCAAGACGCCCCTTGGAGTCGAGGAGGTGGGACGCAAAGATAGTGTTGATAAGTGTCGACTTTCCCAAGCCAGTCTGACCTGTACATACGTTGTTCTAGTCAGTGGGCCTGTGCGTAAACGACAAGTGGTGCGAGACGGACCGACGAGGAGGAGGTTGAACTGGAAACCGCGCTTCAAGAGCTTGTGCTCAATTTGGTGCGGGATAGTGTCGAAACCGACATAAGACATGGTACGGGTCTCTTCAATGGCGGCAGCAGCCATGGCGATAGCACAAGGAACAGGAATAGGAGGACAGAGGGCGGGATGAAAGCACCGAGGGATGCAGTGGACATGGCGGACCAACAAAATGCACTGTCGACGCGCGGAACCGGTGCCGTTTTGGTGACCGTGCTTGACGAGGTTTCTCCCACCCCATAATGGACGGAGGAGGAAAAATAGGAGGAAGAGGACGAGGACGAGGACCAAGATGCTCTGCGGCGGTGTCATTACATTTGTTAGCGGGCGTTTAATATCTCCTTGTCGGAGTCTCAATAATGCTATCCGACATTAATATTCGGAACAAGCCGTCTTCTCCGAATTAGATTTCGTGCTCCGCACGAGCTGCGTTCCGAACTGTATATGCGCTCCTCGTGACAATCACCGCGCCCTGAAGCGGGGACGATGGGCTCTTCTGCTGGACTGACTCTTTACGATGCGATGTTCTACGCCTGGACCTCAATATTTTCCTCTCTCGTACGGCGTGTGGCCTGGGCTCCGAGTCACCGGTACCTTCCAACGCGGACTTGTGTTCAGAGAACCGAGAACATGAAGAAGCTTGGGTCTGAAGCTGTCCCCCGAGTCCCCCCGACAACACGCCGGAGAATGGCAAGGAATTCCTATACCATGGAGGATCTAGGCATCCATTTCCGTTGATCGTCAGCAAGGAAAGATGGAAAGGCGACGGTGCAAGGAGGTGGTTATGGTATCAGTTTGGTGAACGATTAGCGTTCGGAACTTGTGGAGAAGCATCTCCACGCATAGACGGCAAGTTAGTCACAATGCTGAACTCTCTTCTTCGTCATAGGACCCTTGTCCTCCGTCACGACTCCGTTCGTCACCGAGGGATACAGTCACAGCTTGTGGCGGCGCTCAAGCCCCTCTGTTGAAGCCCGCGATCAACACTCTGCACCGTAGGGACGCCAAGGACGACATGGGCTGGAAGGACATCACCTGCTCCGCGAATGGCATCCGGTGTTGTGCGTCGTCCCGTGCGAGTTCGGAAGCAACTGCATGAAAGGCGTGAGCACCCCAATAGTACGCTGTGAGTCCCCCACCTCGCGCCTTCCCCTTGGACGCGTCCGAGGTGACAAGAATGTAAATGGACACCTGGATGACCTGGTGACTCGGTAGTTTGTCTAGGAACTTAAGCGTGCAGTACACGTTCATCGACGTCGGGTGGTTGGCGCAGTTCTTCCTCGCTTCCTGCCGCTCCCCGCGAAAACGCACACCCGGCCATACAGCCCCATGCACTACCTCAGCTGTACGTCGTATACGTCGTCGCCGATCGACGCTCTTTGGTTGCTTCAAGGAGTGACGTGCCATCGAGGTCGACGCCAACTGCGTGCGCTGTCCAAAGGTGGTCCCGTAGCATCCCCAATCGAGATGCCGGAGAGCGTCCGGCTGTACCTCCAAGGTAAGCCTATCTACACTATCCCTCATCACCCGTTCGATCGGTATATGCGCGTAGTTGCTTGGTATTTCTTACATTCGGGGCCGACCGCCGCTCCGCGAGGTGCTCAGCCCCGCATCCGCGGCGCAGACCCCATTGCGCATCGAAGAACGTCGTAGAGCATACGGAGGAGTTGATGAAGCACCGTGAACGGCTGGAGATGGCGAGGCAGCCCAATGAAGCATGGCTTAGACACCATTTGGCCGCCGACCATCCGGTGCTTCCTTACCACGTAGCGTGTGGTCAGCTCGGGTACGTCCGGTCGTTGTCTTCTCGATCCTCCCTGTTCTATGCCGTTTATATTTCGGGTTTGTAGCTAAAATTAGGATAGTTCCCCGCGGGTTCAAGTTTCGTATAGCTATCGTTGCCTCGGCTGGCCTCCGAAACAACGAGGATGATCTTTGTACCACAAAAATGCGCCGTAGTATCTCGAACCCGCCAGGGTCATCCCAAAACCAGGTTGAACCCGGGCGGTGAGACCGGAAATGAGTGGTTGAGATAAGTAAGAACTGTTCTCTCTTTTCATGAAAACTGGCCCCTCGGCTGGATGTCCCCTGAGCTTGATCTGCTGAACTTTCGTCTTGCTTTTGGCAGGTCACCGATCACCTGCCGTACCCTGCGATTTGACCATAGCGGTTAGCCAACATACTTGGTGCACTTATCAACAGTATAAGGGGTTATACAGCGGTAGCGAAATGGTAGCTTTTGATTGTGCCATGACGGTCAAACATTTGAAAAGAACCGAGGCCTTCGTGAGTGTTTTCGTCTCCTTTCAAGTTCTTTCCCACCACAATCCGATATCTCCCTGCAGAAGGGCAAGTGTGTCAAAAGCGACGCCGCAGTCGAAGTACAGATGCCAGGCATACGCATGGTGGTTCAAGAAGCTAGCATCCTGGTATCCGCGTGTTTAAGCTCGATCACGCATTGAATTGGTATGGCAACACTGCTATGTTCATGATCTGCGACATTTGTTTGCGATCCTTGGAGCATAGCACAATGCGAGCGCTTACAGCAGCACAATACTCATGTCTAGAGGTTATACGCTGGGAATGGCTTGAGCTTATAAGGGGAAGGTCCCCGAGACGATCGTCACGTCCCCAGCCTCACATCGACACCCTCTCCCGCGCTCGCTCATCATGCAAGCTTCCTATCAACAACCTAGCGGCTTCGGTCGTTCCGACTCACGCACTGCGGCACCCGGCAGGCAAAGACAACTTGATTTAATCAGCAAGCTTGGAGAAACCGGGTGCGTCGTGTCTTGTTTTTATCATGCATTCTTTACTAACCGGAATCCAATCATCTCAGGGCGGGCGTGGATGTTTCGCTGCCCACCATTCTCGTCGTAGGGTCCCAAAGCTCGGGGAAGTCGTCTCTGATCGAGGGTACCACCGGCATCACGTTACCCCGCGGTACCGGAACTTGTACCCGGTACGTTCGTCGAGTACACGATGCGTCCATAAATTGACTCAGCACATCGTCGTCTCTCCCAGCTGCCCGTTGGAGTGTCGGCTTAGGCGCACCCAAGGGGCCTGGAAGTGCAGCGTCTGGCTTCAGTTTATCTTCGACAAGAACGGTCGCCCGTTAGGTCGAGCCAGGAACGAGCAGTTCGGGGATGACATGTACGACGAGGACGAGGTTCAGGAGCGGATCGAACGGGCCCATCGCGCCATACTCAACCCCAGCACCGACCACAACGTTTTTCTCGAGTCGGACGAAGAGGACTTCCCCGAGCGAGAGCAGGACTTCACGAAGAACTCCGTATCCCTTCGCATCAGCGGCCCCGACGTCGAGGATCTCTCGTTCTGTGACTTGCCAGGTAAGTATGGGGAGGCTCAGGGCTCCGTGCGCGCGCCTCACTTAGCCGTGTTCCGCAGGACTCATCGTGAACGTGGGCCCGAACGGAAACGCGGAAGACATCAAGCTCGTCCAGGACCTCGTAACCGAGTATATCAGCAAGCCCGCGTGCATCATCCTCTTGACAGTCACCTGCGAAAGTACGTTCCGCAATTCCCTACTAGACCAACGGGGCGCTCGAACTAGTTTTGCAGCCGACTTCCAGAACCAGGGCGGATACAGGCTTGTGAAGAAGTACGATAGCGACGGGTCCCGGACGATCGGTGGGTCCTCCTGGGTAGAGCATCTGTGCGAAGCGCTGACGGACTTGTGCAAGGCGTTCTGACGAAGCCCGATCGCATTCCTACCGGAGAACAAGATACTTGGCTGCAGTACCTCAAGGGCAAAAACGTGCCGTTGAAGAATGGCTGGTTCAGCGTGAAACAGCCCGACCTCAATGCCATCAGGGCAGGAATCACGAAGGACGAGGCTCGCCAGCGCGAAGAGGATTTCTTCTCTACCGCTCCCTGGAACACCCTCGGTGCCGAGCAGAGGGGCAGACTTGGTACCAACAAACTCCGCACCTGTCTCTCCGAAGTACTCGCAGACGCCATCACCCAGATGTCCGTACCTTCATTTTTACTCGGCTGTCGGGCCCACAACTCACGCTCTTGTGGACAGGCTTCCTGACATTCGGCGCGACGTTGACAAACAGCTAGACGAGACGGACCAGGAGTTAACTAGACTTCCTAGACCATCCTCCTCGGACCCTGTTCTCGAGATCATATACAAGGTCTCTACGTTCTTCGATGAGCTGAAGACGTGGTTAGATGGGACGCCGGATGCGGACGGCCTGGTTCAAACACTCCGGCCTGCGTGCGAGGTTTTCCGCAAGGCGATCCGAGCCACCGAGCCCGACTTTCGACCGACCGATCGGCGTGCGGCGGGGGTGCCTGCGGTGGCGGCGGGGTCAGCGGGAGGAGAGGGCCTGAGACGTCGCTCAACTATCCGCCCCCGCGGTGGTCCCAGGGTCGCTAGCGCTCCCGAGGGCGCAGACAGCAGCCGTGTTATCTACCTGGACGACGTCACGAAGAGGATGAACGAGTACGTGCCTGCGAGTTTCGGGATCGGGTCTGTATTCACACATCGGCGGCTGACCCACTTTACTTAGGGCCCGGAGCCGAGAACTCCCTCACCACTACCCGAACATCGTCGCCAAGCGGTACATCATCGACATCATTTGCGAATGGCTGGCGCCTGCAGAGGCTGTCTTTCGCGAATACCAGACGGTCCTTGCCGATCGGTTGAGAGGCTTCATCGAGGCTCACTTTGCCCAATATCCGGCTTTAAGAGAGCTCGTCAAGTGCGTACTTCAGCCTCTTTGCACCGTATTCCGCCTCTGATCGCCGTTGCTGTTCACGCAAGGACGATCACGACCGAATTCCTCAATAACCTCGCAGACGGGATGCGGACACGCATCAGGGACCTTCTGGAGACGGAGAAACTGGTCCAGACTCTCCACGACGAACAGTACTCCAAGCACTACCTTTACTACTGCGCTTCCCTCAAGGAGGGGCGTGCTTCTCCCGGTGCAACAGCGACTGGGGAGGACGTTTCGAGTCCTGGCACACCCCGCCAATCGTTCGCCGATCGCCTTTCCCGTCACGGCTCTATGGTGGACCTCAAGGAAGGGATCTCGCTCGCTCTCAATGCGCTGAACAAGGAGGATCTAGCCAAACAGTACCCAGTGCACGAGAGCGATCCCGCCCTCAACATCATGGCGAGCGTGTGCGCGTACTTCCAAGGTATGTGCTGCGTTCGAGTCGCATCCCGGTCCCCCATCGCCTGACCACCATGAGCCTAGTCTCCTACGCGCGTTTCGGAGACAACATCCGGAATGGGGTCGACTTCCACTTCGTGTTCGGCCTGAGTCGCGAGCGGGCTCTGGAGAGGGCCCTGCACAAGGGGTTGGGTATTGGGAGTGCGGACTCGCCTTCGCAATGCGCGGAGTACCTCAGGGAACCCCTTGATATCGCTGAGCACAGGGAGTCACTGCTCAAGAAGCACGAGCGGTTGAGGAGGGCGAAGAAGGAACTCGCTGATGCCGGGCTTTGAGACGATCTCGAGCCAACCATGACCGATTCGCCGTCCGGTTCAGTCCTTTGTCCGTAGCAGTCCCGAGCGTAGTACTTTGTAGAACTGGTTTCTATGAAGGTTTCATCTTTCTCTCGTCAGTGGAGAGTGAAGGTCCGCCTCTTATTGCGCATCGGGGGACGTCCTTGCCAGCTCTGGGAACGGGCAGTCCTTCCCCCATACTCTCAGATGAGGATGCCTGTATACAGACGACGATCCTAACAGAATCATAATAGAGTAGAGGACAACAAGGCTCTATCAGTAAACGCAGGTGGGCAGACGCAATGGCATGGGAGCGCCTAATTTTCACTTATCAATTGGGACAGAATGACTCGAAATACGGACTTATCAACATTTTATCGTGTCGGCAAAGAAAGTCAATTTACACCACGGACAGACTCGGATTCGAGAATGGCGTCCTCTTCCTCTTCCCACCTCCCGCCTCTGTCTTCAACCCCCGACGCCATGTTGGCGTGCATCGAGAGCACGTTTCAGAATCAGTCACTCAGATGTCTCGAACACCGAATTTCCCGGACACTACCCTGATGAAGACCATAGCTAGAGTCTCGCCAGATTCAAGGAGGTACGCACTCGCCGGACGCTCTGTGCGAGTTGGTTTCTGACGAAGTTCTCCTTGACAGAACCTAAGAGTATCGGTGAAGAGGTTGTCACAACGTTCCGTAGAGTTTGACTTGGTCGGAGTGGATGCATCGATTGCGAACGCATTCCGTAGGATATTGATCGCTGAGGTGAGCCCGGTTCCATAGCCAGCTCAGTTCGCGGCCAAGGCGTAGGGCTGGGGAAGAAGTGCCGGACAATGGAAAGAAGGATAACACTGGATCTATGCGCACGGTTCTGGTCGTGCGTCGAGCTGCATGATGCTTCTCCCGTCATAGCCGGAGACACCTTGCCCTACACTTACGACGGCCGTTGCTGACTGCCACCTAGGTCCTTACAATCGCAATAGAGGACGTCTTCGTATTCAACAACACCTCCGTAATACACGACGAAATCCTATCGCACCGTTTAGGTCTCATCCCTTTAAACGTGGACCCCCGGCTATTCGAGTTCCGAGCCCCAGGAGGAATGCCCACAGACCGGAACACTCTCGTATTCAAGTACGTCCCTTTCTCTCGTTATACTCTCCTCCATCCTCTAACCTCTCCCGCAAAAGGCTCAACGTAAAGTGCGAGCGTGCAAAAAACGCCCCAAAAGACGCCCCCCAGATCACCCACGATGTTGTAACGACCGGAGACCTCGTCTGAGAGCCACAGGGCGAGCAGGGCGCCGTTTTTTCCTCGAATCCGCCAGCGGCGACGAACAAGGACATCGTCCTCGAGAAGCTGGCCCCAGAACAGATCATCGAGATCGAGATGCACCCGCTCAAGGGACTCGGGAAGGAGCACGCGAAGTGGAGTGCCGTCGGTACGTCTGTCCGTCCGTCCGACGGATGCAGCCGGTGGACTTTGAACTTTTATATCCGCAGCGACCGCGTCGTACCGCCTGCACCCGCTCGTCGTCCTAAACCCATCAAAACCCGTCCCACGCGAACACGCGGAGAAGTTCGCGAAGTGCTTCAGCCCGGGCGTCGTCCGCGTCGGTGCGCACGGGGAGGTTTCGATCGACGAGCACAACCTCCGCCAGGAGAAGATGTCGCGCGAGGTGCTCCGGCACAAGGAGTTCGACGGCTGCGTCGCGCTCAAGCGCATCCGCGACTGGTTCACCTGTGCGTCCTCGTCCTAATCTTTTTCGTGCAGCCGCTTAATGACGAGGCACGAATACAGTCAGCGTGGAGAGCGATAGGGCCGTACACGCCTGGGTCGCTCCTGCCGGAGGCGATCAAGGTCATGCGCGGCAAGATTGCGTCGATTCGCGCCGCGGCGGTCGGCGGTCGAGACGCGGATGGCGACGTTAAGATGAATGGAGAGTAGGATGGGTAGAAGTTGGACTGCTGGGGTCTTGTATGGTATGATGATACGGGAACGTCCACTTTGCTGACGTCTGGTTGTGTACGCTGACGTTGGATGTGTTGCTACTGCTGCGTAGGCTGAGTGCTATATAGCCTTTTTCCTTCCGACTCTCAATTTGCAATTGGTCATGTATCGTATGGTCAATGGTACATCGAGCTCAGGCGTACTGACCATGCATCTCACGGAGGCTCTCTGCTTGCGGCCCTTAGAAACAAAGTGTCCTATCAAACGTGAATGTTTCTCCCTGTCCCTGTACTGGTCATCGGCGTCGAGATTACCTCTTCGGCGTCTCCTTCTGTGTCGCCACCGTAACCTGGACGTTGAGTCCAGTGCCTTCCAAACCGTGACTGCGACCACCTGTTGTGGCTGTGTCGCGGCCATGGTTTCAGTGAGTCCTGAACAGACTTTATTTCCGGCTGCAGCTTACTCTTTATAGACTACCGTCACTACAGACGGCCGCTTAATCTTCCTGGGATGCGCTCGCGCAGACTCACCTCCGATGATACGGCAGACCGCCACCACACCATGCGCCTCAGGCGCAGTGCATACCACAGTTCCACAGCTAGAAGGCCCTTCAAGGCGCGTGTAATAGTGGGCTTAGCTTACATAAATCTGACAGCCAACAGGAAGCGCAGCTCGCTGTGCTCCCTCTGTTCCCTCAAGAAAGCCATCGCCGAGTCAATGACTCTGTCAGGGCGGATAGCCAGGTCTGCGTCGTCGTTACTCACAGTCACTCACAGACATCGACCTACCAGTTCTATTTGATCTACCTCACATCCCGCCTTCCTCAGGTCGACTGGGCATTCAGGTATGATCGTAAGAGTTGTCAGGAGAACACTTCTATGGACGCTTTGCAATGGATTGCGCTCCCGGAGTAACACAGGATCCAGGATCCGGGAAACATGGGGAGGGCAGTGTCGAGATGACACCACATGTGAGTAGGTTGGCTTCTGTGGGCGGCGAGTGCGGTTTTTTGTTGACAGATCGTGCATCCTAGGTTCACGGAAATACGTCGAAGAAGATAAAGTTCATAGAAATCATGGCAGCGCCTGTTCGGGCGAGACTCGGATAGATGCAACATATAAACGTGTCACCATGGCACTACCTCACAGAAATCCACTTCCAATCCCGGCCCCCTTAATAGCTCTCATCCACATCCACCTTTGACAACATGTCCGTGGTTCCTGTTAGTGTGCAGGAGATATCAAATCTGTAAGTCTAGTAGCAGCGTCGATACCCATTGTGCGAGTTCTAACAGCGTCGTTGGAACAATAGGTACACGACAGTATACTGTTACTACGCTATTTGTGGTGCTGTCTCACACAATATTCGCCCAATTGCCCGATGATAACCTGGTGCACTAGTAATTCTCGTCTATGACTGGTTCCTGTGCCTTAGCCAGGAGGTCAGATTCATCTGGAACTGGCATTCGAAAGTCGCTAGCTCCTCGCTGTTGTATGCCTTCACCCGCTATGCGGTGCTCATAGAGGCTCTCCTGATTGTTGCGACAAACTATCCAATGTCGGACCTAGTACGCAATGTTGCTACCATTCTTCCTTCCAACAGACTCATCATTGTGTATGCAGAGGTAGCTAGTGGTCGTCGACTGAGTGGATATCCATTTATGCTCACATCCGGTCCTCCACAACAGCTGTAAAGCGAATGTATGGACCCAGATTGCCCTTGAGATACTGGCCACGATCGCGTTCAGTGGTGGGTCCGAGATTCTGCCCGAAACACTCAGATGCTAAGCCGAACTGGTTTCCAGCATTCTCTGCCCTGCGTGCATACGCACTATCGAACAGGAACATATGGTTGACGGCGATAATCATGCTTTTGGCGCTACCGCCAACGGCTATGAACATCGTGAGTCTCTCGGACCCTCTCGGAGGGCCTCGCCCCTGGTTGTGGTCATTAAACGACCTTCCGAGAAAGGTTAAACTCTTCAACGAGACTCCTACGAACCAACCCAGTCCATTCAATTGCAGCTTGTCGACGTTGCCATCTCCGATGCTCACTCTCAGGTGTGTTCAACAGCCAGCATTCCGGTTGATAACACTAATGGTCTGACAATCGCCCTTTCCAGTGGTGTGTAGAATACTAATCCATCTCTTCGTAGCACTGACTTCTATCACTTATAGGCAATGTTGTTTGGCGGGGATCACAGCTTGCGGCGGAGGTGCTTGTGGTCGGCATCACCTGGTGGTACAGCTATCAATCATATCGCATGCGGAAAGGCATCAAACTGGGCAAAACTATCAGTTCTTTCCTCTTCTACAACGGTGAGACGTCCCATGGATCGTCGCGTTCCTGGCTGACATGATGTTTCACTAGGAAGCCTCTATTTCCTGTGCGCTTGGCTCCTTGCGACACTTCGGTTCCCGGGCTTATGGCAAAATTTGCAGATTTCTCGCGACCTTGTATATCCTCGGTATCATCCTCGGCACACCATTAGTACGTCGTTTCACTGCAGATCACGCATATCATGATGCATCCTTATACATTGCTCCAGGCTCCAAATACAATCTCGAATTCGGTGGGCGCCATGTCGGACTTCTACGATCCGTGAGTCTACTCCGCGCCGGTTTGTATCCACTTCGTTTCCCCTGACAAACCATCGTATTCGCAGCATCACTTCGATTCTCGTGTGTCGCTTCATGCTCGAGCTTCGCCAATTCGATAGCAGCCCCGCGTCTGTGACGTATTCCGAGACGGGCCCCTATCGAGTCCGAACGGCCTCGAGGGACATTCTCCAATTCGCGGCGCAGCCTAGCGACTCCCTCCCGGCCTTCATCGCGTCCTTCGCTGGCCCTGTTCACGTTGATTCCGAGATGGACCCAGATGCAATTGACAACAACGGAGCGGAATGGCAAGAAATGGATGTCGTGGCACCGACCCGGACGGCGCCATCCTCCCAGAGTCCGGCTTGTGAGCAACCTTCCGAGTTGGAACACTCAGTATAGGTCGTTGGTAGGCACTCAGATGGACGATCAGTTCGCAGGTATTGGTTGGCCGTCAGTGATTCAATACTAGGTGCAGGCTCATTGGCGCCGCAGTCTCCCTCTGAGAGTGGGTCATCAGCCGGCTTGTTTCCTCTCGACACTTTCGTGGCATGAATTTATGACGTCGGTTTCCGTCTCCGCTTTTACTATATGTATATATACATATGATAGCTGGTCTCCACACTCGATCGTTGCGTACCAAGGCTAGACAGCTGCACTCACAGTAGGATTTCTCTCCGCGTGACACGCCTGGATCGCCTGCAAGAACAGTGCAGCGCGCTCCCGACTCTCCAATAGACATGCACCAACGTACCCCTGCTTGAAGGTGTCGTACAGCGCGTCACCCGGGACCGGGCGCGGATAGTACGGGTCATTGGCGAGCAACGCGTCGCCCTCGTCCCTCTCGAACGCGGGCATCTACCAACCGGAATCTTTCAGCTCTTGTGCTTGCGACTCGAGGAGCATACCACAGCCAACGGAAAGACAATCGTCGTCCACGTACCTGGTTGAAGTCGATGAGTCAGGCGCACCCGCCATGACGAACTCGATGTCCCGCGCGTCGTATCCGCCCATCCCCGCCGCGACCTCGTCTTTCAGCGGGATGTCGTCGTCTCCGCTCTGGAGAAGGTCGTAGCGCGCCGCGTCGAGGGGTAAGTTGACGGGGTGGACGAACGCCGATGGGCGCAGCTACTTGCCGAAATAAGTAGAGGCGACACAGGAACAGGAGGGACAGCGGGACGCTGTCCGACTCGAGAGCTGCTGATCGCGGGAGTGTGCGCGCGGACTCGCAGAGCAACTTCGTGCGGCGGAATTTCTGGCTCCGCGGGCTGTCCGCGGGTCGTAGCGCGCGAGCGGACGTGGAACGGAACCCTGAAGAGCGCGTCTGGGTTAACTTACGGCGAGTACAGCTTGGAGGCTGACGAACGTTTGAACGTTTTGAACTCCCATTCGACTTGAAGTTGCGCGGCGTGGTCTGGCGCGGCGTGAACGACCTTGATGCCAGTGGAAATGGGAGGTCTAGGGGAGGTGGAGATGGTCGCGAAGCTGCCCGCCCTAATGTGATTAGGAATGATGGGCTCCTGCAAGCCCTCGCAGTCGGTCAACAACTTGAAGATTACCATGACCGGCACTGCAGATCAAGGGGAAATATTGTGGTTGACGTTGAGAATGCGTGCAAGGGGGCCGTCACGGTCGGCGACCAAGCAGAGCGGCATTTGTGACTGATCCGTCACATAACGTTGACTTCCGTCACGCTCCCGCCCTCCTCGATCATACTCCTCTTCTCACCTTGCGCCCTCTGTCTTCAGCCTCCAACCCCCGACACTGTGTTGGCGTGCACCGAGAGCATGTCTCAGTTGTCTTCAATCTGAATTCCCCGGACACTACCCTGATCAGGACCTATGATAGCTGGAGTCTCGCAATTCAAGGACTCGGAAGTACTACGCGCTCGCGCCGGACGCTCTATGCGAATTGGTTTCTGACAGTGCTCTATTTCCTAGAACTTGAGACTCTAAGAGAGTGTCGGTGAAGAGATTCTCACAGCGTTCCGTCGAGTTTGACTCGGTCGGAGTGGATGCATCGATTGCGAACGTGTTCCGTCGGATATTGCTGAGGTGAGCCCGTTCAGTTCTATAACCCGTTCTCCTGGCGACGAGGACGTAGGCTGGGGAGGAAGTGCCGGATGATGGAAGGAAGGATAACCCTGGAGCTATGCATTCTGCTCGTGCGTCGAATTGCGTTATGATTCTCCCGTTATAGCCGAAGACACCTTGCCCTACACTTACGAAGGCCGTTGCTGACTGCCACCTAGGTCCCTACAATCGCAATAGAGGACGTCTTCGTATTCAACAACACCTCCGTAATACACGACGAAATCCTATCGCACCGTTTAGGTCTCATCCCTTTAAATGTGGACCCCCAACTCTTTGAGTTCCTCCCCCCGCCACGGACGCGCTCGCATTCAGGTACGTCCCTTCCTCTCCTTACGTATCACCGGGTCACCCCGCCTTCCGACCTCATCCTTAAAAGGCTCAATATCAAGTGCGAGCGTGCACAAAAGGCCCCAAACGACAGGCCCCAGATCATCTTCC
This sequence comes from Polyporus tsugae, assembly GCA_024305745.1. NCBI lineage: Eukaryota > Fungi > Basidiomycota > Agaricomycetes > Polyporales > Polyporaceae > Polyporus > Polyporus tsugae. The sequence continues at coordinate 1,598,503 of JAHRBS010000005.1, forward strand.
AAGTTGTGATCACCGGAGACCTCGTCTGGGAGCCGCAGGGCGGATAGGACACCGTCTTTTCTGCGAATCTGCCGGCGGCGACGAACGCCGACATCATCGTCGCAAAGATGGCGCCGGAGCAGAGAGCCTTGGGAAGGAGTACGCGAAGTTGAGTGCCCTAGGTACGTCCGTTCGTGCGTCCGACGGATGCAGCCCGTGGACTTTGAACTTATATCCCCGCAGTGACCACGTCGTACCGCCTGTACCCGCTCGTCATCCTGAACCCGTCCACGCCCGTCCCGCGCGAGCACGCGGAGAAGTTCGCGAGGTGCTTCAGCCTGGCCATCGTCCGCGTCGGCGCGCACGGGGAGGTTTCGATCGACGAGCACAACCTCCGCAGGGGTACGGTGTCGCGCGAGGTGCTCCGGCATATGGAATTCGACGGCTGCGTCGAGCTCAAGCACGTCCGCGACTGGTTCATCTGTGCGTCCCCCTTTTGTCTTATCTTTGACTGAGCCGCGAAGTACGGTACTAACGCGGAGCTCTCTACGTGTGCGTGTATATAGTCAGCGTGGAGAGCTGTTGTTGTTGTTGTTGATATCTCGTCAGAGCTTATCGAAATACAACGGATAAAGCTAGGTATCTACGCGGTCAGCGTGGAGAGCGAGGGACTGTAGATGCCGAATTATTCCTGCCAGAGGCGATCAAGGTCACACGCGGCGAGATTGCGTCGATCCGCGTCCGCGCGGAGGCGCTCGTCGCGGACTCCGAGGATTTGCGCAGCGGGGCTGTCGTTGGCGGTCCCGACGCGGATGGCGACATTGAGATGAATGGAAAGTAAGATAGGTGGAAGTTGGTTGGGTATGATGGTACGGGAACGTCTACTTTGCTGGTGTCCGGCTGTGTACGCTGACGTTGAATGTGCTGCTACTGCTGCGTAGGCTGACCGCTATATGACTTTTTCCTTCGTCGTTCTTAATCTGCTATGTATATCATGACCAATGCTACATTGGGCGGCCAGCCAGGTCGTGTCGCCGTTACTCACAGACATGTACCCACCGGTTCCATTTGCGTGCTCCACATCTAGTTCCTCTATCCCGCCTCTCCCTTGTCGACTGGATATCGACAGCCACGATCTTCGGAGTTGTTACGAGAATACTTCTATGGATGCTTTTGCGAGGGATTGCGCTCCCGGAGTAATACAGGAGCAGGACACATGGGGGAGGACAGTGGTGAGAGGACATCACATGTGAGTAGGTTGGCTTCTACGCGCAGCGAGTGCTGCTTTAGCTGATAGATTATCATACATCCTGGGTTCACGGCAATACATCGAAGAAGATAAAGTTTATAGGAATTATGGCACGCCTGTGCGGGCGATATCGCGGAGACTCGAATGCATGCATGCAACATATAAATGTGCCACCATGGGACTACCCCACGGACACCCTCTTCCAGTCCCGCCTCCTTTAACAGTTCTCGTCTACATCCACGCTTGAAAAAATGTCCGCGGCTCAGGAGATATCACTTCTGTAAGTCTAGCAGCAGGGTTGATGCCTGTTGTGCGAGCTCTAACACTGTGGTTTGAACTTGAATAATAGGTACACGGAAGTATACTGTGGTTATGCTACTTGTGGTACTATCCCACACAATATTCGCCCAATTGTCCCATGCTAACGTGGGGCGCTAGCAATTCTCGTCTATGACTGGTTCCTGTGTCTTGGCCAGGAGGTCAGATTCATCTGGAACCGGCGCTCGAAAGTCACTAGCTCCTCGCTGGTGTACGCCCTCAGCCGCTATGCCTTACTCATAGGGAATCTTATGGCTGTTGCGACGGCCTATCCGATGTCGGACCTAGTACGCAATGTTGCTACTGGCATTCTTCCTTCCAACAGACTCATGATCATTGTATATGCAGAGGTAGCTAGCGGTCGTCGACTGGGTGGATATCCATCTATGCTCACACCCGCTCCCTCGCGGGCCGCAATAGCTGTAAGGCAAATGTATGGACCCAGATGGCCACCTGGATACTGGGCACGATCGCATTCAGCGGTGGGTCCGAGCTCCTTCCCGAAACATTCAGACACTGAACCGGACTGGTTTACAGCATTCTCTGCCTTGCGTGCATACGCACTCTCGAACAAGAACATATTGTTGACGGCCATAATCATCCTTTTGGCGCTACCACCAACGGCGATGAACATCGTGAGTCTCCCGGACGTCACTTCTGCTTCTGATTGGTAATCCATTTTCCGAGAAAGCTCGAAGTCCTCTACGAGGCTCCTACGAGTCAACCCAGTCCATTCAATTGCGGCTCGTCGACCTCGCTATCTCCGACGCTCGGTACCAGGTGTGTTCAACAGCCAGCATTCTGGTCGATAACACTAACCGTCCGATCATCACCCTTTCCAGCGGTGTGTAGAATGTTATTCCATCTTTCTGTGGTACTCATTTCGGTATCACTTATAGTTGGTGTCGCTTGGCGGGGAGCGCAGCTTGCGGCAGAGCTACTTGTCGTCGGTATCACATGGTGGTACAGCTACCAGTCGTATCGCATGCGGAAAGGCATCATACTTCAAGGAAGGACTGTCAGTTCTTTCCTCGTCTACAACGGTGAGACGTCTCATGGATCGTCGTGTTCCCTGGCTGATATGATTTTTACTAGGAAGCCTCTATTTCCTGTGCGCTTGGCTCCTTACGATACTTCGGTTCCTGGCCCGGCTGATCGCGAACATTGCAGATTTCTCGCGACCTTGTACATCCTCGAGATCATCATCGACACAGCGTCAGTACGTCCTCACACTACAGGTCACATACATCACGATGTATGCCCACACATTTCTCCAGATTCCAGATGGAATTTTCGATAAGCTGGTCCTCACGCAAGGATTCTACGATCCGTGAGTTCACTCCGCGGCCCTTGATACCCTCCCCTCCTGACAAGCAATTCTGCTCGCAGCCTAACTTCGATCCTCACGTGTCGCTTCATGCTCGAGCTTCGCCAATTCGACGCGTCCGTGGCGCATTCCGAGACGGGCTCTCGAGTCCAAGAGCACACGGCCTCGAGGGACGTCCTCCAGTTTGCGGCGCAGCCTAGCGAGTCCCTCCCGGCCTTCATCGCGTCCTTCGCTCACCCCGTTCACGTTGGTTCGGCCTTGTCCGAGACGGAGACGGATCCTGATGCACTCGACGACGACGGAGCGGAATGGCAAGAGATGGACGTGGTGGCACCGACTCGGACGACGCCATCGCCCCACTGGCAAAGTCGTGAACAACTTTCCCAGTTCAAGTTGGAACACTCTGCATAGTTCGTGGGTAAACACTCAAACAGGAGATTAGTTCGCAACTATTGACTGACCTTCGGCGAATATAGGTGCAGCCGCAGTGCCGCAGTCTCCCTCTGAGTCGTTGGTCCGAGCCGGTCCTCAGGCTTGTTTTCTCTGGACACTTTTGTGGTACGGATTTATTATGACGTCGGTTTCCGTCTCCGCTTGTACTACATGTATATCTACATATGATAGCTGGTCTCCACACTCGATCGTTGCGGTGCACACCAAGATTAGACAGCTGCACTCACAGTAGGATTTCTCTCCGCGTGACGCGCCTGGATCGCCTGCAAGAACAGTGCGGCGCGCTCCCGGCGACTCTCCGACGGACATGCACCAATGTACCCCCGCTTGAAGCTATCGTAGAGCGCGTCACCCGGGACCGGACGCGGATAGTACGGGTCATTAGCGAAGAACGCGTCGACGAGTTCGGACACGTCGCCCTCGTCCCTCTCGAACGCGCGCATCTACCAACCGGGATCTTTCAGCGACTGTGCTCGAGACTCGACGCCCACACCGCTATGCGACGTTCACCCACCTGGTTAAAGTCGATCACATACAATCGCACCGCCGCAGAGTCGGGCGCACCCGCCATGACGAACTCGACGTCCCGCGCGTCGTATCCTGCCTGCCAGTGGATTAGCGCGAGCATCTCACCCATCCCCGCAGCGACCTCGTCTTTCGGCGGGATGTCATTGTCCACGTTCCGGAGCAGGTCGTACCGCGCTGCATCGAGCGGGAAGTTGACCGGGTTGACGAACACCGACGGACGCAGCTCTTTGCCGAAGTAGAGGCGGCATATGAGGGGGAGCGGGAGCGGGATGCTATTCGAGCTGCTGACCGCGCGGGTGGGGTAGAAGTGCGCGCGGACCCGGAGAGCGACGTGTGGCGGGAGGGGGGCGGCGCGGTCCATTGCGTAGCATGGTCTTGGAGGCAAGTCGGCGAAGAACTCAGGGTTGAAGGGGCGCGGATGGGGCGCGCGTCGCCTTCCTGTTGTACCAGCCTTAGGAGAACGGGAAGAAGAAGTCGGGGGGAAGAGGAGCTTCTGGGTCTGTGGGTCATAGTACGCGAGCGGGCGGGGCACCACGAAGAGCGCATCGAGGTCATTCTGAGTTGCAGTGTGCAAGGCTTGGAGACTGGTGAATTCCCATTCGACTTGCGCGGCGTGGTCTGGCGCATGAGCGACCTTGATGGCGATGGGGCGTCCGGGAGAGGCGAAAACGGTCGCGAAGCTGCCTGCGCCGATTCGAGTGGGAGTAGTAGGCTCCTGTGATCCCTCGCGGGCTGTCGAAGAGATCGCTATGACGGCGGTTGGCATTGACGTTGAGATTGCAACTTAAGCTGGCCGTCGACCATGGCCAAGCGGGCGGCAGCGCTGGATTTGTGTGACTAATACTTATGTCACATAACATTGAGGAGCTTCCGTCACGCTCACGCGCGAAACCTCCCCGCGGCCGCAGCAGCTTCGGCTCGATAATCCTCTTCTCCCTCCCTCTGTCTTCATCTAAGACTTCAACCCCCGCCGCCATGTTGGCGTGCATCGACAGCATTGCTCAGTTGTGTCGAACACCGAATTCCCCGGACACTACCCTGATCAGGACCATAGCTAGAGTCTCGCAAAAGCCAAGGAGGTACGCGCTCGCCGGACGCTCTGTGCGACTTGTTTTTTGACCGGACTCTCCTTTATGGAACTCGAGAGTGTAGATGAAGAGGTTGTAACAACGCTCCGTCGAGTTTGACTTGGTCGGAGTGGATGCCTCGATTGCGAACGTGTTCCGTTGGATATGTTGATTGCTGAGGTGAGTTCGTTCATCCAGTTTGTCGCGTGTTCCGCTCTCCACAACGGCCTCTGCTTGGGGAAGGACGATCACGTAGAGGAAGGGATGCCAACACTGGTGCTACACCCCCGATTCTCTCCGCGTGTTGCACTACATGATGCTTCTCCTGTCCTGGCTCAAGACCGTATGCCGCATGACGGTTCCTGACTGCTACCTAGGTCCCGACAATCGCAATATAAGACGTCTACGTCTTCAATAACACCTCCATTATACACGACAAATTTTTATCCCACCGTTTAGGCCTCATCCTGTTGAACGTCGACCCCCGGTGATTCGAGTTCCGAACACCAGGCAAACTACTCATGGACCGGATTACTCTCGTATTCAAGTACGTCCCTCCCTCTCTCGTTATATCTCTCCCCGTCCTCTAACCTTGCCCCTCTCCAGGCTCAACGTAAAGTGCGAGCGTGCCAAGAAAGCGCCAAAAGAGCTCCCCCAGATCATCCACGACGTTGTGACGACCGGAGACTTCGTCTGGGATCTGCGGGGTGAGCAGGTTACTGTCTTCGCCGCGAATCCGCCAGTGGCGACGAACAGGGAAATCGTCCTCACCAAGCTGGCGCTAGAGCAGACCGTCAAGATCGAGACCACGAGCTTAAGGGGCTCCGTCATCAAGGTCGGCGCGCACGGAGAGGTCTCGATCGACGAGCGCAACATGTCGCGCGAGGTGCTCCGACATAAGGAGTTCGACGGCTGGGTCGAGCTCAAGCGCGTCCGCGACTTGTTCATCTGTGCGTCCTCCTCCTCTCATCCCCAATATTTTCCGGCGAGCCGCTTACTGACGAGGCACGAATACAGTCGGCGTGGAGAGCGAGGGGCCGTACACGCCTGAGTCGCTGCTGCCGGAGGCGATCAAGGTCATGCGCGGCAAGATTGCGTCGATTCGCGCGGCGGTGGAGGCACTCCTCGCGGACTCCGAGGATTTGGGCAGCGGGGCGACGGTCGGCGGTCGAGACGCGGATGGCGACGTTAAGATGAATGGAGAGTAGGATGGGTGGAAGTTGGACTGCTGGGGTCTTGTATGGTATGATGGTACGGGAACGTCCACTTTGCTGACGTCTGATTGTATACGCTGACGTTGGATGTGTTGCTACTGGCAGTGCTGTGTAGGCTGAGTGGTGTATGGCCTTTTTTCTTCCGACTCTCCTTTTGCAACTGTTTATGTATTGTATGGTCAATGGTACACCGAGTACTAACCATGCATCTCTCGGAGCACTCTCTGCTTGCGGCCCCGGAAACACCTTCCGTGTCGCCACCATAACCTGGACGTTCAGTCTAGTGCCTCCAACACCGTGACTGCGGCCACCTGTTGCCGCGGCTTTGTCGCGGCCATGATTTCAGTTAGTCTTGGACAGACCTCATTTCCGGCTACAGCTCACTCTTTATAGACTACCATCACTACAGACCGCCGCTTAATCTTCCTGGGATGCGCTCGCAGACTCACCTCCGATGATGCGGCAGACCGCCGTCACACTACTCCACAGCTCCACAGCGAGAAGGCCCTTCAAGGCGCGTGTACTGAGCTCAGCTTACATAAATCTGACAGCCAACAGGAAGTGCAGCTCACTCTGCTCCCTCTGCTCCCCCAAGAAAGCCATCGCCGAGTCAATGACTCTGTCAAGGCGGATAGCCAGGTCTGCGTCGTCGTCACTCACAGACATCGACCCACCAGTTCCATTTGACCTCCCTCATATCCCGCCTTCCCCAGGTCGACTGGGCATTCAGGTATGACTGTTCGAGTTGTCTGGAGAATACTTTACGGACGCTTTTGCGATGGATTGCGCTCCCGGAGTAACGCAGAATCCAGGATCCGGAAACATGGGGAGGGGCAGTGTCGAGATAACGTCACATGTGAGTAGGTTGGCTTCTGTGGGCGGCGAGTGCGGTTTTTTGTTGACAGATCATGGATCCTATGTTCACGGCAATACATCGAAGAAGATAGAGTTTATAGGAATCATGGCAGCGCCCGTTCGGGCGATATCGCGGCGACTCGGATGCATGCATGCAACATATGTATGTGCCACCATGGCAGTACCTCACAGAAATCCTCCGCCAATCCCCGCCCCCCTCAACAGCTGTCATCTACATCCACCCTTGACAAAATGTCTGCGGCTCCTGTCAGTACGCAGGAGATAGCAAACCTGTAAGTCTAGCCGCAGGGTTATTGATGCTCATCGTACGAGTTCTGACATCGCTGTTTGAATAACAGGTACACGGACGTATACTGTATTTATGCTGCTTGCGGTGCTGTCCCACACAATATTCGCCCAAATTCCCGATGCTAACGTGACGCGCTAGCAATTCTCATTTATGACTGGTTCCTGTGCCTTGGCCAGGAGGTCAGATTCATCTGGAACTGGCACTCAAATGTCACTAGCTCCTCGCTGGTGTATGCCCTTAGCCGTTATGCGGTGCTCATACAGTTTCTCCTAAGTGTTGCGACCAACTATCCAATGTCGGACCTAGTATGCAATGTTCCTACCATTCTTCCTTCCAACTGACTCATTATTGTGTATGCAGAGGTAGCTAGTGATCGTTGACTGGGTGGACATCCATCTAATATGCTCACATCCGCTCCCCCGCAATAGCTGTAGGGCAAATGTATGGTCACAGGTGGCTACCTCGATCCTGGGCACAACCGCATTCAGCGGTGCGTCTGAGATGCTTCTCAACACTCAGATTCTGAAATGAACTGGTTTCTAGCATTCTCTGCCCTACGCGCATATGCATTGTCGAACAGGAACATATGGTTGACGGCCATACTCATCCTTTTGGCGCTACCCCCAACGGCGACGAACATCGTGAGTCTCTCGGATGTCGCTCCTGGTTGTGATCATTAAACCATTTTCCGAGAGAGCTTATAGCCATCTACGAAGCTCCTACGAACGAACCAAGTCCATTCAATTGCAGCTCGTCGACCTCGCTGTCTCCGACGCTCGGTATCAGGTGTGTCCAACGTTCAACAGCCAGCATTCTGGTTGGCAACACTAACGGTCCGACAATTACCCTTTCCAGTGGTGTGTATAGTAATATCAATACATCTTTCTGTGGCACTCACTTCTGTCGCTCATAGTTCAAGTCATTTGGCGGGGGTCGCAGCTTGCCGCAGAGCTGCTTGTCGTCGGCATCACCTGGTGGTACAGCTACCAGTCGTATCGCATCCGGAAAGGCATCAAACTCGGAAAAACTATCAGTTCTCTCCTCCTCTACAACGGTGAGAGGTCCCATGAATCGTCGCATTCCTGGCTGACGTGATGTGTCACAAGGAAGCCTCTATTTCCTGTGCGCTTGGCTCCTTACGACCCGTTAGTTCCCGGGGCTCATCGCAACAATTGCAGATTTCTCGCGATCTTGTACATCCTCGATATCATCTTCACCACGACGTCGGTACGTCCTTCCACTGTAGACCACGCATATTACGATGCATCATCATAAATCGCTCCAGGTTGCAGATACAGTCTCGAATGCGGCGGCCTTCCTGGAAACATTCTACGATCCGTGAGTCCACTCCGTGGCCCTTGGTAGTATCCACTTCGTTCCTGAGAAACCATCTTGTTCACAGCATAACTTCGATTCTCACGTGTCGCTTCATGCTCGAGCTTCGCCAATTTGACGCGTCCGTGGCGCATTCCGAGACGGGCTCTCGAGTCCAAGAGCACACGGCCTCGAGGGACGTTCTCCAGTTCGCGGCACGGCCTAGCGCCTCCCTCCTGGCCTCCATCGCGTCCTTTGCTCACCCCGTTCACGTTGATTCAGCCCTGTCCGACTCGGAGATGGACCCTGATGCAATCGACGACAACCGGGCGGAATGGCAAGAAATGGATGTGATGGCGCTAACCCGGACGGCGCCATCCTCCCAGAGTCCCGCTCGTGAGCACCCTTCCGAGTTGGAACAATCCGTATAGTTCTTGGGTAAGCACTCAAATGGGCGAGCAGTTCGCAGTTATTGACTGACCGTTGGCGATGATAGGTGCGGGCGCATTGCCGTAATCTCCCTCTGAGTCGTTGGCCCGAGTCGGTTCAACTTCCTGTCGACACTTTCTTGGCATGTATTTATTGTGACGTTGTTTTCCATCTCTCCGCTTGTACTACATACATGTACATATGATCCCTCGCCTTCAAACTTTGTTTTCCTCCTCACTAGTGAGGTCGCGAAGACCCTGGGCCCCAATCAGCACGGTTGAGAGATCTTGAATCGTACACTAAGGCTTAGATAGCTTCACTGACAGGAGGATGTCTCTCCGCGTGACGCGCCTGAATCGCCTGCAAGAACAGTGCAGCGCGCTCCCGACTCTCTAATGGACATGCACCAATGTACCCCCGCTTGAAGCTATCGTAGAGCGCGTCACCCGGGACCAGGCGCGGATAGTACGAGTCATTAGCGAAGAACGCGTCGACGAGTTCGGACACGTCGCCCTCGTCCCTCTCGAACGCGCGCATCTACCAACCGGGATCTTTCAGCGACTGTGCTCGAGACTCGACGCCCACACCGCTATGCGACGTTCACCCACCTGGTTAAAGTCGATCACATACAATCGCACCACCGCAGAGTCGGGCGCACCCGCCATGACGAACTCGACGTCGCGCGCATCGTATCCTGCCTGCCAGTGAACTTTCGGCGGGATGTCGTCGTCTCCGTCCTGGAGCAGGTCGTATCGCGCCGCGTCGAGGGGGAAGTTGACCGGGTTGACGAACGCCGAAGGGCGCAGCTCCTTGCCGAAGTAGAGGCGGCACATGAGTGGAAGCGGGAGCGGCACGCTATTCGAGCTGCTGACCGCGCGGGTGGGGTAGAAGTGCGCGCGAATCTGCTGGGCGACGTGCGGCGGAAGGGGGGCGGCGCGGTCCATTACATAGCATGGTCTTGGAGGCAAGTCGGCGAAGAACTCGGGGTTGAAGGGGCACGCGTACGGATGGGGCGTGCGTCGCCTTCCGGTTGTACTACCAGTGTTAGGAGAATGAGAACGAGAGGGTGGGGCGAAGAGGAGCTTCTGGGTCTGCGGGTCATAGTACATGAGCGGGTGGGGCACCACGAAGAGCGCATCGAGGCCATTCTGAGTTGCGGCGTGCAAGGCTTGGAGACTGGTGAATTCCCATTCAACTTGCGCGGCGTGGTCTGGCGCGTGAGCGACCTTGATGGCGATGGGGCGTCCGGGAGAGGCGGAGACGGTCGCGAAGCTGCCTGCGCCGATTCGAGTGGGAGTAGTAGGCTCCTGCGATCCCTCCCGGTCGATCGACGAGATCGCTGCATGCATGACAGGTGGTTGAGAGCACGAAATACCGCCTACCAAACTTGGCTGGATTTGCGTGACTGTGAATCCGTCACATAACGGTCTTGCGACAGGCCGTCGAGCCCCACTGTGACATACTAATAAGCCGTAAGTATTCGAAGCTCCTACTTGCTCCCTCCTCGGTGGTCTTTGTTCGGACGCGCCCTTCCCTCTGATAAAATATGCGGATTAGACAACAGATTCGATTTGCGATCCTCAGCGCCGCCTATCCCCCTGACACAGTCGTATACGTCTCGTGTTCACGTTGATTACTCGACGTTTAGCAATCCCCCCGGCTAGTCGCAATGCGATCACGCGGTCTCCTGCGGACGGGCGACGAGCTTCTTCCCATTGACCTTGTTCTGCTTCAGCCTCTCCAGGCCCTCGGGGATGCCTGCGAGGCCACCCGGCAGAACCTCGACCTCGTTCGGCTGCATCGACGATACCCCAGTTAGCCACTGCCCTCTCTGAACCACGTAGAGAGACATAAGACATACCACGAGCGCCCCCGTCCTGAGTAACTCCGTCAACCTGCTGAACAGCTCCACACCGAAGGTCCTGTTCGCAGGCGTGTGCACGCTCCCAAATACGTTGATGATCCTCTTGTCCGCCGTTTGCTTGTCCGCGGGGACAGACGGCGGGAGCGTCGTGAGGAGCGCACCGCCCGGCGCGAGGACCTCGTAGCCGAGCGCCTGCGTGTCTGGGTACGCGATCGCGTCGTACACGACCTCGATGGGCGCGCCTGCTGCGACCCGGGCGATCTCCGCGGCGAGCGCGGTGGGGGACAACGCGCGGTCGAGGACGTGCGTCGCACCGAGGGCTGTGAGGCGCGCGGTGTTGTGCGGGGACGCGGTGGTGATGATCGGCGAGAACTTGTTCAGCCGCGCCGCCTGGATCGCTGTATGCCAATACGGAGAGGTCTGGCTCAGTGGACGCGTGTGGAGAACACCAATGACGGAGTTGCTTACCGTACTGTCCGACGGTGGACGTGCCGCCGAGGATGAGGACGGGCTTGCCCGCGTGCTTGGTCTCGCCGCCCTCCTCCCAAGGCGCGGGGTAGGAGACGGAGAGGGCGTCGGGGTGGTGCACCCAGAGGCTGGTGGTGACGGTCGCGAGTGCGAGAGGGACGGCCGCAGCTTGTTCAAAAGAGATGTTCTCTGGGACCTGAGGGAGGTGTGTTTGGTGTGTTAAGCCGTGCTCGCTGAACGGGGGACCACACACTGGGGCGCACCTCCGCCGTAAGGTCCGCAGGGACGATGGTGTACTGCTGGAAGGTCGCCCACTCGTTGCCAAAGTTGCCTTGGAACAGGCTAAGTGCACACAAGTGGACAGTTGTGATAACATCAGTGTTCCATTTCGGTGTTGAGCCTGAAGAGAGGCGGTACGCACATTTTATCGCCCTTTACCAAGTTCTCGACTTCGGAGCCGACTTTCTCAACGGTGCCTGAGGCTTCGCCGCCGGAGATGGAGGGGTAGACAGCAGGGGGGTGTATGTTGAAGTCCTTGTTCTTCCAGTCGATGGGATTCAACCCGGCCGCGACGACCTTGACGAGAACGTCGTTGGGGCCGGGCGAAGGGATGGGTACTTCGGCGACCTTCCATTCGCCATGCTTCTCGAGGAGGATGAGGGCCTTCTGAGTAGACATGGTGCAGTTAAGGAAGCGAGGTCAAGCGAGGTGGGATAAGGGATATGAAATGGTTGTCAATGCAGTTTGGAGGCCATATGGTCGTTCAGGTACTTATATGTCGGCCGTCACGATCGAGGTGCATCCTCCCACCAAGGTCCGACCAGCGTCAGGCAGCTGCTTATGGGAAAAATTCGTAATGCGTCGTTGCGTCGGAGAGAATGTGGGTACTGGTACTGTCGTGGTTAGGGGACGAGGACAGTCGGCAGGCTACTGCGACGGCGGCATTACTCGCACGGTACGCGTGTCCCCGGTGACGTCCACTTACTTCAACGCCAAATGATCTCTAAGCGATCAGGTTGTTCGGAGGGAGGTATGCATACGATAATCATGTTGATGTCAAAGAATTTCAGCCTCCATAACGGTTGACGAAAGTGTAACATACGTACCGGGAAGCCGTCCAGCCACTCTTACAGGTTCCCTGAAACAGTGACGTGTTAGCTATTTCTCGCCAACGTAGTCGCAAGTTGGAATATTAATCCAAGTGCCTATAGAGGGGTCGTATCTCAGGAGGATGATGGTGTGGAGGCTCTAGTAGAGTAAGCTCGTCAATGAATGTGGACTCACACAAGCGCCCGCTTATGGCGAGGCATTCCGGCGCTAAACATACCTCCAGCTGCATCTCTGCTCTCCATGCTCTTCCAAGTTCACTATGCTCCTCGCCAAATTCCCCGGTGCTACACAACTACTTGGCCATCCTCACACGCGGGTGCTCTCGTGAACTCCTTGCAGTGTGGCGTGCTTCACCCTCAAATTCCTCCGCGCCTTTGTATGGAACGTCTATGTCCTTTCCCTGAATGCGACTGAAGTATCCCTGAAGTGGTGGTGGGCGGATCATATGCTGGATGGTGTCCTGAACAGGCCCCGCCTTGCCATGGGGGGCTTCTCGGGTGGTCAAAGTGTACGTATAACGTCGGTTATTGCTTCCTCGCGCTTTTAAGCTGAAAACACCACATATAGCGGACGGGTTGTGCAATCTGCTAGCACGGTAGGTATCTGGGGACGGGAAGTTGCAGCTCTCGAGCTCGAATCCCAAGCTCCGCTCTGGCCCGTCAGGTTGACGCGACCTCACCAGTTAGTAAATCCTGCTCCTCGATGTTTGGGGTGCCGCTCACACGATCGCGTTGTACGTTTCCTCTTCCCTGGCATGTCGATTATCCTTGCACCTCGGTCGCATGTTCAGCTTCTTCAACTCCACGGAGGACGCCATACAGTTCGCCGTCCCAATATGTGTCCAGCGCAGAAGAAGACGGTGTGCCACTACTTTGCCCCTTCGTCTTGAGCTTTCGGCCTCTCGCGCACGTACGCACGATGTCCCTTCGTTGCGCGGTGCCCCGTTCGATGTGGATCGAATATTAATCGCCCAACCGCCTCATCATCGTACTCGCCGTACCGGTACCGCTCAAGCGTCCGATCCCTTTGGCCTGTAACCAGATCTCAAACCACTATCGCGATCGCGCCCAACCAAGTCAGAGACCTAATGTGTCTCGCCCCCCCTTCGATGCCAATCCAAACGTGCTGTGTATGCGGGTCTTCTGACGCGCGGTCGGATACTGTATCCGCAGGGAGATTACGTGAAAGCGGTCTATGTGTCGGAGGAAGTTTGTACCAAGGGCTGGCATTGGGCGATGATGCTGACGGCAACGGTACGCTGACCAAGTCAAGATCATAGCGAATATTGACTTAACGCACGTTTCAAAGGATCAACTAGACCAGTAGCGCCTCGTCTGTATCTGTTGCCCATAATTTTCACCGGCGGAGTGTCAGTGAGTCGACACGAGGGAATGGCGGGTGAGTCTTACCATACCAAACTGTTGCGAGTAGCACGTCTGAACAAGGGTAACATTGTTCAGGCGTGCTAGACGCCTTTCTTTGCACCGTTAAGTACTCTGGACGAGAGCATTTACCAAAGGCAGAATATTTGCCGGTGTCGGTTTATAATCCGCGAATACGGACTCGTCCATTCGGAGGACATACGGCTTAAGTTCTTCCGTGCGCGAGCTCCTACTCATCCTTTGTCAGTATTCTGTCCTCCGATGCCGGAAATTGTTGGTCGACTGAGTCGCGGATAGAACACTGAATGCAAAATAAACATATCCGAAAGGAGTTATGACACAGCAAAGCGGTCGTCCTTGGAATGTTGAGTACAAGTAGCATGCTTTGTCAGCGGCTATGACTCCCGATCGTCGGTACTTTGGTGATAGCGTGCGGGGTATAAAAACGGTGTGCTGATCTCTGCAGCATTTCAACGTCAACCTCCACCTCAGAACGATGGCAAGCCAGAAACCCCTCGTCCTTGTCGTTGGAGCTAGCGGTACCACCGGCAATATCATCACGAATGCTCTGCTCACGTCGGGTGACTTCGTACGTACTACCGTTTGACTAACCGCCTACGTAGTCCTCATGCTGACCTGAACATCGTTTGCATTCACCTACCCTCAGCGCGTCGCGGCCATCATACGCCCCTCGTCCCTCTCGAAGCCCGCGGTGTCCGAGCTGCGCGCGCGGGGCGTCGAGATCCGCACGGGAGACATAAATGACGGCGTCGAGAGCCTCAAGAAGACCCTCGAGGGCGCAGACATCCTCGTCAGCGCCGTCATCGCGTGGGCCATTAGCCAGCAGCGCGACGTCATCCGCGCCGCGAAGGAGGTCGGGGTCAAGCGCGTCGTCCCGTGCGACTTTGGCACGCCCGGCGCGAAGGGCGTCCGCGCGCTCCATGACGAGGTAAATATATGCTCCCTCCAAACGCCTTACTTACTTGTGGATGCTGAAACGGAGTCGTCGACTTAGAAACTGGGGATTCGCGAGTTCGTCAAGGAGCTTGGCGTGCCACATACCTTCATCGACGTCGGCTGGTGGATGCAGCTGTATCTGCCGCTGCCGCTGCGCAGCAAGGCGCCGCAGGGGGTGAAGGACATGACGTGGAAGATCTACGGAGACGGCACGGCGCGCAACCTCGTCACGAGCAACGAGAACATCGGCAAGTACGTCGCGCGGATCGTCGCGGACCCGCGGACGGTGAATCAGACGGTGATCGTGTGGGAGGACGAGGTGAGCCAGGAGGACGCGCATGCGCTCGGAGAGAGGGTTTCGGGCGAGGGCGGTGCGCTCAAGGCGGAGCGGATTGTCGTAAGTGCTTGGCGAGTTTGAGATGGCGGAAGGAATACGCACTGACGCACACGCACATTGTAGACGACGAAGGAGGAGTACGTCTCCGCAGCTGCGGCGGCGAAAGAGATCCTCGCTAAGGATCTGAGCAGCGAGACGGCACATGCCGCGCAGTCCTGGAACGAGTACATGATCAGCATGCTCGCGCTGGGGGAGAACACGCTTCAGAACGCGAAGAAGTTAGGGTACCTCGACGCGAGGGAACTGTACCCCGACATCGCTCCGCTGCCATTCGAGGAGTACGCGAAGCAGTTCTATGCCATGGAGGATCCCGGCATCATTTTCGTCCAAATGGACTGAGCCGAAGGGAGGACAATGGTGACAGAGATTGGAATGACGGAGATTGTAATGGTACCGTTGTCGTTAACGCGTTCACGATTGTGTCAAACAGGTTTACCGGCCTTAGTTGGGCATGCCAAAGGGTGACAGTTCTCACTTGGTGCTGAGGTGTACCCACCCGACGCTCGCTATCGCGCTGTAGGGTGTTGACGTGCCGACTCTCCACAAGCTGCCGTGAACGATAGTTGAGTGTTACCAGAGTAGACAATGGGGTTTCGACCATTTGCTATGGTGCGAATCGTGTACGCTACGCATGATATGACTTCCCAAGACCATCAAACCGCGCATATACGACTTTTTGTCCCTTCATCAAGCGGTCACCGCTCTAAGAAGGGCACAGCGGTCATGAGTGCAAGATCACAACGCAACAAGCTCGAGTATACATACCACCATTTTGTTCCCAGGCGCCCATAGTCGAAGAGGGTCAAGACTTGAAGCGAAGTCAAGCCCGACGTCCTACGACCCGGCACCATCTGGTCCAGCAGCTTCTCCCGCGTCCTCCACGTCTCCTGGTCGGCGGGGAGAAGCCTCCATTTCCACGTCTTCCTCCGCCTGCCCGCGCGCTCGAAGATCCCCCAGTCGGGCTCCTGCTGCTGCGGGTTCTCTGCGCGGCGATATACGATAACGTTGTGGCAGAGGGCCGCCTTCATCATCCCCACCAGATCCTCGAGCGCGGCTCGGGGTGACAACCAGCCTAAGGATGCAGTCCTTCTGACTTTATGGATCTGTCAAATGACGCCGCACGCGTCATGACAAACATCGTCGCCATGAAGATGACGATGAACGAGACCCTCCACAGCTTGCTTGGTCTGCAGGAGGACACACTCACGTTTTCCGAGAAGCGTACGGACCTCTATCCGGACCTCCCCAAGCATACGCTGCAGGCGTTTGCCGAGGAGTTCTATAGACCGCAGGTGCTAGGGAGCGAGTTAGCCTTCCAGGAGAAAACCTCGGCCGCACGGATTCTAGTTGGTCCTGAACACATTGAGCGCACCCGAGGAAAGCCGTTGTTAGCGAAAGTGATCTGTAGAATCGATATGAGGTACGCAAAGAAAACAGATGCATCATTGAGATCAAGCAGAAAGCAAAAGACCAGTGTGTACAAAGGGGTATTCAAACCGGGATCGTAAATCATGCGGAGATCGTGAAGTTCGAGGAGTGTCCCACGAACGGCCCGATGTTGCCAATAGCGGGCTTCTGGTCGCCAAAGTATGTCAAGCGGTAAGTACCGGCTGCATACGATTCAATCAGCATATTGTCTCGGAGATGGCAGGAGAATCAGACATACCAGGAGTGCCGCCCTCGATTACCCAAGTGATGTTGACGGCGCTGGTTCCGAGGATCTGTGGAGCGCGACATGAGCGTCTAACGATCTCGAGAGCTATGAATGAGGGAAGGGTGACGCACAGTACTCGTCCTCTTCCACTGGTAGGTCGTTGAAGGGTGCGAGTCGGAGCGAACCGACTTCCACTGGCTGTTCACGAGCTGGTCGACGGAGAGGAAGGTCTGCTCAAGACGGAGGTTGTTCTATGAAATTACGGTCAGTCACCCAAACAATATACTGAGCGTATTTTGTCTAGGCTCACCCTCGGGTTGGCACTAGCAATCAAACGTCAATTAGCAACGACGCAAGCGGGCAGTCACCCAAACAGCATGCACTCACCCAACGAAGGTCGCGATCACAGCCTCGCCAGCCGTGTACGCGGAAGTCGTACGCACATCCGTCGTAACCTCGCCAAACTTGCACCACCGGCGGAGTTCGATCCACTCGATGAGCGCGTTGAAGAGGGCCAGGGGACTGGGGTAGCCGAGATCGCTCGCTTGAAGCTCGAAGTTGGGGTTAGGCTCGGACGTGCACAGGGGTCTAGCGTAGAGCATGAGGAAGCAATAACGAGCGAAGGAACGATGCGATGCGATGCGTGCTCACTTGTGCGTGCGCCACGCCGCCTTCTGACACTCCCTGCTGCAATACATCATGGCCTGGCATCCGGTGCACCGAAACTTCGCGTTGTCTTTGAAGCATCCGGAGCAATGAGTGCGACGAACGTGAGCAACTGAGAAAGGGCGAAAGGGTTTACTGTCGGCGGCGGTGGAGTCGCTCATGGTGAACGAACGATATGACCTGGAACGGAATGCGCTCACCGACGGTTTTGGGAGTTGAAGAGGAGGCTGGCCTGAGCCACCGGGATGTGCTGTCAGCCTCGTGAAGAGGTGATCGGGGGTTTCAGCCCGGATTCAGACAGGCCTAGGGTTTAGATATGGAATCCTAAGCAAGGGTTCTATCAGAAACGAGGCGTCAATGGACAGTTTAGCATTGCTGAACGCACATTTGGTTACTGTAGGTGGCAATTGCCAGACACCGCCAGAGATGCAGAGAAGACGTCTGAAGACTTCCGACTTGTCTATGAATTCATACATAGCGAGGTCATCGCAAACGGCACGGAGCTCCACACGTCAGCCCATTGGGGCAGCCTTGAGATAGGCCATGCCTGGACGACCATCGCGGGACGTCGTGTTCAGAGCGACCGTACAACAAGTTTACCAGCACCTCAAATAGGAATAAAATCGAATGGCGTGCATGCTAGTAGCGAAAGGCAACTTTCAGCGTACTAAACCTAGTCGTAGATTGCAGAAGTATCAGCGAACGTCTCATAAAAGAGCGAAGCGCCGTGAACTCACAATCCAAATCCTCACGTTCGATAGCGTGGTCAGACATGCACCCCTTGGTGCCCGACATGTCCGACAAGGCGCGGAAACCAGAAGATGCGAGCTTGAGTGTTCCGTGCCTTCACGCGCGTTCGCGACACAAAGCGTGGGGTGTAAGTCACATAAGTTGTGGGGAGCTCTCCCCAGCGAGAACTGCGTACGTCTCCGTTCATCGCCGAGGAATAGAGCCCAATACCCGATCTCCTTGCAGCCCATGGCTCGCTCATCCGCCTTTCGTCCGTCGAAGCTCTTCACCAAGGTATCGCGCCGCTTTGCCATCTTGATTGTCCAGTCACAGCACAGTCGACCCACAAGAAGACAAACATCTAATAAGTAGGACCAGATGGATGCCACCCGTGCCACGAATGACGTCGATGTGCTGCGCGTCGTCCCATGCGACTTCGGAAGGCGTGCGCGCGGAGGCTCCACTACACGTGAGTCCCCCTTTTCATCCCTTCGCTTTCCACACGTGCGGGTTGACGGGAATCCATAGACACCGAGAAACTAGTGATCGGGGGAGCGTAGGCGTGGCGTACGCATGCATTGACGTCGGATGGTTGGCGCGGTTCATCCTGCCGCTCCCGTGCGGACGAGCAACGGCGAGCCGCGCGCATTGCTGTAGACCCGCGCACGCTTCACCATGCGGTCATCGCGTAGGAGGAGGTCCAGAGCCTAGAGCTGACGAGGTCGGGGGCGGGAGGCTAGACGAAGGGGAAGCGATGAACGAGGGTATACAGTATATGAACGACACTGCGTCCAGGCTGTAGTGTACGGGTAGCGTTATGTAAAGGGGTAACGGGGAACTTCAAGAAGGTGCAAGAGGGGAGGTGATGATCATGATATTGATGAAGGAGTACTCGGCCCATCCCACAGGACTGAGGAGACCACGCACATGCGACGGAGATCGGGTACGCGGTGGCTGTAGTCAACGAACTTGCCGAAGTACTCATTTGAGGAGATCGTGGAAGTGTTCGACAAGGTGGACGAGCCGGGGAAGGAGCTGCTGGCCGACACATCACCGGGATTTGGATCGGTCGACAGCGAGTATTGCCTCGGTAACCTGTCGCGCCCTCCGTCCAGGGTTCATAGCTAGCCCTCGCAACTCCCCTCTCCGCATGCTTTCCACAAACGAAGCAGAGAGGTATAGACGGACATCCCCAGTGTGCAAACCTGTGCGTTGGAAGGTGAGTAGATGGCGATCGTCGAATGTAGACACGACTTACCCAGCCCAACGGCTTCCCATCCGCTCACCTTGTCTGTCAGTAGAGCTTAAGTACTGCTCTCCTTGATATCGGGCCAGGGAAGTGTCTGATGACACGAGTTATCTTCTGTCTCCGTTAGCATGTACTACGCTGAAACCGAAACGTCCTCTGCGCGGGATACAGTATGTGTCGTGCGGGACTCGATGACGGTAAGTAAACCAGGTTTCCGAACGAGCAACCCGAAGCAACCCGATTCCTTTCCGAAGTTGAAGTATCCCCCTCAGTTCACGTCCATCACACGCGAAGAGCACCTCATTTGCCTTGCACGAAAGTGTAGCACGTACCGTCTCCGGACTTAACAAGCTCAAGCTTGCTCGCACGGTGGACAACGCGGGCGCGCCGATGCTGCCCAAAACTCTGCCTATTTAGCTCAGGAAGCACCACGGTCCACGTCGAGGCGGGTGGGAAGGTTGTCCCTTTCCAAAGCTTGTGAAATCGATCTGGATGACGTATACCTGGAAAGAAGTTTTAGGCCATTTCTTTTCCGACAGCGATAGTTGCAAATCACCAGTTGAGGGGGTTGGGGGGGCGATGATACCCCAAGGACATGCATGGGTTATGGCAGGCTGCGCGTAGGTCAAGCAAACTTGCTGGATATGACCTCGAGGGTGGCAAGTACATATCTGGTCACCACAGTCTACAGACGATCGATGCATTTTGTCGACGACTCACCGGTACTCGCCGGCGAAGCTGTTGAGAAGCTGCCTGGGGCAATCATACTATGGACTTACTACGACAAGCTGGGCCTACCCTAATATGAATATTAATAGTCCCATTCAGTAGCAGGCATGAGACGTCAGTAGCATGTGCTCCTGGTGACTTCCGTGTGGGATCCTGACAGACGTGGTCATTCTGGCTATTGCCACGCACCACACGGAAGTCGAGCCACTTACGCATGTTCAACGAAAGCCCCCGGTCCTGTCTCAGTCTTGAGTACAGCAAACTTTGAGCAAAGTTGACAGTTGAGATGAAGGGGATCCAAGGACTCCGAGGGAGGATGAGCTCATGCATATTGGCTCAGGCTGAGGACAAGGGGTGTCGTCATGCTATATGCGGTGTTTGATGGGAGATCGACCCCCAGGTGATCGTCCTCGGTGTCAGTCTCCGTTGCTCTTCTCCCTGACATCGTCGCAGCCTCACCCACCCAATCCACCCAATCCAGCTCCCGTGATGGTCGACGCTCTGCCGGGGCTGTAAAAACACCGCATGGTTCCTTCTTCCCCTCATCAATTCCGATAGCCGCCAGCGTCCGTGCGGTCCCACCCCGCGCATATATCGACCCTCACCTCAACGCGGCGGGATGTACCTCGTCGACCCCTCTACGCTCCCCTCCGACCTCTGGGGTATGATGCGGTCCACCATGCAGCTCCTCCAGCAAGGCCTCTTCTGCTTGGCCGCTTTCCTCACGTCGGCGAACGTCCTCACGAATGGCGCGCAGGGTGTGCAAGGTGTCGCTGGGCAGTACCTCCTCGGTCTCGGTGAGTACCATGTTCAGTCTTGGAGAGTTCGGAACGCTTGTTGAACCTGCATGTTGTGTAGGAATTGGTGATATCACAGGGTAGCTACTTTCCCTCCGGAACTTTTGAATTCCGTCCTGTGCTCAAGCGTTACGGTACCTAGACCGGTCGTGGAGACGAACATGATGGTGAGCACCTTCTTTCGAAACATTCTGGGGAAGGACCACGGCTGTCGGGCTCGTCGGGAGCGAGGGGCGAGAATCATATGGCCGGTCATGTTCAAGGCCAATTTCGCTGAGCCGCCTGTTCTTGCTGGCGTGACCTTCTGCTTTTGCGGTCCAGGTGGTCATGCAACATACCCGCCCATTAAGCGGCATCCCACAACTGTACTGGCCGTCCCGCGGGTGCCCATCTGTGCGATGACGCTGCCCTAGGACAGCGTCTTCCAGCGGAATACGGCGAACCTGGTGATAAAAGCCGAAGGTACCGTCCAGTAATCACCCTCGCGAAAATGCCTCTCCGTGGGAGATACCTGCTTTCGGCAGGCTTCGTGGTGCCTGTTCTATCGGGTGTAGAACGGGAGATTGCCACACGCTTGTATGGGCACTCATGCCGGGACACGATGATTCATATAGCCGTTTCCGAGACTGGTGCCTGCGCAATTTACGTTCTCAACGTTCTCAGACATGTTTGCGGCGGAACTTTGGTTCAGCTACTCTCCTTCAATGTCTCCTACATATGCTTGTTTGTTGATGGGGCTCTTCGACCCCGGAAAGTTGCAGGCTGATCGTAACCTGTCCTCTGACCTTGCGGTTCGGATAGACGCCTAGAGGTCGTTGAGGACATGGCGAGGGTAGGACGCCTTGTCATCCAGGATTTGCTTGACGTCCTTTCCATTGAAAGGGTATTTGATCGGCACGAGATCCGCCCCCCGACAGCTCCAATACCTTCGTGTACTCGTGTGTGATTCTCGGGAACCAAATTGGAGGCGCAATGGTTGTCTCGTGGGGTAAAACGGCGGCTGCCTCCAACTTTTTTGCCCTTCCCTTGGTTCAAAGATTGCTTACAGATGCTCCTCTCACATATTGGTGTCACTTGGGAGGACATATTCACGCACCCACAATATTTTTTCCTGCATTCCCGGCTGACTTCATTGTTCAGTGCATCGAGACTGACCACGGTTCCAGGGGTACGCCAGCCTCGCGCAGACAGACACTGGTCTCCACATGCGCCAACGCAGCAGAGCGTGGATCGTCGCGGACGCGAACAATGCCACAAATCGGATCGTCTTCATCAATGCTGGTGAGTTATACCTTCATCAATTCCGTGTCGGGGCTCTTCTCTAGGCATTGAGGTGCATTCTATGTACACAAGAATGGCGGAAGTGGAGCTCTTCCTGGATATCGGAGTTCTACTGTTGCTACGCGCGCCCGCGGGTCGCAATCGGGAACTGGAAATGGACCGACCGTTGAAACAGCGGAGTCCCTCAGACGAGTACTCGTCGCCACTCAGGTGCGCTGGCTTCCCGAAGAGAAGCTGGTGGGCGGATCTATGTGGACCGTGCTCGTGCTTTCGAATCAACGATGGATATCGTTTTGAATTGTACTGATTTCGCATTAGACATTGCCATGGGTGACACGGGTATCCGCCGCTCAATTGTCAAGGCACTTTCCCAGCAGTACCCTCAGTACTACAACAACGACAACATCGCCCTAGTCTCGACCCACCAACACAGCGGTGTCGGCGGCTACCTCGAGGATCTCCTCCCCCAGATCACCGCGCTCGGGTACGTCAAACAGACCGCGGACGCGATCGTCGCCGGCACCGTCCTTGCGGTCCAACGCGCGCACAATAGCCTCGCGCCCGGGAATCTCAGCTTGGGTAACACGTCCATCGTCGACGGCAACATCAACCGCTCGCCAAGCGCATACCTAGCTAACCCGGCCGACGAGCGGGCGCGCTATCAGTACGACCAGGACAAGGACCTGACCCTACTCCGGTTTGATGATGCGACCGGCAACGCGAGGGGCTTCTTGAGCTTCTTCGCCGTCCACGGAACGAGTTTGTACGAGGTGAGAAATCAGACCATCGAGGCACCGCACGCCGTGAGCTTATCGTGCCACAGAACAACACACTGGTCAGCAGCGATAACAAGGGGATGGCGGCCTATCTGTACGAGCATATGGTGGAGCCAAACTCCATGCCCGGCAACAACACCTTCATTGCCGGGTTCACTCAGTGTGCGTGATTTCTAGTCTTATCTATGCATTTTTGAACTGATTCGTGGCATAGCGAACGTCGGTGACACTAGCCCTAACACGTAGGTACCCCTGATTGTCTTCCGTATCCAGTAGCTAATTTTCGTGCAGCCTTGGTGCGTTCTGCGAGTCTCCCGGCGAAGCCTGGGATGGTCAGCCATGCGAGTTCGTGCACTCCACCTGCGGCAACAAGACTCAGGACTGCCACGGCCGGTGCGTGCTCTCACCGTGTGTCGCAGATCTCACAGACCCATAAACCTGTCGCAACAGTGGCCCCGGCTTCCTCATCTCCGACTTCGAGTCGAACAGGATCATCGGGCAGCACCAAGTTGATGCTGCAGCGTCGCTCATGAGCCAGAAGTTGCCCGCCGTCACCGGTGCGGTCAAGTATGTGCACACGTACATGAACATGTCCTTCCGCCAGTTCCAGCTTCCGAATGGGACGACGGTCGAGACGTGCCCGCCCGCGATGGGTTTCTCGTTCGCCGGCGGAACTACGTGCGTCCGCACATCCACCTGCTGATCTTATTTCGACGCTAACACGGACTTCCCAGTGATGGCCCTGGCGCATTCGACTTCATCCAGGGCGACAATTCGACCTCCCAGAACCCTTTCTGGGAGATCGTCAAGAGCGCAGTCACTCCCCCTCCGACCCAGCAGCAGATCGACTGCCAGGCCCCCAAGCCGATCCTGCTCAACACCGGCTTCGCGCACTTCCCGTATGAGTGGTCCCCGAGCACGGTCGACATCCAGATGCTCCGTGTCGGCAACTTCGTCATGCTGATCATACCGGGTGAGCTGACCACCATGTCCGGCCGCCGGCTGCGCGACGCGGTCCGCGCGAAACTCATCTCGCAGGGCGTCATCGGCGACAATGCGTACGTCGCCATCGCCGGCCCCGCGAACACGTACGCGCACTACGTGGCGACACCCGAGGAGTACGGCGCGCAGCGGTACGAGGGCGCGTCGACGATCTTTGGCAAGTGGACGCTCGACTCGTACATCGACAAGTACGGCAGCCTCGTGTCGTACCTTGCGGACAATGCGACTGGGCAGCCGCCGTCGGACCCCGCGCCCGTGGACCAGACCGGGAAAGCGATCTCGCTCCAGACGGGCGTCGTGTTTGACTCTGCGGGAATCGGCCACAACTTTGGCGAGGTTACGACGGATGTGCGTACGACTTCCGCGTACACGGCTGGCGAGGCTGTGATCGCGACTTTCGTTGGGTGAGTGCATGCTGTTTGGGTGACTGCCCGCTTGCGTCGTTGCTAATTGATGTTTGATCGCTAGTGCCAACCCGAGGGTGAGCCTCGACAGAATACGCTCAGTATCATGTTTGGGTGACTGACCGTAATTTCATAGAACAACCTCCGTCTTGAGCAGACCTTCCTCTCCATCGACCAGCTGGTGGACAGCCAGTGGAAGTCAGTTCGCTCCGACTCGCACCCTTCAACGACCTACCAGTGGAAGAGGACGAGTACTGTGCGTCACCCTTCCCTCATTTATAGCTCTCGAGGTCATTAGACGCTCACGTCACGCCGCACAGATCCTCGGAACCAGCACCGTCAACATCACTTGGGTAATCGAGGACGGCACTCCGGGTATGTCTCCTCCTCTTGCCATCCCCGAGACAATATGCTGATTGAATCGTATGCAGCCGGTACTTACCGCTTGACATACTTTGGCGACCAGAAGCCCCTTATTGGCAACATCGGGCCGTTCGTGGGACACTCCTCGAACTTCACGATCTCCGCATGATTTACGATCCCGGTTTGAATACCCCTTTGTACACACTGGTCTTTTGCTTTCTGCTTGATCTCAATGATGCATCTGTTTTCTTTGCGTACCTCATATCGATTCTACAGATCACTTTCGCTAACAACGGCTTTTCTCGGGTGCGCTCAATGTGTTCAGGACCAACTAGAATCCGTGCGGCCGAGGTTTTCTCCTGGAAGGCTAACTCGCTCCCCAGCACCTGCGGTCTATAGAACTCCTCGGCAAACACCTCCAGCGTATGCTTGGGGAGGTCCGGATAGAGGTCCGCACGCTTCTCGGCAAACGCGAGTGCGACGACGTTTGTCATGACCTTGCGGCGTCGCCATTTTTCAGATCCATATCACGCGCTACCTCAGCCGCGGCCGCTTTCGCATTCCTTCCGGAACTGGTCGGGTTGTACCTAATGGTGCGTGAGCGTGTCGGTGTCTCTTCAACTCGCAGCTTCAAGGAGCTGATGGAACGCACATAGTGGATCCGTTACGACTTGATATACTCCGCATTCCCATACCATCGTTCCGCAACTTCATGGCCCTTGTTCTGCGTCCCCTCAGCCTCCCACACGATTACGTAGTATCGGTTGAGCGTCTGCGGGTCCGCAATATGATCCTTGCGACGTACAAGTACTCCGATGCGCTGGAAGAGGCCGGAAGTCGGTCACCAAGTTCTTCGCTGAGCTCAAGCCCGGGATGGTGCATCCGATGGACTTCATGCTGGGCGGGAGGGTGTTGCGGGAGAGAAGGGGTAGGAAGTCCGAAGGACTGCACTCGTCGCGAGACAAGCCGGTGCTGCTCGCTCTCCATCCAGCCCTCGAGTTCCTTTTTGACCTGGCTCTCTTTCATAATAGAACCTGAGAGTGTCGGTGAAGGGGCCATCACAACGCTCCGCCGAGTTTGACTTGGTTGGAGTGGATGCCTCGATTGCGAAAGCGTTCCGTCGGACATTGATTGCTGAGGTGAGCCTGTCCATCCAGTTCGTCGCACATTCAGCTCGCGACAAAGGCCTCTGCTTGGGGAAGGCGGATCGCGTCAAGGAAGGGAGGACAACACTGGTTCTATACCCCGGATCATTACCCCGCGTCGAACTACACCATGCTTCTCCTGTCCTGGCTAAATACACATTGTCCCACATTCCCCATGATCGTTGCTGACTGCCATCTAGATCCCGACAATCGCAATAGAAGACGTCTACGTCTTCATCAACACCTCCGACATACATGACGAGATTCTATCCCACCCCCGACTATTCGAGTTCCGATCACAAGGCAAAATACTCACGGACCGGAATACTCTCGTATTCAAGTACGTCCCTCCCTCTCTCGTTATATCTCACCCCGTTCTCTCCACGTTCTCAAGCCTCAACGTAAGGTGCCAGCGCGCAAAAAAGGCGCCAAAAGACGCCCCCGGGACCAGTCCGCCAGCGGCGACGAACAAGGACATCACCATCGCAAAGCTGGCCCCAGAATAGATCAAGATACACCCAGTCAAGGGCCTCGGGAAAGAGCACGCGAAGTGGAGTGTACGTACGTACGTCCAATGCAGCCCCCGTACCTTGAACTTATACCTACCCGTGCGTCTCTCTGCAGCGACGGCGTCGTACCGCCTGTACCCGCTCGTTGTCCTGAACCCGTCCAAACCGGTCCCGCGCGAGCACGCGGAGAAGTTCGCGACGTGCTTCAGCCCAGGCGTCGTCAAGGTCAGTGCGCACGGGGAGATCTCGATCGACGAGCGCAACCTCCGCAAGGAGACGATCTCACGCGAGGTGCTCCGGCATAGGGAGTTCGACGACTGCGTCGAGCTCAAGCGCATCCGCGACTAGTTCATCTGTGCGTCCTCCTCCTCTCATCCCCAATCTTTTCCGGCGGGCCGTAAAGTACTGACGAGGCACGGATACAGTCAGCGTAGAGAGCGAAAGCCGGTACACGCCCGAGTCGCTCCTGCCCGAGGCGATCAAGGTCATGCGCGGCAAGATTGTGTTCATTCGAGCGGCGGCAGAGGCACTCCTCGCGGACTCCGAGGACTTGGGCAGTGGGGCAGTGGCCGGCGTTCCGGACGCGGATGGCGACGTTGAGATGAATGAAGAGTAGTAGAGGTGGACGTTGGAGTGCTGGTGTGATGGTACGGGAACGTCCGCTTTGCTATCTTCCAGCTGTGTACGCTGACGTTGAATGTGTTGCCACTGCTGCGAAGGCTGAACGCTATATGACGTTTTTCCTTCGCCTTTCGCAATCTGCCACAGTGTATCTCATGGCCAATGGCACATCGGGCTTCCCGACCATGCATCTCACGAGACTCTCTCCTTGCGCTGGTCTGGACAGGAAATGTGCTATACCTTCCCCACCGGCGGTCCCTGACTCCCTGTTGTCTTCCCAAACGTGCATCCGTTCCTGGACTAGGCATTGGGCGTCAAGATAACCTCTTTTGGCGCCTCCTCCCGTGCTACCGGACGTCGAGTCTAGTGCCTTCCAAACCGTGACTGCGACCACCTGTTGCGGCTTCGTCGCCGCCTTGGTTTCAGTGAGTCCTGAAAAGGCCTTATTTCCGGCTGCAGCTCACTGTTTATAGACTACCATCGCTTCAGACGGCTGTTTAATCTTCCTGGGATGCGCTCACAGACTTACCTCCGATGATGCGGCAGACCGCCACCACACCACGCGCCTCAGGCGCGGTGGATACTGTCATTGCTTAAAGTATTATTTGATGCCCCCTAGGTAAGGTTAGAAGCAGTATCCATGCATCCGTCTCTGATATATCCACAGCTCCCCGGCTCGACCAACAGGAAGCGCAACCCGCTCTGTTCTCTCAGTCGTCGCCGAATCACTTTGTCAAGGCAGATAGCCATATCCGCACTGTCGTCACCTGTTCAATTTGCGTACTCCACACCTAGCTCGGCTGGACATTCAAGCACGGCGATCGTTCAAGTTGTCGGGAGAAAACTTATATGGGCATTTTCGCGAGGGATTGCGCGCCCGGAGTAACACAGGATCAGGAAACATGAGGAGGGCGGCCCCCAGTGTTGAGAGGACGCCACACTTGATTAGGTTGGCTTCATGGGCGGCGAGTGTGGTTTTGGTTCACAGATCATCATGTATTCTGACGGCAGCACATCGAAGAAGATAGTGTTTATAGAAACGATGACTGCGTTTGTTCAGGCGATATCGAGACGACCGGGACGGAGGCAACATATAAATGTGTCACCATGGCGCTACCCCATGGAAACCCCGTTCCAATCCCGTCCCCTTGAACGGTTCTCATTCATATCCACGCTTGACAAAATGTCCGCGGCTCAGGAGATATCCAATCTGTAAGTCTAGCAGCAGCTTTGATGCCTGTCGTAGTACGAGCTCTAACATTGTTTGAATAATAGGTACACGGAAGTCTACTGTATTTATGCTGCCTGTGGTACTGTCCCCCACAATATTCGCCCAATTGCCCGATGCTAACCTGGCGCGCTAGGAATTCTCATCTATGACTGGTTCCTGTGCCTCGACCAGGAGGTCAGATTCATATGGAACTGGCACTCGAAAGTCACTAGCTCCTCGCTGGTGTACGCCTTCAGCCGTTACGCGATGCTCATACAGCTTCTCCAGACTGTTGCGACAGTGTATCCGATGTCGGACCTAGTACGCAATGTTGCTACCATTATTTGTTCCAACGGACTCATCATTGTGTATACAGAGGTAGCTGATGGTTGTCGACTGGGTGGAGATCTATCTATGCTCACACCCGCTCCCCTGCAATAGCTGTAGGGCAAATGGATGGATCCAAACTGCCCTTGAGATACTGGGCACGATCGCATTTAGCGGTGCGTCTGAGATCCTTCCCAAAATACTCAGGTGCTGAACCAAACTGGTTTCCAGCATTTTCTGCCCTGCGTGCATACGCACTGTCAAACAGGAACATATGGTTGACGGGGATAATCATCCTTTTGGCGCTACCACCACCGGCGATGAACCTCGTGAGTCTCTCGGACGTCGCTCCTGGTTGTGGTCATTAAACTATTTTCCGATAAAGCTTAAAGGCGTCTACAACACTCCTGCAAACCAACCTAGTCCATTCAATTGTAGCTCTTCGAATTCGCTATCTCTGACACTCTCTTTCAGGTGTGGTCAACGGCCAGAATTCTAGTTGACAACACTAACAGTCCGATCATCACCCTTTCCAGGGGTGTGTAGAATATCAATCCATCTTTCTGTGGTACTCACTTTAGTTTCCCTTACAGCTGAAGTCGTTTGGCGGGGATCACAGCTTGCGGCAGAGCTGCTTGTTGTCGGTATCACATGGTGGTACAGCTACGAGTCGTATCGAATGCGGAAAGGCATCAAACTCGGCAAAACTATCAGTTCTCTCCTTATGTACAACGGTGAGATCTCCCATGGATCGTCGCATTCCTAGCTGACAAGATATGTGAATAGGAAGCCTCTATTTCCTGTGCGCTTGGCCTCTTGCGACCTTTCAATGGTTCCCGGGGCTCATCGCAAAATCTGCAGATTTCTCGCGACCTTGTACATCCTCGAGATCATCTTCCTCACGGCATCGGTACGTCCTTCTGGTGCAGATCACGCATATCACGATGGATCCCCATACATCACTCCAGCTTCCAAATACAATCTTGAATGTGGCGGACGCCCTGTCGGACTTCTACGATCCGTGAGTCCACTCCGCGCCCCTTGATATCCACTTTGTTTCCTGAGAAACCATGGTGTTGGCAGCATAACTTCGATCCTCGTGTGTCGCTTCATCCTCCAGCTTCGCCAATTTGACACCAGCCCCGCTTCCGTGGCATTATCCGAGACGGGCTCTCGAGTCCGAGAGCACACGGCCTCGAGGGACGTTCTCCAGGTCGCGGCGCAGCCTAGCGACTCCCTCCCGCCCTTCCTCACGTCCTTCGCTGGCCCGGTTCACGTTGGTTCGGCCCTGTCCGAGATCGACCCTGATGCAATCGACGACGACGGAGCGGAATGGCAAGAGATGGATGTGGCGGCACGGACCCGGACGGCGCCATCCTCCCAGAGTCCGGCTCCTGAGCAACCTCCCGAGCTGGAACAATCTGTAAAGTTTGTAGGTAGGTGGCAATCAGATGGGCCAGCAGTTCGTTGCTATCGACTGAGCGTCGGTGATGATAGGTGCGGGCGCAACGCCGTAATCTCCCTCAGAGTCGTCGTTGGTCCGAGTCGGTCCTCAGGCTTGTCTCCCTTCGACACTCCCCTGGCACGTATTTATTATGACGTCGTTTTCTATCTCTCCGCTTGCAATACTACATACGTATATACACATTCGATAGCTGTTCTTCAAATTTCCTCCTCACCGGCCGTTGAAGGACCGCCAACTCGGATTTGTGTTCGGCACTGGTGAGGGCGCGAAGATCTTGAGCTCGACTCAGCACGGTTGAGAGTGAGAGATTGTCGCGGTGCACACTCAGGCTAGACAGCTGCACTAAATGCGACTTCTCTCTGCGTGACGCCGCGCCTGGATCGCCTGCAAGAACAGTGCGGCGCCCTCCCGACCCTCCGATGTACAGGCTGCGGTTCGTTGCATACAATTGTTCCCGTGGTCCCTGTGTAACATACCCTGCGAAACATGCAGTATAATCGGAGAAGGGAGCTCGTCCGCGACTATCATCACGCCGTCGGCTGCCACTCCGACATCCACTTCGCGATGTACGCCACAGGTATCCTGCACGCTCTTGACACTGACTCTCGCCGCGCCCTCCCGGACGAGCATGTCCGAGCAGTGGAACCCGTCGAGAGGAGGTGAGGCTGCAAGTCGGATCCCGGGCTCGTGCATGCGTCGGCGGCGACGGTGGCTCCTTTCCAGGGGTCACCTAGTGCCTGTGATGAGAACGACGAGCCGAACAGACGGATTGCAATTGCAACAGATGACTGACGAGTGCCGCTGGCAAAGACGATGTTCTCGACGCCCATGTCCCATCCCCCGTACGCGCTTTCGATCCCGGTTGCGTTCGGGGAGGCGACCGCGGCATTCAACCCGAACGCGCCGGGGAAGCGACAGGTGCACTGGCGCTGCATGATTGACGTCAGAAAGGATCTGAGGCAGCAGCCGCGTGCAAAAACCCCGTACCAAACCTCACTCCTGTGTCACCGCACGGGAGGCAATTGAGGGCTGTCCCGCCGTCGAATTGGAACCCAAATTCCGTGCAACTGAGAGGGAAGCTCCAAACGTCAAGCAGTGTTAGGCACAACACGACGACGACAATCACACTCACATCAGCCACTGCCATGACCGCGCCGCATTTTCGGTGTACGTGTACGTCCAGAAAGGGTTTGAGGTGTCATAGGTGCCCAAGCAGGTCCTAACGGGAGGTGTATTTAGGTTTTTAAGTAACACTTCAGTGCAAAATCACGGGTCGAACCGGAACGACTCACTCTATGTTGTTGGCACCGCAAACTTATGATTGTCAAGGCAGCTAACACAATAACACAATGGTTAGGCGAGGGTGAAGGACTCAGCGCACTCTGGGTGTAGAACGTCGACTTCTAGTATGTTCCCCAAGCTTGAAGCGCGTAATCGAGCCCCCATCCCGAAGCCTGCGCACTGACGCCGTTCTGCACCTCCAACGCATCACAGAACTGGTAAAACGGCTGGTTGGGACCGCTGTCAGGCTGCAGCGACTGCCAGGGGTTGAGGTTCTGAAGCACTGCCATGACATTCACAATCGCGAATGGCGTTGGCCGTTGGACTGAGAGGGTACGTACGAGCCGCCGCGAAGTCATCGTTGTGTCCCAACTGCAAGCCAAACGTCGCCTTCAGCATATTGATGGCAGCGGTGTCGTTTGATCCAATGACGGAGTTGACATGCGCGATGACGGCCTCGACATCTGCGGAGCAGTTCGCCGGCATGTTCTGCCGGATGGGCTCGAGGTATCCCCAGATTGAAGTCACTGGTCAGATGTACAGCAGTCAGGACCCATCCAACGTGAATGAATGTGAAGGCGTACACGGTCGCTTGGACGACTGCAGACGATGCATATTCGGCGGTAAACACCCCCGGATGGCTACATGAAAACGTCAGCAATGTCCAAGAAGAGAAAAAAAAGAAAAGAAGTAAGAATCACGCACTTCGCCACTGTGAAGCTCGTCAGCGCGCCGCATAGTTCCCCCCAGCCAGAACCCATGACGCCTTTCCTGGCGTAAGCTGGTCGGCACCCGCCATGGGCAGCTGCACGTTCTGCGCGAAGTACACCAGGTCTTCGATTGCCTGCTGGACGGTGTGCATGCGGAAGCTCTTGACGGAGAGATCGTTGTACGTGCCGAAGAACCGGTTCTCGACGTCCCGTTAAGCCACCAACATACCTCCGAGCCTAACCCCAACTTCGGGCTTCGAGCGAGCGATCTCGGCCACCCCAGCTGTGTTCGCCGCGCAGAAGGTCCTCCTGCTTCAGATGTATAGTCCCCGCCCACCGCACCGAGCACGCGGCCGGGAGCCCCGCCATGGCCTTCCAGTCCGACCGCACAGTGATCGGCGACAATGCCAGCAGCGACTTCCTCCGCGAGAAACTGGGCGAGCATCAGACCCAACGTCGAGATCGCCCGCCTATCGTCCGCCTTCGCCTTCCTCGACCCAGAGCGGAGAGACCAGTTGGCGGCCCCTGTCGGCAGCCTCCCGGTCGTATATGTCGTGCACCGCACGAACGTGATCAGCGGCCAGGTGTTCCCGCTCTTACGTCTCCCCCTTCGTCACGTCGACAACCAGGACGTCGCCTTCAGGCGCACGCGAGCCGCGCTCGAGGATCTGGTGGGGATGATGAAGGCGGCCCTCGGCCACATTATCGTATATCGCCGCGCAGAGAACCCGCAGCAGCAGGAGCCCGACTGGGGGATCTTCGAGCGCACGGGCAGGCGGAGGAAGACGTGGAAATGGAGGCTTCTCCCCGCCGACCAGGAGACGTGGAGGACGCGGGAGAAGCTGCTGGACCAGATGGTGCCGGGTCGTAGGACGTCGGGCTTGACTTCGCTTCAAGTCTTGACCGTCTTCGACTATGGGCACCTGGGAACAAAATGGTGGATGTATACTCGAGCTTGTTGCGTTGTGATCTTGCGCTCATGACCGCTGTGTCCGCCTTAGAGCGTTGACCAACGCGATGAAGGGACGAAGTTTTGTATATGCCCGTTTACCGTTTGTCATATGTCAGGACTGAAAAACAATCGACAACGCGTTAAGGACGACGCTACCATTACAATTTCTGTCACCATCGTCTCCCTTCGCCTCATCCCGTTCGGCTGAAAATGATGCCAGGATCCTCCATGGCGTAGAACTGCTTCACGTACTCCTCGAATGGCAGCGGAGCGATGTCGGGGTACAATTCCCTCGCGTCGAGGTACCCTAACTTCTTCGCGTTCTCGAGCGTGTTCTCCCCCAGCACGAACATGCTGATCATGTACTCGTTCCAGGACTGCGCGACATGCGCCGTCTCGCTGCTCAGATCCTTAGCGAGGATCTCTTTCGCCGTCGCCGCCGCGGAGACGTACTCCTCCTTCGTCGTCTACAATGTGCGTGTGCGTCAGTCCGCATTTCTTCCGCTATCTCAAACCCGCTAAGCACTTACGACAATCCGCTCCGCCTTGAGCGCACCGCCCTCACCCGATACCCTCTCTCCGAGCGCATGCGCGTCCTCCTGGCTCACCTCGTCCTCCCACACGATCACCGCCTGGTCCAACGTCCGCGGGTCAGCGACGATCCGCGCGACGTACTTGCCGATGTTCTCGTTGCTCGTGACGAGGTTGCGCGCCGTGCCGTCTCCGTAGATCTTCCACGTCATGTCCTTCACCCCCTGCGGCGCCTTGCTGCGCAGCGGCAGCGGCAGATACAGCTGCATCCACCAGCCAACATCGATGAAGGTATGTGGCACGCCGAGCTCCTTGACGAACTCGCGAATCCCCAGTTTCTAAGTCGACGACTCCGTTTCAGCATCCACAAGTAAGTAAGGCGTTTGGAGGGAGCATATATTTACCTCGTCATGGAGCGCGCGGACGCCCTTCGCGCCGGGCGTGCCAAAGTCGCACGGGACGACGCGCTTGACCCCGACCTCCTTTGCGGCGCGGATGACGTCGCGCTGCTGGCTGATGGCCCACGCGATGACGGCGCTGACGAGGATGTCCGCGCCCTCGAGGGTCTTCTTGAGGCTCTCGACGCCGTCGTTTATGTCCCCTGTGCGGATCTCGACGCCCCGCGCGCGCAGGTCAGACACCGCAAGCTTCGAGAGGGACGAGGGGCGTATGACGGCCGCGACGCGCTGGGGGTAGGTGAATGCAAACGATGTTCAGGTCAGCCTGAGGACTAGGTAGGCGGTTAGTCAAACGGTGGTACGTACGAAGTCACCCGACGTGAGCAGAGCATTCGTGATGATCTTGCCGGTGGTACCGGTAGCTCCAACGACAAGGACGAGGGGTTTCTGGCTTGCCATCGTTGTGAGGTGAAGGCTGAAATGCTGCGGAGATCAGCAGGGCGTTTTTATACCCCACACGCTATTAGTATCAGCTGGTTGGCATCGATCCCTGTACCCAAGTACCGACGATCGGGAGACATAGCCGCTGACAAAGCATGCTGCTTGTACTCGTCATTCCAAGGACGAGCATGAGAATTCAAATACACATAGGAGCCGAAAGGAGACAGAAAAGCACTTCTCAGCGCTCTATCCGCGACGCCGTCGTCCAACAATTTCCGGCATCGGAGGACAGAACACTGGCAAGGGACGAGTAAGAGCTCGCGCGCGCAGCGCACGGCTGAAGCCTAGGTAGCAACTCAAGCCATATGACCTCCGAATAAAAGAGTCCGTATTCGCGGATTATAACCCGACGCCGGCAATTGTGCTTTTTGTGAATGCTCTCGTCCCGAGTGCTTAACGGTGCGAATGCAACTCGCACGCCTGAACAGTGTTACCCTCGTTCAGACGTGCCGCTCGCATCAGTTTGGTGTGGTAAGACTCACCCGTCATTGACTCATGCCAGACTCAAGCACACTCCGCCGGTGCAACCGATGTACGATCGATGCAGACAAAGAAAGATACAGATACCAACTACTGGTCTAGTTAATACTTTGGGAGGTGCGTTTAGTCAATATTCACGGTGATCGTGACTAGGTCAACGCACCGACGACGTTTACATCATCTCCGAATTCCAGCCCTTGGTGCACATTTCCTCCAACGCATAGACTTCATTTGCGTAATCTCCCGGCGAGTATGATTGGCATTGGGGTGATATCGGGGTACAGTATCCGACTGCGCACTGTCCAAAGACGCGCGTACACCGCATGTTTGGATCGGCGTCGAATGACATTATGTTTCTGACGTGGCCGAGTGCAATCGCGGGAGTGTATTGACATCTAGTTATAAGCCAAGGGGATCGGACGCTTGAGCGGAACCAGTACGGCGAGCGCGATGGTGAGGCGGTTTGGCGATTAACCTTCGATTCACAGCGAAAGGGGCGCCGCGCACCGAGGGGACACCACGCGTACGGGTGCGAGAGGCCGAAAGCTGAAGACGAAAGGAGAAAAGTAATGACACGCCGTCTTCTTCTACGCTTGACGCATGGTGGCAGCTAATAAGGGGGAGGACTATACGGCGTCGTCCATGGAGTTGAAGAAGCCGAGCATGCGACCGAGGTGCAAGGATAATCGACATGTCAGGAAAGAGGAAACGTGGTGGTATCAGCGGCGCCCCAAACATCGAGGGGCAGGATTTACTAACTGTGAGGTCGCGTCAACCTGACGCGCCAGAGCGGAGCTTGGGACTCGAGCCCGAGAGCTGGAACTTCCCGTCCCCAGATACCCAATGCCTATCGTGCTAGCAGATTGCACAACCCGTCCGCTATATGTGGTGTTTTCAGCTTAAAAGCGCGAGGAAGCAATAACCGACGTTATACGTACACTTTGACCACCCGAGAAGCCCCCCATGGCAAGGCGGGGCCTGTTCAGGACACCATCCAGCATATGATCCGCCCACCACCACTTCAGGGATACTTCAGTCGCATTCAGGGAAAGGACATAGACGTTCCATACAAAGGCGCGATGGAATTCGAGGGTGGAGCACGCCGCACTGGAAGGAGTTCATGAGAGGACCCGCGTGTGAGGACGACCACGTAGTTGTCCAGCACCAGGGAATTTGGCGAGGAGCAAAGTGGACTTGGAAGAGCGTGGAGAGCAGAGATGCGGCTGGAGGTAGGTTTAGCGCCGGAATGCCTCACCATAAGCGGGTGCTTGTGTTCGGAGTCGACTAAAGTCTAGTAGTAAGTATTCACATTGACTCATGAGCTTACTTACCAAATACTGCTGATAGTGACACCTCTACGACTGCACGGATAGTACTCGGTGAGTCAACTGTCAATTTGCCAGCCACATCATCCTCCTCATGAGATACGACTCCTATAACTTGAAAGCCATTATAGGGACTTGGATTAATATTCCAACTTGAACTTGCGACTACATGGGCGCGAAATAGCCAACATCACTGTTCTAGGGAACCTATAATTACAAGAGTGGCTGGACGGCTTCCCGGTACGTATGTTACACTTTCGTCAACCGTTATGGAGGCTGAAATTCTTTGACATCAACATGATTATCGTATGCATACCTCCCTCCGAACAACCTGATCGCTTAGAGATCATTTGGCGTTGAAGTAAGTGGACGTCACCGGGGACACGCGTACCGTGCGAGTAATGCCGCCGTCGCAGTAGCCTGCCGACTGTCCTCGTCCCCTAACCACGACAGTACCAGTACCCACATTCTCTCCGACGCAACGACGCATTACGAATTTTTCCCATAAGCAGCTGCCTGACGCTGGTCGGACCTTGGTGGGAGGATGCACCTCGATCGTGACGGCCGACATATAAGTACCTGAACGACCATATGGCCTCCAAACTGCATTGACAACCATTTCATATCCCTTATCCCACCTCGCTTGACCTCGCTTCCTTAACTGCACCATGTCTACTCAGAAGGCCCTCATCCTCCCCGAGAAGCATGGCGAATGGAAGGTCGCCGAAGTACCCATCCCTTCGCCCGGCCCCAACGACGTTCTCGTCAAGGTCGTCGCGGCCGGGTTGAATCCCATCGACTGGAAGAACAAGGACTTCAACATACACCCCCCTGCTGTCTACCCCTCCATCTCCGGCGGCGAAGCCTCAGGCACCGTTGAGAAAGTCGGCTCCGAAGTCGAGAACTTGGTAAAGGGCGATAAAATGTGCGTACCGCCTCTCTTCAGGCTCAACACCGAAATGGAACACTGATGTTATCACAACTGTCCACTTGTGTGCACTTAGCCTGTTCCAAGGCAACTTTGGCAACGAGTGGGCGACCTTCCAGCAGTACACCATCGTCCCTGCGGACCTTACGGCGGAGGTGCGCCCCAGTGTGTGGTCCCCCGTTCAGCGAGCACGGCTTAACACACCAAGCACACCTCCCTCAGGTCCCAGAGAACATCTCTTTTGAACAAGCTGCGGCCGTCCCTCTCGCACTCGCGACCGTCACCACCAGCCTCTGGGTGCACCACCCCGACGCCCTCTCCGTCTCCTACCCCGCGCCTTGGGAGGAGGGCGGTGAGACCAAGCACGCGGGCAAGCCCGTCCTCATCCTCGGCGGCACGTCCACCGTCGGACAGTACGGTAAGCAACTCCGTCATTGGTGTTCTCCACACACGTCCACTGAGCCAGACCTCTCCGTATTGGCATACAGCGATCCAGGCGGCGCGGCTGAACAAGTTCTCGCCGATCATCACCACCGCGTCCCCGCACAACACCGTGCGCCTCACGGCCCTCGGCGCGACGCACATCCTCGACCGCGCGTTGTCCCTCGTCGCGCTCGCCGCGGAGATCGCCCGGGTCGCAGCAGGCGCGCCCATCGAGGTCGTGTACGACGCGATCGCGTACCCAGACACGCAGGCGCTCGGCTACGAGGTCCTCGCGCCGGGCGGTGCGCTCCTCACGACGCTCCCGCCGTCTGTCCCCGCGGACAAGCAAACGGCGGACAAGAGGATCATCAACGTGTTCGGGAGCGTGCACACGCCTGCGAACAGGGCTTTCGGTGTGGAGCTGTTCAGCAGGTTGACGGAGCTGCTGAGGACGGGCGCGCTCGTGGTATGTCTATGCCCTTCTTTGTGTCGTTCGTCGGAGAGGGCAGTGGCTGACTGGGTTATTGTCGATGCAGCCGAACGAGGTCGAGGTTCTGCCGGGTGGCCTCGCAGGCATCCCCGAGGGCCTGGAGAGGCTGAAGCAGAACAAGGTCAATGGGAAGAAGCTCGTCGCCCGTCCGCAGGAGACCGCGTGACTGCATTGCGACTAGCCGGGGGGATTGCTAAATATCGAGTAGTCGACGTGAACTTCACGAGACGTATACGGCCGAGTCAGGGGGATAAGCGGCGCTGAGGATCGCAAATCAAATCTGTTTTCTAGTCTGCATA
Organism: Polyporus tsugae; assembly: GCA_024305745.1. NCBI lineage: Eukaryota > Fungi > Basidiomycota > Agaricomycetes > Polyporales > Polyporaceae > Polyporus > Polyporus tsugae. The sequence goes on from JAHRBS010000005.1 coordinate 1,636,969, forward strand.
TTAGAGGGAAGGGCGCGTTCGAACAGACGCCACCGAGGAGGGAGCAAGTAAGTAGGAGCTTCGAATACTCAGGCTACTTAGTAGTATGTCACAGTAGGTGAGACCGTTATGTGACGGGTTGACAGTCACGCACATCTAGTCAAGGTTGGTCGGCGGGCCGCGGTATTTTGTGCTCTCAACCACCATGGCGATCTTGTCGACCGGCCGCGAGGGATCGCAGGAGCCTACTACTCCCGCTCCAATCGGCGCGGGCAGCTTCGCCACCGTTTTCGCCTCTCCCGGACGCCCCATCGCCATCAAGGTCGCTCACGCGCCAGACCACGCCGCGCAAGTCGAATGGGAATTCACCAGTCTCCAAGCTTTGCACGCCGCAACTCAGGATGACCTCGATGCGCTCTTCGTGGTGCCCCGCCCGCTCGCGTACTATGACCCGCAGACCCAGAAGCTCCTCTTCCCCCCAACTAACGCTGGTACAACCCGAAGGCGCCGTGCGCCTCATGCGCGCCCCTTCAACCCCGAGTTCTTCGCCGACTTGCCTCCAAGACCATGCTATGTAATGGACCGCGTCGCCCCCCTCCCGCCGCACGTCGCCCAGCAGATTCGCGCGCACTTCTACCCTACCCGCGCGGTCAGCAGCTCGAATAGCGTGCCGCTCCCGCTCCCGCTCATGTGTCGCCTCTACTTCGGCAAGGAGCTGCGCCTGTCGGTGTTCGTCAACCCGGTCAACTTCCCCCTCGATGCGGCACGGTACGACCTGCTCCAGGACGGGGACGACGACACCCCGCCGAAAGACGAGGTCGCGGCGGGGATGGGCGAGATGCTCGCACTGATCCACTGGCATGCAGGATACGACGCGCGCGACGTCGAGTTCGTCATGGCGGGTGCTCCCGACTCTGCGGCGGTGCGCTTGTATGTCATCGACTTCAACCAGGTGCGTGGGACGTCGCGTAGTGATTGTCATTCCCTTGGTTGTGGTGTGCTCGTCGGGACGCAAGGACCGTCGCTGAAAGATTCCGGTTGGTACTAGATGCGAGAGTTCGACAGGGACAAGGGCGACGTGTCCGACCTCGTCGATGCGTTCTTCGCCAACGACCCGTACTATCCGCGGCCGGTCCCGGGTGACGCGCTGTACGACAGCTTCAAGCAGGGCTACATCGGTGCATGTCCATCGGAGAGCCGGGAGCGCGCCGCACTGTTCTTGCAGGCGATTCAGGCGCGTCAGGCGGAGAGAAATACTACTGTGAGTGCAGCTGCCAGTGTCTAGCCTTGGTGTGCACCGCAACGATCAAGTTTGGAGACCAATTATCGTAGGTATCATATATACATGTAGTACAAGCGGAGACGGAAACCAATGTCATAATAAATACGTGCCAAGAAAGTGTCGAAAGGAAACAAGCTTGAGGAACCTACACGGACCAACGACTCAGAGGGAGATTACGGTGCTGAGTCGGCACCTATCATCACTGGCGGTCAGTTAATAGCTGCGAACTGCTAGCCCATTTGAGTGCCTACCCACCAACTTCCAACTTGTCGGAAGGTTGCTCAGGAGCCGGACTCTTGGAGGATGGCATCGTACGAGTCAGTGCCACCACGTCCATTTCTTGCCATTCCGCTCCGTTGTCGTTGATTGCATTAGGATCCGTCCCGGACTGGGCCGAACCAACGTGAACGGGGTGAGCAAAGGACGCGATGGAGGCCGGGAGGGAGTCGCTAGGCTGCGCTGCGAACTGGAGAACGTCCCTCGAGGCCGTGTCTTGAAGTCGAGAACCCGTCTCGGAATACGTCACGGACGTGGGGCTGCTGTCGAATTGGCGAAGCTGGAGGATGAAGCGACACACGAGAATCGATGTTATGCTGTGAGCAGAACTGCTTGTCAAGAACTTCGTAGGGGCTACCAAGGGCGGCGGAGTGGACTCACGGATCGTAGAATGCTTCCAGGAAGACCAGCACATCCGCAATCCGAACTGGAATCTGAAGCAATGTATGAGCATACATGGTGATGTATGTGATCTGCAGTTGGAGGACGTACTGATGTCGTGTCGACGATGATCTCGAGGATGTACAAGGTCGCAAGAAATCTGCAATGTTTGCGATGAGCCCCGGGAACCAAAGTGTCGCAAGGAGTCAAGCGCACAGGAAATAGAGGCTTCCTAGTTAAACATCACGTCAGCCAGGAATGCGACAGTTCATGGGACATCTCACCGTTGTAGATGAGGAGAGAACTGATGGTTTGTCCAAATTTGATGCCTGTGCAGATGCGATACGACTGGTAGCTGTACCACCAGGTGATGCCGACGACAAGCAGCTCTGCCGTAAGTTGCGATCCCCGCCAAACAACATTACCTATAAGCGATAGAAGTGAGTGCCACGGAAAGATGCATGGATATTCTACACACCACTGGAAAGGGCAATTGTCAGACTGTTAGTGTTGTCAACCAGAATGCTGGCTGTTGAACACACCTGAGAGCGAGCGTCGGAGATAGCGAGGTCGATAAGCTGCAATTGAAGGGACTGGGAAGATTCTCTGAAGCTTGGTAGAAGGATTGAAGCTGTCCCGGAAAATGGTTTACCAATCCCAACCAGGAGCGACATCAGAGCCTAGAGACTCACGAGGTTCATTACGATTGATGGTAATGCCAAAAGGATGATTACCGCCGTCAACCATTTGTTCCTGTTTGACAGGGCATATGCACGCAGGGCAGAGAAGGCTGGAACACCAGTTCAGTTCAGAATCTGAGTGTTTCGGGGAGAATCTTGAATGCACCGCTGAACGCAATTGTGCCCAGTATCTGGAAGGCGGTCTGGGTTGATGTATTTGCCTTACAGCTATTGCGGGGGAGTGGATGTGAGCATAGATGGATATCCACCCATTCAACAACCACTAGCTACCTCTGCATACACAATGATGAGTCTGTTGGAAGGAAGAATGGTAGCAACATTGCGTACTAGGTCTGACATCGGATAGTTTGTCGCAACAGCCAGGAGATTCGTTACGAGCAATGCATAGCGGCTGAGGGCATACACCAGCGCCGAGCTGATGACTTTCGAGTGCCAGCCCCATATGAATCTGACCTCCTGGCCAAGGCACAGGAACCAGTCATAGATGAGAATTGCTAGCGCACCAGGTTAGAATCGGACAATTGGGCGAATATTGTGTGGGACAGCACCACAAGCAGCGTAAGTGCAGTATACTTCTGTGTACCTATCATTCAAACGACGATGTTAGAACTCACACAACTGGTGTTCAATGCTGCTAGACTTACAGATTTGATATCTGCTGAGCCGCGGACATTTTGTCAAGGGTAGATATGGATGAGAACTGTTAAGACCGGGGGCGGGATTGGATCTCTGTGAGGTAGTGCCATGGTAACACATTTATATGTTGCATCCATTCGCCCGAACAGGCGCTGCCACTGTGATGTCCATAAACTTTATCTTCTTCGACCTATTTCCGTGAACCCAGGATACACGATCTGTCAACAAAAAACCGCACTCGCCGCATATAGAAGCCAACCTACTCACATGTGATGTCATCTCGACACTGCCCTCCCCATGTTTCCGGACCCTGGATCCTGTGTTACTCCGGGAGCGCAATCCATCGCAAAACTTGAAGCGTCCATACAAGTATTCTCCTGACAACTCGAACAATCATGTCTGAATGCCTAGTCGACCTGGGGAACGCGGGAGATGAGGTAGGTCAAATGGAACCGGTGGGTCGACGTCTGTGAGGGACAACGACGCGGACCTGGCTCTCCGCCCTGACAGAGTCATTGACTCGGCGATGGCGAACAGAGGGAGAGCTGCGCTTCCCGCTGGCTGTCAGATATATGTAAGCTGAGCCCACTATTACACGCGTCTTGAAGGGCCTTCTACTGTGGAGCTGTGAGGCTGTGGAGTGTCAAAGACGGATGACAGTTTGGCGTGGTGGCGGTCTGCCGCACCATCGGAGGTGAATCTGCGAGCGCATCCCAGGAAGATTAAGCGGCGGTCTGTCGCGATGATAGTCTATAAAGAGTAAGCTGCAGCCGATAATGAGGCCTGAAGTTCAGGACTCACTGAGATCATGGCCGCGACAAAGCCGCAACAGGTGGTCGCAGTCACGGTTTGGAAGGCACTGGAAACAGATGCACGTTTGCGGAGACAGCAGACGCACTGGTCTATGCCAGCCCGATCCTGCAGGTACTGCCGGTAGGGAAGGTATAGCCCATTCCTTTCCAGGCGGCCGCAACCAGACGTTAGATACATGGTCAGTATGCCTGAGCCCGATGTGCCATGAGAAAGGCAAACTAAGAGCGTGAGCGTCATATAGCACAGCCTGCACAGCAGTAGCAACGTACCAGCAAAGCGGATGTTCCCGTACCATCATACCATACAAGACCCAAGCACTCCAATTTCCACTGATCCTACTCCCATTCATCTCAATGTCGCCATCCGCGTCCGGACCGCCGACCACCGCCCCGCTGCCCAAATCCTCGGAGTCCGCGAGGAGCGCCTCCGCCGCCATGCGAATCGACGCAATCTTGCCGCGCATGACCTTGATCGCCTCCGACAGAAGCGACTCGGGCGCGTACGGCCCCTCGCTCTCCACGCTGACTGTATCCGTGCCTCGTCAGTAAACGGCTCGCCGGAAAAGATTGGGGATGAGGGCGAGGAGGACGCACAGATCAACTAGTCGCGGATGCGCATGAGCTCGACGCACCCGGCGAACTCCTTATGTCAGAGCACCTCGTACGACATCGTCTCCCTACAAAAATTGCATTCGTCAATCAAAACCTCCCCATACACACCGACACAAACAACACCCGGACTGAAGCACTTCGCAAACTTCTCCCCGTGCTCACGCGGGACGAGTTTGGACGGGTTCAAGACGACGAGCGGGTGGGTATGAATTCAAGATACGTGGGCTGCATCGGACGGACGTGCCTACGGCACCCCACTTCGCGTGCTCCTTCCCGAGTCCTCGAGCGCATGCATCTCGATCTCGGCGATCTGTTCTGGGGCCAGCTTCACGAGGACGATGGCCTTGTTCGTCGCCGCTGGCAGATTCGCGGCAAGGACGGTCACCTGCTCGCCCTGGGGCTCCTAGACGAGGTCTCCGGTCGTCACAACTTGAAAGATGATCTGGGAACTGTCGTTTGGCCCCTTTTTTGCACACTCGCACTTGATGTTGAGCCTTTTAGGGACGAGATCAGAAGGCGACGTAATACGTGAGGAGAGGAAGGGACGTACCTGAATACGAGCACGTTCCGGTCCGTGGCTATTCCTCCTGGGGACTCGCTTGGTTGGGGGGTCAACGTTTAAAGGGCCGAGACCTAAACGGTGCGAGAGGGTTTTCATTGTGTATTACGGAGGTATTGTTGAACACAGAAATGTCGCCTATTTCGATTGTAGGGGCATAGGTGGTGGTCAGCAACATCGTAAGCGTAGGGCAAGGTGCCTTCGGGTAGGACGGGAGAAGCATCATGCAGCTCGACGCCCGAGCAAAACCCTGCGCGTAGCTCCAGGGTCATCCTTCCTTCCATCATCCGGCACTTCCTCCCCAGCTCTACGTCCTCGTTGCGAGGAGAACGGGCTATAGAACTGAACGGACTCACCTCAGCAATCAATATCCGACAGAACGGAACACGTTCGCAATCGAGGCATCCACTCCGACCAAGTCAAACTCGACGGAGCGTTGTGAGAATATCTTCACCGACACTCTCTCGGAGTCTCAAGTTCTAGGAAAGAGAGCCCGGTCAGAAACCAACTCGCAGTGAGCGTGCTGCAAGGGCGTACCTCCTTGAATTTTGCGAGGCTCCAGCTGTGGACCTGATCAGGGTAGTATTTGGGGAATTCGGTGTTGGAGACATCCGAGACATCTCGGTGCACGCCAACACGGCGTCGGGAGTTGACGTTGAACGTAGAAGACGGAGGCTGCGAGGTGGGAACTCGGAGGAGTACTTATCGAGCCGAAGAGATAGTACTAGCGCTGCTCCCGTCAAGCTACCCGTGACGGAAGGTCAACATTGTGTGACGGATCAGTCACACAAATCCCGCGCTGCTTGGTTGACGGCCACCTTGAAGCTTGCATGCATTCTCAACGTCAACCACCGTCACCGTGGCAATCACTGCGTGAAGGGGATACCTTGTTCAGCCCGTCCGACATGAGGTCGCTCAAGGGTTGTTCAGGGTGTACGACATTGATTCGCGAGGGCCTGGAGGGGGTTACCTCGCCGATGGTGGTTCTGGGTATAGCTAGGTGACATTGTGCAGGGAGTCGCGATGCATGCTCGTTCCGGGTTGTTCAGGGCTGGACGAGGTCAGGTCGCACATGCAAGCCACTGCGAACGAGGTACCTGGCAGCCGAGTGCTGCGGCACTACAGGCGAGATTTTGAGTTGAGATACAATCGTAAATTTTGACCTGAATAGTCCGACAGTAGGATTTGGGTATCCTAATACAGGAAATCCCGCTCTCGGGTAATTGAGCTACGCTGCCTCACCGCCCCGTCTTTTTGCTTTCGCTCCGTGGCCGCGGCGCCGGCCTCCCGCCTCTGAACCTCTCACATCCTGTATTCAACTGACATGATTATTCCTGAGCTACCTGCGTCAAGAAGGAATGAATGAATATCATTGTGTGCAACAACAAGATACCGCTGACAGGTTGGCACACACCTCATAGTCAACCAAGCCGAACATTGGCGGTCTGTTACGCGTGGCGCGTAAAAGAACAACATTACGTCGCGATCAGCTGCAATAATTTTTAGAGGTTACATACGGGGGACGCGCTGTCGCGTCTGAGGAACGGGATATTGCATGCACCGAAGGGTCTTGGAGGAGTCGACTTGAAAATCTTGGAGCCCTGAACGTCCTGAGTGCACCGAGTCTGAGTCGAGATCACTAATCGACTGAGCATATGACACTATAAATCCCTGAGGCACCGTTGAGCATTTTTCGTCAAAGCTTTAGACCATTCTGCTCACACGCCATTGCTGCCATGCCCGACTCGGACGTGCCGCGCGCCGAGACTGATGTACAGCGGCCGCCTCCCGCTATGTTCGACTATGATCAGTCGGGTGGTGCGATGACCTCTATGGTCTTCCAAGTGAGTATTGGCGGCATCAGCGATACTTCGGACCACTCACTCAAGGCACGGATGACAGGAACCTTTCTCATTCTCCACCACAGAGCTTAGGTTTAGTGTCCCAGGCGGCAGCGCGTCTGTAATTCCCGTGAGTAATGGACTGATGTTAGATGTTGCGTTTATTAACAGCGTGCGACTCGGATGCAGGATCTCTCGCTACTCGGAGCGTGCTCTAGGACTCCGGTTCAGGCTGGCCATGACCCCCTCACGGGGTTTGGCCTCTCTGACCAATTCCCTACCATGTCAGGTCAGCCCGCAGAAGGTTCGTTGATGAACGAGCTGTACAACGGACTTGCACCTGCTGGTGGGCCCGGAGCGAACTTCAACAATGGATTTGCGCCGAGCCCGGTTGGTATCAGTGGCTTCGCGGAAGCTGTGGACTTTGGTGGACAACGCACTCCTTATGCAATCACCGGGGAACAGCTTGGCTACGGGGCTCAATACAACAAGACTGGTCAGTAGGAGTTTACATGTACTGGGACCGGGAACGTGATTGACTCACCCAAATTGTCACTAGCTGGAAACTGTGGTGGTCCAGTCACAGTCGAGCAGCTTCAGCACCAGATGAAGTTGATGCACGATCAGTTTCAACAGGATTTGAACAAGCTGAGCAAGGAGGTTGATGTGGAACGTACCACGTGCCGGAAGGCAGAGGAAGAGCTTCTGAGGAAGCACAAGATCTTGCTCCCTCGCAATGTACTCGTAAGCCCAGGGTGATGCAAACACAGAGTGAAAATGCTCACCTGCGATACAGGATATCATTCACGAGACCAGTCGTAACATGTTTGGTTGCTTTGAGAAGGTCCTGTACACCGATGATCCTGATGAGGTCGCGTCCTGGGATCTACCGGCACCGTTAGCTCCTGGCGAAGAGCGACGACTTGCACCTGACGGCGAAGGCCATCTCCACAACCTGGACTGAACAGGGCCGGTGACATCAAAGACAAACGATGAGTACATCAGGGCAGTCGTGGAACAGATCAAACTTACAAGTGCTTCCGGTGCGTCCTGTAGTCCCACTTGTGTCTTGGGTTCGGGCTGATTTAAGTGATGGTATCCTAGCATTTGACAGGACAATCGTCACTGATAGTGTCCTGAAACAGGCAGTGTGCACATACCTGAAGTCGCTGAAGCGGGTGTGGAGGTTCCACCTGAACGAAGAGGGTCATCAGCGAGACGAGCAGAAGAAGAGTTACAACCGACGTCGTCGACGCCGGATTGCTGTGCGTACCACTGGAGACTCAGGCTTATACAAGTTCTAATCATTCAGCTCCAACAGAAGGCAAAGGCTCGTCGAACCGCAATTGTCCCGCTTCGTAAGCTTCTTGGCTACACAAAGACCGAAGGTATAGAAGACCTTGTCAACACCGATGCTGTAAGCTCGGAACGTTCCGACTCAGACGTTCAAGACGAGCAAACGACATCGTGTCAACCACCCAGTCTGAGCGTGCACGAGATTGTCTGGACATGCCAAGAGGTGTGTGTGAGCCCTATATGACTGGCAATCATGAAGTGGCTTATACATACTGCGTCATAGGTTAAAGACATCCACAAAGTCCTAGACAAGATTTCGCAGGTGCTTCCGAGACAGAGGAACAAAAACTCACCTATTTTGTCTCCCGAGAATGACGGCATCGACTTCACCGCAGACGAAACAGCCCAATTCTTAAAGGTCGTCCTCCAGACGATCGCGCATCGTAAGCGGAAGGCACACGCCAAATATCTGTGCACGCAGGGCAGCCAGGATAGACGTGTTCGTCCTGGATTACTGAGGAAGGGTATCCTGTATAAGGAGAGCGTCAGGCGCGATTGGGCGGTTGAGGACAGCACGAACCACGCAGTCTCCGCGCCAACACATTTCACTATCTTCAATGCCCAGATGCCGAAGGAGCTTCTGTAGACTTCAAGTTGGATAGCCTATATGTCTGTTAGTACGGCGCAACGCCAAAGCTAATGTATACGAAACTAATCCCAACTCAATCCAAAGCAACAAATGCAACGCGCAATTTGATGCAATTCCATGGGTGCTACAAGACCAGTGGGCTTATCCTACGCGCCCTCGTTCGGGGGCGTCCGAGAGTGGCTCGCCACGTGGGGGCGCGCTTACGTCGGTCGGGCCAAACAACCCTTATCAACCTGGTCTCGCTCCGGCTCGTTTGGCCGCTGTACATTAGGTTGTTTAGCCCTGAACAACCTAACGTCGCCTGGTCCACGCAACTCTATCTCTCGCCCTTTACCGACCTCAAACGAGGTTATCTCGAGTCTTGAACGACTCTGTACACAACACCTCCCTTCACGTTGTTCGGGGCGGACGAGGTTCATGGAAAACGCAGTGAATCTTGTTCGTGACTGACTGCAAGGGCTCGCAGGAGCCTACCATTCCCAATCGCATTAGTGCGGACAGCTTCGCGGATTGCGACCGTCTTCGCCTCCCCCGGACGTCCCACTGTTGCCACTGTCAAGGTCGCTCACGTGCAACACTACGCCGCGCAAGTTGAATGAGAGTTCAAACGTTCATCCAAGCCCTTAGCCGTGCTCGTCGTAAGTTATAATCACTCGGAATAACCCCGACGCGCTCTTCAGCGTTCCACGCCCGCTCCCGTGCTAGGACCCGGCACGGACCCAGTGGCCAGAAGTTCCCGGGCCACCGCACGAACTTGCCCGGCGCGCGAGTCCGCGCGCACTTCTACTCCACTTCCGCGATCAGCAGCTCGGATCATATTGTCCCGCTGCCCCTCTCGCTCCTGTGTTGCCTCTACTTCGGCAAGGTACTTCGGCAAGGAGCTGCGCCCGTCGACGTTCGTCAACCGGACCAACTTCCCCCTCGATCCGGCGCGGTACGACTTACTCCAGGGCAAAGACGATGACAGTCCGCCGAAAGGCGAAGTTGTGGCGGAGATGGGCGAGATGCTCGCTCTGATTCACTGACAGGCAGGATACGACGCGCGGGACGTCGAGTTCGCCATGACGGGTACTCCCGACTCTGCAGCGGTGCGCTGTACGTCATTGACTTTATACAGGTGCGTCGACGTCGCTTCGGTCGTGATGCATGATCGCCCTTCCGTTGGCTATGGGATTATAATATGCTCCTCGAGTCGCAAGCACAGGAGCCCAAGGATTCCAGTCGGTACTAGATGCGCGCGTTCGACAGGGACGAGAGCGACGTGTCCGAGCTCGTCGACGCGTTCTTCGCCAACGACCCGTACTGTCCACGCCCGGTCCCGGGTGACGCGCCGTACGAAACCTTCAGGCAGGGGTACATTGGTACATGTCCATCGCAGAGTCGGGAGCACACTACACTGTTCTTGCAAGTGACCCAGGCGCGTCACACGGAGAGAAGCCCAACTTAGTGCAGCTGCCTGACCTTAGTGTGCACCGCAACGATCAACATATGCTCTCGACCATGCTGATTCTGACCCAATAGTAAGATCTTCATCTCTCGCCAGTGCCAAGCCCAGATCCGAGTTGGCGGCCCTTGGCCAGTGAGGAGGAAAACCAAGTTTGGAGACCAGCTATCATATGTATATATGTATGTCGTACAAGCAGAGAGATGGAAAACAACGTCATAATAAATACGTGCCAAGAAAGTGTCGAAAGGAAACAAGCCTGAGGAACCTACACGGACCACTGACCCAGAGGGAGGATACGGCGCTGCCCCTGCACCTATCATCACCGACGGTCAGTCAATAGCAACGTTGAACTAACTGCTCGCCCATCTGAGTACCTACCTAAGAACTATACGGAGTGTGCCCACTCGGAAAGTTGCTCAGGAGCCGGACTCTGGGAGGATGGCGTCGTCCGAGTCGGTGCCACCACATCCATCTCTTGCCATTCCGCTCCGTCGTCGTCGATTGCATCAGGGTCCATCTCCGAGTTGGACAGGGCTGAATCAACGTGAACGGGGTGAGCAAAGGACGCGATGGAGGCCGGGAGGGAGTCGCTAGGCTGCGCCGCGAACTGGAGAACGTCCCTCGCGGCCATGTGCTCTCGGACTCGAGAGCCCATCTCAGAATCGTGATACATCACGGATGCGGGGCTGCTGTCGAATTGGCGAAGCTCGAGCATAAAGCGACACACGAGAATCGAAGTTATGCTGCGAACACGATGGTTTCTCAGGAAATGAAGTGGATACCAAGGGGCGCGGAGCGGACTCACGGATCGTAGAATTCCGACAGGGCGTCCGCCACATTCAAGATTGTATTTGGAACCTGGAGCGATGTATGAGTATTTATCGTGGTATGTGTGATCTGCGGTGGAAGGACGTACCGATGCCGTGAGGAAGATGATGCCAAGGACGTACAACGTCGCGAGAAATCTGCAGATTTTGCGATGAGCCCCAGGAAGCATTGAAGGGTCGCAAGAAGCCAAGCGCACAGGAAATACAGGCTTCCTATTTACACATCATGTCAGCCAGGAATGCGACGATCCTTGGGACATCTCACCGTTGTAGATGAGGAGAGAACTGATAGTTTTTCCGAGTTTGATGCCTTTCCGCATGTGGTACGACTGGTAGCTGTACCACCATGTGATGCCGACGACAAGGAGCTCTGCGGCAAGCTGCGATCCCCGCCAAACAGCATTAGCTATAAGTGATAGAAGTGAGTACTCCGGAAAGATGTATTAATATCTCACACACCACTGGAAAGGGCGATTGTCGGACCGTTAGTGTTGTCAACCAGAATGCTGGCTGTTGAACACACCTGAGAGAGAGCGGAGATTGCGAGTTCGACATGCTGCAATTGAAGGGACTGGGTAGATTCTCAGGAGCTTGGTAGAGGGATAGAAGCTTTCCCGGGGAAAGTTTTACCAATTACCAATAACAACCAGGAGTGACGTCCGAGAGACTCACGAGGTTCATAGCCGTTGGTGGTAGCGCTAAAAGGATGATTACCGCCGTCAACCATTTGTTCCTGTTCGAGAGTGCGTATGCACGCAAGGCAGAGAATGCTGGAAACCAGTCCGGTTCAACGTCTGAGTATTTTGGGAAGAATCTCAGACGCACCGCTGAACGCGATCGCGCCCAGTATCTCGAGGGCAGTCTGTGTCCACCCATTGGCCCTACAGCTATTGCGGGGGAGTGGATGTGAGCATAGATCGATCTCCACCCAGTCGACAACCATCAGCTACCTCTGCATACACAACAATGAGTCTGTTGGAAGGAATAATGGTAGCAACATTGCGTACTAGGTTCGACATCGGATAGGCCGTCGCAACAGCGAGGAGAGCCTCTATGAGCATCGCGTACCGGCTGAAGGCATACACCAGCGAGGCGCTAGTGACTTTCGAGTGCCAGTTCCAGATGAATCTGACCTCCTGGCCAAGACACAGGAACCAGTCATAGACGACAATTGCTAGGGAATTGGGTTAGCATCGGGCAATTGGGCAAATGATGTGTGGGACAGCACCACAGGCAGCATAAACACAGTATACGTCCGTGTACCTATTGTTCAAACGACGGTGTTAGAACTCGTGCGATGGGCATCAATGCCGCTGCTAAACTTACAGAAACGATAGATCCTGCGCACTGTCAGGAGCCGCGGACATTTTGTCAAGGGTGGATGCTGTCAAGGGGGGCGAGATTGGAACAGGGTTTCCGTGAGGTAGCGCCATGGTGACACATTTATATGTTGCCTCCGTTCGATATCGCCTGAACAGACGTAGTCATGATTCCCATAAACTATATCTTCTTCGATGTGCTGCCGTCAACATAGAACAAATGATAATCTGTGAACCAAAACCACACTCGCCGCCCACAGAAGCCAACCTAATCAAGTGTAGCGTCCTCTCAACACTGCGGGCCGCCCTCCCCATGTTTCCCGATCCTGTGTTACTCCGGGAGCGCAATCCTTCGCGAAAACGCCCATAGACGTATTCTCCCGACAACTTGAATGATCGTGCCTGAATGTCCAGTCGAGCTAGGTGTGGAGTACGCAAATTGAACAGGTGACGACGGTGCGGACCTGACTACCTGCCTTGACAAAGTGGTTCGGCAATGACTTTCTTGAGGGAACAGAGCGAGTTGCGCTTCCTGTTGGTCGAGCCGTGGAGCTGTGGATATATCAAAGACGGATGGATGGATCCCGCGTCTATCCTCACCTAGGAGACGCCAATTATATTGAACATGACAGTATCCACTGCACCTGAGGCGCGTGGTGTGGTGGCGGTCTGCCGTATCATCGGAGGTGAGGAGCCTGCGAGCGCATCCCAGGAAGATTAAGCGGCGGTCTCTCGTGAAAGTAGTCTATAAAGAGTAAGCTACAGCCGGAAATGAGGTTTGTTCAGGACTCACTGAGATCGTGGTCGCGACAAAGCCGCGACAGGTGGTCGCAGTCACGGTTTGGAAGGCACTGGACTCAACGTCCAGGTTTCAGTAAATTTCAGTGGCGACACGGGAGGAGGCGCCAAAAGAGGTTATCTTGACGCCTAATGTCCAGTACAGGAAGGGGAGAAACGTGCACGTTTCAAGTTGAAAGACAACACTGCCGATAGCTGAGAATGTATAGCACATTGTGTTTCCAGGGCCGCAAGCAGAGAGTATCCGTGAGATGCATGGTCAGTACGACTGAGTTCGATGTACCAGTGACCATACGATACGTAAGCAATTGCAAAAGGCGAGGGGAAAACATCCATGTAGCGTTCAGCCTACGCAGCAGTAGCAACACATCCAACGTCAGCGTACACAGCCGGACACCAGCAAAGCGAACGTTCCCATACCATCATACCATACAAGACCCCAGCGGTCCAACTTCCACCCATCCTACTCTCCATTCATCTCAACATCGTCATCCGCGTCCGGACCGCTGACCACCGCCCCGCTACCCAAATCCTCAGAGTCCGCGAGGAGTGCCTCCGCCGCGGCGCGGATCGACGCAATCTTGCCGCGCATGACCTTGATCGCCTCGGGCAGCAGCGACTCGGGCGTGTACGGGCCCTCGCTCTCCACGCCGACTGTATCCGTACCTCGTCAGTAAGCGACTCACTGGAAAAGATTGGGGACGAAGGAAGAGAGGGACGCACAGATGAACCAGTCGCGAATGCGCTTGAGCTCGACGCAGCCGTCGAACTCCTTATGCCGCAGCACCTCGCGCGACATCGTCTCCATGCGGAGCTTGCGCTCGTCGATGCAAACCTCCCCGTGCGCGCCGACGGGGACGACGCCCGGGCTGAAGCACTTCGCGAACTTCTCCGCGTGTTCGCGCGGGATAGGTTTTGATGGGTTTAGGACGACGAGCGGGTGCAGGCGGTACGACGCGGTCGCTGGGGATATATAAGTTCAAAGTCCACCGGCTGCGTCGGTCGGGTGGACGGACGGACGTACCTACGGCACTCCACTTCGCGTGCTCCTTCCCGAGTCCCTTGAGTGCGTGCATCTCGATCTCGAGGATCTGCTCCGGCGCCAGCTTTGCGAGGGCGATGTCCTTGTTCGTCGCCGCTGGCGGATTCGAGGCAAAGACGGCGGCCTGCTCGCCCTGTGGCTCCCAGACGAGGTCTCCGGTCGTCACAACATCGTGGATGATCTGGGGGGCGTCTTTTGGCGCCTTTTTTGCACGCTCGCACTTTACGTTGAGCCTTTTGCGGGCGAGGTTAGAGGATGGAGGAGAGTATAACGAGAGAGAGGGACGTACTTGAATACGAGAGTGTTCCGGTCCGTGGGCATTCCTCCTGGGGGTCGGAACTCGAATAGTCGGGGGTCGAGATTTAAAGGGATGAGACCTAAACGGTGTGATAGGATTTCGTCGTGTATTACGGAGGTGTTGTTGAATACGAAGACGTCCTCTATTGCGATTGTAGGGACCTAGGTGGCAGTCAGCAATGGCCGTCGTAAGTGTAGGGCAAGGTGTCTTCGGCTATGGCGGGAGAAGCATCATGCAGCTCGACGCGCGAGTAGAACCGTACGCATAGCTCCAGTACTATCCTTCCTTCCATTTTCGGGCACTTCCTCCCCAGCCCTACGCCCTCGTCGCGAGCTGAACGGACTATGGAACTGAACGGGCTCACCTCAGCGATCAATATCCGACGGAATGCGTTCGCAATCGACGCATCCACTCCGACCAAGTCAAACTCTACGGATCGTTGTGACAACCTCTTCACCGATACTCTCAGGTTCTGTCAATGTGACCTTCTTCAGAAACCAACCTACACAGAGCCTCCGGCGCGCGCGTACCTCCTTGAATTTTGCGAGACTCCAGCTATGGTCCTCATCAGAATAGTGTCCGGGAAATTCGGTATTTGAGACATCTGAGACGTGCTCTCGATGCACGCCAACATGGCGTCGGGGGTTGAAGACAGAGGGCGGGAGGTGGGAAGAGGAAGAGGACGCCATTCTCGAGTCTCAGGCTGTCCGCGGTGCAAATTGACTTTCTTTGCCGGCGAAAATGTTGATAAGTCTGTATTTGGAGTTAGCCTATCCCAATGGGTAATTTGATAAGTGAAATATGGGCGCTCTCGTGGAAACCGGAGCTCTTTGCGTCTGCCCACTGACCTACCTTTACATATTCGATAGAGCCCTTCTTGTCCTCTACTCTATTATGATTCTCTTGGGATCGTCGTCTGTGTGGAAGCCACTCGTTTTCCCTCAAGAGGTCTCACCATGGAATTGCGATCGACCCCCACACACGGGGTTGTGGCCGCTGGTACGATGATGGGACCCTTCGCTTTCAGTGTCGGTTGCATGCAGGTGTGGATCCCCCGGTACTTCTGTGTGGCTCTGGCTCTTCTGTTGCACGAGGCGGCCCCGATCTCAGAGTGGAAGGGCAGGTTCCTTCACAGCACTTCCCTTGGGGACTCTTTGATCGTCTTTGCTTTGGTTTGGCTTCAAAACGTGCATCCTCGTTCCCCCAAAAGCGAACTCATTTCCTAGGCAAGTAATGCGTTTCCCGAAAACCGCTCACAAACAGACCGCCCGCTTTGTGCCTGTCGCTCTCTCTTCGGTGTGCGTCCTTGGAACTTAAATAGAGCCGCGGAGCCATGGGTCTGGCAGCGCAACCTGCCCTTCGTACCCCACCAGCGGTATGCCCACGTTCACCCAGAACGTCGTCCCCGGCCTTCCCGCCGCTGTCCCCGTCAGGCGACTCAAAGCCGACTCTTGTCTCGCTCTCATCGACCAGCTCGGTCTCTCGTTGCAGACTGACACTAGCAACCCTGTTCCGCTGGCCGTCTCGTTTAGGCTAAAGAAAAACGGGGTCATCGAGGCTCTCTCGCTCGCGACCCCCACCTCCGTGTTCCAGGTCACAGTCTCTGGCCATGAATCTCACCGCGCCCTCGCGTCTGTCCTCAGGCACCCGAACTACCTCTTCGTTGCGTTTGACATGGCCCGCGCCGCGCTCCTCATCCACCGCCAGTTCGCCGTCCATACCCGCGGCGTCGACCTGACCACCCTCCCGTGCAAGACCTCCTCGGCAGGCAAAATGCAGCATCCCGCCGTTAGGCTCGCGCAAGAGCTCCTGCCCAACCCAGTCTATGGCCAAGGGATATGCGCACTGTTCTACCGCAACTCGAACAAGGATCTCTGTCTTCGCGCCTGGCTCTCCGCATGGTGCGTTTCGCCCAAATATCGCTTTACGTATGCGCGTTCTTACACCATCATAGCATCGCAAGTAGAAGCATCACGGCGATCGAGCAAGCACTCAAGGTCGACACGCGCAACCTGTCCGGTCCCCAGCTAGCGTGTCTCTCCCAGCTCGTGCTCAACGTCGAGCTCCTCGACGGTGAGCGGCCGAGCCGCATGGAGAACGACTTCGAGAAGATTTGCGTGAACGCCCAGGGCAACGTCACCCTGCGCAACGCCCGCTTCAAGACGAAGGTCCGCGAGAGTGGCCAGGTATGTGTTTCACAGACGGGCCTATCCTTCTGCCCGATCTTCTGCGATTCTGCGATTCTGAGCTCACGGGCTAACGGATGAGCAGACAGTCGTGTACATCGACGGAGGGAAGGTGAAAGCGCTGGCGACTGGGGCGAAGGGTAAGGAGACGACGCTCAAGCTCCTCAAGGGCAAGCTCCCGGATAAAGTGAAGAAGGTGTGCGTGGTTGGGCGCGAGGAACCGACGAGTGCCGAGGGCGCGCGCGATGGGTTCGTGCTAAGCGTCCTGCAAGGCGTCCAATCGATGGACGATTCGCCGTTCGTGCGGATGCTGTGGTTCCCGCCGAGCAAGCCTAAGGCTGGACATCTAAAGAAGACGAAGACAAACGCTGGGATGGAGCAGGACGTGCAGATCACGACGCCGTCGTTCCAGAAGCTGAATCCGTCTCAGCAGGCGGTCGTGAGAGCTATGGCAGGGAAGCTGGTGTCGCTTGTCATCGTGCACGGTGCGTGTCGACTTTCGCGTTTCGACGGCGATAAGGGCTCATATGATACGATCGGGGTCGTGCCGTGCAGGGCCTCCTGGGACTGGGAAGACAAGTACGATTGCTGCCGCGCTCGAGCACTGGGAGAAGCACCGGGAGCCGGCGTGGGTCATCGCCCACTCGAACGTCGGAGTCAAGAACATCGCCGAGAGCCTCGTGAAGCGCAACATCGACTTCAAAATCATCGTGTCTCAGGACTTCTACTATGAGTGGTACCACCGTCCATTCCTTGGTCTCTGTGATGCATGTCTCTGATAAGGGCTGTCTGCGCACCATAGGCATGAGCACCATTATGTCGACATCACCAGCCATCTCATCCAGTCGGATAAGCTGTCTCATGGACTGAGGGACATCAAGGATCTCATCAAAAAGTCGAAGATCATCTTGTGCACGCTCTCGATGCTATCGACCCCGACCATGGCTTCGTATGGTGTATTCAAGCTGGTCCCCGTCGAACGGCTCATTGTAGACGAGGCGTCTCAAATCGACACCTTTGAGTTCATGGTGCGTGCACTTACCCCCGGCAACTTTGCATATTGTTTACCATGGCGGTACGGTAGCATGTCTTCCACAAGTTTACGAAGTCTATCCGCAAGGTGTGCATGTTCGGGGACCCGAATCAACGTACGTCTGCCCCTTCATGGCTAAATTAGGGCTGCTCATCTCACATCTCATGTTCCTGCCAAGTGCCGCCTTTCGGGAAGGAGACGGCACCGAAGATGAAGACCATATTCGATTTTGCGCAGTTCCACGAGGCGTCGTACTTCCTCGACACGCAGTGTAAGCCCTCAACCTCCTGCCCTCTCTTCTTTCCCTCACCCGCTGTCGAAGATCGCATGCCGGTCCCTCTGGGGGAGTTCATATCCAAGCACGTGTACGACTCAAAACTGAAGTCTGAGCACGCCATAACGGCGCACACCTGCGTCAAATTTGTCGACGTCCGAAAAGGGACAGAAGCTGCTGCGGGGTCCAGTTGGAAGGTGCGTCTTCCTTCGATCATCACCGGCGACGTCCAGCAAACTGATGACCCTCGTACACCCGAAGAATATGGAAGAGGTGCACACCATCGTCAACCTGGTAAAGAAGTACTACAAGGACGACAAAAAGGTCTGCATCATCACCCCATACGACGGACAGCGCGCGGCGATCGTCGCTGCGCTCAAGACCGCGAACCTACCGTCCTCGAACGTCTACAACGTCGACAGCTATCAGGGTAAGTACATATGTTCTTCTTTCGCCTCACACGTCACCCCCGGCCCATGCCGGCTATCTGACTACGGAATGCTTGACACAGGCCACGAGGCGCCCTTCGTGATCGTCTCCGTCGTGCGCACGTCGGCACCGGGCTTCCTCAGGTCGCTGAACCGCATGAACGTGATGCTGACGCGGTGCCAGGCGGGGATGGTCCTCGTCACCAGCCGGGCGTTCCTCTGCGGTCCCGCGCACCAGACGCTGCTGGGGAGGCTCGCGGAACACTGGGGCGTCCTGTCTGGCGCTGACGTTACCTGGGTCGACGCGATGAGAGTCGCGGACGGGAAGGCACGGTTGCCGGGTGCCGGACAAGGCTAAACGGACCAGGACTCGGGAGAAATATCGGAGTGGTCGTGTTCTATTCTTGGTGTTTCGTGAGGACGTTGTTGCCGCGTTTTCGCTGTCGTGTAAGTGCATGGTCCTTGGCTGCTTTGCACCCACCTCGCTCCCCAGTGCTGTTTGACGAAGGTCGGCTGTTTTTTATGTATAAATGTCACGGTATCCAAGATATGGATGATCGTGTGTCGTGAGGCGTCCAGACCTAATGTGATCGATCCTCGTGTCTCACGATTATCCATTCGGGCGAGGGTACGAACACACCGTTGTTCGTTCGTACCTTCGACTCGTCCGTCCTGAGTAACCACTCCCGAGGCGTCATTCCGTCCTCACCACCAGTGACTTTACGATCACTGATGTTCTAAACTCAAGCTCATGGTAACCCGGTAACAAATGACGCCGCTCCTCCTTGTTCGGCACATAGGGGTCGTGTGCCAGAAAAGGTGCGTCGCCTGCCTTTCTGACGGTGAAAACCATTCTGACGAGTTGGCCATGTCCCCGTAAGCAGAGCTGCGACGCGCCTAAACGGAAAACCTTGGACTTCTTCTCGTAGCATTCCTGTCGCCAGCGCTGTCAACCACATAATGCGATGAACGAACCTTATACCCCCGGGCGCGGTGGTAATCGCGACATCCTCGCCTCCCCGTCGTGCCACCTTCTACCACACCACCATGTCCCCGACCAGCCTTAGCACCCAGGGCCTCGTTCCCGGTTACGAGGAGACAATTTCCGTCATATCTCTCCAGTCGTCGAAATGCAACGTGCTCCATGACGTCCTCAACTCCGTCCACGGCACCAAGGTACTAGGTGTATGCTTGAGGATATCGAAGAGAGGCGCCATTGAAGCCCTCGCGCTCAGCACCCCCACAATGGTTTTCTTGGTCTCGTTCAACCAGAATACATCTCCTGGCCGGAGACCCAAGAAGGGTTGCAATTTTCCGCCTTTGGGCAACGTTAACCTCGGCGGGATACTCGAAAACCCTCACTGCCTCCTCGCCGGCTTTCACGTGGCGCGCATCGCGCTCTTGCTCCATCGTCAGACATCGACACACATCTATGGAATCGACCTCACGACGTTGCACTCCAAGTCGACGCGCGAGCACGTCTCTGCGGCCGATCTCGCCAGCACGCACCTCAGCCTCCGCGCGGACAAGCACCGGATCCACTCCCTCTGGCTTCGCGAGTCCGATGACGACATCTGCCTCCGCGCGTGGTTGTCTGCGTGGTAAGTTTTCATGGTCTCCGCCCCAGATCCGTCGCTCACTCGCTTGCACGCGTGGAAGCATGGCGGAAAAGTGCATCGAGGCGATAGCGAAGGCGGTAAAGGTCGACACGCGCCACCTACCGCAGCACCAGCTCGCGTGCCTGGCTCGGCTCGTGCTGAACGTCGAGCTGCTCGAGAAGGACAAGCCGACGTTCTTCGACAACGACTTCGAAGCCGTCTCTGTGAACTCGCACGGCCATGTCGTCCTGCACAATGAACGGTTCAAGACGCGCGTCCGGGCCAGTTGCCAGGTTCGTCACGGTCACGTTGGGGCTGCGCAGGTCTCCTCCCTTCGTGACGTTCAGACAAGCTGATTTATTCCCGTTTTCCTGGTTCTGTAGACAGTGGTGGAGATCAACGAAGGCGACACCAGGCTCCAGGCCGTCGGCGCGAAGGGCAAACAGACGTCTCTCAAGGTCCTCGCGGGCAAGCTCAACACTAGCACTATAAAAAGAGTGCGCGTGATAGGGCGCGAAGAAGCGACGGTTGCGGAGCGAAGCTGCGACGAGCATATCCTTCTCCTCCTGCAAGGCAAACGGTCTCTGCTTACGTCGTCTTTCGTGGGCATGTTGTGGTTCCCCAGCGAACCCATATCCGATACGGCGAGTGAGGGATCCGCAACGTCAACGTCATCGGGAACGGAGATAGAGGGGGATATGTCGGCTTTCGAGAAGCTGAACGAGTCTCAGAGGAAGGTCGCTCTCGCAATGATCGGGGACGACGAGCCCCTGGTGATCGCTCACGGTCCGTAATCATCCCTTCTTTCTTCTGTCGGGCTGTATCTTATCTTCTGACGAATAGGCCCCCCCGGTACCGGGAAGACGACGACCATCGCCTGTGCGCTCCGGTATTGGCAAAGTTGTGGATAGCCGGTGTAGGTGATTGCGCGATCGAACGTTGGGGTCAAGAACATCGCCCGCAGTCTCTTTGAGAAAAACAATAAGGACAAGGACAAGGACGGGGCAAAGCCCAAGATTCGCTTCAAGCTCATCGTCTCGAAAGAGTTCCACTTCGAATGGTGCGTTGCCCGGGTCTTGTTCTTGGTCTCCGTCTCTGTCCACGCCTCCCTTCGATAACTCATGCCAGCTCTACTTCTACACAGGCACGAACACCTTTATGAAGAGATCGAGGATGACCTGATCCGGACGGATGAGTTCGGGGCCGCGTTCGAACCCAAGAACCAGATCGGCACGACGAAGGTGATACTCTGTACGCTGTCTATGCTGTCGAATCCCGCGCTTTACGAGTCGGGGGTCTTCGACCATGTGCCTGTCGAGCGACTAGTCGTGGACGAGGCGTCGCAGATCGACATGTTTGAGTTCATGGTGAGCCGTCCATGTCCTTCTCCTGAGATGGTGTAGCTGAGGATAGCTGCCGGAACCGGGAATAGCACTTGTTTCACAATTTCAAGAAGCTGGAGAAGGTGTGCATGTTCGGGGACCCGAAGCAGCGTACGTCCCTCTTGCTAGGTTGACTATATGCGGTGCCATAGGTGACCATGAACGGTTACGGACAGTTCCACCGTTCGGCAAGGAGGTGGCGCCGAACATGCAGACGATCTTCGACTTCAAGCACTTGCAGGCGTCATCGCACTTCTTGGATACCCAATGTGGGTTCAAATACATTTTCGCAAGCCACTGTCTCCTTACTGACACATTTTGACACACCGAAGACCGTATGCCAGTCCCGTTGGGGAACTTCATCTCCAAGACGATATACGACTCGAAGCTTAAGTCGAAACACGATATACACGACATCAAGGCCAACAAGTGTCTCCTCTTTGTCGACGTCCGCACGGGGAGCGAGGAGCGCGTGGGCGCGAGCTGGAAGGTATGCGCATATATATACGTACCTCGTTAGTAGCGCCCTCACCGTGTCACACCTGCGCTTAGAACACAAAGGAAGTGGACACTATCGTCCACCTAGTCGAGGCCTTCTACCACGATAAGGAGTTCTGCGTCATCACGCCCTACGACGCGCAGCGCGCCGCGATCTCCGACGCCCTCAAACGCGCGAAGCTGCCTGCAGAGTTCACAGAGAAAGCGGAGAGCTTCATCTACAACGTGGACAGCTTCCAAGGTGCGTGCTCCTCTGTCTCTTTCCCTTTCCCCGTCTCCGTCCGAGTCGCTGTACTCACAGACGCAACATGTCCACACAGGCCATGAAAAGCCGTACGTGATCGTGTCCGCCGTGCGAACCACAGCGCCGGGCTTCCTGCGCTCCCTGAACCGGATGAACGTCATGCTCACGCGCACCCAAGCGGGCATGGTGCTCGTCACCCAGCGCGCCTTCCTCCGTGGCCCGGGGAAGAGCACCCTGCTGAGCAGGCTCGCGCACCAGTGGGAGAGGCGCGTCGGCGAGAAGGCCACGTGGGCGGACGCGATGGAGGTCGCGAACGGAAGGGTGGCCCTACCGGGTTCTCAAGTCAAGCAGGCGGCGCAACCTGAGGCGAAGCAGCAGCGGCAGCCCGTTCGGTCCCGTCGGGTGAACTTGAACTCGAAGGGTGGTGCTGCGGTTACGCAGAGTATGAGGGGGTTGAAGATCGCTGGGTGAACCGCGCACGGCCCGTTGTACACGAGGAGGGGATCTCGTGTTGTATTGCTTTGGTCTTTCTCTTGCGTACGATTGTTTCTGTGACTCATTGTATAGAAGTTGTAACATATCCTGCTAAACATACGGTCTGATCGGAGGTTGCAGCTCATCCGCGCCGTCATCACGCCGTCAGTTGCCACTCGGATACCCACTTCGCGATGTACGACACCGCAGTATCCTGCACGCTCCTGACACTGGCGCTCGCGACGCCCTCCCGGACGACCAGGTCCGAACAATGGAACCCATCGGAGAGGAGGTGGGGCTGCAAGTCCGATCCCGGGTTCGTGGACCCCTCGGCAGCGACGGTGGCCTCTTTCCAGGGATCGCCTACATGCTCCGGTGTGTGAGAACGACGACTCAATACGGATGGAACCAGACCATGGGGACTCACGCGTGCCACTGGCGAAGACGACGTGCTCGACGGACGTGTTCCAACCCCCGTACGCGCTGTTTATGCCGGTCGCGTTGGGGGAGGCGAATGCGGCTGACCCGAACACTTCGGGGAAGCGGTACGTGCACTGGCGCTGCATGACCGAGTTCAGTACTGTAAGGATGGGGGGCAGCAGAGAAAGAGAATGATTACCAAGCCCCACTCCGGTGTCACTATACGCGAGGTGATGGAGGGTTGTCCCTCGGGGGCGCCGGTGAACTGGAACCCAAATTCTGTGCAGCTGAGAGAGAAGCCCCCAAAACGTGAATCACTTTGAAGTTCGACACGGCGACGATATCTGTTCGCACTCACACCAACCACAGCCATGAACGCACCCAGTTATTCGTGTGCGTGTCCGTCCAGAACGGACTTGAGGTGTTGTACGTGCCGAGGCAGGTCCTGACGGGAGGTGGGGTAGTAGCCGGAAATGAAACAGTTCGCAGATTCACCGATCTAACCGCAACGACTTACTCTACGTCGTCGTTGCCGCACACTAATGGCCCTAGAGTCAGCAGACAGGATCGTTCGGAGAGTGGACGAGGCAGCGTACCCTGGCGGTAGAATGTCGACTTCCAGTACGTCCCCCACGCTTGGAGCGCGTGGTCGAGTCCCCATCCTGAAGCTGGGGTGCCGACGCCGTCCTGCACCTCTAGAGCGTCGCAGAACTGGTAGAACAGTTGGCGTGAACCGCTGTCAGGCTGCAGCAACTGCCAGGTGTAGAGATTCTGTTGCACTGGCCACCACATTCAGCGTTACACATGGCGTTGGATGTTGTTCTGCGAGAGTACGTACGAGCGGCGGCGAAGTCATCGTCGTGTCCCAGGGGCAAACCAAACGTCGCCTTCAACGCATTGATCGCGTCGGTGTCGTTCGACCCTATGACGGAATCGACGTGCGCGATGACGGTCTCGACGTCTACAGAGCAGTTTGCAGGCATGTTCTTCCGGATGGGCTCGAAGTATCCCCAGAAGTCACTGGTGAGACGTGGGGGGTGTCAGGACCCAACCAACGTACTTGGTTGAATGGAAATACGCACACGACCGCTTGGACGACGGCAGATGACGCATATCCGGCAGTAAACACCCCGGGATGGCTGCATGAAAAAGGTCAGCTACTTCCGTCAGCCACCCAAAGTCCAAAAAATGGGAACCGGCACGCACCTCGTCATCGTGAAGCTCGTTAGCGCGCCCGAATAGCTCCCCCCAATCAGGACCCACGGCGCCTTGCCCGGCGCAAGCTGGTCACCCCCGGGCATGGGCAGCTGCACGTTCTGCGCAAAGTACACCAAATCATCGATCGCCTGCTGGATGGTGTGCACTTGGAAGCTCTCGACGGAGAGGTCGTTGTACGGGTTCGACGCGCCGAAGAACCGGTGCTCGAGCACGACTGTCGACCCGTTGAGGGCTTGCGCTATCCGGCCGTTGATCGTCGCGTTCGTCAGATACGCGGCGTACGCTGGAGGGAGCCAATGCTAGTGTCAGAACGCGACGCTGAAACTTTGGATCGCATGCGCATGCACACGGGAAAAAGACAAGTGCGGGACCGATGGAAGTCGAAACCGGAACGAGGAACGTGGATGGTAACCTACCGGATGCGTCTACTTCCCCCGGCGTCGAGAGGATAATCGGTCCGCCTAAGATTCGGTGTACAACGTCAGTCGCGCAGGGCTCCTGACAGCAGTGTGGCACGTGCGTGCGACGCACCTGGCTCGTAGAACTCGTACGTGTGGTAGTACCGCTGCTTGAACGTCCCGAGGCTGGGGTCGGTGTGGTCGACGAGCTGGTCGAAGTAGTAGACTTGGTCGTAGTCGGGCAGCGGCGTTCCGTTGCGACTGATTACCCGGACGCCCTCTACTGGAATTTCAATCCGAGGGATGAATGGCACCGGTGGCACCAGGGCGGGTCCTTGGGCATGCGACGGGAGCGCCTCCGCGTAGGACAGGAGCAAAACCAGAGGGGCCACCAAGTTGAGGACGACCATGGTACACCACAATGTAGCTGGGGATGTGCCGAAAGGGGTGGGGGACGCTTCGCCGTGGACGTGGAGAGCGACCTTAAAAGATCAGTAAGTCGCCGAGTATACCCAGGAATATGATGGACTCACCCCTACCTCCTACCTGCCGCGGTACCAGCGAGCGACAAATTTACCCGCCAACCCGCGTTCTGGTAGAAGGACCAAGAACAGTGCACACATGCACCGTCGGTGAACATTGCTTTCCACCTGTTCACTGGCAGCCCCTACATCTCAAACGATCTAGCATAGACATCGTCGGGCTACACTCGTACCCGTACCCGCACCCAACGAAATAATACGGGTACCCACGCCCGAGCTGTACCCGTGTCATTCCCTGGGAATCTCATAATCCTTTGCAGCGCCATCGGAGCTGCCTTTCAGTACTTCGCTCCGCAACCGCGCGCACCGTAGCTGAGTAGTGAGTGTGCACGAGGTTCGAAGCAGTCGAAACACGACATCACGTCCGCTGACACCGAGTTTGGAGAACTGCAAGAGAACTGACATGTCGATCCCCCGAGCAGCCAAGGCGAGCACGCAAGCTCAAAAGGAAGCAGGACAGGGTCAGGGCTCGTCAGGGACAGTACCGCCGTCAAGCCGACAGGAGCGCAAAGGGGCGAGGTGCTCGAAGTGCATGCGCCGAGGAAGTCCTGTTACTGCTGGTCAGCATGCCGGTATCCATAGCAGGAGTGGATAAGTTTGCGGAAGGACGACGTACTGTACATCATGCCCCTCAACGATGAAGATTACGGCCAAGGGGGTTCGTGGATACGACGCTGGGGTAGGAGACGTTGAGCGAATCGAAGGCTTCTTGAACCATTTCGTGAAAGCCGAACGTGAGGATCGTTCAACTTACAACGTCACAAGAGAAGAGATGAGAAGCAATGTGAGGAGGATGAAACCCAGGTGCGTGAAAGCAAACGCGCAGCCACGAAAGCGATGGCACTACTAGTAAGAATCAACAACTTAACAAGACATTGATGCTCCTCTGATCCGTGACCGTACCCGCTGGGTACATGCGCGAAGGGAGTGGCCTTAACCCGTGGTAACCAGAAGTACATTCGCCTTGGTCCAATGCTTGGTTAGGGCCAGCAGGGCTTGGAGGCTGGTGAACTCCCATTCGACGTGGTCTGGCGCGCAGTGAGTGACCTTCATGGCGATGGGGCGTCCGGGGGAGGCGAAGACGGTCGCGAAGCTACCCGCGCCGATGCAAGTGGGGGTTTTGGGCTCCTGTGAGCCGTCGCGGTCGGTCGACGAGAGCGCCATGAGGGTGGTTGACGTTGAGAGCGGGGCCAAGGCGGTCGCCGGTCGTCGACCTGGCTTTGTAGTGTGACTAATACGTCACATCAAGGTGAGCGTCCGTCACGCTCCCCCGCGAAAACTCGCGCGAGCAGCAAGGCTCCTCCTCCCTCTCTCTCCTTGGTCTTTGGACGCACGGCACCCTTCTCTCTGATTGAATCTACCGACTCAACGCCAGACTTGGTTTTCAACTATGGGCCATAGCCCGTATATCCTTGGCTCAGACTTAAATGTTTCGTGCTGTCAGGCTGGTTATCTGCAATCACTCAATTCGTCGCAAGGGAACCTACTGCTCGCTTTCCAATGTCCATCCGGCCCTCAAGTTCTTTTTTGACCTGGCTCTCGTTCACGGCAGAGCCTCAGAGTGTCGGTGAAGAAGCTGTCGCAACGCTCCGTCGATGTTGACTTGGTCGGAGTGGATGCGTCGATTGTGAACACATTCCGTCGGATATTGAGTGCTGAGGTGAGCCTGTCCATCCAATTCGTCGCGCGTTCAGCTCGCGACAACGGCCTGTGCTTGGGGAAGGCGGGTCGTGTAAATGACGGCAGGACACCACTGGTGCTATACCCCCACTCTTCCCGCGCGTCGAACTACAATATGCTTCTCCTGTCCTGGCTGAAGGCACCTTGTCCCGCATGCGTTGCTGACGCCCACCTAGGTACCGACAATTGCAAACGTCTACGTCTTCAACAACACCTCCGTCACACACGACGAGACCCTATCCCACCGTTTAGGCCTCATCCCGCTAAACATTGACCCCCGACTATTCGAGTTCCGACCCCGCCTTCTCAAGGCTCAACGTAGAGTGCCAGCGCGCAAAAAAGGCGCCGAAAGACGCCGCCCTCAGATTGACGACTGGAGACCTCGTCTGAATCCGCCAGCGGGGACGAACAAGGACATCGTCCTCGCGAAGCTGGCCCCAGAACAGGTCATTGAGATCGAGATGCACGCGGTCAAGGGTCTTGGGAAGGAGAACGCGAAGTGGAGTGCCGTAGGTACATCCGTCCATCCGATGCAGTCCACGCATTTTGAACTCATACCTACCCGCGCGTCTCTCTGCAGCGACGGTGTCGTACGGTCTGCACCCGCTCGTCATCCTGAACCCGTCCAAACCCGTCCCGCGCGAACACGGGGAGAAGTTCGCGAGATGCTTCAACCCAGGCGTCGCCCGTGTCGGCGCACACGGGGAAGGTTTCGATCGACGAGCGCAACCTCAGCAGGGAGACGATGTCGCGCGAAATTCTCCGGCATAAGGAGTTTGACGGCTGCGTCGAGCTCGGGCGCATCCGAGACTAGCTCATCTGTGCGTCCCTCTCTTCCCTCATCCCCAATCTTTTCCGGCGAGCCGCAAAGTAGTGACGAGGCACGGATACAGTCAGCGTGGAGAGCGAGGGGCCGTACATGCCGGAGTCGTTTCTGCGCGACGCGATTCAAGGTCATGCGCGGCAAGATTGCGTCGATTCGCGAGGCGCTCCTCGCAGACTCCGAGGATCTGGGCGGCGGGGCGGTAGTCGGCGGTCCGGACGCGGATGGCGACGTTGAGATGAATGGAGAGTAGCATAGGTGGAAGTTGCAGTGCTTGGGTCTTGTATGGTATGATGGTACGGGAACGTCCGCTTTGCTAGCTTCCGGCTGTGTACGCTGACGTTGGATGTGTTGCCACTGCTGCGTAGGCTGAACGCTATATGACGCTCTTCCTTCGCATTTCGCAATCTGCTATGTATCTCATGGTCAATGGCACATCGGGCAGATGTAACTCACGGACGTGGATCCACCAGTTCCATTTGCGTGCTCCACATCTAGTTTATCTATCCCGCTTTCCATGGTCGACTGGACATCCAGGCATGATCCTTCTGGTTGTTAGGAGCTTCTATGGGCTTTTTTGCGAGGGATTGCACTCCCGGAGTAAGTAGCACAGGATCAAAGCCCCGGATAAGCGTGGAATCATTCCTGTCAACTGTAACGCCCAGTGAGAACCCACCCGATTAACCTAGGTTTGGGGCGTTTGAACTCGTTTCGTTACGTTAACTACGAGATGAATCGAAAAACGGGACTCTGGACGAGATTTCGCGAATTGCGCCGTTTGAATACGATTCGCTAAACAAAATTACTAGTATTACATCGATTAAAACCGTTTCGTTACGTTACAGGCAGTATCTAGCGCGTTTCCCACTACTCTCCCCTGCGCCCACCGCCGCTCCCCCCACCACGCCCACTGCACGTCCTCAGGCACCTACCCAGCCCACTGCGCGAACTGCGCGAGCCCGCCCGAGAAGCGCCTCCCAGAAGCAGGTGAACCATGTGCAGAACACTGGCCAGGACACGAGCGTCCTGGCGGCGCGAGCGCCGGCGCGCAGCGACCACATCCTTGACATCACGGAAGAACACGGCATTATGTTCGCGCGCGTGCATCAATGGCCGGACCCAGTCGCATGCGAGGTGGCGCAAGCCGAGGATGGCGCCGAGAGGAGGGGAAAGGGCGAGCGGCAGGCAGGCTTGTTTTACGGGGATGTACTGGTAGCGAGAGCGAGTCGAATCGGAAGGCGGCCAGAGGGGCGGAGGGAGGGGAGGACCT
Organism: Polyporus tsugae; assembly: GCA_024305745.1. Taxonomy (NCBI): domain Eukaryota; kingdom Fungi; phylum Basidiomycota; class Agaricomycetes; order Polyporales; family Polyporaceae; genus Polyporus; species Polyporus tsugae. The sequence goes on from JAHRBS010000005.1 coordinate 1,666,192, forward strand.
TGCAGATGACTGTGTGCTCGCCGCGTGCCTACAACCAAAGTATGAGAACAGGATGCATGGTGATAGATGCACTTACCGTGTTCGCGCTCGTCGCTAGAAGCATGAATAAACTATCCCGCACCAAACAATGTCTTGTCGCCTCATGGCAAACCGGAACAAGCGCGTCGCACACGCTTAGGGAGAGGACTTTCAAAATCGGGGCGACTCTGAACTCACCTCATAAGTCCATTGAAGATGGACGCAACATCGCAAACCTACCTCTATGATTCATCAAATGAGAGAACGTACCTCGAGTTCGGGATATGCAGGCGCCGCATTGCATGCATGGCATTTGATGGCAAGCGGGATGGAAACTCACCTGGGAGAGCCAAAGACCTCGAAACATTGTAGCCTAGGATAGCACTCCATAGATATAACTCACCTTGTCCGCGAGCTCACATGGACTAGCCCAACCATTGCTCCTCCCCGTCCGACGTCTCCCCTGAAGGCTCCCCAAGGTCCTCGATGTGACTTGGTACGTCCTCTTGACATGACCTGGTGAGGTATGGTTGCCAGATAGCGAGGTTGGGCCAGCAAGTAGCGAGTGCAGCGATGATGGCGGAGAGAGGGGAGGATGAAGAGCGACGAAGAGCACGGCGGCGACAACTTGTCCAATGACGTCCTGCAAGAGGACGGTCCTCTCGAAGGACGTCATCGGACTCGTGATTGGGAAGCGTTGCGACATTCCCACAGTCTTGCGAAAGAAAGAGAAGGACAGAAGTAGGGCGCTAACTGGTCTTAAGGGCAGCGAAGGGAGTTGGAAACAAAGGGAACGCAAGCGCGTGCTTTTGGGACAAGCTAAGTGGACTGACGTCAAGCGACTTACAGACAAAACTAAGCTCTAATTGGGCGCTTGTATAGCCCGAAAGTCAGTCCCGCGACAGTCCAAACGAATTTATTCGGGACGAAACCCATCCATACGGTACTTAACGCCCCAAACCTAGGTTAATCGGGTGGGTTCTCACTGGGTGTAACGGCTAAGTTACGCTCGGCTGGCTCATCTTTGCCATAGCGTACGGCGATCGAGCGATGGCTTGCATGGTGAACTGACATACAAGAATTGACGAGCCCTCAGTGAGTAGCTCAGCTTCTGTAGGTGGCGGGTGCTGCTTTTGTTGACAGATTATCATGCGTTCTATATTGATGGTCCAGGCAGCACATTGAAAAAGAGTTAGGAATGGTTAGTAATGGTGCCAGTTATGTCTGTTCACTTGATATCGCGACCGGACAGGTGCAACATATAAACATGCCACCATGGCGGCACTACCGGGCCAAGGAAACCCTCTTCCAATCCCGCCCTCCTTAATAACTCTCATCCACATCCACCCTTGATAAAATGTCCGCGGCTCCTGTCAGCGCGCAGGAGATATCGTTTCTGTAAGTCTAGCAGCAATGTTGATGCCCGTCGTGCGAGTTCTAACCCTGTCGTTTGAATAATAGGTACACGGAAGATTACTGTCTTTACGCTGCCTGTGGTACTGTCCCACACAACATTCTCCCAAAGGCTTGCCCGATGCTAACCTGGCGCGCTAGCAATTCTCATCTATGACTGGCTCCTGTGCCTTGGCCAGGAGATCAGATTCATCTGGAACTGGCACTCGAAAGTCACTAGCTCGGCGCTGGTGTATGCCTTCAGCCGCTATCCATTGCTCGTAACGAATCTCCTGGCTGTTGCAACGAACTATCCGATGTCGAACCTAGTACGCAATGTTGCTACCATTCTTCCTTCCAACTGACTCATCATTTCGTATGTAGAGGTAGCTAGTGGTCGTTGACTGAGTGGATATCCATCTATTCTCACACCTGCTCCCCCGCAATAGCTGTAGGGCAATTACGTGGGCCCAGGTGGCCCTCGAGATACTGGGCATGATTGCGTTCAGCGGTGCGTCTGAGATCCTTCCCGAAATACTCAGACACTGAACCGAACTGGTTTCCAGCATTCTCTGCCCTGCGTGCATATGTACTGTCGAACAGGAACATATGGTGGACGGCAATAATCGTCCTTTTGGCGCTACCACCAACAGCGATGAACATTGTGAGTCTCTCGGACGTCGCGCTTGGTTGCGGTCAGTAATTTCTTCTCCGGGAAAGCTTGAAACCTTCTACAGCACTCCTGCAAACCTACGCAGTCCATTCAATTGCAGCTCGTCGACCTCGCTGTCTCCAACGCTCGATATCAGGTGTGTTCAACAGCCAGCATTCTGGTTCGCAACACTAACAGTACGACAATCACCCTTTCCAGTGGTGTGTAAAATGTTAATCCATCTTTCCGTGGTACTCACTTCTAGTATCACTTATAGCTAATCTTGTCTAGCGGGGATCGCAGCTTGTAGCAGAGCTCCTTGTTGTCGGCATCACCTGGTGGTACAGCTACCAGTCGTATCGCATGCAGAAAGGCATCAAACTTGGCAAAACTATCAGTTCTCTGCTCATCTACAATGGTGAGACGTGTCATGGATCGTCGTGTTCCTGGCTGATGTGATGTGTCACTAGGAAGTCTCTATTTCCTGTGCGCTTGGCTCCTTGCGACACTTTGGTTCCCGGGGTTCATTGCGAAAACTGCAGATTTCTTGCGACCTTGTACATCCTCGATATCATCTTCGGCACGACATCAGTACGTCCTCCAACTGTGGGTGTCACAATATGTCCTTATACATTGCTGCAGATTTCAGAAGGAACTTTGGATGCGGCGGACTTCCTGGGACTATTCTTCGATCCGTGAGTCCAGTCTGCGCCAGCCAAGTTCGTACCCACTACCTTCCATAGGCCTAATAAGCAATGCTTCTGCTCGCAGCCTAGCTTCGACTCTCACGAGTCGCTTCATGCTCGAGCTTCGCCAATTCGACAGCAGCCCCGCGTCCGTGACGTATCACGATTCCGAGACAGCTTCTCGACTCCGAGAGCCCACGGCCTCGAGGGACATTCTCCAGTTCGCGGCGCAGCCTAGCGACTCGCTCCCGGCCTTCCTCACATCCTTCGCTCACCCAGTTCACGTTGGTTCGGCCCTGTCCGAGACGGACCCTGATGCAATCGACGACGGCAGAGCGGAATGGCAAGAAATGGACGTGGTGGCATCGACTCAGACGACGCCGTCCTGCCAGAGCCCGGCTCCTGAGCAACCTCAGACTTCCGACCTGGGACACTCCGTATAGTTCGTGGTACACACTCAAATGGGCGAGCAGTTCGCAGCTGTTGGCTGACTGTTGGTGATAATAGTTGCGGGCGTCACGCCGTAATCTCCCTCAGAGTCGTTGGTCCGAGTCGGTCCTCAGGCTTGTTTCCTCTCGACACTTTCGTGGCTCGTATTTTCCATTTTTCCGCTTGTACTGCATGCATATATACATATAGTAGCTGGTCTCCAAACCTTGTTTTCCTCCTCACTGGTGAGGGCGTGAAGATCTTGGGCCCGAGTCAGCACGGTCGATCGAGCAAGAGATCTTTGCGGTGCACACTCACAGGCTAGACAGCAGGACTACGTTAGACTTCTCTCCGTGTGACGCGCCTGGATCGACTGCAAGAACAGTGTGGTGCACTCCTGAGTCTCAGATGGACATGCACCAATGGACCCGCTTGAAGGTGTCGTACAGCGCGTCACCCGGGACCGGGCGCGGATAGTACGGGTCGTTGGTGAAGAACACGTCGACAAGCCCGGACACATCGCCCTTGTCCCTCTCGAATGCGCGCACCTACCAATCGGAACCTTTCAGCGATAGTGCTTGCCACCCGACGACCGCACCAAAGTCAACGAAAGGGCAGTCCCTCCACGACGACGCACCTGGCTGAAATCCACGACAAAAAACGCACCGCTGCAGAGTGGGAAGCACCCGCCATGACGAACTCGACGTCGCGTCGTAGCCCGCCCCAGGCCCAGAGTGGATCAGCGCGATCGTCTCACCCATCCCCGCCGCGACCTCGTCTTTCGGCGGGATGTCGTCGTCCCCGTCTTGGAGCAGCTCATAACGCGCGGCATCGAGGGGAAGTTGACCGGGTTGACAAAGGCTGACGGGGGCAGTTCCTTGTTGAAGTACATGCGGCATATGAGCGGAAGGGGCAGCGGGACACTATCAGAGCTGCTGACAGGGTGGGGCAGAAGTGCGTGCGGACCTGCCGGACGACGTGCAGTGGGAGGGGGCGGCTCGGTCTATTACATAGTATGGTACTGGTCTTGGAGGCAGGCCGGCGAAGAGTTAACTCAGGATTGAATGGGCCCGGATGCGCCTGTCCACTCCTTCTTCAGACGGTTATGCCAACCTGGCCGCTAGCAGGGAATTCAGATTGGACTTTTGAGGGGAAGACGGGCTTCCGGTTCTAGGGAGAGTAGCACGCGAGTGCGCATGGAACGGTGAACAGCGCGTCGAGGGTATTCTGGGTTACTGCGAGCACAGCTTGAAGGCTGGTGAACTCCCATGCGACTTGCGCGGCATGGTCTGGCGCGTGAGTGACCTTGATGGCGATGAGTCGTCCGGGGGAGGCGAAGCTGCCCGCGCCGATGCAAATGAGAGTGGTAGAGCCGTCGCGGTCGGTCGACGAGATCGCCAGACGGTCGTTGGTGACGGTGAGAGCGCAAGGTGGTCGGCTGTGACCGTCAATCCGTCACATAACCTTGAGCTTCCGTCACGCTCGCGTGCGAAACCTCACCGCGGCCGGGACTCCGAGCCTCAGCCCAACTTCCTCTCTCCCTGTCAATGTCTCTCCCTGTCTCTCTCGGTTTTTGGGCCCGCCCCTATCTGTGATTGAATCTGCCGACTCAACAGAAGACTTGGTTATCATGGGCTAGCCCGTGTATCCTTCACTCAGACTTAAATGTTTCGCGCTCTCAGGCTGGTTATCCCCTCGACTCATCGCGAGACAAGCCGCTGCTCGCTCTCCATCCGGCCCTCCAGTTAGTTTCTGACCTGGCTCTCCTTCATAGAACTTGAGACTGTCGGTCAAGAGGCTATCACAACGCTTCGTCAATGTTGACTTGGTCGGAGTGGATGCGTCGATTGCGAACACATTCCGTCGGATATTGATTGATGAGGTGAGCCTGTCCATCCAATTCGTCGCGCGTTCAGCGCGCGACAACGGCCTGTGCTTGGGGAAGGCGGATCGCGTAAATGACGGGAGAACAACACTGGTGCTATACCCCCGATTCTTCCCGCGCCTCGAACGACAATATGCTTCTCCTGTCCTGGCTGAAGGCACCTTGTCCCGCGTGCCCCATGACCGTTGCTGACGCCCACCTAGGTCCCGACAATCGCAAACGTCTACGTCTTCAACAACACCTCCGTCATACACGACAATGAGATTCTATCCCACCGTTTAGGCCTCATCCCGTTGAACGTCGACCTCCGACTATCCGAGTTCCGATCACAAGGCAAACTACTCACGGACCGGAATACTCTCATATCCAAGTACGTCCCTTCCTCTCTCGTTATATCTCACTCCGTTCTCTGACTCCGCCTTCTCAAGGCTCAACGTAAAGTGCCAGTGCGCAAAAAAGCCACCACGCCCCCAGATTGAGACCTCGTCTAAGAGCAGCAAAGCGAGCAAGATGTGACCGTCTTCGCCGCGAATCCGCCAGCAGCGACGAACCAGTACATCGGCTCGGCAAAGCTGGCCCCAGAATACACCATCGAGATCGAGATGCACCCGGTCAACGGTTTGGGAAGGAGAACGCGAAGTGGAGTGCCGTAGGTACGTCCCTCCATCCGATATAGTCCACGCATTTTGAACTCATACCTACCCGCGCGTCTCTCTGCAGCGACCACGTTGTACCGCCTGCACCCGCTCGTGGTCCTAAACCCATCAAAACCCGTCCCGCGCGAACACGCGGGGAAGTTCGCGAGGTGCTTCAGCCCGGGTGTCGTCCGTGTCGGCGCACACGGGGAAGGTTTTGATCAACGGACGCAACCTCCGCAGGGGGACGATGTCGCGCGCTGTGCTCCGGCATAGGGAGTTCGACGCTGCGTCGAGCTCAGGCGCATCCGAGACTGGCTCATCCGTGCGTCCCTCTCTTATCTCATCCCCAATCTTTTCCGGCGAGCCGCAAGGTACTGACGAGGCACGGATACAGTCAGCGTAGAGAGCGAGGGGCCGTACACGCCCAAGTAGCTCCTGCTCGACATGATCAAGGCCATGCGCGACAAGATTGCGTTGATCCGCGCGGCGGTGGAGGCACTCCTCGCAGACTCCGAGGATCTGGGCAACGGGGCGGTGGTCGGCGGTCCGGACACGGATGGCGACGTTGAGATGAATGGAGAGTGATAGGTGGAGTGCTGTTATTTATGGTACGGGACCGTCCGCTTTACTGGCGTCCGGCTGTGTACGCTGATGTTGAATGTGTTGCCACTGCTGCGTAGGCTGAACGCTATATGACTATTTCCTTCGCCTTTCCCAATCTGCTATGTATCTCATGGCTAATGGCACATCGGGCTTCCCGACCCATCTCACAAGACTCTCTGCTTGCGGCCGCCTGGAAAGGAAACGTGTTATACCTTCCCTAGCGGCAGCTCTTGGTGTCTTCCCAAACGTGCATCCGTTCCTGTACCGGACATTGGGCGTCAAGATAACCTCGCCTCCTCCCGTGTCGCCACCGAAACCCAGTGACGTTGAGTCCAGTGCCTTCCAAACCGTGACTGCGACCACCTGTCGTGGCTTTGTCGTAGCCATGATTTCAGTGAGTCCTGAACAGACCTCATTTCCGGCTGCAGCTCACTCTTTATAGACTACCATCACTACAGACCGTTGTTTAATCTTCCAGGGATGCGCTCGCAGACTTACCTCCGATGATGCCGCTGACCGCCACCACACCACGCGCCTCAGGCGCAGTAGATACAGTCATTGTTTCGTGTATCATTTGACGCCCCATAGGTAAGGTTAGAAGCAGTATCCAATGCATCCGTCTCTGATATATCCATAGCTGCACGGCTCGATCAACGGGAAGCGCAACCCCGGGCAGATAGCCAGGTCTGTACCGTCGTCACCTGTTCAACTTTTTGTGTACTTCACACCTAGCCCGACTGGACATTCAGGCACGATCATTCAAGTTGTCGAGAGAATACGTCTACGGGCATTTTCGCGAGGGATTGCGTGCCCGGAGTAACACAGGATCGGGAAACATGGGGAGGGCAGGGGGAGGGCGACCCCCAGTGTTGAGAGGACGCCACACGTGATTAGGTTGGCTTCTGTGGGAGGCGAGTGTGGTTTTGGTTCGCAGATTATCCTATGTTGATGACAGCACATCGTCGAAGATAGCGTTTATAGGAATGGTGACTGCGTCTGTTCAGGCGATATCGAGACGACCGAGACGGAGGCAACATATAAATGTGTCACCATGGCGCTACCCCATGGAAACCCTGTTCCCATCCCGCCCTCTTGAGCAGTTCTCGTCCATATCCACGCTTGACAAAATGTCCGCGACTCAGGAGATATCACTTCTGTAAGTCTAGCAGCCGCTTTAATGCCGGTTGTGCGAGTTCTAACACTGTTGTTTGAATAATAGGTACACGCAAGTATACTGTGCTTATGCTACTTGTGGTGCTGTCCCACGCAATATTTGTCCAATTTTCCGATGCTAACCTGCAGCGCCAGCAATTCTCGTCTATGACTGGCTCCTGTGCCTCGACCAGGAGGTCAGATTTATCTGGAACTGGCACTCGAAAGTCACTGGCTCCACGCTGGTGTATGCCCTCAGCCGCTATGCGTTGCTCATATATATTCTCCTGGCTGTTGCGACAAACTATCCGATGTCAGACCTAGTACGCAATGTTGCCACCATTCTTCCTTCCGACTGACTCATGATTGTGTATGCAGAGGTAACTGATGGTTGTCGACTGAGTGGATATCCATCTATACTCACGCCCGCTCCCTGCAATAGCTGTAGGGCAAATATATGGGCCCAGACGGCCACCTTGATACTGGGTACAATCGCGTTCAGCGGTGCGTCTGTAATTCCTCCCAACACACTCATATGCTGAACTGAACTGGTTTCCAGCATTCTCTGCTCTGCGTGCATACGCACTGTCAAACAGGAATATATGGTTGACGACGATAATCGTGCTTTTGGCGCTACCACCAACGGCGATGAACATTGTGAGTCTCCCGGAGGTTGCCCCTGGTTGTGGTCATTAAACCATGTTTTGAGACAGCTTACAGCCTTCTATGATGCTTTTACGAACCAACCCAGCCCATTCAATTGCAGCCAATCGACCTCGCTATCTCCGACGCTCGGTACCAGGTGTGCCATTCAACGGCCAGCATTTTGGTTGACAACACTAACGGTCCGACAATTGCCCTTCCCAGTGGTGTGTAGAATATTAATCTATCTTTATGTTGTACTCACTTCTCTCACATATAGTTAATGTTGTTTGGGGGGGATCACTGCTTGCAGCAGAGCTGCTTGTCATCGGCATCACCTGGTGGTACAGTTACCAGTCATATCACATCCGGAAAGGCCTCAAACTTGGCAAAACTATCAGTTCTCTCCTCATCTACAACGGTGAGACGCCTCATGGATCGTTGTGTTCCAGGCTGGCTGATATGATTTTTACTAGGAAGCCTGTATTTCCTGTGTGCTTGGCTCCTTACAACACTTTGTTTCCCGGGGCTCATCGCAAACATTGTAGATTTCTTGCGACCTTGTACATCATTCAGATCCTCTCTAGCACGGTATCGGTACGTCCTTCCACTGCAGATCACACATATCACGATGAATCATCATACATTGCTCCAGGTTGCAGATACAGCCTCGAATGCGGTGGTCTTCCTGAAAATATTCTACAATCCGTGAGTCCACTCTGCGGCCCTTGGTACCCGCTACGTTCCTGACAAGTAAATATGCTCGCAGTATAACTTCGATTCTCATATGTCATTTCATCCTCTCGCTTCGCCAATTCGACAGCAGCCCGGCGTCCGTGACGTATTCCGAGACGGGCTCTCGAGTCCGAGAGCGCACAGCCTCGAGGGATGTTCTCCAGTTCGCCGCGCAGCCAAGCGACTCGCTCCCGGCCTTCATCGCGTCCTTCGGAGGCCCCGTTCACGTTGGTTCCGCCCTGTGCGAGATGGACCCTGAGGGATGGCAAGAAATCGATGTGGCACCGACTCTAACGACGCCATCTTCCCAGCCTGAAAGTCCGGCTCCTGAGCAATCTCAGGCTTCCGACTTGGGACACTCCGTATAGCTTGTGGGTAGGCACTCACATGGGCGAGCAGTTCGCAGCTATTGACTGACCGTCGGTTATGATAGGTGCAGGCGCATTGCCGTAATCTCCCTCTGAGTGGTTGGTCCGAGTTGGTCCGAGTCCTCAGCCTGCTGGCTTCCTTTGGACACTTTCTTGGCACGTATTTATTATGACATCGGTTTCCATCTCTCCGCTTGTACTGCATGCAGATATACATATGATAGCTGCTCTCCAAACCTTGTTTACCTCCTCCCTGGCCAGCGCGCGAAGATCTTGGGCCCGAGTCAGCACGGTCGATCGAGCAAGAGATTGTTGCGGCGCCACTCACAGAGTAGACAACAGCACCAAATTGGACTTCTCTCCATGCGGCGCGCCTGGATCGCCTGCAAGAATATGGCGGTGTGCTCCCGACGTTCCGAAGGGCACGCTTGAAGCCACCGTACAGCGGGTCGCCGGGCATTGGGCGAGGATAGTATGGATCATTAAAGCAAATAATGCGTCAACGAGTTCGGTCACGTCGCCAGTGACCCTGTCGTACGTGCGCATCTACCAATCGGAACCTTTCAGCAATAGTGCTTGATGCCCGACGACCACACCAAAGCCAAGGAAAGGGCAGTCCCTCCGCGACGACGCACCTGGCTGAAATCTATGACAAAAAATCGCACCGCTGCGGAGCGGGAAGCACCCATGACGAACTCGACGTCGCGCGCGTCGTAGCCCCCCCAGTGGATCAGCGCGAGTCTCGTTCATCCCCACCGCGACCTCGTCTTTCGGTGGGATGTCATCGTCCCGAGTTCTTTGCTGGTCTGCCTCCAAGATCATGCTATACAATAGACCGGGCCGCCCCCCTCCACTACACGTCGCCCGGCGGATCCGCGCGCACTTCTACCCATCCCGCTCATATGCCGCTTCTACTTCGGCAAGGAACTGCGCCCGTTAGCCTTTGTCAACCCGGTCAACTTCCCCTTCGATGCGGCGCGTTATGAGCTGCTCCAAGACGGAGAGCCGTCGCGGTCGGTCGACGAGATCGCCAGACGGTTGTTGGTGTCGACGGCGAGAGCGCAAGGTGGCCGGCTATGACCATCAATCGGTCACATAACCTTGAGCTTCCGTCACGCTCACGCGCGAAACCTCACCGTGTGCCGCCGGGACTTCGAGCCTTCCTCTCTCCCTGTCAGTGACTCTCCTTGTCTCTCTCGGTTTTGGGCCCGCTCTTATAATATCTGCCGACTGAACTGCAGGAGACTTGGTTATCATGGACTAGCCCGTGTATCCTTCACTCAGACTTAAATGTTTCGCGCTCTCAGGCTAGTTATCCCTTCGACTCATCGCGAGACCAGCCGCTGCTCGCTCTCCATCCGGCTCTCGAGTTCGTTTCTGACCTAGCTCTTCTCCTTCATAGAACCTAAGACTGTCGTTTAAGAGGCTGTCACAACGCTCCGTCGATGTTGACTCGTCGGAGACTCGGAGTGGATGTGTCGATTGCAAATGTGTTCCGTCGGATATTGATCGCTGAGGTGAGCCCGTCCATCCAGTTCTTCGCGCGTTCGGATTGATGCTTTGATCTGCAGGTAAACACAGATACGTGACCGCGTCGTCGGTCAGCATCGCAGATGGGTAAGTATCATCATCTGGTCGTGCATCTGGTCCGTATAGCTTGCCTCCAGGTTGCATTTCTTGGTCTACATATGTCGTTCTCGTTGCTCCTGCTCTCGCATCTCGTTCTTCTCGGATATACCAACGTTTGATACAAGCGAGAACATGTATGGTTTGCGCCATTCGTAGTCCACAGTGGACGACTCATCACTCCTTCCCTTTGACCACACACCTGCCCGAGGCCCTGTCAGTATGTAACTTTCTGCACTCGTGTACGATAGTCCGTCGTGCTTACCTTGACCTCTCCTTCTCTCTGCAACTACTCATTGTCCGCGAAGCGTGGCATACCATTGTGAACACGTACGCTGGCGTCAGCGCAGCAGGCAGCACTGTCGGCGGGAAGTGTAGCTTTGCCGGCAGCCCGAGTCCGAGCGTCACCTTGAATGCTCGTCCTGCAAGCCATTTTTGTTGACGTGGTCAGTTACAAAGACTGCGGGGGGATCCTGACAGAAAGTGCGTACCGACGAGAGACATTTCGGCCAGCAACCTCGCGCAGTACGCTCTCCCTTCATCACGCATCACGCTCGTCCGAGATAGGTCGCATTTCTATCCTGCCGCGGCCCGCGAGTGACCAGATCTGCATTGGTGTATGCCATGTGTGCCCATCGTAATGTCGCTTCTCGTGGGCTGCATCCTCTGCACCGAGCAGCGCAATGCTAACTCCCCGATGACGAGGGGCCGCCAGAAATCCTCGGGACTGACCACGCACCTTAGCTTTGAACTCCTCCCAGACCGCAGACTTCGCGCGCTTCTGACTAGTATAGTCTGAGAAGCTCACGAGCGTCCTTGCATTCTGTCTGACGTGTGAGTCGATGATCATTCGCGTATACAGTACCGTCCGAGGGCCGCTCACCTCGATGCATCCGCCGTGGAACTTAAGGAATACAGGCATTGGCATTCGGGGACACTGCATCGGAGCCCACCGATGCCTGCAACTATTACACCCACGATGGTTCCCTGCACGCTTCCTACAATCACAGCCCGAGAAGCTGAGAAAGCGTCGACCCATCCTGTCAGACACAGAACCGTCCGAAACCGCTCACCTCGATGGATCTGTCCTGCGACTGTCTCTATCTGGTCGGTGCGACAGCAGTGCCAGATTGAAGCGTACTTGCATACAGGCATACCTGGGGTGACATGTGCCATCTCTCCTACGCATCTTCCGATTCCCAGTACAACTCGAATGCCACCTTAGCCCGCGCACCCCATCATTGACGGAACGGTGCGGTTCTCCCACTTCCTCGCCAGCGCGTGGCGGGCTTCACGGCTCCTACCGAGCACATGCCTGTGGACATACAGCCGGTCGGATGGGAGCAGTGTCACCTTTGTAGACAATATGCAGGTGGTGACGTACATACCTCGAGTGACCGATGGGGCCTGCGACATTGCCCAGGGAGACCGAGGATCTTCAGCTCCGGTGGCTGTCTCTGCCGCATCCACCCGGACGCGAGCCCGGATGAAAAGATATCCACGTCCGCATGCACATCTTTGTTGCATCTACTCACAACATAGACAGTGGGTGCATCCACATTCGCATTCAGGGGCGCAGGCGTAGCGGGAATGTCTTGGGTTCGTCGCTCGTTCCTGTTCGCCTGTGCCTCCACCTCCGCGCGCCGGCCGTCAACCAGCCTCATCGCTCTGACCTTAGGCGCCATGCAGTCGTCTCGGTTTTCTGTGGTCCGTGAAAAAGGTCATACCCACCAAACCAATCAAAATCCTCCGACGCCCTTTCAAGGTGAACAAGCGGACTCACGCACCCTGCCCGCGCGCATAGTACGTCGATGGAAGACACCCTCGTGCAATTGCCTCGGTCCACCATGCATGCTTCTCCGCACGGACGACCACGCATATAACCGCCTCCGCCTCGAGATCGTTATCTTGAAGCAGCTCGCCCTTGCCTGTGGGCCCGAGCGCGCAGAGGTCGTCGATGGACTACGGGTGCGTGAAGTCCGACTTGGAGTGATCGCTAGTGCCACCTCCCTATGCACTCGCGCAGTTGGGCGCAGACGAAGCTAGGAGAACCGTCGAGGTGCCTGGTGTACCCGCGGATGGGCTCAGTGGGTGAGGGGTAGAGACCCAGAGGTCGGGCGGGCTAGCGCGAGATTGACCCCGAAGAGCCAAGTCGTCTGCAGGTCGGTAGCAGATGAGGATGGAGAAAAGGTGGGCCATCGCTTTAGAAGTGCGCGAATGAGCTCGCATAAGAGGGTCCGAGGGCGGCGAGGAGGAGTGGTCGTGGCCAATGGCCATCAAGTCATGATAGCTGGAATGAACAGCTGAACAGATGGAGAGCGGGGGGAAACGATGACGATCCCAACGGCCAAGATTGAGGACATCACGGTAAGGCATGTCCTCGTTATGTCCAGTGGATCTCGGCGATGGCTTGGACGCGGAGGGAGTGGAACGCGTGCACAATCCGCGCGAGCTCGCAGAGCAGGGTCAAGAAGTACAGCTTCAGGAGCGGCGCGGATCTGGTCGGGAAGTCCAGAGAGAGGGGAACGTATCGCAGCTCCGTGCGTGCGGGAGTCAAGGAGGAGACCGAGAACGCGCAGATCTGGCAGCTTTGCGTCGACCGCGTCTAACGGCAAAGCAAGGACGTTGCCCGAAATGAGGTGCCGGCTGTATGTACGCCCTGAGAGACCTGAAATAGAGTGCGAGGTGAGGCGCAAAGTGTAGGTGAAGGGAGAACCGGCGTAGGGAGACGTGAGGTCGATGAGCTCGACAACGCGGAAGAGGAGACTGGGTGTACGCGCCGGAGAGCATGTTCGTGACGTCCGATCTCCCAGACCTCTCACTACACCCGGGAGGGCAGGGCCACGCCGGACGACTGCTGAGGGGTCCACACTCCTTGTGCAATAGGGAAGGCTGGAGTCTGTGCACGTATGTAGCCTCAAGCTCAAGTCCGAAAGATTCATGATGATGGGTCCGAGAAGAACACATGCTGGTCTTGCCCGACCGCGCCATGCAGCGCGCGACGATCCGCGCGCGGGCGCTGGGGCCCGTGCGTGCGAATTCAAAGCAGTCATCACGTCCACAGTCCACTTCATTTCTGCCACTCGATGGTCGCACATAGTACATACTTCTCTCTGCTGCTTTCAAATTAAACAATCCAAGCTCCCTCCCCCCTTCGTCGCGCGTACGCAAACGGTCAACAGCACTGCTCCTTCAATCCCGAGCGTTCTGTTCAATTTTTGGAGGACGGGCCTCAACGCACGAAGAAGACATTCAGGGCAGGGTCAAGAGGATGCGGACGGTCAGACGCGAGGACCTCACACACGCCGTGCTGACGCGAAATGCGTTCATATGTCCGCAGCTTCTGCGGGACGAGGTTTCTTTCTGCTGTCGCCAGGAGTTGTGCGCTCGCAATGGTTCCCATCGACCGTGTTGGGGGAAGGGAGAGGGATCGGCGGTTCGAGGAATGACGGGCGGGATGATGTATATGGGTGGAGTGTGTCGTTGGCGTCGTTGAATGGACGACATTGTCGTCGGTCACGGTACGTGGCCACTCTTCGAGCATCCGTCCGCCGCTAATTATCAGGCTTCCCTAGGATGGTAACTGAGGACGATCTCGGTTCCACCTGAAGAATGGGGTCTATATCGTGAACCAGCGCAGGTCGTTGCGCAGTTGAATACCGGCGTGAAGAACATCGCACGGAGATTGATCAAGCACGACACCAGTTTCAAGCTCATCATGTCCAAGGCGTTTGTAGGGAATAGTGAGCTATCGCATCCCGATAAGGCGTTGGCGTTGTGTGCTAACCTTTGTCTCCAGACGCATACATCTCTACGAAACAAGCGAGAAGCACCTCATCCGTGGAGACAACCTCATGCTCGACGGGGTTGCAGCTGAGCTCCTGGTTTCGGGCTCAACGGTCGTCCAGTAGTCTGTATACTGTCCGACCTAGGCCTTGGCAGCTGTGGTATATACTACCCCATGATCGCCTGGTGGTGGACAAAGTGTCTCGAATAGATTCATTCGAGATAGTGAGTTGTCTTCCTCGCGGATTGTTCTATCAATGCCAGTAATGACTTGTCGACGCATATAGCACCTGTCCGACAAGTTCCATGCCGCACAAGGTGTGCTCGTTCGGAGACCCGAAGCAACATGAGTAGCCAGCCTGGCTTTCAGCCCGTCCGATTTGTCCGCTCACAACGCGACAGCTTGCCCAGGAAGGAGACCGCACCGCTCATGAGGACCATGTTTGACCGCAGACATCCGAAGCTGTGCTGCATGTCCCTGCCCCTTAGCGAACTCATCCCGGAGGTGTACGACTTCAAGCTCAAGTCCATCCACAAGATCATGGAACGTAGCTTTGTGGGGTTCATCGATATGCGCGAAGGGGCCGAGGAGTCTACGGACCTCGGTCGGAAGGTGAGCATTCGCTGGCTGGCTTGTTCTCTTTGTGGGACGAGTGAATAACCTGCGGTTCATGACACCGAAGGAGTACACGCGGTGGAGGGCTCCTTGGCTTTTGCAACACCTACGACGCTGAGCGGAATCCGATCGTCCAGCGGCTAAATCACCACGAGAGCCTTCCATGGGAGAGCATGTACCGTAAGCGTGTACAACTTCCAGGGTACGTTCGTGCATCCGATGTCTATGCAGCGTCCGAAGTCGCTGACTTCTGGGGTTCTTCGCTAGGGTATGAAGCGCCGTACGTGATCGTCGCCATCGTGCGCACCGGGCAACCGGAGACCCTGTGCATACTCCAGCGCATGAATGTAATGGAATACGGGCATGGTCCTCGTCGCGAACCACCATTTCCTGAACTACGCCGGGCGGGACACGCCCCTCGGGCACTGCGCTGGAACGGATAGAGCGATGCATAAGTCTACCTGCTTGCACTATTGGACGGGCGGGCGAGTCTTGCTGAGGCACCTGCCCCTTTGCACGCGAATGCCGATGCCGCTGGCTTCCGCGCGAGCCCGGATTCCACACCCATTGATCAGCCTGTGACTACGCGGGCCGTCGTTTCCGCCACGGCTGGCCATTCCGCATTCGATGTCATGTCCCGTCCTCCTTCCAATGCGTTCCATCGAATCCGTCCTCCTCGGCACACGAGCGACCTGATATTTCCCGGCTGACGTACTCGAACGCGACTGGTGTAGGTGCTGATGTCCCTCGACTGTCAAACTTGCTGCGCATGACTGACAACCTTTCGGTGACGCCTAGGACTCCTCGAATGTCAGTTGACGTCTGCGAGTCCGTCATCGAGGCTATCCACCAACGTTTCGCGCTTGTGCCGTCGTCCGCCATGCCTGGCGGCCGAGTCCCCAGACAATGCTCTTCCACGCCGTCGAGCTAACAGATTCAGCCACTTTGGGGAGGCTGCCGTCGAGTAACGTCGCGAAGAGTGCGCCGTCGCTATCGGCGCTGTGGAGCGAGCGGCTGACGAGCATGTGCAGGACATGGCTAGCGAGGCGCGGCATGGAGTCAAGGTGCGCGGCGAACCTATATTGACCTCGGTGATCGTCCTGCTGAACGCCGCGAGGAGCGTTCGAAAGCGCGGGTGCAGTGGGAGGCACGGCGGGTCCTTCAGGGCTAGCTTGCGCGAGGCGTCCAGGTGCCACGTCTTGTCCTCGAAGACGCGCCAGAAGCCGAGAAAGAGGAGGTTAGCGTGATCTTTCCGTCCTTCGGTGACCGAGCGCATGTGTTGCATGTGTTCGTCAACTTGCCGAGGATCTGTCTGCACACCGTGCTGGGGACCGTCCTTGGTGTACATCCGGTATTTATGTCTGCCGTCTGGCATCCAGGATTCTTCCCCACCCTAGAGAGGCTCTCGGTGAGCAGATGATGCAGCACAGTATATGAATCACTTGTGCTACCTCTAGATCACATTCGCTGAAGTGCATGGCACGAACCGTCTGTTGTCGGCTCTCGGGTGATCACCCACCGTTCTCAAGAACGATTTCCTATATTTCGACCCCAAGCTCTTCTCCGTAAACTCTGGTATGTCGCACTTCCCTCGGACGAACGCACCGCTGACTGCACAACATTTCCGCAGTTGATCCCGGTACAGGCCACAACGAATGGCTGAACCTCGGCTGCTTCCCGCATCTGCATGCGGTGAAGTTTTGGCGACACCGCTCGTTGAAGGAGCACCCTACTCTACAAAAGCTCTACGGAGATATCCTCAAATCGTGGACACCGACCGTGCACCATCGCAAGCTCGCCATTGAGCGTCTGACTTCACTCGGCAACACCGACCTTCCCGTCGAGCGCGTCTTCGACGGCCCAGTACTATCTCAAAACGACGCTGCGAACATCTTTCAGCAGCCCGCTGGCGACCTCGGTCAGGTCGTCGTCCAAATATACGACAAGAAAGGCATGCGGGACTGGTGGACGAAGCATATTGCAACGTGCTTCTCACAGTCGGAGAAGCGCACGAGGCTCGAGGTGTCCTATTCGATGTGTAAGTCCCAGCCACACCCTGTCGCCATCCGAGAGCCACTCGCCTCAATGCACCGGTCCTGCGATCGTCATCACCGCTGGGCTGACTGTCCTGGTCATGCCCCATGCACAACAGCTTATTACGAAGACGAGCATTGGAAGGACTCAGGTAGGACGGACTCGGAGGTCCTCGGGGTGCTTCTCTCGACGGATAGGCGTCACACGATCGCGTCCTCGAAGGCCGCCCGAACGGGACCTCGGAGGGCGCTTCAATATTGCGATTCGTAGCGAGTTGTATGCGCGGGAGTGGAAAGGTCAACGTCCGCTGACATCCGCCAGCGTACGCCAGCAAAGGCCGTGCAGCCAAGGTCGCCACCATCAGCACTCGGCGAATTCCGATGGATGTCAGTGACATGCATTGGTCGTGAGCGTGACGACTGATGTATTCCGACGCAGTACGGCGGGTGTGACTGTCGGACGGTGTCTGTAGATAGAAGTCAGTGACTCCCGCTGTCGGCGGATGTCCGTAAATGGAAGTCGTCGGTCGCTTGTGACATCCAATGGAGGATATTGGTGACCACCGTATTCCCTTTTGGTGCGGTGACAGTCGGTAGGAGTCACTGACTGTAACTGACTTTTGTTGAGGGGCAGTGACAGTCAACGGAACAAGACAGTTTTTTCCCCTGTGATTGCGACTACCACTCTCATCCCCATTTTCTCAGTACCTCCCTCGTCTTCAGCCATTTCTATGGCATCCACTGGCGATGTGAGCCCGCCGCCGTTGCGAGGGCCCATCAGTACGTCTCGCAAGAAGGCCGAGCTCGAAGCAATAGCAGGCGCGCTCGAGATTAGGTTCGATAAGAAGACCAGCGTAGTCAAGTTCGTTGCGGCGATCAAATCACACCTCAAGAAGAATCCAAACCTCGCGAACGAGGCGCGCTTTCAAGGTTTATTCGCCTATCGATCCAACAACACCATTGGAAGACGCAAGGTATCCCGGACAAGCGGGGACAAAGCGGCGTCCGATGCCGCTGAGGCCGAGAAGCCTGCCAAGGATCCTACCGGGTAAGTCGTTGAGTATTTGGACCTGCCAGCCATTTATTTACATGCTTTTAGTGCGCACAAGAAGCTCGTCGACCAGGATCTTCCACGCGATCCGCCTCCACGAACGACGCGCCTGAACAAGGGTCCGACAAGCGCTCCTATCATTGAACTCGAAAAGACGGGCCCAAGTGCGTTAGGCTTTAACGCACTCTGTTGTCGAAAAATTTTCACTGATATCCAAGTCTGTATAGCTCCCATTGCGATGGAGTCAGGTCCGAGCTCCGGGGGAGATGCGGAGACACCTGCAACCCCGGACGACACGGTCGAAGACAAAGAACTTGGGGTAACAGAGCCGCAGGAGGACGAGATAAAGAGCTGGGGTGCAGGTATATCCCATGGGCGGGAGTCAGGTAAGTGGATGCGCATCGCTTCTGTGATGTGATTGTTCACGCAGGCAACGGTACTAGTTGTCGTCCTCCTTGAGCGACCGGGAGGCCCGCATTCCAAGCCCGAGATTGAGGAGGTTCACATTCCGTCTGACGCCAGCCTCAAGGTGGAGCATCGGGTGGAAGGTGGACAGAAGGCGGCATTCACGAAGCTGTCCCAGCTGCTTCCCATCGCGCTGGCGTACGTGAGCACCCCCACGAAGAGTGCGTTCTCTCCCCTGGTGTATGTAGCGCTTGCATCATTGATCTCTTCCCATAGAGAATGGTGGACGTCTCACGCGTATCGGCGCGACCAAAGACGGGTCGCATGCTCCGCTCGGGAGCATCGAGGCCATCCTTGCAGGCCCCGATGCTGAGCCATCGCATTACCTAAAGAGCACGCAAGTCAATTCATACCGTCTGGACCATCGCAAAGGTGATGGAAACGGCGACCTGCTTGTGTGCCACCTGTTTGTCCAGCCGACGGACGACAGTGTTCGAGCTCCAAAGCTGTTGAAGCCTGTGAGTTGCCCCTATCAGAGTTAAGTTAATGCGTGCGTGCTTATCATCACATCTCCTCCGTGCACTCATAGGCCCACGGCACGGCTCCATCGAGTCGTAGTGGCTCAACGCAGGCTGGACACGGGACGACTGGCCGCAGCGGAGGGAGTTCGATGTCACGGTCTCGCAATGGCTCGGACAAGGAGGGTTTAGTTGCATATCTGCGCGGATTGCTTGATGGGCCCGACGGGCCGTGGAAAAAGGCGAAGCGAGTGGGAGATATTCTTCCCCGTGTGAAGGCAGTCGAACGAGCGATGGAGAGCTTAGAGGACTTGGGTTGGGAGCAGATGAGGGGTGGTTATCTCATTCCGAAGGGTGCGTACCCATCGTGGCAGTGGTGACTGTGTCTCTCTCAAGTACATACACTTGTCTTATCATGATTGTGCACTGCAGATTACTCAGACACAGAGGAATTCGCAGGCTGGAGCTTCATCAAGGAGGATGTCCTTGCTGCGCTTTAGCTCGGACACTTGCAGGCAGCCGGCGATGCACTCCTCTTCAAGCCCGAGGTGATGCGGAAGTTACCCGCACTTCAGGCTTGGTATGACGAGCCTGATGGCCATGAGGCCAGTAAGTTTAGTACAATGACGATCCCTGCGTTCAAACAGTGGCAGAAGGAAGAGCTCAAGAAAGTTGGCCGGAAGAGTGGGAAAGGAAAGGGGAAGGAGAAGGCCGGAAAGAAGTGTGCCTGCTCAGTGAGTTCAGACAGCAATCGGAAGGGTACCAGGGGAGCAAAGAAGGGTAAGACTGCTCAGTACGACTCCGATAAACTTGATGAGTCCCCGGACTTCGCACTGGTTTGCACGCTATACATCCTCACAGCTTTGATTACACTCTGGCCCTTGTGGCGGCTTCACCGACGGCAAGCACAGGATCCTCGACAGCCTGCCTTGACCGGTTGGTCAAAAAGTCTTCAACGTTCACTCCAGAATGCCGCTCAGGATGACATCTCTTTTGAGAATTCGACTGAGGAAGGGCTGGGTGAGGAGGAGGCTGAAGACACAAGTCAAGGTATGCACCGCAATGTCGACTTCCTGTACGACCTCCTCGGTATCTCTCCCAATGCTATCACTGCACCAAGTACCCTACCCCTCCCTCCCCTTGTTCTCTGTACCACACATGTCGAATGCATCATCTGTGATGCTGCACAACCTCGTCATTCTCTCCGCAGATGGATCCTCCCTCAGACTGTCAAGGTATTGACGTCTGACCTGCGGTGGTGAGAGGCAGCCCTGTATATTGCGCATTGCATCGACTGTCGGGCAGACTACTATCCAGATTCAATCAACTATCCCATAGCACCGAACAGCCGCGCTCGCCGCCAACACTTCGACTACACCACACGTTATCTCCGGATCTCAAAGCACAGTATATGGGCTGAGCGCCGTATTGCATGGATGCAAGAGCACGCCCTCGTCCGCTTCCATACAGGCTGGTCCAACTTTGCCAACTGGATCAATGACCTCCTCCCCAACGAGCCTCTTGTCACATACCGACAGTCGCAGCGCCTATTCCTTGAGCACTTCTCCCGCCGACTGCTCATAGCACATGGCAAGCATGAGGACTTCTCAATTCCTGCTCATCCGAACTCCGCCACACTTGCTGAAGTCGTGCAAGAGCGTATTGGGGTCAATGGAGGAGTACTTCCGAGTGCAAAGTATCATGGGTGCACAGAGTGTACACATATCAAGCGATACTATGCAGACCTCGTTCATGAGGGTGCTATCCCTCAAGAGGTAAATGTAGATGCAGTTGTGGATGTCGAGGTTGAGGTATGCACAATCAGGTATATTTTACATATCATAGTAGTGTGGCTGAAATTATTGCTGGAGAATGAACAATTGGGAGCTGCACCTGATGGCCAGCTGGCTGATCATGGTCTACCTCCTGATATGCCTCCTCCTCCACAGATTCATCAGGCTGCTCCTGCTGGTCAGGCCCGGGGCTATGTTTGACTGGCTGTAATGGATGGCAAAACAATCACACATCAGGTATGCAAATATTGACCATGGCATGCATGCATATTCCTAATGCACTAATATATAGAAATGTGCTTTCGACGACTGTTGCAATCCACTTGTTGACTATCGTCAAGGCCGTTTCTGCGCCGACCATCTCGAGGCTCGGGGTGGATGCGGTATAGTGGGATGTGGTCAACCAGTGGAACCAGGCGAGGTCACTTGTGATCCCAATGCTCACCATACTTGGCATAGCCAGTGGTGAGCCCGCTTCACATGCATGTCATTTCCAGGTGTTCAACGAGTCATCCGGAGGCAACACCAGGCACCTGCGAATGCCGAGGAAGGTGGTCACCGGCCGTCCCTCCAAGTTCAGCTCCCAGCCCTTGAAGGAACTCCAGGTAATGAGGTGGTTCACACATTCTGTGCCAAAACCACCTACTGCCTAGAGATCATTCAGTGGTCATGTGGGATGCCGATTGGATGGGGGAAGTGCTACAAGTCTGAAAGCTCTTCTCAGGTCCTTGACATCTTAAACCGGACTTGGCCAGCAGACCAGCACCATCTCCATCCAAGCTTTATTGTCTTTGACGATGCGTGCGATTTGCTGCGCCATATTGTTACTCAGAACCCTGGAGACACCTGGATTGAGGCAACAAAATTTATTGTTGATGCATGGTATTATATAGGCCACAAGTCAACTGATATTCTTTGTCGTCTCTTTTGCAATCCAGCACCGGGAGATGGATCTCAACCTGATCTGGTTGGAACTGTTGTTGATGCCAATGACCAGACTCACCTTGTCCGAGCATTCAACACTGAAACTGCTGAACAGTTTAATGCTTGGCTTAGTGGGTATGAAGGTTTAATGCGCTCAATGACAGATGTCAACTATGATTTCTTTGTTCATGTGTTATTTCTGGTTTATAGTGAGGAGGTGGAAGAGAGGATGAGAAAGAAGAACCAGGAGCTGGATGAGGAATTCTGGAACAGGGCGGATGAGGAAATGTAGCACTATTCTTACTTCAAATGCCTGTATAATTAATTGACGCAGTTGAGATGTATCTTGAAAGATATCTTCACTACTTTCAAGGTGAAACTACAACCTGAGCATGAGCATGCATGGTGTGGTAGTACTGCATACTATACTATTGACCTATTGTCCTGTATATGTGGTCACAGCAGTCAGTTCCTGGCATAGTACATACCTTGCAGCCGTACTGCCAGTCGCGCAGCACCATCAACGCTTGACAGTACTTGCCCCTTCAGTGCCCGTACTTAGGGTACAATCCTCTGCCTAACATATACTTGTAGGACTCCAGAACTAATTAATTCAGATTCCCTTTGTTCCCCTCTACCCATTTGCATCATTCTTTCGACAATGCTTGTTGTACTCGTTGAACACAAAATCACTCTTTGCCGCCTCCTGTCTAGCGCCCACTGGCAGTGGCTACGGGTGTTATCAATACTACTTCCTGCCTCTGTCCACTGAGATGACCCACTCATACATTGTGGTACAGTACATTTCAGTGGAATACAATATACTATGATGTACTACGCTGTACTATGACGCGCTATGCCAGTGTATACCAACGACAGGCAGCGGAATTGGGTGGACTTTGGGGGCGGAGGTCGAACTACATTGATGGACAGTAAAGTCTGATTATCTACATTGAACTCCGCCGGTATCCACCGGCAACCAACCAAGTCTACTGGAGTCCGTTGACCTTACCACCTCCGGGCATACTACTGTTCGTAGCTACGAGTTGTACCGAGGCGCTGGAGAATACAGGGTGATAAATAAATAGCGCCTAGAATCAGAGAGCAGAGGAATAGAAGAGATACGACGAGAGCGAGGCTAGAGGTTGAGCATAACATGACAGGCTCAGAACTCGGAACAGCGGAACACGAACGGGACAACAGACCCCAAGCGCGATGGCACCTGCAACCTACACGACGTGCTCGTATATATGTATGCAAGAATCAGCCCTTCTCTCCCAACTACACACTGGGAAGCAGGTCGTGGACCCGAGCGGCCCCGCAGACACCATCTGCCTACAGCTTGGGATACGGAGCCGCGAGGCCGAGGTTGATAGCACGCGCACGAGTGTGAACGCGGTTGCAGGTCATGCTGGCGAGGGACACACGGAGCCGTGACGCTAGCGGTGATCGGAGGAAGAGTGCGAGAGGCGAACGGGCCGCACTGTGAACACAGGATGGATGGAATAGGTCTCGGCGTGGATGTGTGCGAATGCAAGTAGACCCCACTGAGGCGGGGATGGCGAACGACGAGTCGAATGGGCGAACGTGGGGAATGGGTGGTCACCGGCGCGGGACTGCATTGACGATCGGCGGCGCTGCGTGCAGACTGACCGGCGTGGGGCATGTGAATGCGGCGGTCGATGGGAGGCAGGTCAAGCATCTACCAGCAAGGGCGGTCCACATAGAACGTAGGAGAAGATTTGCGTATACGAGATAGGATGTCGAGGGTGCGGGAGGGACTCGGAAATCAGAACTTGAAGGATTGGAGGGCGACGGACGAGTCCGGGACGAATGGAGGGTGCATATGGAGAGAACGTGTGTGAGATCATGTTGGAGCCCCGTCACCGTACGGTTTGCGGAACGAGGAACGCGTCAGAGACAGCCTGACCTGCTTGTGCCGGGACCACCGGGGTGTGGAGAGGGTCGCGAACGCAGCGGACTACGTCATTTAAATAGACGACTTGCTCTAGGCAGGGTCTGACGGATGATGCGAAAGATCACCCTGGGGTGCACGGGTGAATGAGATGACACCGGTGATAATCTTGGAAGCGACTTTACCTTGGACGGGGATCCAGAACTCGAATCAGCGCCATCCTCAACCTGAGATTGAGGGGTAGTGTCAACGGTCGAAGATTGCTCCTTGGGAATAGCCCATTGAAAAGTTCTATTGAGGGCTGTGCAAGACGTCATCTATGAAATCTGAACACTACCGGATGTCTACTCACGTGTACGGAAATCCATATACAATCGTCCCAACTGCAACCAGGTTGGGAAGCAACTATAGAGATGGCGCAACCACGAATGCTTCTCCACATCCATGTCGAATATCTGAACCGTTAATTGATATTGCACACGATGGTGGTCCTCAGAGCCCCCGGCAGGGGATTGTTCTTCAACTGTCCGAAGCCACTTCTCGGCGATGGTGCTGAAACTCCGCAAAATATCCGCAAAACTCTGGCGCGTAAACTTGAACTTTGGACTCGGATGGAATGCTCTGACCCACAGAGCAGGGTTCGGGCATCGAGATGGTTTCCACGAGGCAAGCAGCTCTTTGACAAACCCGGCATGCGTTTCCATGGAGAAATGTGGTGTAAGTTCGAGCCACAACTCCTGGAGTCCGTTGCATGGACTCAAGTCGATTGCTCCGGATCCACTGGCTGTCAGTGGAGAAACGTTGAGCGCTCAAGCCGGACCACTCTTTCAGGAGAGTCAGCGGACTACATACCATGGTCGGGATCCTCAGGACTGTCTGACAGGGGAATCGTGATATCCAACCGTGTCAGATGAGGTCCGCGTGTCCATACCAGCCTTTCCACTCCATATATGGCCATGTCCACGAGCTCAAAACACGATGACCACCATGCCACAAGGAATCATCACGGCGGTGACACGTACCCATAGCTCTCGAAGCTTTGGCGCAAACGGAGGAAGGGTACGCCTCTCGGCCGCCCAGTCAGGCTGCTTCGTGAAATCGGCGTTGAGATGAGAGCCGCCCTGTGTAATCCAGCGGACAGATTTGCATGCGAGTTCCTCCAAGTTTGGTATGCCGTGGAGCATTCGTGTGAGTTCGCTGAAGGAATGGAATTTCGTGCCTCCGAGGAACAGAACTGACACAGCTGTGAAGGAGGAGAGAAAGTTGGGGAAGCGTGGGTGAAGGGGGATGTACGGTATGGCCTTCGCTTTCGCCGGTAGGTCTGATGTCCTCGAGAACCATGTGGTGTTTGGGAGAATGTGCACTATATCTATCTGCTTGACATTGGGCAGCTTTCCGGCGAAAACAGCAGGGAAAAGTGCGAAAATGCTTGCTGTGGCGTGTAGATGGTACCCGGTCAGTTCGACTTGGTGCACATAGCTATGAAGATGTTGTCCAGCATCCAGGATTGTGGAGAGCCGATGGAGAGAGGTGCCATCGGAAAGCTGCACCCTGTAGAAAAGCACCCTTTGAGAGCGAACACGCCAATCCCGGCAGACGAAAGCGCAGCTATGGAGGGTGGCGACGTTCTTGGATGTGTCGGGAGTGTAGGCTGAGTATAGCATATCGATGATGTTTTCGCAGACCTCGGTGGGGATATGGAACACTGGCGGTCCGGAGCATTCCGCATCGACGTCAGGAGTGAGCGGTTCATCCATGTAGGCCGGAGAAGTAGTGATCAGTTGGGTGCGAATTCAAAGGGAAGGAGGAGGAATGAGCACAGCTGGGGTCGAGCGGGGGGGAAGGCTGGGAGCACTGTTGTTATCGCCTCCTGATCTGCGCGCTGCATGGGCTGTGCACACGCATGATAGAGTTAACCCGTATCAAAACCATACATCTGAACAAATGGAAGCAGCCAAACAGAGTCTCGCTCCTGATCCACATATCTCATCTCCGTGCAGATATAAGACAAGGACAGCTCCTAGTGGACCGCATCACAGCACTCCTTCTACGAGTACATCCCGGGAAGCCGAGACAGTGTCCATCCATTCTGTCCGAGGCACAGACAGTCTGGGCCGCGCACCCTTCTCCTTGACAAGCCGGTACAGGTGAACCTAATCCTCGTCATGCAGGCTGACGTGCCACCACGGGCAAGCTTCACGGCTCCTGCGAGCACATGCCCCGATGGCCTCTGGTAACACAGCCGGTTGCATGGAAGCATTGTCAACCTCTTGAACAACATTCAAATAGTGATGTACATACCTTGAGTGACAGACGAGCCCCGTGACGTTGCCCAGGGACGGACCTAGCATTCTCAGTTCTAGTGGTTCTCTCCGCCGCATCCACCCGGATGCAAGGGCGGCCGAAAGAACGTTCGTGTCTTCATGCACATCTTCGTGGCACTGACCCCAGCGTCGACAGTGAGGCCATCCCCATTGGCATTCAGCAACGCAGGCGCAGCAGAAACGTCGTCGGTTCACTTGTTCCCCCCGTCCATCGGCTTGTGCCTCCGCATCCGTGCGCCAACCAAGTCGATCGCTCCGTCTTCCGCCAAAGCACATTCGTCCAAGTATCCTGCAAACTGATCAGAATGCTGCGAGTCCTCGCGCGCCCGTTCAAGGCGATCAAGCGTACTCACGCTGTTGGTACCCCGCCCGTGCGCATACCTTGACAGAAGACACCCTCGGGCAACCATCTCGGCCTACCGCACGTGCTTCTCCACGAGGTTGATCGCGCATATAACCGCCTCCGCCTTGATATCGCTATTGGGAAGCGGTCGCCCTTGGCTGCGGGCTCGAGGGCACTGAGGACGTCGCTGGACGCCGTGCGCGCATAGTCTGACTTGAGGTGACTGTCGGTGTCGCGTCCCTCTTCACTCGCAAAGCTGGGAGAGCCGTAAAGATGCCCGGTACTCCTGGTGATGCATTCCGTGGGCTGGGGTAGGACATCCAGAGGTCGTGCAGAGCCTGTTCGTCTGGGCGTCGATGCCGGAGGGGCTCGAATATGTCGGAAGACGGGATGGTCGCGCGATTGACGGAGGGTCAGAAGGGAGAGTGGAGAGCACCGCGTAAACTGACCCACGAGAGTTGTCAAGGTTTCCGTGTGCACAGATGGACGGATGCGAGGTGGAGACATAGACGATGCTTACTGTGAGCTCCTTCATGGTCGACTGGACCCGATGACACTCGTGCTCCGTCGCCGCCTTGAACACTTGTGTTCAGATATCATAGTGTTGCCGGTGTCAGAATCACAAAGGTCCTGACACTGAGGTTCTGTAACGCATGCACGATCTGCATGAGCTTGCAGAAACAATGTATTGCCCTATTGTGTTGAGGAAGTACCAGAAATCGACGTTTGAAATATGCGATATACGTAGAGAGATGCACAGAGAGAAAGAGATAGGTTCGTAGTTGTTCGAGCTTTGGAGGTCAGTCTGGTGGTAGAGCGAAAAAGCTGTCAGTATCGACGGGATAGTCTGAAAGGCCTTAGATATGGCCTGAGACAAAGCCAGTGAGCGATTGAGAGTCAGGCCGTCCTGCAGAGAATTGTCGGAGGGATCATTGCAGATGCGCCGTCCAGACCGGCGCCAAAAGCTCGGGCACAAAAAACATCATTGAGAGCAGCTCTGGGTCCTAGCCTGTTGCCTTTACTTTATCCGTTGCTGGATTTCTAGGAGGACCATCTCCAGCCATTCAATATGCTTCGACTGGTGGTCTCGATTGGATAGACGTTTCAGACAGGTGCGCCTCTCCCGCGATCGCGACCTCGACACCATCTTTTCAGACGGGACCGTTGACGAACATATAAGTCCTGTTCCTTTCCCCGGCTGTCTTGATTCTCTCTCTGGCTTCCTCCTTATCTGACATGACAACATATTCTTGTCTTCGGACACAAGTTACTGAGGTCAGCCTCCAAGTTCGCGCGTCGATGCCACCGCGACTTGTCTCGTGGGCGCAATGATTGCCATACACGTCGGACTAGCGGAGAGCCTGTATCAGTGATCCTGTGAAATAGACGGGGAAACCGACCCAAATCAAGGTGAGTACTGTTTTGACTCCGTATGTCCTTCCAGTACGGCCGCCGTGCTGTTCGTGCTCCATGACTCTGTGCAGGGATTGTGCTCGTGTGACGTGAAAACATCTCACATCGCCCCGTGTTGAGCGCGGCACTGCCAAGCACTGGCAGCCAACATAGCCGCTAGGCTGTGACACCGCCATAGCGCCAGTTGTCACACATGCCAGATTACTCATAGCCTCATCTATGATAATCACGCACAGCTCGACTGTGCACCGTGTATGCTACTGTACAGTTCTTATATAATCTAGTAGTATATATACAGCTCCCCAGAGCCCCCAATACAGAGAGTTCTTTACACCCTACCACCATCATCACTTAACAAGCCTCAACAACCCCTCCAGGTGAGTATGCGGAGCTTCCGCTAGAGTTGCTGCCCGGTGTGGGCTTTGCCCCCGGGTTCAACAGGTTATGAGCCCTGGTGATGCCCAGGTACTGCGCCGCTCATTGCTGGCTGCGACCTGTGAGGCTCCCAGCTCGCCTGGAATCCCTTCGTCGCCGTTATGGCAGACGACCTGTTGGATGGATGTGGCGCGATTATCCGCTGCCTGCCATCCACAGCAGTGGAGCTGGATGTGGCGCGCCTTCGAGGTCGCTGCCTGCCCTCCACCAAATAGAGGGGGAACCTATGCCAGCGCGTTTTTCCATGACCGCTGCCCTAAAAAGTCTTTGTGGATGTTGACTGACACATCTTCTTCCCTCCAGACTTTAACCCCTCTCGCACGATGTCGAACGCGCTCTACACCGCCGTTACCAGCGTCCTCACGGGCCCCAACTACCTCGAGTGGGCCGTGACCATGGAGTCCTACCTCCTGGCACAAGGACAGTGGAAGGTCATCAACGAGTCTCGCCCCGCCACTGACGCTGACAAGCAAGCGGAATGGGACGGACTCAACGGCAAGGCCATGGGTAACATCCACCTTCGCCTCGCTCAAAGCATCATCAGTGCCATCGCTAGCAAGACCACTGCCGCGGACATCTGGAACCACCTCAAGACGAACTACGGGAAGCCGGGCATCCCCATCGTCTATCAAGACTTCCGTGCCGCGATCAGTCTCACCGTCCCCAGCGACTCCAATCCTATCCCAGCCCTCGACAAGCTCGAGGCGCACTTCCAGCGCCTTGATACCAACAAGTTCGATGTTTCAGAGCACGTCAAGGGGATGATGCTCGTCTCCAAGCTCCCTCAGTCCATGGATCCCGTCATCCAGGTCTACATCTCTGGCCTCAAGGATGACGCTGCTGGCCCTGCCATCAAGAAGATCACGCTCGCCGGCGTCTGCCAGGCCGTGATCATGCACTGGGAACAGCACCAAGGACGTCACCAGTCGCGTAACAACGCCAACAAGATCAGCGCTGTCAAGCGCAAGGGGCCGGACCCCAACTTCCGTCAGCAGCAGCAGCAGCGCCCTCAGCGGCAGCAGCAGCGCCCTGATGGGCAGCAGCAACAAGGTGGACGCTCTCGCGGCCGCCGCTCTGGACGTGGTCGTGGTGGACAGCCAGGTGCGCACCAATATGCGCACTTTGCCCATATGGTTGACGTGGCGCCTTTTGCCCACATCACTGACGTCCCAACCACGATCACCCAGGGCCCCAGCGGAGTGGAGGATCCGCGCGCTCTCATGCGCAAGCCCGTCCGCGCGAAGACAGGGGACAACAAGTACCCCTCGCTCACGTCTGCCATATCTCTCGCCGAGGAACTCGGCATCCAGCCGACGTTCGAGCGCATCCGCATCCTCGAGGACCTCGTCCGACTCCAACAGGCCCCTCGCGCCCCAGAGGAACAGAACCGCGCGGCCTCGCCCACGGCCACCCCACTCGCATCTTCATCAACCCGATCTCCGACGATGAGTGGTGGTGACGACTTGCCCAGTGGCACCGAGGAGAGCAGCAGTTCGCAGTTCGAGGACTCGGACAGCGAGGAGGACCGCGCGCCCAAGCGCAAGCACACCCTCAGGGAGCGCATGTCAGAGCGCACCCTAGAGGAGCGCCTCGCCCCTCTGGACGACCCGATGAACGAGCTGACGGACGACGAGGACGTCGTGTCGCTCAGCGTGGTTGAAGATGAAGTTGAATCTTTCTTCGATCAGTACTGGTCAGTCTATTCTTCTCCCCACAACAAGTTGTATGCTGACTTTGCGCCCTTAATGGCAGCTGATAATGTCGCAAGTCCCTCTTGTCGTGTAAACAGCCCGCATGTATCTGTAGCTATAGAGCAGAATACATGTCCTCACCACTCTTCACATGCTAAGTGTGCGCGCTGTAAGGGAAAGAATAAGCAGATTGAACGGCAAGACTCAAACATGTGGATGCTCGACTCAGGAGCGTCAATGCACTTTACGTTCAACATGAGTGACTTTGCCGATTTCCGGTACTACAAAGTCCATCGACCGCTATACACAGCAGATGGGGTCACGTTCATGACTGGTGAAGGGACTGTCTTCCTAACTTTAGAGTCTGGAAAGACCATAAGGCTGATGAATGTCGCCTTGGTCCCAAATCTTACCAACAAACTTGTTTCAATGGGAGCATTACTCCGTGAAGGAATGAAAGCGCGTGCATCGACCGCTAGTATCTCCTTCTACCAAGCAAATGAGCTTGTAGTCACGTTTCAACCACAAAACGTTGGTGACACTATTTATGTCATCTTCACGCAGCCTTTACTGGCGCGAAACATGATCACAGCCTTTGAAGCTGTCGACTATGATACTCTACACCATCGCTTAGGACACCCTTCGCGCGATGTGCTGAGACATGCTCGGAAACACACTGACAAGTGCCCGCATGTTGAGATTCCCAAAGAGGACTTGATTTGCCGAGGATGTGCTGAAGGCAAAATGCCATTGCAATCCCATCCGCTCGATCTTAGACGAGCGTCGAAACCTTTTGAGCTAGTCCACACGGACCTCAAAGAATTCCCTGTCCCTTCGTACCACAAACACAAGTACGCTATACTGTACTATGATGACTACACTTCACACGTGTGGACCGTCAAACTTCGTACCAAGGACACTGCCCTACAATCTACACGACAATGGTTGACATATGTCGAAAACCAATATGGCGCGAAGGTGCAGAAATGGAAATCTGATGCTGGAGGTGAATTGAAATCAAAAGCCTTCACGAATATGCTCAAGGACAGAGGCATCGAGATTATAACCAGTGCACCACACATTCATCAACAGAATGGCCGTGCCGAGCGCATAATTTGTACGCTCATGGACAAAGGGGAGGCAATGCGACATGACGCTTGCATACCTCAGTCCTGGTGGGAATTCTCCTTTGATCATGCTACACACGTCTATAACAGGACGCCTATGCGTCGTCTGGAATGGCGAACCCCCTATGAACTTCTATACGACTCCAAGCCAGACATTAGCCACCTACGCGTCTTTGGATGTGGAGCCTATGTCTTCTTGCCACCTGAAGTGCGGAAGAATAAACTATCCCCCAAATCGGAGTTGATGGTTTACCTTGGCATCGGCGATGGAGGTCACAATTATAAGTTCATGCGCCTACCAAACAATGTCATCTTTACAGCTGCTCAAGCGCTATTTGATGAACATATGTTTCCGAAGTGTCCGCACGAGCAGAAGCGACAGAGGCAGCAGATTGCGCCCAATGAAGAGGAATCACAGGAATCCGCGGACCAAGTCCCCGCTCCTAAGAATCTCCCTGATGACGATGAGGAGCCACATCGTCCTCCCAAAAACCTTCCTTCTAAAAAGGACAAGGGCAAGGCGCAAGACGTCGCACCTCCTGCACCACCGGCTGAACTACCTGTACAGCGTACTTCACGCAGACAGACGCCGCAAAGTGTGCATAGCCCTGTGTTGCCGCAATCTCCTCCGGTTGAAAGATCTGGCGCGAGTTCTCCGCGACGATCTGGGAGAGAACGGAAAGTACCAGTTCGCGAAGGGAATGTCTATGGTGAATCACGACACCCTACAGACATTTTCAAGGACATAGAGAAATGGGAATCGTGGAAGAAAATGGTTGAAGTTCGTGGAAAAACGAGTCGCTCTCGTACCGCGCCACCATCCAGAGATGAGAGGCTTCCCGGGCCTAGCTCTTCTCGATCACTTCCACGATCACACGATGAACCCGTACTCCGTCCACCTTCGAAATGGACCACGCCACGGGAGCCTACTCCCATGATCTCATCTAGTAGCAGTGACACTGAGAAAGAGGATGATTCTGGTGCCATAGCGGAACCTATACCTGCAGAGCCAGTCCCTCCACCTCACTCAGGCACTCCTAGTGAGCAAAGCTTAGAGGCACACTCGAACGAAAGTTCTGAGGAAGAAACTGATGATGAGGACGAATCATCTGAATACGAAGATGATGATGATGAAGACGCGTCCTCAGAGGAAGTCGAAGATGCCCTGCGTGATCCAGACGGAACTGATGTGGCAGAACTATGCCGGGAAGGGGGAGCATATCTCATCCAATACCTTATTTCTAAGGCTATCCCACCAGACGATGAGGGGGAGAAGGCCTCGCCACTTAATGTGCGCGAATGGACCTTCCGTGATATCGCTGTCCTACCAAAGGATGAGGGAAAGGAGTGGTTCAACACTTGCCGCGAAGAATTAGAGGCTCTTCGCAGGCGCGATGTGTATGACTTGGTTGACCGGCCCAAAGGGCGAAAGGTCGTCAAGAACCGCTGGGTATTCGACGTCAAAACTGACGGACGAAAGAAAGCCAGGCTTGTTGCGAAAGGCTTCTCCCAGGTCGAAGGCGAAGACTTCGACAAAATATTCTCCCTAGTTGTACGATTCGAGACAGTGCGTCTCATCACAGCATTAGCAACGCTCGAGGACTGGCATATCTCAGGCCTCGATGTACGCAGTGCCTACCTATATGGCAAGCTGGATGAAGAGATATATATGGAGCAGCCAGAAGGGTTTCGCACACCCGGCACAGAGCACAAAGTCCTCAGACTCAAACGTGCTCTATATGGGCTTAAGCAGGCAGGTTTAGCGTGGTGGCGCACCTTGTCTGAGTCCATGACATTGATGGGCTTTAAACGGCTCAGCAATGATGCAGGCATATACATCTACAAACGCTCTGATGGAGCACTTGTAGTTGTTATCGTCTACGTTGACAATGCACTCTTTTGTGGGCGAAATAGAAAGCTCGTAGCTGAACTGAAAGCTCGCTTCATGAGAAAGTGGGAGTGTCGAGACCTTGGCGATGCCAAAGAGTTCTTACGCATGCGTGTTACACGCAAAGGCAACAATATCCACCTGGATCAATGCGCCTACCTAGAGAAAGTACTGGAACGTTGCGGCATGACTAACGCGCGACCAGCTACTACTCTGCTCCCAGCAGGTTACCAACCTGAGCCCAACAAAGAGCAATCCACACCAGAGCTTCGCTCTAGGTTCCAGACAGTCATCGGTTCCCTACTGTATATCATGTTAGGAACAAGGCCGGACTTAGCCTTCGCTGTGACAAAATTGTCCCAGTTTGCATCCAACCCATCTGAGGAGCACCTCAAGTGTGCACTCTATATCTGCCGCTATCTGGTTGGAACCAAGGATTACTCCCTGGTTTACAAAGGCAAAGCTCAGACTGGCTTAGTTGCCGGTACTGACTCTGATTGGGCATCAGATCCCAACACTCGACGCTCGCAGACAGGATTCTTCCTGAAACTAGCAGGTGGTGTTTTCTCGTGGACTTCACATGCACAGAAAACGATTGCTCATTCCTCAACTGAGGCTGAGTATATGGCGATGAGTGATTGTAGTCGCCAAGTAGTCTGGGTTCGCAACCTACTTGCAGAACTTGGCTACTATATCGATCATATACCTCTTTCTGGAGATAACCAAGGGTCTATCTTCATTGCATCAAATCCTGTAACGGAGCCGAGGTCCAAACACATTGATATCTGCTACCATTACATTTGAGAGGTACATGAAAAGGGCATTGTCGACCTATTCTACATTGAAGGTGACAACAATCCCGCCGATATATTCACCAAGAACTTGGGAGCGACGAAATTCGTTAAATTCCGCTCTCAACTCGGGCTCCACTTTCCACGGCCAGCTTATAGCGCCAAATCCGCTTTCGTACCCATGCCGAGTACTTAGCGAGGGGGAGTGTTGAGCGCGGCACTGCCAAGCACTGGCAGCCAACATAGCCGCTAGGCTGTGACACCGCCATAGCGCCGGTTGTCACACATGCCAGATTACTCATAGCCTCGTCTATGATAATCACGCACAGCTCGACTGTGCACCGTGTATGCTACTGTACAGTTCTTATGTAATCTAGTAGTATATATACGGGCTCCCCAGAGCCCCCAATACAGAGAGTTCTTTACACCCTACCACCATCATCACTTAACAAGCCTCAACAACCCCTCCAGGTGAGTATGCGGAGCTTCCGCTAGAGTTGCTGCCTGGTGTGGGCTTTGCCCCCGGGTTCAACACACAGGCCATGAAAAGCCGTACGTGATCGTGTCCGCCGTGCGAACCACAGCGCCGGGCTTCCTGCGCTCCCTGAACCGGATGAACGTCATGCTCACGCGCACCCAAGCGGGCATGGTGCTCGTCACCCAGCGCGCCTTCCTCCGTGGCCCGGGGAAGAGCACCCTGCTGAGCAGGCTCGCGCACCAGTGGGAGAGGCGCATCGGCGAGAAGGCCACGTGGGTGGACGCGATGGAGGTCGCGAACGGAAGGGTGACCCTACCGGGTTCTCAAGTCAAGCAGGCGACGCAACCTGAGGCGAAGCAGCAGCAGCAGCAGCCCGTTCGGTCCCGTCGGGTGAACTTGAACTCGAAGGGCGGTGCTACGGTTACGCAGAGTATGAGGGGGCTGAAGATCGCTGGGTGAACCGCGCACGGCCCGTTGTACACGAGGGGGGGATCTCATGTTGTATTGCTTTGGTTTTCCTCCCGTGGTTCGTTGCGTACGATTACTTCTGTGACTCATTGTATATACTATTGCGTCTGTAGAAGTTCCTGTGTAACATATCCTGCTAAACATACGGTGTAATCGGAGTTTGCAGTTCATCCGCGCCGTCATCACGCCGTCGGCTGCCATTCGGATACCCACTTCGCGATGTACGACAAAGCCGTGTCCTGCACGCTCCTGACACTGGCGCTCGCGACGCCCTCCCGGACGACCAGGTCCGAACAATGGAACCCATCGGAGAGGAGGTGGGGCTGCAAGTCCGATCCCGGGTTCGTGGACCCCTCGGCAGCGACGGTGGCCTCTTTCCAGGGATCGCCTACATGCTCCTGCGTGTGAGAACGACGACTCAATACGGATGGAACCAGACCACGGGGACTCACGCGTGCCACTGGCGAAGACGACGTGCTCGACGGACGTGTTCCAACCCCCGTACGCGCTGTTTATGCCGGTCGCGTTCGGGGAGGCGAATGCGGCGGACCCGAACGCTTCGGGGAAGCGGTACGTACACTGGCGCTGCATGGCCGGGTTCAATAAGCACTGTGAAGGGCGCGGCGGAGGAGAGTACTAGTTACCAAGCCCCACTCCGGTGTCACTACACGCGAGGTGATGGAGGGTTGTCCTCCGGGGGCGCCTGTGAACTGGAACCCAAATTCCGTGCAGCTGAAAGAGAAACCCCCAAAACGTGAATCAAAGTTCGGCACGGGGAAAACGAAAATGACCGCACTCACACCAACCACAGCCACGACCGCACCCAGTTGTTGGTGTGCGTGTCCGTCCAGAACGGGTTTGAGGGATTGTACGTGCCAAAGCAGGTCCTGACGGGAGGTGGGGTAGTAGCCGGAAATGAAACAGTTCGCAGATTCACCGATCTAACCGCAACGACTTACTCTACGTCGTCGTTGCCGCACACTAATGGCCCTAAAGTCAACTGATAGCATCGTTCGGAGAGTGGACGAGGCACTGCGTACCCTGGCGGTAGAATGTCGACTTCCAGTACGTCCCCCACGCTTGGAGCGCGTAGTCGAGTCCCCATCCTGAAGCTGCGGCGCTGACGCCGTCCTGCACCTCTAGAGCGTCGCAGAACTGGTAGAACAGTTGACCTGTGCCACTGTCAGGCTGCAGCAACTGCCAGGTGTAGAGATTCTGTTGCACTGGCCACCACATTCAGCGTTACACATGGCATTGGATGTTGTTCTGCGAGAGTACGTACGAGCGGCCGCGAAGTCATCGTCGTGTCCCAGGGGCAAACCAAACGTCGCCTTCAACGCATTGATCGCGTCGGTGTCGTTCGACCCTATGACGGAATCGACGTGCGCGATGACGGTCTCGACATCTGCGGAGCAGTTCGCGGACATGTTCTTCCGGATGGGCTCGAAGTATCCCCAGAAGTCACTGGTGAGACGTGGGGGGTGTCAGAACCCATCCAACGTACTTGATTGAATATAGATAGTACGCACACGATCGCTTGGACGACGGCAGACGACGCATATCCGGCAGTAAACACCCCGGGATGGCTACATAAAAAAGGTCAGCTACTTCCGTCAGCCACCCAAAGTCCAAAAAAAAAATTGGGAACCAGCACGCACCTCGTCATCGTGAAGCTCGTTAGCGCGCCAGAATAGCTGCCCCCAATCAGGACCCACGGCGCCTTTCCCGGCGCGGGTTGGTCGCCCCCAGGCATGGGCAGCTGGACGTTCTGCGCAAAGTACACTAGGTCGTCGACCGCCTGCTGAACGGTGTGCACTTGGAAGCTCTTGACAGAGAGGTCGTTGTACGGGTTCGACGCGCCGAAGAACCGGTGCTCGAGCACGACCGTCGACCCGTTGAGGGCCTGCGCGATCCGGCCGTTGATCGTCAAGTTCGTGAGATATGCGGTGTATGCTGGAGGGAGCCAATGCTTGTGTCAGGACGCGACGCTGAAAATTCGGGATCATATGCGCATGAACATGGGGGGAAGGCAAGGGCGGGACCGATTGAAGTCAAAACCGGAACGGGGAACGTGGATAGTAACCGCCGCCTCAGGACACTTACCCGAAGCGTCTGCTTCTCCCGGCGTCGAGAGAATAATCGGTCCGCCTAAGAATCGATGTACGACGTGAGTCGCGCAGGGCTCCTGGCAGCAGTGCGGCACGGGCAGTGTGTGACGTACCTGGCTCGTAGAACTCGTACGTGTGGTAGTACCGTTGCTTGAACGTCCCGAGGTTGGGGTCGGTGTGGTCGATGAGCTGGTCGAAGTAGTAGACGTGGTTGTAGTCGGGCAGCGGCGTTCCGTTGCGACTGATTACCCGGGCATCCTTTACTGGGATTTTAATCCGAGGAATGAAGGGCACCGGCGGCACCAGGGCGGGTCCTTGGGCACGCGACGGGAGCGCCTCCGCGTAGGACAGGAGCAAAACCAGAGGGACCACCAAGTTGAGGACGACCATGGTACACCACGATGTACGCGAAGTAGCTGGGGATGTGGACAGTGTTTCGCCATGGATAGTGGAGAGCGGGACCTTAAAGGATCAGTGCTTAACACAAGTCGCCGAGTATACCCAGGAATATGATGGACTCACCCCTACCTCCTACCTGCCGCGGTACCAGCGAGCGACAAATTTACCCGCCAACCCGCGTTCTGGTAGCAGGACCAAGCACAGTGCACACCTTTCGGTGAACATTCATTTCCACGTCTTCAGCCCCTACATCTCAAGACGATCCAGCAGAGAGATGGTCGGACTGGGGGGACCAACACACTCGTACCCGTACCCGCACCGGGTACCCATGCCCGACCTGAACCCGTGTCATTTCCTAGGAGTCTCACAATCCTTTGCAGCGCCATCAGAGCCACTTCTCGGTACTCTGCTCCGCAACTATGGCCGAGTACTGAGTGTGCACGAGGTTGGACGCAGTCGAAGCACCACACACGTCCGCCGACACCGTTTGGAGAACTGCAAGATGTCGTTCCACGGACCAGCCAGGGCGTGCACCACTGACACAGCGGTGATCACAAGGATGCAAGCTCAGAAGGAAACAGGGCAGGGTCAAGGCTCGTCAGGGACAGTGCCGTCGTAGGAGCACAAAGGGGCGAGGAGCGCGAAGTGCATAAAATGCTTCGTTTGATGGTAGTCCGCCGAGGAACCCCTGTTGCTACTGGTCAACATGCCGGTATCCATCGCGGGAGTCGACAAGTTGCGGAAGGACGACGTACTGGACATCACGCCCCTCAACCATGAAGATCAGGGTCAAGGAGGTTCGTAGATACGGCGCTGGGATAGGAGAAGTTGGCTTCTTGAACCGTTTTCGTGAAAGCCGAGAAGCGTGAGGATCATTCTACAAGATCACGAGAGATAAAACGAGGAGCAATGTGCGGAGGATCAAACGCGGGTGCGTGAAAGCAGGGTTGGAATATAATGCGTGCGCAGCCACGAAAACGTTGGTAGTGCCAAGAATCAACCAGACATGGGGGGAAGGAGGGAAAGATTTTGGGAGATGGATCAGCTGAGGTAGCTGGGTTACGGCGAGCACGGCTTACCGGTGAACTTAATGTGAACTCCCATTCGACTTTGGCACGCACGCACCGGGCAGCAGTAAGCAACCTTGATGGCGATGGCGCGTCCGGGGAGGCGAAGACGGTCGCGAAGCTGCACGCGCTGATGCGAATGGAAGTGTAGGCTCCTGCGAGCCCTCGCGGTCGGTCGACGAGATTGTCATGACGGTCACCGTTGGCATTGACGTTGAGAGAGCAAGGTGACGCCGACGCTGGATTTGTGTGACTAATCCGTCACATGTGACATGACGTTGATGAGCTTCCGTCACGCTCGGGTGCCTCTTCCCTCTTCCCACCTCGCGCCCTTTGTTTTCATCCCCCGACGGCGCCGACGCCATGTTGGCGTGCGCCGAGAGCATGCTTCGGATGTCTCGAACACAGAATTCCCCAGACGAATTTCTAGCTGTAAGCCTGAGCTCGGAGAACACTTCTATGGACGCTTTTGCCGAGGATTGCGCTCCCGGAGTAGCACAGGACGGGAAACATGGGGAGGGCAGTGTCGAGAGGACACCACAAGAGGGCTGCTCAATTCCAGGTCAGTTCACTTCATCCACAACTCGTCCTCGACCTGCTCGTAGCCGAGCGGTGACGTGTTGACGATGAGCGCTCTCTCTGACATACACCAGCCGGAAGCCATCCAGCGGACTGCTTTCAGGCGGAAATTATCACCTACCCTGCCCTCGCTTTCCGGTCATAATCGACACGCAGGAAGCAGGACTGGACGGGTTTCGAACGATATACACAACGGTGTGCCCCGAGGAGGAGGGAGATACGTACACCATGCTCCATAATCCATTTCGTGCTCAAAGAGCCTGGATAAGCGCGGAATCAACTGTAAAGGCTATGTGCGACTACATCTTCATGGCGTCCAGTGTTGGTACGGTGAGCGACTCAAGGCTTGCAAAGTGAACCGACCTGCAAGCACCCCTAAGTGAGTAGGCTGGCTTCTACTTCTACATGCAGCGAGTGCTGCTTTAGCTGACAGATTATCATGCATCGGACCATTGCATCCCGTGTTCGCAGCAATACGTCGAAGAAGATAGAGTTTATACCGGGGATCATGGCAGTGCCTGTTCGGGCGATATCGCGGCGACTCGGATGCATGCATGCAACATATATATGTGCCACCATTGGACTACCCCACGGACACCCTCTTCCAGTCCCCGCCCCCTTTAACAGTTCTCGTCTACATCCACGCTGGAAAAAATGTCCGCGACTCAGGAGATATCAAATCTGTAAGTCTGGCAGCAGCGTCGATGCCTGTCGTGCGAGCTCTAACACTGTTGTTTGAATAATAGGTACACGGAGGCGTACTGTGTTTATGCTGCTTGCGGTGCTGTCCCACACAATATTCGCCCGATTGCCCGACGCTAACCTGATGCGCTAGCAATCCTTGTCTATGACTGGTTCCTGTGCCTTGGCCAGGAGGTCAGATTCTTCTGGAACTGGCACTCCAAAGTCACTAGTTCCTCGCTGGTATATGCACTCAGCCGCTATGCGGTGCTCATAGAATTTCTCCTGGTCCTTGCGACGAACTATCCAATGTCGGACCTAGTACGCAACGTTGCCACCATTCTTCCTTCCAACTGACTCATCATTGTGTATGCAGAGGTAGCTAATGGTCGTTGACTGAGTAGATATCCATGTATGCTCACACCCAGTGCTCCCCCACACTAGCTGTAGGGCGATTACGTGGGCCCAGGTTGTCACCAGCCTGCTGGGCACGATCGCGGTCAGCGGTGCGTCCGACATGCTTCCTATACTCAAATGCTGAAAACCAAACTGGTTTCCAGCTTTCTCTGCCCTGCGTGCATATGCACTGTCAAACAGGAACATATGGTTGACGGCCATAATCATCCTTTTGGCGCTACCGCCAACGGCGATGAACATCGTGAGTCTCTCGGACGTCGCTGCTGGTTCCAATTGTGGTCAGTAATTTTTTCCGACAAAGTTTCGAGGCGTCTACGACACTTCGGTGAACCAACCCAGCCCATTCAACTGCAGCTCGTCGACCTCGCTGTCTCCGACGCTCGATATCAGGTGTGTTCAACAGCCAGCATTCTGGTTCGCAACGCTAACAGTACGAAAATCACCCTTTGCAGTGGTGTGTAAAATGTTAATCCACCTTTCCGCCGTGGTACTCACTTCTAGTATCACTTATAGCTAATCTTGTTTGGCGGGGATCGCAGCTTGTAGCAGAGCTCCTTGTTGTCGGCATCACCTGGTGGTACAGCTACCAGTCGTATCGCATGCAGAAAGGCATCAAACTTGGCAAAACTATCAGTTCTCTGCTCATCTACAATGGTGAGACGTGTCATGGATCGTCGTGTTCCTGGCTGATGTGATGTGTCACTAGGAAGCCTCTATTTCCTGTGCGCT
The DNA here is from genome assembly GCA_024305745.1 of Polyporus tsugae. Lineage (NCBI taxonomy): Eukaryota > Fungi > Basidiomycota > Agaricomycetes > Polyporales > Polyporaceae > Polyporus > Polyporus tsugae. The sequence continues at coordinate 1,706,997 of JAHRBS010000005.1, forward strand.
TGGCTCCTTGCAACACTTTAGTTCCCGGGGCTCATCGCGAAAACTGCAGATTTCTTGCGACCTTGTACATCCTCGATATCATCTTCGGCACGACGTCAGTACGTCCTCCAACTGTGGGTGTCACGATGTGTCCTCATACGTTGCTGCAGATTTCAGAAGGAACTTCGGACGCGGCGGACTTACTGGAACTGTTCTTCGATCCGTGAGTCCAGTCCGCCGCGCCGGCCAAGTTCGTACCCACTACGTTCCTGATAAGCAATTCTGCTCGCAGCCTAACTTCGATTTTCACGTGCCGCTTCATGCTCGAGCTTCGCCAATTCGACAGCAGCCCCGCATCCGTGACGTATTCCGAGACGGCTTCTCGAGTCCGAGAGCACACGGCCTCGGGGGACATTCTCCAGTTCGCGGCGCAGCCAAGCGACTCGCTCCCGGCCTTCCTCACGTCCTTCGCTCACCCCGTTCACGTTGGTTCGGCCCTGTCCGAGACGGACCCTGATTCAATCGACGACGACGGAGCGGAATGGCAAGAAATGGACGTGGTGGCACCAACTCGGACGACGGCATCCTCCCAGAGTCCGGCTCGTGAGCAACCTTCCGAGTTGGAACACTCGGTATAGTTCGTGGGTATGCACTCCAATGGCCGAGCAGTTGGCAGGTATTGACTGACCGTTGATGATAATAGGTGCGGGCGCCACGCCGTAATTTCCCTCACAGTCGTTGGTCCGAGTCGGTCCTCGGGCTTGTTTCCTTTCGACACTTTCGTGGCCCGTATTTGTTTTTCTGCTTGTACTACATGCATATATACGTATGGTAGCTGGTCTCCAAACTTCGTTTTCATCCTCACTGGCGAGGGCGCGAAGATCTTGGGCCCGAGTCAGCACGGTCGATCGAGCAAGAGATCGTTGTGGTGCACACTCACAGGCTAAACAACAGCCACTAAGTTGGACTGCTCTCCGTGTGACGCGTCTGATCGTCTGCAAGAATATGGCGGTACGCTCCCGACGTTCAGAGGGGCACGCGTTCGCGTACGCACGCTTGACGCCATCGTACAGCGGGTCGCCGGGCATCGGGCGGGGATAGTACGGATTGTTAAAGCAAATAATGTGTCAACAAGGTCGGTCACTTCGCCAGCAACCCTGGCGTACGTGGGCATCTACCAACCGGAACCTTTCATCGACAGTGCTTGCCACCCCACGGCCATACCAAAGCCAAGGAAAGGGCAGTCCATCGGCGACAACGCACCTGGCTGAAATCCACAACAAAAAATTGTACCGCTGCGGAGTGGGAAGCACCCGCCATGATGAACTCGACGTCGCGTCCTAGCCCCGCCCCCGAGTGGATCAGCACGAACATCTCTCCCATCCCCACCGCGACCTCGTCTTTCGGCGGGATGTCATCGTCCCCGTCTTGGAGGAGCTCATAACGCGCCGCGTCGAGGGGGAAGTGGACCAGGTTGACAAAGGCTGACGGGCGCAGTTGCTTGCCGAATTAGAAGCGGCATATGAGCGGGAGGAGCCAACCTGGCCGCTAGCAGGGGAATTCGGATTGGACTTTGAGGGGAAGACGGGCTTTTGGTTTCGCGGGGAGTAGCACGCGAGCGGGCGTGGAACGGTGAAGAGCGCGTCGAGGGTATTCTGGGTTACGGCGACTTGAAGGCTGCTGAACTCCCATGCGACATGGTCTGGCGCGTGAGTGACCTTGATGGCGATGGAGTGTCTGGGGGAGGCGAAGCTGCCCGCGTCGATGCAAATGAGAGTAAGTAGTAGAGCCATCGCGGTCGGTCGACGAGACGGTCGTTGGTGACGATGACTCGGAGCCTAATGAGAGCGCAAGGTGGTCGGCTGTGACCATCAATCCATCACATAACCTTGAGCTTCCGTCACGCTCGCGCGCGAAACCTCACCGTGCCGGGACTCCGAGCCTTCCTCCCTTCCTCTCCCTGTCTCTCTCGGTTTTTGGGCCCGCCCTTGTCTCTGATTGTATCCGCAGACTCGATGGAAGACTTGGTTATCATGGGCTAGCCCGTGTATCCCCGGCTCAGATGTACATGTTTCGTGCTCTCAGGCTGGTTATCCCCTCGACTCATCGCGAGACCAGCCGCTGCTCGCTCTCCATCCGGCCCCCGAGTTGGTTTCTGACATAGCTCTCCTTCATAGAACTTGGGAGTGTCGGTGAAGAGGCTGTCACAACACTCCGTCGATGTTGACTTGGTCGGAGTGGATGCGTCGATTGTGAACAGATTCCGTCGGATATTGATTGATGAGGTGAGCCCGTCCATCCAGTTCTTCGCGCGTTCAGCTCGCGACACCTGCCTCTGCTTAGGGAAGGAGGATTGCGTAAAGGAAGGGAGGACAACACTGGAGCTATACCCCCGTCTCGTCGAATTATACCATGCTTCTCAAGCCCTGGCTGAAGACACCTTGTCCCGCATGCCTCATGACCGTTGCTGACGCCCGCCTAGGTCCCGACAATCTACGTCTTCATCAACACCTCCGGCATACACGACGAGATTATATCCCACCGTTTAGGCCTCATTCCGCTGAGCGTTGAACCCCGACTATTCGAGTTCCGTTCACAAGGCAAACTACTCACGGACCAGAATACTCTCGTATTCAAGTAAGTCTCTTCCTCTCTCGTTATATCTCACCGCATCCTCTAACCTGCTCAAGGCTCAACGTAAAGTGCCAGCGCGCAAAAAAGCCGCCAAAAGACGCCCTCAGATTGACGACCGGAGACCTCGTCTGGGAGCAGCATGGCGAGTAGGATGTGACCGTCTTCGCTGTGAATCCGCCAGCGGGGACGAACAAGGACATCGTCCTCGCGAAGCTGGCCCCAGAACAGGTCATTGAGATCGAGATGCACGCGGTCAAGGGTCTTGGGAAGGAGAACGCGAAGTGGAGTGCCGTAGGTACATCCGTCCATCCGATGCAGTCCACGCATTTTGAACTCATACCTACCCGCCCGTCTCTCTGCAGCGACGGTGTCGTACGGTCTGCACCCGCTCATCGTCCTGAACCTGTCCAAACCCGTCCCGCGCAAGTACGCGGAGAAGTTCGCGAGGTGCTTCAGCCCGGGCGTCGTCCGTGTCGGCGCGCACGGGGAGGTCTCGATCGACGAGCGCAACCTCCGTAGGGAGACAAAGTTGTGCGAGATGCTCCGGCATAGGGAGTTCGACGGGTGCGTTGAGCTCAAGCGCATCCGCGACTGGTTCATCTGTGCATCCTCATCCCCAATCTTTTCCGGCGAGCCGTAAAGTACTGACGAGGGACTTGCTTATACAGTCAGCGTGGAAAGCGAGGGGCCGTACACGCCCGAGTCGCTCCTGCCGGAGGCGATGAAGGTCATGCAGCAACATTGCGTCCATTCGGGCGGCGGCGGAGACGCTCCTCGCGGACTCTGAAGGATTTGGGCAGTGGGGCGGTCGTCGACGGTCCGGACACAGATGGCGACGTTGAGGGGAATGGAGAGTAGGATAGGTGGAAGTTGGAGTGCTGGTGTGATGGTACGGGAACGTCCGCTTTGCTAGCTTTCGGCTGTGTACGCTGACGTTTTTCCTGCGGCCTTCGCAATCCGCTATGTATCTCATGGTATACCTTCCCCACCGGCAGTACTTGTTGTCTTCCCAAACATGCATCCGTTCTGCACTGGTCATCGGGCGTCGAGATTACCTCTTTTGGCGCCTCCCGTGTTGCCGCCGTATGCCTTCCAAACTGTGACTGCGACCACTTGTCGCGGCTTTGTTGCGGCTATGGTTTCAGTGAGTCCTGAACAGAGCTCATTTCCGGCTACAGCTCACTCTTTATAGACTACCATGGCTACAGACCGTCGTTTAATCTTCCTGGGATGCGCTCGCAGACTCGCCTCCGATGATGCAGCAGACCGCCACCACACCACGCGCCTCAGACGCAGTGGATACTGTCATTGTTTAATTTGACGCCCCCTAGGTAAGGTTAGAAGCAGTTCCACAGCTCGACCAGCAGGAAGCGCAACCCCGGGGAGATAGCCAGGTCTGTACCGTCGTCACCTGTTCAATTTGCGTACTCCACACCTAGCTCGACTGGACATTCAAGCACAGCGATCGTTGAAGTTATCGTCAGAAAACTTTCGCGAGGGATTGCGCTTCCGGAGTAACACAGGATCGGGAAACATGGGGAGGGCGACCCGAGTGTTGAGAGGACGCCACACGTGATTAGGTTGGCTTCTATGGCGGTGAGTGTGGTTTTTATTGACAGATTATCATGTTTTCTATGTTGACCACAGCACATCGAAGAAGATGGAGTTTATAGGAATGATGACTGCGTCTGTTCAGGCGATTTCGAGACGAGCGGGACGGATGCAATATATAAATGTGCCACCATGGCGCTACCCCACGGAAACCCTGTTCCAACCCCCCCCCCTTGAACGGTTCTCATCCATATCCACGCTTGACAAAATGTCCGCGACTCAGGAGATATCCAATCTGTAAGTCTAGCAGCAGCTTTGACGCCTGTCGTGCGAGCTCTAACACTGTTGTTTGAATAATAGGTACACGGAAGTGTACTGTATTTATGCTGCTTGCGGTGCTGTCCCCCACAATATTCGCCCAAATCCCCGACTCGGATGCTAACCTGGCGCGCTAGCAATCCTCATCTATGACTGGCTCCTGTGCCTTGGCCAGGAGGTCCGATTCATATGGAACTGGCGCTTGAAAGTCACTAGCTCCTCGCTGGTGTATGCCCTCAGCCGGTATGCGATGCTCATAGAGTTTTTTCTCCTGGCTGTTGCGACGGCCTATCCGATGTCGGACCTAGTACGCAAAGCTGCTACCATTCTTCCTTCCAACGGACTCATCATTGTGTATGCAGAGGTAGCTGATGGTTGTCGACTGGGTGGAGATCCATGTATGCTCACACCCGCTCCCCCACAATAGCTGTAGGGCAAATGTATGGACCCAGGCTGCCCTTGAGATACTGGGCACAATCGCGTTCAGCAGTGCGTCTGAGATCCTTCCCAAAACACTCAGACACTGGACCAAACTGGTTTCCAGCATTCTCTGCCCTGCGTGCATACGCGTTGTCGAACAGGGACAAATGGTTGACGACAATAATCATCCTTTTGGCACTACCATCAATGGTAATGAACCTCGTGAGTCTCTCAGACGTCGCTCCTGGCTGTGATTGATAAATTTTTTCCTGGGAAAGCTTCAATCCTTCTACGAGGCTCCTGCGAACCAACCCAGTCCATTCAATTGCGGCTCGTTGACCTCGCTATCCCCGACGCTCTCTCTCCGGTGTGTTCAACAACTAGCATTCTGGTTGGCAGCACTAACCATCCGGCGATCATCACCCTTTCCAGTGGTGTGTAGAATGTTATTCCATCATTCTGCGGTACTCACTTTCGTATCAATCATAGTTAATGTCGTTTGGCGGGGATCGCAGCTTGCAGCAGAGCTACTTGTCGTCGGCATCACCTGGTGGTACAGCTACCAGTCGTATCGCATCCGGAAAGGCATCAGCCTTGGCAAAACTATCAGTTCTCTCCTCATCTACAACGGTGAGACGTGTCATGGATCACCGGGTTCCTGGTTGACATGATGTATACATAGGAAGCCTATATTTCCTGTGCGCTTGGCTTCTTGCAACCCTTTGGTTCTCGAGGCTCATTGCAAACTTTGTAGATCCCTCGCGACCTTGTACGTCCTCGAGATCATCTTCAACACAGCATCGGTACGTCCTTCCACTGCAGATCACGCATACCACGATGCATCCTCATACATTCCTCCAGGTTGCAGATACAGTCTCGACTGCGGCGGTCTTCCTGGAAATATTCTACGATCCGTGAGTCCACTCTGCGGCCCTTGGTACCCACTACGTTCCTGACAAGCAAATTCTGCTCTCAGCATAACATCGATTCTCTTGTGTCGCTTCGTGCTCTCGCTTCGACAATTCGACACCAGCCCCGCATCCGTGACGTATTCCGAGACGGGCTCTGGACTCCAAGAGCACACGGCCTCGAGGGACGTTCTCCAGTTCGCGGCGCAGCCAAGCAACTCCCTCCCGCCCTTCCTCACATCCTTCGCTCATCCCGTTCACGTTGGTTCGGCCTTGTCCGAGACGGACCCGGATGCCATCGACGACGACGGAGCGGAATGGCAAGAAATGGATGTGGTGGCACCGACTCGGATGACGCCATCCTCCCAGAGTCCGGAACCTTCCGAGTTGGAATACTACGTATAGTTCGTGGGTAGGCACTCAGATGGGCGAGCAGTCCGTTTCTATTAACTGACCATTGGTTATAATAGGTGCGCGTAATCTCCCTCTGAGTCGTTAGTCCCAGCCGGTCCTCAGGCTTATTTCCTTTCCACACTTTCGTGGCTCGTATTTATTGATGTTCATTTTTCCGCTTGTACTACACGCATACATATATATGGTAGCTGGTCCCAAACTTTGTTTTCATCCTCACTGGCGAGGGCGTGAAGATCTTGGGGCCCGAGTCAGCACGGTCGATCGAGCAAGAGATCGTTGCGGTGCAAACTCAGGCTAGACAACAGCACAAAGCCGGACTTCTCTCCGTGTGACGAGCCTGGATCGCCTGCAAGAACAATGTGGCGCGCTCCCGAGTCTCCGATGGACATGCATCAATGTACCCCCGCCTGAACGGGTCGTACAGCGCGTCACCCGGGACCGGGCGCAGATAGTACGGGTCGTTGGTGGGGAACGCGTCGACGAGCCCGGACACATCGCCCTTGTCCCTCTCGAATACGCGCATCTACTACCAATCGGAGTCGTCTGGCGACTGTGCTTGCGACTCGACGACCATATCACAGCCGCTGTTTGTGTCGACGTTGGGTGTGTTGCTATCGTGGTGGAGGTCGAAGGTGATTTGGCGTTTTTCTCCGTCTTTTACAATTTCTGACGTATTTCATGGCCAACGGCACATACGACTCGACTATGCCCAGCATGACCATTCTGCTTGAGACCGATTGGTAATGAGGTGGGTTATATATAATGGCAACGTTGTTTTCCTACGCGCACCTCTCTCCCATGGGGCCCCATTCCTTCATGTACGTCAGGACCACTAGCACATAGCTCGACGAGGGCTCGTGCGTACTAATACTAGACTCCCGCACCACTGGTAGGACATTTCTCCGCGTGACTCGCCTCGATCGCCTGCAAGAATATGGCGGCGCGCTCCCGACGTTCCGAGGGGCACGCGTTCGCGCAGGCACGCTTGAAGCTCAGGCTATTGTACAGCAGTGGGTCGCCCGGCACCGGGCGCGGATAGTACGGATCGTTAGCAAATAATGCGTCAACCAGCTCGGTCACGTCGCCAGCGACCCTGTCGTACGTGCATCTACCAAACAGAACCTTTCAGCGATAGTGCTTGCCGCCCGACGACCACACCAAAGCCAACGAAAGGGCAGTCCCTCCGCGACGCACCTGGTTGAAATCGATGACATAAAATCGCACCGCTGCGGAATGGGAAGCACCCGCCATCACGAACTCAACGTCGCGCGCGTCGTAGCCCGCGCCCCAGTGGATCAGCGCGGGCATCTCGCCCGTCGAGCGACATGTACGCCGTCACGCCTTCTGACGGTTGTGCCACTGGCCTGTCAGTGACCAGTAGACGAACGCGGATTCAAGTGGGGCTTTGAGGGAAAGAGGAACTTCTGGGTCCGCGGGTCATAGCACGCGAGTGGGCGTGGAACGCTGAAGGGCACCTCTGGGTTGTTCTTCGTTACGGCGAGCACGGCTTGGAGGCTGGTGAACTCCAGATCCCATTCGACTTGCGCGGGGTAGTCTAGCGTGTGAGAGCGACCTTGATGGCGATGGGGCGTGCGGGGGAGGCGAAGACGGTGGCGAAGCTGCCCGCGCCGACGCGAATCGGAGTGGTAGGCTCCCTGTAGGCTGCCGCGAGCCCTCGTTGTCGGTCAAGGAGATCGCCATGACTCGGATGGTCGTTGACGTTGAGAACACACGGTCACGGTCGTCGACCAATTGGATTGTGTGACTGATGCGTCACAAAACGTTGACTCGCCGTCACGCTCGCTCAGCTCGGCTCGATACTCCCACGCGCCCTCCGTCTTCAACCCCCGACACCATGTTGGCGTGCACCGAGAGCATGTCTCCGATATCTCGAACACTGAATTCCCCGGACACCACCCTAATGAGGACCATAGCTGGAGTTTCTCAAAATTCAAGGAGGTACGCCCTCGCCGGACGCTTACTGTGAGTTGGTTTCTGACCGGGCTCTCTTTTGTAGAAATTGAGAGTGTCGGTCAAGAAACTGTCGCGACGCCCCGTCGAGTTTGATTTGGTCGGAGTGGATGCGTGGATTGCGAATGTGCGGATATTGATTTCTGAGGTGAGCCCGTCCATCCAGTTCGTTGCCCGTTCAGCTCGCGACAACGGTGTCTGCTTGGTGGAAGGAGGATCGCGTAGAGGAGGGAAGGACAACACTGGACCTATACCCCGGACTATTCCCGCGCGTCGAACTACGCTTCTCCTCGCTGAAGACACCTTGTCCCGCATGCCCCATGACCGTTGCTGACGCTCACCTAAGTCCCGACAATAGAAGATGTCTACGTCTTCAACAACGCCTCCGTCACACACGATGAGACCCTATCCCACCATTTAGGCCTCATCCCGCTGAACGTCGACCCCCGACTATTCGAGTTCCGTTCACAAGGCAAACTACACACGGACCGGAACACTCTTGTATCCAAGTGCGTCCCTCCCTCTCGTCATATCTCACTCCACCATCTAACCTCGCCTTTCTCCAAAAGAAGCCCCCCAGGTCATCCATGACGTTGTGACCACCGGAGACCTCGTCTCGGAGCCGTAGGGAAGAGCAGGCCACCGGCCGCAAATCTGCCAGCGGCGACGAACAAGGACATCGTCTTCACGAAGCTGGCACCAGAACACATCATCGAGATCGAGACGCACGCGGGGAAAGGGTTAGGGAAGGAGCACGCAAGGTGGAGTGCCGGTATGTCCGTCCGTTTGACCGACCGACGCATGCAGCCCCGCAGCCACTGCGTCGTACCGCCCGTACCCGCTCGTCGTCCTGAACCCGTCAAAACCCGACCTGCGCGACACCTTCGTCCGCGTCTGGGCGCACACGACGAAGTCTCGATCGGCGAGCGCAACCTCCTCTGGGAGACGATGTCGCGCGAAGTGCTCCGGCATAAGGAGGTCGACGGCTGCGTTCCGCTCAAGTGCATCCGCGACTGGTTCATCCGCGACTGATTCATCTGTGCGTCCCGCTCTTCCGTCATCCCCAATCTTTTTCGGCGAGTACTGACGAGGCACGGAAATAGTTAGCGTAGAGAGCGAGGGCCCGTACACGGTCGATGAGCTCCTGCTCGACGCGATTCAAGGTCATGCGCGGCAAGATAGCGTCGATCCGCGCCGCGGCGGAGGCACTCCTTGCGGACTCCGAGGATTTGGGCAGCGGGGCGGTGGTCGGCGGTCCGGACGCGGATGACGACGTTGAGATGAATGGAGAGTAGGATAGGTGGAAGTTGGAGTGCTGGTATTATGGTACGGGAACGGCCGCTTTGCCGGCGTCCGGCTGTGTACGCTGACGTTAAATGTGTTGCTATTGCTGCGTAGGCTGAGTGCTATATGATGCTCTTCCTTCGCCTATCTCAATCTCATATGCATCTCCCGGAGACTGTCTGCTTGTAGCCGCCTGGAAAGGAAATGTGCTATACGTATACCTTCCCTACTGGTAGTACTTGTTGTCTTCCCAAACATGCGTCCGTTCGGCATCGGACATTGGGCACCTCTTTTGGCGCCTCCTCCCGTGTTGCCGCCGTAACGTGGACGTCGAGACTCGAGTCTAGTGCCTTCCAAACTGTGACTGCGACCCCCTGTTGCGGCTTTGTCGCGGCCATGATTTCAGTGAGTCCTGAACTTCAGACCTCATTTTCGGCTGCAGCTCACTCTTTATACTGTAGACTACCATCACTACAGACCACCGCGTAATCTTCCTGTGATGCGCTCGCAGACTTACCTCCGATGATGCCGCAGACCGCTACCGCAATACGCGCCTCAGGTGCAGTGGATACTGGCGTTGTTCAATACATTAATTGACGCCCCCTAGTAGGTGAGGATAGACGCAGGATCCATCCATCCGTCTTTGATATCCACAGCTCCATGGCTCCATACGCGTAGGAAACGCAACTCCCTCAAGAAAGTCATCGCTGAATCCCTTTGTCAAGGCAGATAGCCAGGTCTGCACCATCGTCACCTGTTCAATTTGCGTACTCTGACACACCTAGCTCGACTGGACATTCAGGCACGGCGATCGTTCAAGTTGTTGGGAGAATACTCCTACGCGCGTTTCGCGAGGGATTGCGCTTCCGGAGTAAGTTAGTAACACAGGATCGGGCAGGGCGGCCCCCGGTGTTGAGAGGACACCACGCGGGATTAGGTTGGCTTCTGTGGGCGGCGAGTGTGGTTTTTGTTGACAGATTATCATGCGTTCTATGTTGACCGCAGCACATCGAAGAAGAGAGAGTTTATAGGAATCATGGCAGCGTCTGTTCAGGCGATATCGAGACGACCGGGACGGAGGCAATATATAAATGTGCCACCATGGCGCTACCCCACGGAAACCCTGTTCCAATCCCGCCCCCTTGAACAGTTCTCACCCAGATCCACGCTGGAAAAAATGTCCGCGGCTCAGGAGATATCAGATCTGTAAGTCTAGCAGCAACTTTGACGCCTGTCGTGTGAGCTCTAACACTGTTGTTTGAATAATAGGTACACGGAAGTGTACTGTATTTATGCTGCTTGCGGTGCTGTCCCACACAATATTCGCCCAATTGTCCGATACTAACCTGGTGCGCTAGCAATTCTCGTCTATGACTGGTTCCTGTGCCTCGACCAGGAGGTCAGATTCATCTGGAACTGGCACTCGAAAGTCACTAGCGCCTCGCTGGTGTATGCCCTCAGCCGCTATGCGGTGCTCATAGAGTTTCTCCTGGTTCTTGCGACGAACTATCCAATGTCAGACCTAGTACGCAATGTTGCTACCATTCTTCCTTCTAACAGACTCATCATTGTGTATGCAGAGGTAGCTAGTGGTCGTCAACTGGGTGGATATCCATGTAGTATGTACTATGCTCACACCTGCTCCCCCGCAATAGCTGTAGGGCCAATGTATGGGCCCAGACGGCTACCTCGATCCTGGCCACGATCGCATTCAGCGGTGCGTCCGAGATTCTTCCCAAACCACTCAGATGCTGAACCAAACTGGTTTCCAGCATTCTCTGCCCTGCGCGCATATGCACTGTCGAACAGGAACATATGGTTGACGGCCATAATCATCCTTTTGGCGCTACCACCAACAGCGATGCTCATTGTGAGTCTCCCGGACATCGCTCCCGGCTATGGTCGGTAAACCATTTTCCGAGAAAGCTTCAACCGTTCTACGAGGCTCCTACGAACCAACCCAGTCCATTCAATTGCAGCTCGTCGACCTCGCTATCTCCGACGCTCGATATCAGGTGTGTTCAACAGCCAGCATTCCGGTTGATAACACGAGTAACCGTCCCATCATCACCCTTTTCAGCGGTGTGTAGAATACTATTAATCCAGCTTTCTGTGGTACTCATTTGGTATCACTTATAGCTAATGTCGTTTGGCGGGGATCGCAGCTTGCGGCAGAACTGCTTGTCGTCAGCATCACCTGGTGGTACAGCTACCAGTCGTATCGCATGCGGAAAGGCATCAAACTCGGAAAAACTATCAGTTCTTTCCTCGTCTACAACGGTGAGACGTCCCATGGATCGCCATGTTCCTGGCTGACGTGATGTGTCACTAGGAAGCCTCTATTTCCTGTGCGCTTGGCTCCTTACGACACTTGGGTTCCCAGGGCTCATCGCAAAATTGCAGATTTCTCGCGACCTTGTACATCCTCGATATCATCTTCGGCACGACGACAGTACGTCCTTCAACTGCAGATTACATACGTCACGATGTATCCTCATACGTTGCTCCAGATTCCAGATACAATCTTGAATGCGGCGCACGCCCTGTCGGACTTCTACGATCCGTGAGTCCACTCCGCGCCCCAAGTTGGTATCCACTTCGTTTCCTGAGAAACCATCGTGTTCGCAGCATAACTTCGATTCTCACGTGTCACTTCATGCTCGAGCTCCGCCAATTCGACAGCAGCCCCCCGTCCGTGACGTATTCCGAGACGGGCTCTGGACTCCGAGAGCACACGGCCTCGGGGGACATTCTCCAGTTCGCGGCGCAGCCAAGCAACTCGCTCCCGGCCTTCCTCACGTCCTTCGCTCACCCCGTTCACGTTGATTCCGCCCTGTCCGAGACGGATACAGATGCAATCGACGACGACGGAGCGGAATGGCAAGAAATGGATGTGGTGGCACCGACCCGGACGACGCCATCCTCCCAGAATCCGGCTCCTGAGCAACCTTCTGAGCTGGAATACTCTGTATAGTTCGTCGGTAGGCACTCAAATGGGCGAGCAGTTCGCAGATATTGACTGATGATGATAGGTGCAGGCGCAACGCCGTACTGTAATCTCCCTCCGAGTCGTTGGTTCCTCGGACTTGTTTCCCTTCGACACTTTCATGGCACGTATTTATTATGACGTCATTTTCCATCTCTCCGCTTGTACTACACACGTATATGATAGTTGTCCTTCAAATTTCCTCCTCACTGGCCAAGGGCCGCCAACTCTGATTTGTGTTCAGCACTGGAGGGCGCGAAGATCTTGGGCTCGAGTCAGCACGGTCGAGAGTGAGAGATTGTCGTGGTGCACACTAAGGCTAGATAGCTGCACTAAGTGCGACTTCTCTCTAAGCCACGGGCCTGGATCGCCTGCAAGAACTGTGCGGCGCGCTCCCGACTCTCCGATGGACGTAGACCAATGTACAGGCTGTAGTTCATTGCATACAATTGTTCCCAAAAATACCCTGCGAAACATACGGTCTAATCGGAGGCGACAGCTCATCCACGACCGTCATCACACTGTCGGCTTCCACTCGGATATCCACTTCGCGATGTACGTCACAGCCGTATCCTGCACGCTTTTGACACTGGCGCTCGCCGCGCCCTCCCGGATGAGCATGTCCGAGCAGTGAAACCCGTCGGAGAGGAGGTGGGGTTGCAAGTCGGATCCCGGGTTCGTGCATCCGTCGGCGGCGACGGTGGCTTCTTTCCAGGGGTCACCTAGTGGAGTTCATGAGAACGGCGAGCCGAACAGGCGGATTGAAACTGCAACAGATGACTTACGAGTGCCGCTGGCAAAGACGATGTTCTCGACGCCCATGTTCCATCCCCCGTACGCGCTTTCGATGCCGGTTGCGTTCGGGGAGGCGACCGCGGCGTTCAACCCGAACGCACCGGGGAAGCGGTACGTGCACTGACGCTGCATGATCGAAGTCAGAAAGGATCGGAGGCAGCAGCCGCGTGCAAGAATCCTCACCAGACCCCACTCCTGTGTCACCACACAGGAGGCAATTGAGGGCTGTCCCGCAGGGGCGCCGTCGAACTGGAACCCGAATTCCGTACAACTGAGAGAGAAGCCCATAACATCAAGTAGGCTTCAGGACACAACGACGACGATCGCACTCACATCAGCCACTGCCATGACCGCGCCGCATTTTCGGTGTACGTGTACGTCCAGAACGGGCTTGTGGTGTCGTAGGTACCCAGACAGGTCCTGACGAAACGGTAGATAGCCGTTAAGAAAAAGCTGGCAAAACCACAGATACGACTTACTCGACATCATCGTCGCCGCAAACTGATGGTCGCCAAGTCAGCTAACCTAATGGTTCAGAGCGTAAAGGAGGCGACGTACGCTGGGTATAGAAGGTCGACTTCCAATACGTTCCCCAGGCTGAAAGCGCGTAATCGAGTCCCCATCCGGATGATGGAGCACTGACCCCGTTCTGCACCTCCAACGCGTCGCAGAACTGGTAAAACGGCTGGTTGGGACCACTGTCAGGCTGCAGCGACTGCCAGGGGTTGAGGTTCTGAAGCACTGCCATGACATTCAGCATCGCGAATGGCATTGGCCGTTGGGCTGAGAAAGTACGTACGAGCGGCCGCGAAGTCGTCGTTGTGTCCTAACTGCAAGCCAAACGTCGCCTTCAGCGCATTGATGGCGGCGGTGTTATTCGATGCTATGACGGAGTCGACATGCGCGATGACAGCCTCGACATCTGCGGAGCAGTTCGCCGGCATGTTCTGCCGTATGGGCTCGAAGTATCCCCAGAAGTCACTGGTCAGACGTACAGCAATCAGGACCCCATTCAACGTGAGTGAATGTGAACGCGTACACGGTCGCTTGGACGACTGCAGACGACGCATATCCGGCGGTAAACACCCCCGGATGGCTGCATGAAAAGGTCAGTTATTTCCCAAAGGCAACCAGATAGAAACGAGGGGAAAACACGCACTTCGCCATCGTAAAGCTCGTCAGTGCGCCTGCATAGCTCCCCCCAACAAGGACCCATGGCGCCTTTCCTGGCGCAAGCTGGTCGGCCCCCGGCATAGGCAGCTGCACGTTCTGCGCGAAGTACACCAGGTCTTCGATTGCCTGCTGGACGGTGTGCACACGGAAGCTCTTGACGGAGAGATCGTTGTACGGGTTCGACGTGCCGAAGAACCGGTGTTCGAGCACGACCGTCGACCCGTTGAGCGCTTGCGCGATCCGGCCGTTGATCGTCGCGTTCGTCAGATACGAGGTGTATCCTGCAGGTAGCGGATACCAGTGTCAGGACGCGGTAGCAGCAACTCCGAAACCTTGCGATCACATGTACAGATAGAGGGTGGAGCTGAGGACGGCACCGATAGAAGTCGGAGATCGGAAGGTGCGAACGGAGATGGTTTCCGGGGTAACCGCGGGCTTACTGCATGCAGTACTTACCGGATGCGTCTACTTCTCCCGGCGTCGAGAGGATGATAGGCCCGCCTAAGAAGGGATGTACGACGTCAGTTGGGCACCGAGACAGGGGCTGCTGACAGCCTTGCGGCATGGGCTGGCGGGCGACGCACCTGGTTCATAGAACTCGTACGTGTGGTAATACCGCTGCTTGAACGTGCCGAGGCTAGGGTTGGCGTGGTCGATGAGCTGGTTAAAATAGTAGACGTGGGCGTAGTCGGGCAGCTGTGTTCCGTTGCGACTGACTACCGGGATGCTCTCTAGTGGGTTTTCAATCTGAGGAATGGAGGGTCTCGGGGGTACCAGAGCAGGGCCGTTAGAGTGCATCGGGAACGCCTCCACGCACGACAGTAGCAAAACCAGAGGGGCCAGCAAGTTCGGGACCATGATGCACCACGAAGTAGCTGGGGATACGCCCGGGAGAGAGGGGAGAGATCTGGACGACACTCTGCCGCAGAGAGCGGGACCTTAAAGATCAGTGAGTAACAGAACTTGTCCAATATATATACCCGTGATGAACTCACGCCTGCCAAGTCTCATACTACTTTGCAGTATCACCGAAACTACCTTCCAATATTCCGCTCCTCAACCGCGCGTACCAGTGTGCACAAGGTTTCGAAGCACTCGAAACACGGCATGAGTCCACTGACGCCCAGTTTGGAGACCCGCCTGACAGGTCGTTCCATAGACCAGCCAAGAGCACGCCGCAGAGGTGATCACGAGTACACAAGCTCAGAAGCAAGCAGGGCAGCATCGAGGACAGTATCGCCGTCAAGTTGACGTGAGCGCAAGGGGGCGAGGAGCTGAAAGCGCTTGCCTTGGGACAATAATAGGTTCTTCGTTCGACAGTCCGAGAGGGCGCCGAGGATGTCCTGTCAAGTTACGTTACAGGTCAGCATGCCGGTATCCATAACGCGAGGCATATGTACGGCGATAAGTTTGCGGAAGAATGACGTACTGTACATTACGCCCAACCATACAGATCAGGCACACGGATTTATGCATGTATGACGCTAGAAGAGGAGCATTCTAGTGAATAAGAGGATTCCGGAGCGCTGTTCTCGGCGAAGCGTATGAAGTGGTCCTACTACAAGACCACGAGAAATGCCAAGAAGCAACGTGCGGAGAAGCAAAAGCGAATGCGGGAAAGCAGTATGCGGAACCACAAAAACGCCGGCGCGACAAACAAGACATAGGATATGGATCGGCTGAGGTGGCAAAGATAAGCCGGCGCTCTCCCTGGCCACATGTGCGAAGGGGATAGCATATGTCCTGCCCAAAAGGCATTCGTCTCGGTCTAAGGTACGCACCTCAGTAGTGAAACAGATTCCTCCCCAAGACCTCCGATATCGTGCTCATGGATGGTGGTAGTGAACCAGATGCGCATGGTGAACTGGCAAACTGACTGTCGCTCAGGCTGGCATTCCGCAGAGGCCTCAGTATTCCTACTAGATTCGACAAAGCATGCAACACTCACCCGTATCGCAGACGCATTGCTTGGTTCGTACACATTTCTGAAGCGAATAGGGGACGAATGAGCATCGGGGCTCAGGTCTGGGGCGACGAAAGTAATCAGTACATACGTACGCACATATCAGGTTGAAGTCCCTCCGTACCCCAGAATGTGCGCGCTCCTTCAGTCCTTGATTGGAAATCTTCGGATACGCGGTCACAATATAAGCAACCTGATTTGTCTATATATTCCCTCGAGTTCCGGAGGCAGTAGACCAAGGTTCAGTACTGTAGCGGTAGGAACGAGATGGCGGAGGGAGACAAGGGGAGTACACTTTTAACGCCGGTTCTGGCTCAGTAAGGCGCCCGAGTCCGAAGTTGTTGTCCTCCCCTTCCGCCGCCCTGCGGGCCAGTGTTAACACCTTACTGTTACCATTCATCTAAGCTTTGATCGCTGAAGGATAGTTGTACAATGAACTGCTCATCCATATCTATCAGCTGAGGGTCCTCTTAAGCATACGAATCGTAGGCCGAACCCTCCAGTCTTTCGCTGTGGACATTGTCTTCGGAGCACGGAGGATCCTACATGGTGACGTACACAGGCAACAGAAGGGAGTCTCACAAGAGATTGTCAGAATGTCAGGTATCTGGAAGCTACTAGCACGAACAATGACTCCTCGCTATTCTGCACACGAGAATTGGAGACACGAGACAAGGGCAAGGCTGAAACCTACAAGACCATGAAAAATACCGCCAACTAAACGATCTGCTTGAGACGACGAAGTGCAACAGGGGCGATTGGAAGAGTTTGGTGGGGCCCCGAAGAGCAGGGAGGGCCGGGCGCAGAGAGATCACGGTTTGGTGACGTTAGGACGAGCATTCAGCAAGAGTGCGGTGCGACTCCACACTCTCATCCTCGTGCCTCCATTGGTAGCGCGGAGTCGGAGCTGCGAAAACAGTCAGTGGTGAAGTCTGCACATGAGATATAGGCAGCCGCACTGAGGTACTACTTACGCGTCAAATACCCAAGCTCAAGCCTCCCTAGCCTTGCCCAGGTCGGAAAGGAAGCATTGATGTGACCCCACCACCACTCTCTCCGAGATTCCCAGTCATATATTCGAAGAAACAGTTGACATTCCACACCACTTGCATGGCCGTCCGTGGCAGAAACGTCCGTGGTGTCTGCTGCTTGAACAGCTTCGAGCCAGCTATCAGTGATGGTACCCAGAGCGTTCAGCATGTCGGCGTATCCCTGCCGGGTAAAGTGGCAGGTCTGATACCATACACCGAATGCCAGTTGTGCATGTGGTTTCGGAGTTTTCCACGAACCGAGCATCGTCTGGAGTAGGTGACCGAACCGCTGGTCTGTTGAAAACTCCGCCGTAGGCCGAACCGTCAGCCTCTGGAGTTTCAAGCAGGAGCTTAGGTCGATCCCTTTGCCTGTCGGTTGAATGGTTGAATAGTCAGGCCGTTGACATCTCATGGAATTAAAAATCAGGATAAGACATACCATTGTTGGCTTCGAGCTCTGCAAGGCTGTCTGACAGAGGAAAGCTAATCCACAACCTCGGGAGATGAGGTCCACATGCCGATATAAGCCTCTGGGCTCCGTAAATGCTGCTGTCAAAATACTAAAAAGGCAATGGGTTCAATGACACACACGATGTTGTGGTCAACGTACCTTGAGTAATCGGAGGTTTGGTGCGAAACGAGAGGTACACCTCTCTGAGCACTCAGTCTGCTCCAGGAAGGCTGGAAGGGGACCGAGGGTGGTCCACGCGACTGAATGGCACATGAGAGTTTCCAAGGTCGGCAGTGAATGGATGATTCGTGCGAATTCGCCGAAGGAGCGGAATGTGATGTACGCAAGCTGCAGCGTGGATAGTGTTGTGAACGAGGCCAGGAGGACGGGAAAGTGGGGATGAAGAGGGGTGTGCGGCAGGGACTTTGCTTTCGGAGGGTCCGCCGTCGTGGGGTACCATGCGTCAGATTCCGAGATGCGCCATATACGCAGCCTTCGGAGGTTGAGCAGCTTTCTCGCAAAAAGAGCGGGGAAGAGCGAAAGAACGCTGGCTGTGGTGTGTAGCGAGCGCGTGATCAAAGTGACTTCGTGCACGCAGGTGCCAAGGTGCCGTCCGGCCTGGAGAACTGCTGCAAATCGGTAAAGGGAGACGACATCGTTGAGATGGACCGCGTAGAAGAGCCTTCTCTGTGCGCGAATGCGCCAAGCTCGGCAGGCGAGAGAGCAGTTGCGGAGAGCGGCGAAGTTCTCGAGCTCGTCAGAGAAGTCCCGGTAGGGTGAGTATAGCATATCGATGAAGTTTTCGCAGACCTCGATAGGAATGTGTAGAGCTGGAGGTTGAGAGGACGCAACAGTGTCTGTGGTCATGGTGGCAGGAGCAAGAGTCTGGGTGTCCACGACACGGGTCCACAAGATAGCGGAATCAACTTGAAGGTCGTCGGCACCAAGTCCGTCGTACACCACCATCTGCCAGTGGCCGGCCCACCGCCTCCAGCCGCTGGGCCGTCTTGAGGCTGTCAACTATCTCAGCCGTTGAATGGGTCTAGCTGGCCTCATGGCAACTCACATGAAAAGTCCATGCACGAACTTCGTTCTTGCCTCCAGATCTGGAATCAACGACTGCCAAGCCACTACTTCAGCGTCATGCCATGGGAGAATCTCCACTCCTGACCTTGAATCGCTGTCCTCTATAACGGCATCCCGCCTTCAGGGCAGTGACCAAATGAGTCGGTCATATGGCGCATGACCATAAACGCAGACGGCGACGAGTCCTCCTGCGAGCTGGGCGCATTGCTTCTACTTGAACTCAGGCTTGACCACCGGGTCATAGGATGGTATGCGCATAGCCTTCGAGTCCCTCTCCCAGCCTCCGGATGGTAGTGTAGACACTTTCACACACGTCGTCCCTCTAGATGTGTTAGTCGGCGCCATGAATGAGTTGGGCAACTTATCGATGCTCACCCGGCCCCCGTACGTTCCCTCCCATGGTTCGTGGCTCATCTCCTGATCGGTGAACGGTAGGTGCTGTCGATTGCTGTCGATGCCCTCGGGTTCGACGAGGGGTTTGTTCCACGAGTACTAGAACTTCGCTTCGCCGACGCTGAGGCCGTGTCCAGTACGCACATGAGCATGCTCGTAAAAGCCCATACGGCGAAATGGTATAGTGAGCTCGATGTCATAAGCGTAGGCGAGTACATACGTTTCCAGCATCGACAACCGAAGGACAGTGACCCACTCGTTGCAGGTCGCGATCGCTCCGAACGCAGAAGGAGGCGCACGTGGAGTAAATCCCTCCTGTTGTTTGGCGGAGGCTTTCTCGTGCATTAAAACTACACAACCATCTGCGGATGACAGAGCTTTAGGATAACAAAACATGGATATGATTGCTACACTCCATGAGGCAAGACTATTCTGACAGTGACCCGTGACGTCAAGAAATCACAACAACGTATTCCGCAACACCGAACGCCTCGCACCTAACACCATCACGACAGATCCATAGCCTCCCCGTCCCCCTCCCCATGCGGCGGGAAACACACCGTGTTCTCCTCCGCGACCGCCTCGTCGTCGTCCTCGTTCCAGTCGCTCGTCGTCTCCCACTCGTTGTCGAACTCGATGTCCAGCGTCAGCTCCCCTACCCCGTCGCTGTCGTCCGTCAGCGGCAGGAAGCTCACCAGCGGCTGCACCCCGCCCACGGGCAGGTTGTGCGACACCGGCTGCACCCACCGCCGCTCTCGGAGGCGCTTGTGGCGCTCGCGGTCCTCCTCCATCCGCTTCTTGATCTCGAACGGGTCGAGCGCGAGCGCGGGGCCCGGCGCGGAGGCAGTGGGAGAGGAGGAACCCCCCGGTGAGGTGGGGCGGGCGGAGGGGAGGTCGGCGATCGCACGACGCGAGTCGAGGGTGTTGAGGACTTCGTCGAGCTTTTGCGGATCGATGACGCGCTTGTTGCGCCAGCTTTCGAGCACCTACATTCCGGGTCAGGGCGGGGCAAACGGGTGGTGGGGTCGGGAACTGGAACACTCACCTGGACAGTGCTCATGAAATTCGGCATGCCCTGCTGTCCGGGCGGGACGACGCAGTCGACGAGACTGCAAAGGTCGCGTGAGAGGTAGTCGACATACGAGCTCTGGACCGTGTCCCGCGTCCCTCCCGTGTGTGGCTTCGCGAGGAGACACGTCTCGCATAAGGAGTCGAGCAGATAGAGTATGTTGATGCGGTTGTTCAGCGAACCCTGTCGCATGCGGTGAGCATTTAGCATCACGGACGGGGCAGGAAAACACACCTTCTGGCACTCCTCAATGATGCAGTCCCACAAGTCCTCTCCGCAGGACGAGAAGTACTTCAGAGCGTATCCAACGATCTTCTTTATAGACTGTTGGGAGCTAGAGGTCGTTCAGGACGTCCGGACGAGCGAGTGAAGAGCAGACGTACGCGTCTAGTCGCCTAAGGAGGGTGAGGAACTGCATGCGGACTTCAAAAGGGTCCATGACTGGTACGCCTTTGGGTTAAAGGCTCCAGCAGTGCTATGTTTCTATTCCGAGCGGGACGTAGGGCAACGAGATAAGTGGCCGGGACGATGGCAGGAGGAAGGTGAGTTGATGGGCGCTTGACCGTGAAGGGGATAAGTAGATGCTGCTTACTCCGATCTAAGTTCGTCTGAAGTAAATAGGTTTCTGGTTGATCAACTATAGTTGGCTTTATAATCCATTAAGAACTCAGTAAGAAATGTCTTCGTCACCAATTCGCACCCGCGTCACCCAGCGCATCTTCACCTCTCCCTCCCACACTCTCGCTCTCCCCGGACCCACCCCGACCCAAATGGCCACAGAAGAGTGCGTATTCGTATCTTCAGCATATCTCCCCACATCCACTCACCTTATTCTCCCCTCCCTCCTCACCTTTGTCGCTACCATAGACCGATGCAACGCACGCCCGAGCCGGCGCAAGACCCGCCCATGTCCGCGTCCGCCGAGCTCGCTCCGCCCGAGGGCGCAGAGAAGACGAAGAAGCGGCCGCGGCTCGACATGGCGGTCGAGCCGCGCGAGCGGAAGCGGGGCAAGACGATGTTCGGGCTCGTCCTGGGCACGCTGGCGAAGGCGAAGAACGAGGACAAGGAGCGGAACGCGAGCGATGCGGTGCGTCTTCCTCTTCGCTCCCTCGTCCCATGTTCGTCCATGTCCTGACCATCTCTTTCATGGGTTTACTGCCTGGTTCGTGTTGAAATGACATTTGATACGTCTTGTTCGGCGTCACTTTCTCTCCTTCTCCTTCCTCTCCGGCTGCCCCAACCCCGCAACGCTGCACTTCACCGACCGCTCTGTGATCAACTTCCATCCACTCTCCCCCCCCTCCAACCCCCACACCGTTCCGTCTGGCCGCACTGGCACTTATGTCCCTACTGGCGGGCATCTTGGGTCGCTTGGGATGGTTGTCGCAAGCAGGCGAAGAAGAGGCAGCTAATCGAACAGAGGTTACAGGATAAGCTCCGGAAAGAGACTGACTCTGTCAGGCGCGCCGAGGAGGCCAAAAAGGACAAGACGTCAGCGAACCGCAAGGAGGAGGACCTGCAGCTCAAGGACTCGATCGTACGTTCACCCCCCAGCCATTGATGCTCCCTATTCTGTTGATGAGATATAAGTATTGATGCGTCTCTTGTATGCAGCACAAGCTCCGCAGGACACGACTGCCGCTGCTGTCGAACTTCCTGCTGACGTCCGACGTGATACCACCTGTTGACTCTGATGCACGAGCGTCGACAAATCCTCTCGCCGGCCCACCGAAGACACGTCCGCCACCACTGTACTACCTTCCTGCCAAGCTGCTCCCATCGCAAGAGGCGTTTCTGCAAAGACGGAAGGAAGAGGTACGCTTTCGACGCCGCATTTTCACGTTAACGAAACGCTGACAGTGTGTGCAGGTGCAAGAAGCAGCCGAGAAGGAGTGGGACGCGTTCAAGACGGAGCGGACGGCTGGCATCGAGGAGATCAGCAGTCTCCGCAAGCGCGTCGCCGAGGAGTCGCGGCGGAAGACCGAGCGCCGCGAGCACGCGGACGAGAACGACGACGCGAAGATGGCTGTCGAGGGCGACGACGGGCACAAACGGCCCAGCAGAGAGCCACGTAACGGCGACGTGAAGATGGACGTGGACGACGCTGCGGAGAAGGAGCGGAAGGAGGAGGGTGCAGCGAAGGGCGAGAAGAAGGCGGATGTGACTCCGCCTGGGCCAGGGTACGACGACGATGCGGTCGAGTATTGAGTCCTGAATGCGACATACGGTGGGATGTTAGATTGGACTTATGATAGCTCCGGGATCATCTGTTGTGGCTATCTTAGGTTCGTAGGTAGCAGGTAGTGTTGGTGTTGCATGTGTATGACCGTTTGCTGTGGATCCTTCCGTGTGGGTGATTAGCCACATTGATGTTTCCCCTTCTGTGCTCCGCCTCTCTAGTAGCTAGTGCCATACTAGTACTTCCTTCATATATCATAAGCAACTTGATTTTTTACCTGTGCTTGCAATGTCTGAACTATTCTTGGCGGACGACGTTCTCGTGCTGCAAGTTCGCACGTGTGCAGCAGCGTACCTGTATACTTAGCGCGGTTGGAGCTCACTAGTCACTGCTTCCGCGCAACCCCCGCGACTGTCGTTGGAGCCCAGGGCGGCAGCTCACTAAACCCCGCTGCCTCGCCTCGCTCAAACTCCCTCCTGGCACACTCCCAGCACGACGGTCACAACAACCTCCTGAGTCCATCCCTCCACAACCCCTCAGATTCAGGATGCTGACCTCTCTACCTCTGCCCCTTCTCCTCCTCACGTTTGCGTCCTACGCTGCGGCCGCCGCCTCCCTCACACCCCCGCCCGTCTCGGCACCCGGCGATACGTCCTCCTCGTCGAGCCTCTCGGCCACCCCTACCTCCTCTGGGAGCGCAAACTCGAACAGAAGCGGGAGCATGAGCTCGACCGCGACCTCGTCGGCGCAGTTCCCAAGCCTGAGTGGCTTGTCCAATTGCGGTGAGCCCTATTACACTACTAGTAGATATCAGAGCAAAGAACTGAGGAGAAGGTCTGTCGCAGCCAACGAATGTCTCGGACTCGCGATCGCGCAGGACAACTGCACGAGCTACGTCGACGTGAACTGCTACTGCGCAAAGTGAGTGTCGTCTCCAGGGGTTCCATCGTCCCATCGTCCCACCCCCGAGCCCGAGGCTAACGGAGATCTCCTTCCCCGCACCTTCCCCACACGGTCGCACCATGCGCTCTATCACCCCGGCCCCGCCTGCTCTGCACTGTAATCGGCATGATGTCGAACGCCGCGCAGCGCGACGCTCTTCGCCTCGGGCCTCGTCGCGTGCATCTCGACCTCGTGCCCGGGCGACCTCGCCGCGGCGGAGAACGTCGCGGAGCAGTTCTGCGCGCGCGCGTCGACGAGCACGTCCCTCTCCTTCCCCACGCCCCCGCCCTCGACGTCGTTCTCGAACCCGTTCACGTCCTCGTCCTCCGCCTCGGCCTCGCACAGCTCTGGCGCGAGCGTCTCTGGATCTTCCACTTCGCCGAGCTCGTCGTCCACATCCACGTCCACAGGGTCGGCGGGCAACGGCGCGGGGTCGCTGCGGTTCTACTCGCGGGAGGCGGCCGTGGCGGGTGCGGTGGGGTTGGCGGGGGCGCTGTTGGGAGTGTTGTTTGCGTGAGTGGATGTGGATGTGGATGTGGGGAGTTGAATGTTGGCGTAGCGGTGTGTCGACTCGACATATATTTCTACGGACTATGGACCGCCCGTTGATACCCAAGTTCGCTCAGTCGTGGAGCGTTTCGTCCGTTCGTTGAACTCGATACCTCCCGTTGGTTAGCGGGACGCGTTGTGCATATGACATTACGATTCGTCGATGCATTTTGTTTCACACATGCTTGAGCGCTGCAGAGCTCCCTGTCCTTGAACATGGACGGGTCCTAAGAGAGGCACCTCTCACTCCTCCCTCTCCTCGACTCCGAAGAGGAGTACAGTATGGGCAATGTTCAGGGACAACTACATAGCGAGACTTCCGCAAGCAACCCCATTCTCACGTTCAAGTTCACAACCGCGCGGAAATCAGAGCTATAGATACAGATACATCAAAGATCACAAGCAAGCCTACACCACAGCAACGCTACACCAAAAACGCACGAACAGACGCTTTTCACCCGAACTCGGAAGATTCCCTTGCAGGACACCGCACACCGCACCCTCTTCACGATCCTCGACTCGGAGCAGCTTCACAGGGAGGCCGCGGCGCCCGCAACAGCCAACGCGACGCCCAAAGCGACCGCAGGCCACGACACCCCACGCGCGCCAGCCCCATTCCCGCTCCCACTCGTCCCGGTGCTGCTCGGCGTGCTGCCGCTGCCCTGGGTGCTCGTACCGGCGGCTGTCGTCCCGCTGCCGGAGCTGCTGTCCGTTGATGATCCTGTGCACGACAAACAAGCAAACGCGCGATCAGTTCAGAATGAGTCTTCAAGGGAAAAAGCAATGCGGGCTCACCGGCACTAGTGGTAGAGGAGGACGGAGGAACGGTGGCCGTCGCCGAGACGCTCGATTGCGAGGAGGACGCGGACGCGGACGAGGGCGAGGACGAGGGCGAGGGCGAGGGCAAGGTGGTCGTCGCGGAGGCGCTGCCAGAGATCGATGGGACGCCTGGGAGGGGAGCAGCGCCAAGAAGCGTGTCAGATGTAGTGTTCAAGGGGAAGGGGAAGGGGAAAGGCACGGGAACCCGAGGGGATGAATATGAACGTGAACAGGACGCACCGGACGTAATGGATCCTGTTCCAGTTGGGAAGCTTGTCGGCAGGGAGACGGACGTGCCTGCACGCGCGAAGATACAGATGCATGCGATAAGTATGGACTGGCTTAGTTTCCCTCCGTTCGGATGGCGTGGTACGTACCGACTGCCTTGCACGCTGTCATGAGCGTGTCCTGGCCGTTCTGTTTGTCGGCTGAGGTGCAGTTTGCGGTCATGCAGTCGACCGCCCCAGGGAAGAACTGTGCGGAGTGGCATGCGCATTGGAGGTTCCTATGGGGAGAATTGTAGGGTAAGTCCGGTGTGCGTAACTCGATCCGAACCCTCCTTCCAGGCTACTGGGTTGTGACGGTCTTTACATGGTTCCGGCTCAGGTCTGTCCCGTTAGGTGTGGCTTCCGGGTCAAATGCAGGCGGCCCACGAGGACTGGGCATAACCGCGGCACAATATGGACGTCCCATGTGCATACCACCTAAAAGCAAAGGGGAAACCAAAACACGTCTCGAGCCCTATCCATCGACGGGAAGGCAGCTGGCGAGCGCCCCAAGTGGACGAAACACGGCAAAAACGCACATACCACGTCGAAAAGGCGATAGAAGCGACACTCACAGACTGTCCCCACATCCGATCGTCTCCTGCGCCTGCAGCGCGCACTGCTGGGCGCATATCGGCAGCCCGACCTGTCGTTTCGCCTCCCAAACTGGCGCTGCGCGGGCATCGACGCCAAGGCCGAGCGCCTTTCCGCGAGTTGGATGGCCATCGCGCCGGAAGCCGGTTGACCAGGACCAGAGGACGAGGAAGAGGGAAAGGAGCAGCCAGCGGGGCTGCTGAGAAAGCGTGAGGGCGGCATACGACATGGGCGATTCGTTGGTCGTCAAGTCGTGAGCTCGAGTCAGTTTTCTGGGCACAGAGAGAGGTCAGACCAAGCCCGGAGTGAGCAGAGCTCGAACAAGTGAGAGGAGGTGAGGGCGATCGACGTACGCGAGGGCGGGGCGGATGCCTTGCAGCTTATATGTCAGCTCTGGCACGCAATTTGACACCGACACAGTGATACAGTAGAGGGATCAAAGGAAGGACTGCCTATATGAAAAGCTCGCGATCGTATACAATGTGACTGGGACGTTTCTTGAAAGGGAAGGCTCCGAAGCGCAGACGCACCCATCACCTGGCCCGCCACCCCGCCTCGTCCCCATTCCGATTTGAATTCTCCTACTTACGCGGGCGTTGAGTCTGGACTGCCGTGCTGCACCACGCGCACATGGACGTACAGGGACTTACAGGGACTTACGCAAGGACGGCATCCTCCCGGTCCTTTCGCCGACTTCTAACGCTCAGCGTACCGTAATGCGCGCAGCAGCGGATGAGATTCACGAGGAAGAGGACATCATCTGACTGTTGTGTCGGAGGATCTCCACCATCACGCGGGTGCAGACATGTCCATCCGCCACGGGCTTCTTACTTACTTACCCGGTCTCTCTAGGCTCTCTGTACGGTTATCGGCTTCTCAGTAGCTCAAGACGTACAACAGGCAGCAGTTTTTGGGTACAACTGCAATCAAAATAGGTGCACGAGCAGAAACAGGGGTAATATGGTCCGAGATAATGGCTGTTGGTCGGAGTGGAGCCTGTGGAGGTGAGCAAATGTGTCAAGGCACGAGGAGTTTGACCTCGAGGCGTTAAGTAGCTAGCATGTGGTGGCGCGGCAATCTCCGACACAGGCAACCCAGTACACTTCAAGTCGACTTGTAACACAACGCGGCTTCCGACTGTGTCTCTGACTCTGAGCTCCCAATTGCACTTTCTCATCCAACACATGCCTTCACACCCTACACAACGAACATGGCTTCCGTAGACCTCTCCTACATCGCAGCTCCGATGGTGAACCAGAGCGACCTACCCTTCCGGATCCTGGTCCGACGCTACAACGCCTCGCTCGTTTACACCCAAATGCTCCTCCCAGACCGTCTCCTCAACGACCAAGAATACCTAGATTTCCACAGGCGCGGTCTCAGAGACGCACAGGATACCCCAGTAGTCGTGCAGCTGTGCGGGAATGACCCGGAAATCGTCGTGCGTGCTGCACGTACGGTCGTCGACAGGGCAGACGCTATAGGTGCATGTCATCATATTGCTTGAGCAGGAGGATGCTGACCATGGCTTCGAAGGTATATAGACTTGAACCTCGGATGTCCACAGGACGCTGCACGAGAAGGCCACTATGGCGGATACCTTCTCGAGAAGAAGGACTGGCCCCTTGTCGAGAGCATCGGTACGTCTATCCATGTTCTTTACTAGTTTCGTTTTTATTCCTGCTTGTATGCGCTCGCGTTAAACCATGCGACTCTTGTTTTTCTGGCAACTGAACGATCACTGGCGTATAGGCACAGTGTTTGTGAATGGGGCCAGATATATGCACAAACCGTGGGTCACTGTATCTATGGGCGGTCGCATATATGCAGTTCGCCCTAGACAATACTTGGTTGTATGCGCATATAGTGGAACAAAATCAAATACGTAGCTACAGCCGGTATCCGTAAAGATACCTGCTGCTAGTCCTTCCGAGGGCGCACTGGCATCTTGCCGCAACAGTTATAACCCCGCATTTCATGATACAAAGCTCATTCAACGTCTCTCCTCACCTATCTTCCTTCACGGCACTCACATCTTGGCCACAGTATCCGCCCTCTCGCACTCCCTCCCCGTCCCCGTCTCCACCAAAATCCGCCTCTGCCAAAACACCACCCTCACGCCCGACCTCGGCGTGCGCCTCGCCGCGGCGGGATCATCCTGGATCACCCTCCACGCCCGGCACGTTTCCGCGCGCCGCCGCCGGCAGGGCGCGGCCGACCTCGAGCAGGTGCGCGTCCTGAAGGAGCGCGTGGGTGTGCCGGTGGTGAGCAACGGGAACGTGAGGACGTGGGAGGACGTGTGCGAGAACAGGACGACAACGGGCGCGGACGGGGTGATGGTCGGCGAGACGCTGTTGGCGAATCCCTGGTACGTCGGGTTCAACAACATCTATGTGTTCTGTGTGTGCGAGGGTTGAGATTGACTGCGGGGCCGTCCAGCTTGTTCGCGAATGCCACGCCGGATCCGGTGAAGATCGCGCTGGAGTACCTGGAGATATGCAGAGAGCACCCGGGGACGGCGACGATGCAGACGGTGCAGACGCATGTGCGGCACTTTGTGGATCACCAGTGGTGCGTCGCGTTAACCTTCCTGCTCCATTAGCTATCCTGCTGATTCCATGATCGTCGTGTCCTGCATGTAGCGGTCGGAGACCATGGTTCAACAAGTTCCGTGCGGCGCTGGGTCGGTGCGAGAACATCGACGCGATCGCGACGCTGCTCCGGGTGAAGGTGCAGCGATGGCGGGGACTCCTGCCCCTGTCGGATGTGGACGAGGAGGAGGAGGGGTCAGAGGAAGGCGACGCTGGGGAAAGAAGTGAAAGACGCGTACGTGCGGCGAGAGACTGCGCGGCGCCGGCGGGTGCGGCAGACGTGGACGATGTCGCGTTCGCTGGTCTGAACATTCTGTCATAGCAGCGCTCAGACTAGCGTGCCGACCGTCAGTTTCGCCCGTCGCCGTCGGCTCTAAGTATGGTGAGTTCGCTTCACGACAATGTGTTTTGTTTGGGAGTCCGAAGTCGATGTAAGTATACCCTCTGCTGACACGTCAATCAGTGTTGGACTGCGACTGTGATGTACTTAAGTATGGGGGTCGCGTCGAGTATTTTCTATCAATCAAGCCTCAAGGGCAGTTTGTGGCGCAGGTCTTTCGGCTGTGCCTTTCATTACAATTTACACGACTCAAGCATATCATATTAAGTCGCTGGCGGCGCTGAGGGACGCATCTGCATCAATACTTGCTTGTAGGTGTCTGTCAGTGGCGTCATTTACTTGATACTAATGCTGGTGCCGTCCTGCTATAGCCTGTTGCCATGAATACAATACTTAACGACTCGAGGACCGTCAATTGGGTCCTCATGCAAATAATCACACTTTGAACAGGTAAAGAGTTGTGGAAAATTCTCGGGGCGAGCATTTGTGCAAGCCTCAAGGCACAGTGGATGTACAGCCGTCTCGTCAGGAATGTAGTACGCACCACGAAGTATCTCGACTTTGGTGGGCAGATGCCAGATGTCTGGTCTTGTACGTGTATGTGTACGTGGTGTTGGATTGATTGCAACTTCAAACGAGCATCGTTGTCTGCTGACAGACTGCTCTTGTTCAGCTCGGTACCTCCACTGATGGTGAGTGCTTGACAACACTTGATGACAAGAAATATGCGCACTCGTCGCACTACAGACCATCTCCGATTCTTATACGGAACAGCCGAAGGAGCGTACGGCCAGATCCAATTTCTGTGCGTCCGAGCTCCTCGCGTTTGAAGCTCGAAGCTTGAAGTCGCAGCCGCAGACTGTATCATCGTTTCGATCGGGGCTGGCCACGCGGCTCACGCACGTCATGGCGAAATCAACAACGTATCGCGGAGGCACATCGTCCACATTTCTCAAACCCACTACAGTACATAGTGGAGCTCGACGCCGAGATTAGTGCCCCGCCGAGTGCCTATGTAGGGGGATCGAGCTCGAGGCGGACTGTGAGTCCTGCGCATGCGCGTGCATTGGGCTCACGATTTCCGAGGTATTCGGGGCGCAACAGTGGAGTTCAGGGTTCGGATCCGAGTGGATCGCTGTCAGGTCGAACAGGTTGATCTGGCGGGTGGGGTGGCGCGATGGAGGTGATCGAGGACGATCGGGTGGGCGAGCACGATGTCTTGCAGAGACAAGGTTGGGGAGCTGGCGTGACGGCGCCGGCGCGGCGTGACGTTGACAACTGGAAGACGTTGGAGCGGGATGGCGTTGGCGGCCGAGGTGCGTGTTTAGCGCGAATAATTAGTCTTGGTGAGATACTTATTGTAGACTGACAAGTACTAGCGGGGCCATTGAGCTACTTGCATGATTGGTGTGGCAGACGTCATCCGTGGCCATGCGTTGCTCCCTTCCGAGACCCCAAGTATCCCGATTGTGTCGTTCTAAGGATACTTATTCGCCGCGCCTCCGAAGAAGCTTGTTATGTTATTCTGCACCGCTTCTGGCGTCATCTGCACCCAGCGCATGCCCCAGGATTTGGGGAAGCTGCGAACTCGAAGCAGCTGCAGGAGTTAAAGTTGCCTCGAGGACTCGCCGGTCCGCCACATCCGACAGCCCAGACCTCCCCGGCCTCAGGAGCGTGCCTGCGGCAAGTCCGCGTAAGGATAAAGTGGCCTGATGGGTCCGCGGCCGGCATTTATCTGGAGAAGGGTGAGTGCCCGGGGGACGGGAGGCGCCGGCATCGTCTGTGATGCGATCTGCCGATCTATCATAAAGGATAAATTACGATGGGGGTCGGTGCTCGCGCCTGTGGCGGGCAGCTGCGCCCATGAATTAATCGCAAAGCTCTTGGCCGGCGGAGGAGGGCACGATGGCCGACCGGAGGCCTGTTCTTGTTGTGTGTTTGTACTTATACTTAGATATCTTCTTGTGAGCGCAGTGGGACCATACTTTAATCAGGACGAGCGAGGCACTGCGTGGATGGGGAGAGAGATGGACTCAGACGTGGGGAGTGATTTCGGAAGTGCGGATGGGTGTCAGTCTGCCGGATAACCAACCGACGATGAGCCTGACGAGGATGGACGATGGCAAGTACATATAAATGGCCCGCATGGGGAGCTGACGTTCGTGACAGATCATGGTTTAATCCCGTGCGGGCTTGCGTCCGAGCGTCACGCGCGACAAGCATTTTGTGCTTACGTCCCGCGTCACTGTCACGTTCCGGCCGGGCTCGTTGGCTATACATATACTAAGTACGTAGTGGCCGATGAGGCCGACTTGCGGCGGGAAGTGCTGAAGGGACACGTTGTGCCCTCTCGTGCATGCATTTGCAAGGTCTTGGGAGCCGGATGGACTGAACGAGCGAAAGGCGAGGTTCCGATACACGATTGGGTTCGCGGAGGTTTAACCTGAGCATGCGTGTAATCGCGATAGCGTTACAGTAGGTTCATCACGATACTGACATCATGAGGACAAATTGACAAGTAAGTACTGTACTGGCAGCCGGCTGTATTGAATTCCACGAGCGAGGCGTCCCGAATGACAAGACCAGAGGCAAGAGCATGCGAGACATGAGGCACAAGCATAGCCAGAGCCACCATGGATGGTTCAAATATTAACAACGTCGTGTCACCAACTTATACATGATACTCCTCGTAGGCTGCTTCATCGAGTTAATCTATAAGTAATCCCGACTCATGAACTGTTTCAGGGGCCATGGTATAGCTTTTGATGGCAAGTAATCTCCAGGATTAGTGCAGCTATGGTACTTTAAACCTGGCACCTCGGCGGGCAATGCCTTGGGCAGCACTGTGCGCAGGCGCTACTACTGCCAAACGCGATAAATTAACCGGCGAGGATGGCCGGAGGCGTGACAGATGTGTGACAGGCGCTGGAGGGATGATGACAAGCGTCGAACAAAGCAGACGGATTGGGCGAGCCGACGCCAGCCTTCTCTCCCCCCCTTCCCCGCCCACCGTCCCTCCGACCGCATCTGACGACCTCCTCCTCCTCTCCATCCCCTACAACTGTGACTCTGAGCTCTAGACTACCACGATTCTCGCGACCAGCTCTGACCTCACTCGCTCTCTCCCCTCCCCCGCCTGTCCCGTCTCCCCACTACAAACACTACAAAGCCATCCTTGTTCTCCCTCACCTCCTGCCTGGTGACCATCCCCAACCCGGCTCCCGCTCCGAAGGCGAGCTTCAACACTACACATGGGCAACTGTGTGTCCACCCAGGACCGCGAGGCGCAGATGCGCTCGCAGGAGATAGACAAGCAGATCGAGGAGGACTCGCGCAAGCTTAAGAAGGAGTGTAAGATCCTCCTCCTGGGCTCGGGCGAGTCGGGCAAGAGCACGATCGTGAAGCAGATGAAGATCATCCACCAGAACGGCTACACGCCCCAGGAGCGCATGACCTACCGCCAGACGATATACAAGAACCTCCTCGACTCCGCCCACCACATCATCACCGCCATGCGCAAGTTCGGCATGGACTGCGAGGACCCCGCCAACCGTGCACGGTTGGAGAAGATCCTCGACTACGCTGTCAACCCCGCCCCCACCTTCTACTTTGTCGAGGACATGGCCCAGGCCATCTTCGACCTCTGGAAGGACCCTATCATTCCCAAGATTATGGACCACAGTAGCGAGTTCTACTTGATGGACAGTGCAAGCTAGTGAGTCTCCCTTTCTCCGTCGTTCCTGCCTCTTCCTACCCGCCCGCCACGGCCTCCGAGCCGACCGTCCATCAAATTCTGCCCCAACCTGCACTCCATTATCTGGGCGTCTAACAATCTCTGCGCGCTGGGGCAATTCGGCGGTGTGTCGGATGTAGAGAAGGCGCTGCGAATGGCCAGAGACAGAGCCTGACCGACTGACCCGCGATGCTTCCCCCCTCTAGTTTCTTCACCGAGGCGCTTCGAATAGGAACGCCCAACTATGTCCCGACGGAGACAGACGTGCTGCGGGCACGAGCGACAAGCAGAGGGATCACGGAGACAAGGTTTTTATTAGGGCCATTATCGTGAGTGTTGCGCCTGTCTATCTACCTCTGGCAGTGGCAGGCGGTTTCCCGCGGTCGTTGCTCGGGGGAACCGTGTGCGCACGCGTGCGTGCGGTTGCTGATGAGATGCCGATGCGCAGAATACACATGTTCGACGTGGGCGGGCAGCGGTCAGAACGGAAGAAGTGGATACATTGTTTCGAGAGCGTGACGAGCATCATCTTCTGCACGGCGCTGAGCGAGTACGATCAGGTACTGCTCGAGGATCGGAATCAGGTGCGTCCCGTCCCTCGATCAGTTCGTCAGTCTCGTCCGCGCTTGCTGATTTGTTTGCCTTTGCCGTGCCTTCTTGCACCCCGCTCTCCCTCTCTCTGTCTCTCTGTTGCGCGCGCAGAAACGGATGGCGGAGTCGCTCATTCTCTTCGAGTCGGTCATCAACTCGCGATGGTTTCTCCGGACATCGATCATCCTGTTCCTGAACAAGATCGACGTTTTCAAGAGCAAGCTGCCAAAAGTGCCCCTCGAGCGGTACTTCCCCGAGTACACGGGCGGGCCCGACATTAACAAAGCGGCGAAGTACATCCTGTGGCGGTTCATGCAGGCAAATAGGGCGCGGCTGAGCGTGTACCCGCAGTGAGTGTCCACATGGTCGTTTTCATTTAGTGGGGCTGAACCTGACGGTGCGGTGCGTTTGCGTTCCCAGCCTAACACAAGCAACGGATACGTCAAATATCCGGCTGGTGTTCGCGGCGGTGAAGGAGACAATATTGCAGAATGCACTAAAGGACTCGGGCATCCTCTGACCCTTCGATTTCGCCCGTCCTTGTCTTTTTTTTCTGATCCTGGAGAGGTTGCTGGTGTTTAATGTAGTGTCTGTTTTGTCTGGTGAGTCCCTCCTCGCCATCTCGACACTAGGGTGGCGGTGCTGACTGTATTCCTATGCGCCTTTCAATTGCTTTCTCGCGCTCCTCGGACGTGTAGGGTCCCCGCATCGCATCTGCATCCACTCGTTCCCTTCACGTCTGCGCCATCTCATCCTCTGTACACATCCTGCATCGCACACGCCTCAGTCTCGAGTCTCGATCTGTCTCGTTCATCCATGATCTACCATCGTCGTCGCTTTTGTCTGTTGTCGTTTAACGCCCCTCTGCATCGCCGTGGCCACCTACACTTCCCACCTTCCCCTCAACCCCTTTTCCCCCGGGCACACCGCCACCCGCACCATGGCCCTGTGTGCGCTGTCGCTGGGGTACGGGTGAGCGCCGACTGCGCCATGCCTCGGCTTCCCCGCCGCTGTCACGGTCGCCATAGTCGCATCGGCTCTCATGTGTCGCCAGCCGATTGCCGCCCTCGAAGCTCGAACGGGATCATCTCCGATCAGGACAGAAGGAGCTTGTGGGGCGTGTCGCCATCGGAGGCTGACAGTGCCTTCGTCGTCGAATGGCATGCATGCTGCATGCTCTCAGACATCGACCTGGTCTATCGCCGCACCGTCAACGCACGCCGCCCAGTACGCTCTGTGCGTGGCAGATTCAGGGACACCATCCTGTCTTCCCTCCGAGGATCTTGCCCGTCGGAGACATCCACGCGACGTCAGGTCGATGGCAGACCCACCCGCTTGCTCGCGCTCCGAACGCTCGGGGGTAAGGCGGGCGAAAAGATTCCGGCCCCGTCTGCTTCAGGCCCCGGCGACTCCCGCGGTCGGCCGCTTCTGCTCTTCCTCCCATGCGCCACTCCTTCCTTCCCATTCGACCACTTGTTGTGCCCGTTTCCTTCTCCTGCGTTCTTGTTTGTCTGCCTGTTTGTTTTAAGACGCTGCTTGTCTCGGGCTGCCCCCTTCTCACCCCTCGTTCCCCGCCGTGTCCCCCCTCTCCCTTGCTTCATGTTTATCTTCATCTTTCATCCTCCCTCCCTCCCATCTTCGCGTACCTCCGTGTCTCACCGCACCTCATACACCGTCTCGTCTCCCTTGCGTCCAGTCCGCATCTGCTCTATCTTATTTTTACACGACGTCCTTTCATGACCCGTCACGCGGCCCAGGTGCCTGCTCCTCGTTTGTCCGTCGCCCATCGTCCCGTGCCCCTCGTCGCATCCCCGCACACACGCTACTCGTAATCGTCCCTCCCGCCCTCGTCTTACCTACCTCTACTCCTTCCTCTATCTCCGCTCATGACTGTCACCACACCATTGCTATGTATAAGGGAGATCCGCGCGCGGGGCGGGGCGTCGGTGTACATGTACATATACATACATACATGCATGCGGACATACATATACAGTACGCGCGAGGCGTGCAGCACGTATGACTGTGATTGCGTCCGGCTAGATTTACCATCCGTTCGCTCGATTCTCTCTATGGCCTCATGACGGGGCCGGGGTAACTTGGTTCTCGTGTATCTAAGTTGCCTTTGTTCGTCCATCCGGATCCTGGGGCATGTCCGATCCGGATCCATCGCTTCGAATTCAGTGCGCACCCCCGACCCCATCTTCGTCACCATCCATCTTAATTTATCGAGTCGTCGAGCACGTCGTCCAGTGTCGCCGGTCCCAGGTCCCTTGGTTTCTCATGGCGAGGCGTTGCAATCGGGGCTGGGACGGTGGACGAGCTCGCCATGATGCACCTATAACCCTTAACACGTTACGACGGGAGTCGGAGCCGTGCAGTTAAGTAGTCGCGAAGTACGTCCTGTACGTACATCTGGTTTAAGTATTGTGCCCAGCCGCATATAGTCCGAGATAGTCACTGTAACGCCGTCTCGAGCCCGCTGCAGCACATTATCTGTTTATGCATGTCGTTTTGGACTGTGGCAGAGCTTGTTTGAGTTTGGACATTGTGTATAGCTAGCCGCCTATCATAGCCGAGCTCGCCGTGGGCGTGGCGCTCAACAAGCAAGGCGGTTACATGGATCCTTCTCCCGACCGTTACCATCATCTTGCCCTCCACTCCGGCGCCCTGGCTCTTCATTTGTGCGTAGTATTCGATGGTTAGTATCGTTGGAAAACGTATACACGACTTCGTGTATGCGTCTGCTATAAAAACACTGAGGATAGTATGGACGGAATTTGCCAGCGAATTCGAATTCGTTTAACGGCCGGCACCGCAGTGCTGGCAACGACAACATACACCATACTTACCAGTCACTGTCGCCTGCCAGGAGCCTCAAGATATATGCGTTGGATTAATGGTAAGTATTGTTTGCGGCAGCTGTCATGTCATCCGCCTCTCTCTTACGAACGGAACGACAGGAAGGTCTATTTGCGGCGGGTGATTACATCTTGGTGACGTGTCTTCTTGCCCGCCGAACGCGTACGTATAAGCGGAGGCGTGGATGTATCATACGAGCACCCGTCCACGGTGACCATCTACTGGTGGCACGGCGCTCGTTGTTGATACTCCCCCTGGAGGTGCGTTTTTGCCTGTCGGACGTATCTGCCACATCGATTGCTCACAAGTTCCGGACATCGTTCAGCTTCCCTCTTCGTCTTCTCGCACCCCGGGGAGCTTTGTTATGTCCTGTGCTTCGTGCGGGGTGAATACATGGACAGCAGTTGCTCAACAAACGCGTATGTGTGGCGGCAAGGTGCGTATCTACAGGTCTACCCGGCTTGCGAGTCTGCTCTTCCTTCCTCGAGCTACACCGCGTATTCCAGAAGAGGCTGAGATCGGTCAAGTGCTACCCTCCTCGCTCTCTCCACGGGCGATAGCTTGGAAACGATGGATGACTAGGACACTACGGGCCCGCCCACATTACTGCATACATTCAACACCGGCCGCTATTTCCTCTACGCCTTGCGAACCTGCTCTATGAGTACAACTGTCCTGTTGGCCGCGCTGTCCGTCCCAGGCCTGGCCGAGGGGTACGAGAGCTAGGTGATGGGCACATCCTCCCTGAGTATATCCACCCTTCCTGTTATTGATGAGCGTCCCGCGCAATCTCCTGAGAGTCGTTGGCATCCACTGATCTGTTTGGCCACCTGATAGAGTAGGAGGTTCTAGGGATGTGTATCTTCATCTTCCGAGTGAGTGTCATCTATCGTGCGGTTGGATCTCTGTCGTGACGCGGGCCAGGGGATCTCATCTTTGTTGACCCTAGAACCCGTGTTCGCGCTTGGGGTGTACCGTGTCCATGTTGGGGAGTCCTCCCCCTCGCTTCCTCGGCACTGGACTTGGATCGGGTTGACATGGTTGCTGCGGTTTTTTTTTTGGGATCTGTCTGCTCTTTCTCGATCCTGACATCTTGGCTTCTTACTGATTGCGCTCGACAGGCGCGCTCTCAGCACCCGCTCCGTTCTCTTCTTCCCGGGACAACGCGACCAGGATACCGGGATCGTGCTCTTCGCGGATATCGGTGCACTCGGAGGAGGTGGGCCCGCAATTTCTGTAACCAGTGAAATTGTTGACGAGGTACTCGTTGAGGGGGTAGTGTTTGGCAGCATCATTGTCCCGATCTCTGTGTTTGTGCAGTTCGCGGACTACGGCCGAACCGTTCAAATCGTTCCTTTGAATGCTCGTGCAAAGACGACTGGTCGGGACTAGGTCGCTGTCTTCGTGCACTCCAGGAGCAGATGTGGCTTGTGTGTTGCTCGGACGCACGGCCTAGGACAGGGTGCTGGTGGCAATGTGGCTAGAGAGGACGTCTCCTAGTATGCATGTTTAAGATGACCTCTCTCCAGCGTAGCCGCGTGCGGCTTGCGGTCACAATCGTTCCTCGCAGTGTCAGGCGGGGTTTGGAATTCCTGTCGCCGAAGGAGCCTGGGGCGACCGATGATCAATATGACGTCCCACGGCTTCAAATTCGACTGTGTACTCATCCATCCATCCTCAGGCTGTTCTCTCGCCTCATGCGCTCCCTCACTTTTCGCAGACTGAGAACTGCTACTATCTCTGGTCTACCTTTCTGTACACTAAGCGATAACAAATTGCGCGCTCTCTCCTACGTCAAGGACCTATCCACAGGTAAAGTCACACTTTATCCAACTTCGCCTCCATTGGAGGGGCCCCAAATAACTCGCCATCGTACTCGTAGAACCGCCGCATTCGCAAAACCTTTCGCGCGGACCCGGCAGCATGGAAATCGGAACAAGCCCTCTAACTCGCGTCGGCTCCCGGGACGTCGCAACGAGGATGAACTTCTATGTCCCCGTTGGCGATGACGAGCCGTATCAATACGTCTTCACACCTCCGGATGGCGTCGCGCACAACAACCTCGGATCCGAGTCTCGTCCGGTCGTCGTGCACGACGTGCGCGGGCGAGAGAGCGAGTACTCGCTGGACGAGAACGGCTTCCAGTTCGTGCGCTGGCCAAGCGCCGAGAAGGCGTTTACCAACCCCGAGGCGATCAGGACCAAGTACTATGCCGAGGTAGAGGAGCTGCTCAAGTCCGTCACGGGTGCGACGGGTGTCTTCATATTTGACCATACGATCCGGTAAGTCGCTTTTCGGACCTCGCGCGCGTGGATTAGACCATGGGCTCAACTAGGGCTGCATGCCAGGCGAAGCGCGGTGACCGAGACGCTCGACAACCTCGGCGCGCGCGGTCCCGTCGTAAGTGCCCCGCCATTCCAAGTGCCGTGTCGCCCTGAAACTGACGACAACGACAACCCTCTATGCAGGACCGCGTCCACGTCGACCAGACCCCCGAGGCGAGCATCGCGCGCGTCCACCGCCACCTCCCCGACTCCGCCGCCCGCCTCCTCGCTTCGCGCGTGCGCATCATCAACGTCTGGCGGCCCATCGCGCACACCGTCGCGCATAAGCCCCTCGCGCTCGCGGACAATTGCGCACGCTTACGCGCGGTGACCTCGTCTCGGTGCGGCTGGTGTATCCGGACCGCGAGGGGAGCACGTTCGGCGTGCTGTACAGCCCCGCGATGCGGTTCTACTACCTCGCGGACCAGCGCCCCGAGGAGGTCGCGCTGATCAAGATCTTCGACTCGCAGGGGGAGGGCGCGGGCGTGCGCGCACTCGGCGTTCCAGGACCCGGGCAGCCCGCCGGACGCGCCGACGAGGCAGTCGATCGAGGTCAGGGCGATCGTGTTTGATGCAGAGTTGAATTGCTGAGTCCGCTTGGACGTAGTAACGGGGTGTGTGTGTATGTGTGTATGTGTGTATAAGACACAAGTTGAATGTGAACGGGAGTGCCATGCTGATCAGATTCCAAGTCATTGTATTAAGCTGCCGGTACCGGCTTGGTAACTCTGGTCGTGACGATGTTCTCAGTTAAACAGTTTGCTTTTGGACTGGGCTCCGGAGCGTCGAGGAATGCGTCTGAGCTTTCGCACGCCCTCGCCGTACTATTTCTCATCTTCATACCTCTAACACCTCTTGTGTTTCATCACGGGCTCGAGGGCACCCGCTGCTGATCGCAGGTACCGTCCTCCTCACCTTCGGCGGCCCCCCAGGCGAGGACTGGCCGCTCATCTTCCCAGGCTCGTCATCGGGACGTCCATGGAGACAGCGCGGCGGGTTTGAGGTGTTCAAAGGGAGGAGAGCGGTGTTGTGGTGGCTGCGTGGGGCTGCGTGGGATTGCTACTCTCGTGTTCTATTGTACAGGCAGCGCCAGAGACGGTCACGATTGTGCAAGGGCAATAGAAGATCGTGTGAAGGATGGTG
The DNA here is from genome assembly GCA_024305745.1 of Polyporus tsugae. Taxonomy (NCBI): domain Eukaryota; kingdom Fungi; phylum Basidiomycota; class Agaricomycetes; order Polyporales; family Polyporaceae; genus Polyporus; species Polyporus tsugae. The sequence goes on from JAHRBS010000005.1 coordinate 1,746,356, forward strand.
GAGGTTGAAGATGACGGGAGAAAAGGGGATCAAGTCGCGGAGGGAGAAAAGGCGGTTGGTCAGAGAGGGTACATGTGTCGTGTTCGTAACACGGAAGCCGCTCCATGGACGTCTCTGTCGATCTAGGTATGTAGGTTTCCCGACCAGTCCCGCCGGGTCACCGTGTGGGTTTACTATTTACGGATTATCGTCTGCATCGACCGTGCTGCTCTTCCAGCTGAAATAATCATGCGCTGCAATGCAAACGTGAGCCCGCAGTGCGGTTGGGGGAAGGGGAGCCTGAATCGTAGGGGTGTAACGCGCACCGGATGTATAGACGTCGAGCGTAAGCCGTCCCGCTCTCGAAGCCACCGGGAAGCGCGTGACCGCTTCGCGCTCCAGCGCATTGAACGGAGTCTTCGCATCCAGCGGTATCTCCAGTAGCACGCGCAGTGCGGGTATGGTAGACCCTTGTCCTTGTTGGTTATCGTGAGCACAGCCGTGGCGTCTGGGAGGTTGGAGAAGCCAGATGATGAAGCTACGTACTGGAAGTGCACGCCACTTCGACCGCGCTTCCAACGTGGGCAAGGAAGATGAAGTCGTCTCCCTTCGTGTAAAATCTCTCACTTTGGCCTTGCTTCGAAAATGGGCTTGGATTGATCCAAAGCGTGAGGGAACGCGGGGAGGACGTATTCCAGGACGGTAGCATATCGCAAAGCGCTGAGAGCATGGAAAGGTGCGAGGAGTATGGGGTTATGCTGAGAACGGTGACGTCGGATAGGTGGGGGAAATGGCGATAAATTCAGTCCGTTCCGTCTACCTGTCGCTGGGTCCACTGATTCGTTTAGTGTGCACACAGCCAGGGGATTTATTACCATGACATTAGTCAAACAGAAAATACGAGCAACGCACTGGAAGGACCTGTGTGATATAGCGTCCCCATGTGAAATCATTGAAGGTTTGAAACACGACAAAGGAGAGATCCAGCTCCTCGAGGTCAGCAAAGCTTGAGGAAGAAAGGAGGAGAGGAAAGCGGGGATGGATAGGCAAACTGGTGTGCGGCATTCGACACTTCGTGCGGAGGTCTCTTATCCACCGGTTTCAGCTGAGTACCAGACGAGAACGGTCCCGGAAGGTGGTGAAACGCCAGGCAGCGCATGTTCGGAAGGAGGCCTGCCAACATTGTAGGAAACAGGACCTCCACGCAGGCTGGAGAGTACCGTGACTGTGATGTGGAGGTGCCTTGGATCCATCGCAACAGGGTCAATCGCTGAATGTATCCCGCCAAGTGCGGGGAAGCGCGGTGGGCATCTGCGAAGCTGTGGAGGCCCGTAGCGCAACCGACTCAAATATGAGCCGCTGAACGCGTGTCGTCCATCCCTTCGCGACGGTAGAACATGCACGGAGTGCGGCCAGACTTTTTGAACCCCGAGCGTGAACTTGTCCAAGGTCAAGTGGGCTGTCGGAGAGGTGGTCAATGGTGAGCTCAACTAGCTAGCTCTTGGGGAAGTGGAGAGGCGTAGCCTGAATCGCTATCCACCGTGTCCTCAGGGGAGAGGTTGTCCATGATGAGAGTTGTGACTCGTGGTCGATGCATATGTAGGTGGATATCCTTCGATGAGTGCTGCCGCAGAGTCTTGGCAGAGTCGGACGTCCGACACTCTCGGTAGTTGTTGCGATACGTCGGGGCTGTTTAGGGCATAGCCAACCGTGCAACGTAATCGTATAGACGCGCACCGAATATTGATCCTCCTCCTCCTCCTCCTCCTCCTCCTCCTCCTCCTCCTCCTCTCGGCACGCCATCCCGGAGTGGGCGTCAATGTATCTTGTCCCAACGCTCCGAGTCCTTGTCCCGGGTCGTACGAGTCTGCCGCATCGCCTCTTCACCAACGCGCACACTGACCTGTCTCTTCCCCAAAGTCCTCAAGTTCTCACCAAAGAGCCAATATCGCGAACATCGTGGATGCTATCCGGTCGCAACGCCAGCCGAATTGCAATTGCGCGAGCAGCAAGTTGGACCAGCCTTATACATGATCAGGAGCCTGAGGCAACGCAGCTTGCACGGACGCATAGGGGGGTTTTTGCGACGGGTGCACGAAGCACATGACGATCCGAATCAGTTCATTACTTGTACTTAAATACTATGCGCGCGCGAGCCATCTGCCACCTCACCTCAGTGTGACTAACCTCCAAAGCACCTGGTCTTCCTCAGGCTCTCGACTGTGCTCTGAATCGCACGCACTGCGTTGCAGATGGCACCGCCCGGTGACATGACAAACTCCGGAGTGCTCTGGAGTGCCTCGAGGCTCGAGCTCAGAGTTGCCCGGAGTTGACAATGAAACGTTGATACCCGACACTCCAGAGAAACTCTGGCTCCGCTCCATGGTGGCACTCAGGCTACCGGCGTCGATGACCACGCACATGGGGATCACGCGCACGTCTGCGGTGTTTGATCATGCATGAGCGCTCTGAGAAGATGGTACTCTCCGACTCCCTCCTCCCCTGCCAGTGTCCTGTTAATGTTAACGTTCGCCTTGTCCTCCCTGCTTTTCCTATTTGCCCTTGTCATGGAACCTATCGGACGGACGACCCACGGCTGCTTTCCTGAACCTAGGCTACCGTCTGCCACTCTTGTGCACTTGTGTACCCCACTAGGGCAGAACCCTGCCCCCCACATGATACATCGCCGCAAGACTAGGTGTCATCGTGGTCGACCTGTTGGCTATGCATACTTGATAACGTACATATATAATATGACTGATGTAAACTTTCCTGCGCGTGATGTGTTGCCGTACTAGGGGTGCTCAATCCTTGGGGCCACTGGCCACCAGTGGCCGCGTTCAGAGGCAATTGATGGTTGGTGATATGCTAGCCGAGACTCCCGTAAACGGCAAGCGACGGTCCTCAGTCCTGGCGCTCATTTCATTCGAATGCGTCTACCTCACCCTCCACACCCCCGGAAAATGCAAATTTCGAGTCTGTTGAATACGGGAACATCGTGCACCGTTCGATACCAATATCGTCACATTTTGCACCAAGGGAGAACAGCTAGCCCTGCTCGAATGCGTTTGAGGATCAGCTCCTAGGGGCTAGTCTCGCGTAGCCCATCACTTCCCATCAATTGCCTCCAAGCCTCTCTGAACGCGGCCAGTGGCCAGTGGCCCCAAGGATTGAGCACCCCTACTGGCTGCTGGGGATACATGGACTCGAGCTCATTCCGGCCACTGCTTACTCGCACTGACGCGTTTTACAACCCCGCTTGTTCGTGAACCAATTATTTCTCTTTTCTCACCTAACTGCATTCTCGGTCCAACCTGACGACAATCAGACCTCAAGGCCTCGAGCTCAACGTCCTCAACGTTCAACCTTCAGGTACATTCCCGTGGCGGCCTAGACTCGTAACCAGTCTGCACCATGCACCATGCGTGCGCCGTGTTTGACGGTGTGGTCAGTGTGTGTGGGGGGGGGGATACGGTGGCCATGGCCTGGCAGACACGCCCACCATCTCGGCCGCGGACGCGGTCAAGACGGCGAACACCATGCCAGCCAAGTTCGTCAAGAGCAACGGGTTGGACAGGATCGACGTCGACCACGAGGACCTGCAGGCGATGAACAAGGGCGATGGCAAGGCCGAGAAGTGGGTGGAGCTCCACCGCAGACCCTGCGCAAGACGCTGCTGAAGGGCCGGTTCTGTCATCCCACGCACGCGCGGCTCGCGCCGTGGCTCGCTCCCAACAAGCAATTCCGAATTCGCCGCCGGGGTGTACGTGAAGATTAACAAGAACTGGCTGACTGGGTACGCCCCTTGACTCATGTTCCTCGTGCCGTCTGATCTAAAGACTGACCCTCGACCGCCCCGTTCGTCCACAGTACAACGTGCAGTTCTACAACCAGCCTGTATATACACGACTGATCTCCAGACTCCAAGTCGGGCGGCCTCATCACCAGCGTTAACGTTGGGCTGCTCGTGAGCATGATAGCGACTCGGGTGACCAATCCGATTTCTGCCGTTCCCCGGCCCCTCGTCACTCCCAAGCACGGCGTCCCCCTCAGCAAGCTCGTCATCGGCAAGCCTCCCACCTCTTTCGACGCATCCAACAGCTTCATGACCCCCGCTAAGCTCGCGTTGTGCCGAGGCCAGGCGAAGGCCAAGGGCTGGACAGCCGGCGTCTTGGTCTGGCAGGTGCGTCGTCTCATCATCAGTCATTCTCCCGTTGTTCTCCCGGTCGCACACTTGTTTCAACACACTGGCCGCCTGTGCTGGCAACAACGCCGGGCCGACTCGGAAACGCTGTGCCGCTGTGATGATGCGCGCTGTTTGTTCCGGCGGGGACGGACGACGCGAGCGAAAGCAGCCAGAGACACATCGGAGAGTGTGGAAAGGTTCGTGGTAGTCTCGGCTCCAGACGTTCTACAGGTCTCTCTGCACCCTGCGCTCACGGCTTCGCTACGCTCAGCAATGCAGGAGGGAGGGAGTATCGGATTGGGAAGGAGCGTTGATGGGGAATCGTGAAAAAGATCTGGCTGGGATTGTGAGCGCCGGTGCAGAGAGACCTGTAGAACGCGAATGACCATCTTCGCAGGCGCCAAAACTTCTGGAACCGAGACTAGGTTCGTGGTAGGAGAGGGAACAGGATCGGCTCACAGCTTGGCTTGTAAGGAGTTGCGCACGATTTACAGGAACATTCGAGGGCTGTCCGAGTCGATGAATAGGAGGGTTTGGGACTGAGGAAGGCAGGCACTGGACTTTGCAACGCAACATACGGGTACTCGTTTGCGGTACAACATCTGACACATGGCACGCCGGTTGATTTTCATAACCAGCCCCAAGCCGATACCCTTCGTGACCACTCGGTCGCAGCCGTGGCATTCCACATCGCAAGTAAGTTCATCATCAAACACCTCGTGTTCCCACACCTGACGAGCCACGCACTGCTACCTCCGCAGTGATCAATAACCGTCGTAGCCACACGTTTTTGTGTCCGAATATCGCAACAATGCCGCAAATGTCACATCCCGCAGAGGACCGCCCAGGATCACCCTGGGATCGCCACAATGTCACCGCATTGCACCAAGTTCAACGCACCTGCACCTGATGACGACCTCGAACGCCGTGGGATGCATTGGGGGCCGTATAAAACCTAAGAGATCACGACGGCTACACTCCAGCCACCCAGAGTTTTCCAGCCCATTCGCTTCGACTCTCAGTTGCCTTCTTTTCTTTTCGCCATGTTCGTTACTTCCCTTCTCTGCCAGGTTATCCTTGCCACCGCGGCCTTCGCCGTCCCCACCGCCAGGGAGCGCCTTGCCGACCGCGTGGCCCGTCGCGCAGCCGGCCTTACCCGCCAGTCGCTGCCGAACCAGGTCGTCCAGCTCGAGGAGAACACCCTCGTGGCTGATGTGAATGGGGTCGACAACGCCACTTACGCCACTGTCTCGTACAGTACCAACTGGGCCGGTGCGGTGTTGTCTGAGAAGACGGTACGTCGCCGCGCTAGTCCCGATGATTTACAGTCGGCTGATCGGCCCTCACGTTTTCATCACCACTAGGCTACCTACAAGGAGGTTACTGGCACCTTCGTCGTCCCCACCCCCAAGGAGCCCTCCGGCGCGACCGGCAAGCACTATGCGGCTGCCTGGGTTGGCATTGACGGCGACACCTGCGGCCACGCCATCCTCCAGACCGGGGTCGACTTCGACGTGAACGGCAAGGACGTCAGCTACAGTGGTGAGTACCGTAAGCTTCTTCATGCCCAGGTCTGTCCGCTGACCGCCTGTTCTGTACTTGCGCTTCATTCAGCATGGTACGAGTGGTACCCTGCCGGTGCCGCCGACTTCTCGGGCATCACCTTCAAGGCCGGCGACACCGTCACCGTCACCGTCGCCGCGACGTCCAAGACGGGCGGCACGGCATCGATCAAGAACCACCGGACGAACAAGGTCGTGTCGCACACGTTCTCGGGCCAGCCCGCGCTCTGCGAGTACGACGCCGAGTGGATCGTCGAGGACTTCTCCTCGGGCGGGCTCGTGCCGTTCGCCAACTTTGGAAAGGTCGCGTTCACCGGCGCGACCGCGCGCACGCTCGCGGGCAAGACCGTCAGCCCCGCGAACGCGAAGCAGATCGACATCGTGCAGAACAACAAGGTGATCACCAAGGTCACGACCGGGGCCAACGCCGTCACCGTCGCCTACACCGGCGCGTAACTTGCAGCGTCTTCGGATGATGTTGGGTTGCGGGGAGTTTATGGGGGAACTGGACCGCCCGATGTTTGTTCGCTGCAAACATGGGTTGGAAACCGGGAATAGCTACTGTTTTTGATTGCTTTGTTTATTTATACACAGCACCGTAATCAACCATCGCCTTTCCCTCCCACCTCTCGAGTTGAAAGCGCCAGCTGAAAGCCTTGACTCCGCGAAGACTGCCGTCTGCCTCCAGTTTCCGAGTTACCGTCTATCTCGCGTCGCGCGACGCTCGAGACAGCAGCTCAAATATTGAGTGGGCACGTACGTGCCTTTCGCCATGTAAAATGCGGGATTTTCACTGTGCCAGTGTCGCGGCAGGTACCGGTACAGAGCTGTCGACAGAAAAGATCTATTAATGAGTCAGGAGAAGACGCCACCAAGGAGCAGCTGCAAGGCAACTCACCTTCATGACATGGGCGGTTCACCGGAAATTTGGGTAAGCTGTAACCCACTCGCGCGTCGTAACTCGTTGGATAGGCCCGGAGCGAAGATGGAAAGTGTGATTGGCGTCACAACAGCCTGTGCATAGACACAGGCCAAAGGCGGCGTGAAACAGCATTGCCTTGATGAGCATACAGGGCACGGGTCGGTACAGTGTAGTACAAGACAAAATAAGTAGTAGCTGGGGACCTGAACAACGTCATCCGGGACCGATGCTTCACGCCGGCGCGGGGCAATGCAGCTGGGGAATCAGCATAGCATGTAGGACCTAGTTACCGAAACGGACGCATAATCAACAAAAACGTATATGAATTGAACAATGCCACTAAGTTACCGATCTCCCGACCAGTGCCAGTGGCTAAGGCATGCATTTCACATCTATGAATTGTCATCCACGTCGATCGAGCTCTTCCAGCTGATATTATCATCATCTACCACGCAAAGGTAAGCATCCAGTGTGGTTGTGGTATTGAGGGGAGCCTGAGTGTAGACGTTAACGCTCACCGAATGTATAGGCTTCGACAGTAAGCCGTCCCACTTTCAACGTCATCGGGAACAGCTCGGCTGCTTCGCGACCCAGCTCTTCCAGTGTCGAGCTCTCGACAAGTAGCATCTCCAGGAGGACATACAGTGTGGGTACGGTAGATCCCCGTCCTTGGTGGCATGTAGTGAGCATAACCGTGGAGCACGCGCTCGAGAGACCAGGTGGGACTACAAACTGGAAGTGCATGCTTCCTCGACCGTTTTCCCGACTTCGGCGAGAAAGTCCAGGTAGCTTGCTTTCGTGTACGTGCCCGCGATTTGTTCCGAATATGGTCTCGGTTTTATCGAAAGCGAGGGTTGGAGCGAAGGGTGGGTGTGTCCCAGGATGCTAACATGTCGCGAAGGACGGAGAGCATGGAGAGTTCCGTCGGGCGGGACAGGTACGGGGCTTGCCTTCAACAATGTGGACCTCGGACAGGCGTGGAAACGGTGACAGATCCAGTCCCGTAAATCTGCCTGTTGCGGGGTCAACTGACTCGACGTGCATGCAACCGGAGGATCATTGGTATGTTGCGGGAAATCATCAAAGACGACTGACGCACCAGAAGGATTTGCGTAGAATAATGAAGGGAGATACACGGTGAGCGTACGGAGGGATGCAGCGCGCGCGAGGCCCGACAAGAGCCGTTCCGCTCCATGTCGGCCTATCATGAACACCTGGCGGGGTGGGAGGTTGTACGATCATCGTTGAACATCATGCTCATAAGACCACTCACCGTTAAGTTCTTCAAGTGTGGCAAGAATATATCACCACTCTGCGGAGTGTCTGTGGTTGCCATGAAGGAGGGGATAAATATACCCAGGGTGATCCAGTTGACATCGCCGCAGCGGAGGGTCCGGATTTGCTTGAAGGCATAGAGCGTCCGCGCAAAATCAATGAAGGTCTGGAAAACGACAAACGAGAGATCCAGCTCCTCGAGGCCAGAAAAGGGGGAGGGGAAGAGGGGAAACGAGGATCGATGGGTAAATAAGGGCCCTGCGACGTGCCGGACGCTACGTCCACAACTCCCCAATCCTCCGGTGCCAGCTGACTCGGACCAGACGATGACATTCCCGAATGTACGTCAAACGCGAGGCAGCGCAGGTTCGGAAGAAGGCCGCCCGGAGCTGTAGGAAAAAGGGCCTCCACAGGGTCTGGGGAGTAGCCCGAGCTGGTGTGCGGCCGCGCCAGGGTCAATCTCTCGACGTACCCCACTAGATGCGGAGACGCGCGGAGGGTTTCGGCGAAGCTATGCAGGCCGATTGTATCGTACAATTCGGCCCATTGAAACATACGCCGCTGTGCGCGTGTCGTCCATCCCTTGGCAATCAGGGAACATGCACTGAGGGTTGCCAAAGTAAACTCGCGAGGGTGTTGGCAGCCGGATCGGTCGATGGTATCGATGATGAGGTCAACGAGCTCTTGGGGGAGCGGGAACGGGTGACCCGAGGGCCGACGGTGATTGCCACCCTTCTTGTCGTCTTCCGAGGGTCGGATATCCATCATTTTGGGAAGACGAGGTATCCCCGATGGTGGATGGTGGCAAAGCATGTTGGAAAAGGCGGACTCTGAGGCTGTGCGCCCGTCATGTACAGTCACTGGCAAGTCCGTCGACCAGCGGCTGGGCGTCCCAAGTTCAAGTACTGCGGTTTATATAGCGCGAAGTTCGAACTGACACCTGTCGTCATAGGGAGGGATGAGTGCAAAGACTACGACAGTGAGAGTGACTCCGGCTCTGAGCGTGACAGCGGGCGGTACGTAGAGTAAGGAGGATACAGGATGAGGATACGCCTGACAATTGGATAGTACGGCGTAGTAGTACGGGACAACGGTATAAATAACGATATCGCACTCGATCTAGAACGAGACCTGAGACTAATGGCATACCAAGGCGAGAATAGCATGTAAAAAAACAGGTCAGGAATAAGTTGAAGGTAAGTACTCTGTCCGAACGAAGGCCATGAGGTCGGGTGGCGACCAGAGGCTCTCAGCACATAGACATTATTGTGCAGATTATATGTATGGAGATCTCGCAACGCGGACAACATTTGCGGTTACTATCCCTGGACTGTCATTCGCGGTCGCGATCTCCCCTCCAGGCTCCCAGCTAAAATAATCATGTTCTACAAGTGAAAAGGAAGCCCTCAGTCAGATTTTGGTCCTGAGAAGGACGTGTGTGTAGAAGTCTATCTATCACTCACCGGATGTATAGACGTCAATCGTAAGTCGTCCCGCTTTCGATGCCACCGGGAACCGTGTGACCGCTTCGCGCTCGACCTCTCCCAGCGAAGTCGTCGCATCCCGCGGAATCTCCAGGTAAACCCAAAGCGCAGGTATTGTGGAGCCTAGTCCTGAGCGGTCATTAGCATAACGGCACGGTCGCTCGATGAGCCAGACGGGAGTAGGACATACGAGAAGTGCACGCCTCTTCGACCGTCCTTCCCACTTCGGCGAGGAAGGTACTAAGGTAGCTTCGTTTTCTCAAAGGACCATCGCTGCCTTGAGTTGGTGGGCACGGTGGCTTTATCCAAAGCGAGAGGGAACGAGGAGCGGGCGCATTCCAGGATTCCAACATCTCCCGAAGCACCGGGAGGACTTCAAGCTCCATGGGGCCAAACGAGTCGGGCGCGAGGCCAAGGATGGAGAGGTCGGTCAGGCGTGGAAATGGCGATAAATCCAATCCGGCCAGTCTGCCCGTCGCTGGGTCCACTGATTCGTCGTACGTGAAACGGAAGGATCAGTAATTGGGGCTGCGCTTAGAAGGAGCAGAACTTGAATATGACCAACGCACCGGCGGCGGTATCCAGTGCGTGACGTATCAACTGGTCATAATTTATAGTGATCACGAATCGACGAAGGGTAAGTGATAGGCCCGCCAGGAGCCGTTCCGTTCCATGCTCGCCGATCGTGGCCATCTGGTGGGGCAGGTCATTAAAGGGCGCTCGCTCTGACAAGCTCACTCACCGAGAGAATTTCCAAGCGTGGTAAGAATGCACTCTTGCCACTCCGCGGTGCAGTCGCGGTCATGAAGGATGGGAGGACGACTCCCGAGTTGATCCAGTTGACATCGCCGCAGTGCAGAGCCCGGAGTTGCTTGCAGTCGTATAGAGTCCGCGCAAAGTCATAGAAGTTCTGGAAGACGACAAAGCCCAGGTCGAGTTCCTCGATGTTCGAGAAGGCGGAGAGGCGGAGAGGAAAGCGAGGATGGATAGGCAAATAAGGCAGGAACGGGCGCGACGTGTCTCGGAGGACTGCTTCTATGAACCCCTTGGCATCCCGCCTCACTTGAGCATGAGACCATGTCCCTTCGGAACGTATGTCAATCGCCACACAGCGCAAGTTCGGAAGAAGGCCTCCCAAAACCGTTGGAAACAGGACCTCCACGCAACCTGGAGAGTAGCCCATGTACGCGTTTTCGGCCCGGCGCGACAGGGACAACACCTGGACGTAGCCCGCCAAGTGCGGGGACGCACGGAGGGTCTCGACGAGGCGATAGAGGGTGGCGGTATCGGGTAGTTCGATCCACTGGAAGATGCGCCGCTGAGCGCGCTTCAGCCACCCCTTCGCGACGAGGGAGCATGCGCGGAGCGGGGCCAAACTTCTAAAAGCTCCAAACCGGTCAATATGTCGATCGGAGACGCAGTCTATGACGAGGTCGACGAGTTCCTCGGGAAGTCGAAAGGGACAGCCTATGAGTCGAAGGACCCGAACGCTGTCCACCTTGTCCTGCTTGAGGAGTTGATTGTCGTCCATCAGTGTACGGAGAAGAGAGCTACGCACGATGTAGGTGTCCTTCGAGACCCCTGGAGGGTCGAGACCGTCGTAGCGTGGGATGATCATATCCATGACCACGCAAAACTCTGATGCGCCGACGACCGTGGAAAGGTGGAAGTGCGGGTGTGCGGAGTAGCTTGTAACCTCCGGATCTGTAGGCTCAGCAGCAAGTTGGGGTTAAAGGAGCGTTCCTCCAGTGTCCGGGCCCGCAAAGAATCGAATCTAATTCATCCAACGGAGCTACCTTACGTCCCGATATTAGTATTCGTTGGCAATTCATCGAACAACCAACCGTCCTCTCGAAGAGCTGCAACTGCGCCGCCAATCTTATCCTTGGGGATCAGGCAATAATCCGTGTTCCTACAACATCACAGTCAACTCATCACAAGCGCACGACCCCACTCCGAATGGTGCTCGGGAACTCACCAGGTCGAGAGCGCGAAGATGCCAATGTTCGCTCGTTTCAAAGGTCCGAGCAGACCGTGCAGGATACCCGTAAGTCCTATCGTTGTCCTTCAGTCGTCCTGTATGCGCACCGTAAGGAAGCTTATGCTTACCGAAAGGCATAGGTCCCGCGATCTGGATACACCTCCACTCGCCTTCAGCCTCGTTCTCCGAGGTGCACTGTCCCACAATCGATATCTCCTCGGCGGTACGGGTGATGGACAGCAGGGTCTGCGGGTCTTCTGCGATCCTGCGCAGGACGTCCGCAGGGACTTCTTGCACCTTTCGCAAGTAGAATACTCCGGGAAGCACAGAGAGACGGAGGCTCGGATGCTCGCGCGTGATGGTCATAGTGGTTGCTTTGCACGGAGAGGCGCGCGTACGGCACCGAACAAAGCGTCGCGCGTGGGAGGCGAAGCGGATGGACACAGCGGACCCGACCCGATCTCCGACTTTGAACGCAGCAACTCCCTTACGACATCTACGCCTAAGCCAACCTGCAGACGACGGAGAAAAAAATGTTATATAGCGGTGATCTGGTCGGCGAATCATGCAAACGACAGGCCGATATGAGGCCTCCGCTCGAAAAATCAGTCGTCTTCAAAGAGGAAGTACCGGTCCTGGCTCTCGCGGAACCGCTCCAACATCCCATCGCGACTAAGGGACCCCACCGCGCGCTCCGCCCCAAAGAAGTTCGCCAGGTCGTCATCGTCATCGTTCTCCGCATCCTCGAAGCTCGCGTGGAACGACCCCGTCTCGTCCGACACGACAGACGCCCCATCGTCCTCCCCGTCGCCCTGCGCCACAAAAACGTACTCGCCCGAGTTGTCCCGCCGCTCCACCCCGTCCCCATGCGAGAACGTCAGGTCCTCCTGGCAAAAATCGTGTATCACCCCCCACGCCGTCTGCACCACCCGCGCCCCCGGGAAGTCGTACACCCTCTGCCAGTGGTGGCCCGTACCAGCATCGCCCAGCGCTGCCGCCGTCGCCGCGGGGTGGCAGATGCGCGGCCAGTCGACGCTGAGCGCGGCGCCCCACCCCGCGCGCGGCATCGTCCCCAGGATGCGCATCTTCTCGAAGCGCGGGAGCGCGCTCCCCCGCGCGAGCTGGTAGTACCCCGCCTTGAGGATGTGGGGGGGCGGGTGGTGCCCCCAGACGTCGAGCCAGCGGAGCGTCGGCGAGTGCACGGCCAAGGGGGCGCGGTGCCACGTCGGGATGACGAGGTGCTCGAGCGCGGGGCAGAGCGCGGGGAGGCTCGCGAGCGGTGCGAGCTCCGAGACGTCCCACGCGAAGGCCGCGCCGTGCCGCACGTGCAGGTAGGTGAGGTGCGCGCCGTGCGCGGCGAGGAGCGCCTCGGGGACGGCGGCGCACTCGATGAGCGTGAGGGCTTGCAGGCTGGGGAACGACCAGTGCTGCGCGACGTGGTCTTGGAAGGGGGAGTGGGAGACGTGGATCTGGAGCTCGCGGAGGGCGGGGAGGGTCAGCGTGGGGAGCGCGGCGAGCTTGCCGGTGTAGTCCTCGTACGCGACGACTCCGAGCTTGAGCACGGCGAGGTGGCGGGCGGCTGAGAGGAGCGAGTGGAGGTGTTCCAAGAGGGACTCGTCCAGCATCATCGTGAGGTCGAACGAGCGGAGGCTGGTGGCGACACGGGGACGCAGCAGTCCACCCATGGTGCGGACGTCGTCATTTGCGGCGACTAGCCAGGTCGGGTTGAACATGTCCCTGTCCCACCCGACCAAGTCCGACGGATCGTTTGCACATGGGAAATGGGGATGCGGGTGGAACGAAAAGGAGCGCAGACCGATGCAGCGAAGGAGGATCAAACGCAGGTCCTCGCGCACGACGTCCGCGCACGGTGCCCAGATCACGCATCCGTCCATGCGGATCCGCCGCACGAGCGCCCCGAAGTCGAGGCGCGGGCCGTACATGGACGGGGCCGGGAACGCTCCCAGAGTGCGAGCAAGGGCGGGGATTTGCCCCATCCGGCGGAAGACGATGTCTTCATAGAGCACCTCGGTTGCGGGTGCGAAGAACGTCTTGCACGTGAGAACGAGGGCTTTGCGCGTGCGAAGGGCGGCAAGCCAAGGGTTCCTCGGCCCCGGCATGACTGACGGGTCGTGCTGGTGTAGAGGTGGTACCGTCGCCTTGAAAATGTGGAGCAGTAGCTCGGGAGGCAGGCGCAGGAACCGGGAAGGAATGCCAAGAGGATTTGATTCCAATTCCTATGGTGGAGTTAACGTCAATGAAACCTTTCCTATATGCATTGAACCTACCGAGTTTCGCATGTTGCTGCTTGTGGACAAGTGATCGGGAGAGGGTCTACTGTGTTGTTGTCGCTGAGCGCGACACATTTCCTGAGTGATCATGGTGTCCGGGTCCGCCGCTGATGCCATGCCAACCTTCCCGGGAGACATCGTAGAATATTCGTGCTGGCATCGGCCTTGATCACTGTTGCACTCAAACAAGGTCATTGATGTGACCACATACCTGAAGATGACGATCCTGTACCGTAGTTTGTGGCGATGGTCTGTTGAGCAGGAGGAGGGGGTCGCACCAGGTGAAGGAAAGTCAGGGGCAGATCTCGCGTGGCTCTTGTGTTTCAGTAGGACTAAACGGGTAACATATACCCATGGCGTCAAGTTTTTCTTCTTCCAACCACCATTGACCAATACCCTAGAACCGAATACCCAGTAGTGTAAGTTTCGCATGCATATAAGTATCTGCTCATTTTACAACGTCTGAGCCTATTCTTGTCTTACAGATCTCTTTCCACCACTCCGTGCAGGTACCAGAGCAGACACGAAACCCTTTCTCAGCGTCGTCATGACGTTCTAACCCGGTCTATGTGGTATATCGCTCTATAGGTACAACACGAGAACCAGAACCACTGCATTTAAACCCCCCGATCGACCCCGCGCTCACTGCTTGCCAAAGGTCTTGAAACGGACGCCCTCGATGGGCTCGAACGTCTTCTCGCCGGCGGGCGTGACAGGCTTGCCGAACACGAGCTGCGCGACGAGCGTCCACGACGAGGGGAGGTCCCACGTCGAGAGGACCTGCGAGGTGATGAGCGGGTTGTAGTGCTGGAGCGACGCGCCGAGGCCCTCGCTCTCGAGCGCGGTCCACACGATGTACTGGAGGATGCCCTGTGAAAACCCCAAGGTGCGTGTCAGCATCAACTTCGGTCGATCGAGCGAAGGCGGAAGGGTGGGGGCAAGGGAGACAGACGTACGGAGGCGTGCTGGGACCACTGGGGGAAGCGGTCGGCGTAGAGGGCGAACTTGGCCTGGAGGTCCTTGACGGCGTTCTCGTCCTCGAAGAAGAGAACGGTGCCGTGGCCGGCGGCGAAGCCCTTGATCCTGCCCTCGGTCGCGGGGAACTGGTCCGCGGGGACGATGCCCTTGAGGACGTTCAGGGTGATGTCCCAGAGCTTCTTGTGCTCATCGCCGAGGAGGAGGACGGCCTTCAAACGGAATCCGGGTTAGCGTTGAGCGGGTTCGCATTGGAAAGGACGCGGGGGGGGGGGGGGGACGTACGCGGCTGCTCTGGCTGTTAAATGCGCTGGGCGCGTGCTTGACCGCCTCGGTAACGATCTCCTGGACCTTCTCGTCGGGGATGGTGGTCTCAGAGGAGAGGGCGTAGACGGTGCGGCGACCCTTGACGGCCTCGAAGAAAGCGGCGGAGCCAGACATTGTGGTGCGGTACTGAGTGGGAGACGAGGAGGGTAGACGAGATGCGGATAGGGAGGCGTTGGCAGGAGATACGAGGCGGCGATGTGAGAGGGAGAGGAGGGACCTGGAGGAGCGATTATATATGGAGGCAATGGACGACAGGCTGCGCACCATTTCTGAGGGAGAAGGCGTTATCTGTGGGAGATCTGGACAAGGAACTTCCACTCAAGTGCGGTACCAATCACTTGACTGATGGTGCAGAGGTCATGGCGAATTTGTATGTGCCGCAAGGCATCTCAGCTGAATAATGCCACCGCCACTGGCAGGATGGTTCGTGCGACAAGCTGGCTCTGAACGGATAGTCGATGGCGTAAACCGTTGATGCACTCGCTGTGGCCCACACTTTGCTCCGGATATGGTAACAACTGTCAATTTATGACTGTTCAGTATGACGTCAGCATCCTCCCTCTGACTGAGAGTCTCAGATCTCTGTCGCTGCCGCATCGATCCAATTCACCCAGCGGCAACTTCTTTCTTTCGAGGGCTTCGCTGCAGCTTGCTCTCTCCAACGCAAGCATCGACATACCATATGCTGACGCTCACGTCGACACAAGTATGTGCAACGATCATCCTGAGTACTCAGTGCTCGAAATGCGGTACCATCCCGGCGGCCTCCAATCGGCGTGCGGTTAGTCATGAAAATTCGTGCCTCTATCGATTCCAAGATACTTAGAAATGTTCCATGGGCCGGAGAACCGTGGGATATTCGTCCCCTTGAAGTTTTAACAGCGGTCGTCGGTCGACTCTAGATCTCCGCCGTTGTCGCGGATTCAACGTGTTCGAGGCCATTTGCGGGGGATGACAGAAATGCCACGACGGGCAACAAGCTTAGTGGATGAGCCCCCTGGGTCCATGCGGGGATGATCACCACGACCTTTCGGACGGCGTACCGAGGCATCAGCTGACAAAGAACTCAGCCCAATTGATCCATGTTGAGAAGCACCGGGAAGTCACGTTGGTTCGGTTCAGTGTCGCCATCTGCAAGTATGAACGCATGCGATTGGCAAATCGGGAGGTCTCGACGTCTCTGACCACGTAGATATTAATGTAGCCGTTTGGAGAATGGCACATATTTACAGAAGTGAAGTAACATCGGAGAAAGCTCGTACTAGCCTCGTAGTACGGCCTCTCAGGCCCGGGGACGTCCCAGGTTCGTGCAAACATATACAGTATAGCTCAGGATGGCTGGCTTGAATGTATCCTCAGGCAGTCGTGTACGTGTACATGGCCAGTTGATCGTCGTTGAAAGGTAGCCTGTATTCCGTCAACTTTCACGTCATGTAGGTGACAACAGAGGTCCTGAAGCCTGACTCACCGTTTCCAATAGATGATTAATAATACAGATAATGCGGTTGCGCGCGCGGCTTTGCTCCAGATACTTAGTATGGGCAGCTTCTCGACTCGGCGGAGACGGCGGGGGCGGAACATGAACGTTTGAACCACTCCTCCTTGGCGGTCAACATCGTATTTGTCAATGGAGCTCGCCCATCACACCAATTGCGTATGCAGGGAAGAGAACGGAACGTGCTAATGCCTGTTTGATTCGGACAATCGTAAGGACTCGCAGGCAAACCGTCTGAAACCCATCTGGAGAACCACCAGCTCACGGGTTGCGGATCCTTCCGCATTCGTATTAAGAGTCCAACTTGCGCGGTGCCAGGCTGCTGTGTGTGGCACCATGGAGACAAACCTCTCATGGAAGCTGGGGGAAGATAACTGGAAGGTCGAAAACGAGAGTCATTTCTGTCACATGGTGACCGTGATGAAGCCCTCACACACGAGTATGAGTGCAGAAAGGTTAAGGTTAAAGTTGCTGTACAGACCTGGTTGCTCAAGCGATCGTGGTTGGTACGAATTGAGGGGAGTTGCTGTTGGCGTGAACGGTACAGGTTGGTCCCGTCGAATCATTCCAGATGAAATCCAAGGATGCGGTGGTGCTCCAAGATGAGGAGCATTTATAGTGGTCAAAAGGACTCGCAGTCAGATGATAATGCATGATAGACGAGGCAAGGTAGTGGTCGAAAGGTGCGAGGTATCTGGGCGTCAAAGCTAATGACCTCTGATCCTAACAACAACAAACAACCGGACCGAAGGGTATCCGGGCCAAATCTGCGGTGTCGACGAGGACAGCAGACTCGGACAAGCTCGGACGTCGACGACATGATACCGTCTAACAATCCACCATGTTCACACACCTTGTCCTCCTACCACCACCATGTTCTCCCCCCACCTTCGCCGTCAGCTCGCTCGCGTCTCTCGGGCAGCACCCTCTCGCTGGGCATCCACGTCAGCGCCGCCCCCATCGACCTTCTGGCGGAACTTCCGCCTATTCGCTGGTGCTACCACCCTCGCCACGACCTCCTACTACCTCGGCGCCCTCTACCCCCCAGAGTTCGCGCACCTGCTCTCGCCGCGGTCCGCCCCGCCCCCTCTGCACCCAGACGACCCCGCCGCGCTCACGCACATCGCGGAGCTCGAGGAGGCGATCCGCCACCTGCCCGTGCTGGAGGCGCATCGCGCGCGTACGGACAAGGACGAGTGGTACGAGACGCGGCCGTACCTGAACCTGCCCGAGGAGCGCCGCGTGAATAGCCTGACGGCGGGGGCGCTCAAGGGCCCCGGCAAGCTCGCGATCCCGCCGCTCGTGCGCGCCAGGCACGACGCGAAGGAGAACTGGGTATTCATCCACGTCGGGCGTGCACTGTGCGGGCACGAGGGAGTCATTCATGGAGGGCTGCTAGCGACGCTGCTGGACGAGACTTTGGCACGGGTGGTGAGTTTTACGTTCACGTTGGTTCGTGTCTTGCGCTGGTCTCTTCGCCAGGGCGTTACGGGCCGGCTCGCATCTGTGATCACAAGCATGTCGTAAGAGAGAAAATGTCGAGGCCCGCATTCAATGTCTGGTGCGTTTCGTCCAGATGAATGGGGAGTTTCCCTGCGTAGACGTCTTCCGTGTCAATTTGCCAGGCGGATCCCGATACACTGCCCCATTTCGCGATCGGCACCGAAAACCGTGCGCGCATACGACTGGTCTGTTGCCACTAGTTCTTCTCGTGCGTAACTGGCGCAGATAGTGCAGCGCATGGCCTTTGGCAAGCGACGTATTGTCCAAGGGCACATATCTACCAACAGAAACTAGGCCTGAACACGTCGCGATCGCGCGGGCGACCCGTTGACATGAGTGCGGGGGGATGCCCCCCCCGGTCCTGATACGCTCTACGCTAATCTATCGATCCCAATCTTACCTGTTTCTCCAGGCGCTGTTGAACCTCCCCGAGAAGGTTGGCGTGACGGCAAACCTGAACATCAACTACAAGGCCCCCACGCGTGCGGACCAGTTCATCGTCATCAAGGTCCGCCTAGATGAGGCCCAGGGCCGCAAGTCCCGCGTGTCGGGCGTGGTGGAGGACATGGCCGGCACCGTGCTGGCGGAGGCGAAGTACGTTACCGGCCTCACTCGCTCTGATTTCCCCGCTGAGGGAACACCTTGTGTTGTAGCGCGCTCTTCGTACAGCCGCGGTACGCGAAGCTGCTCAACTCCACGGCGGTCCGGCATATGCTTGGCGAGCCGTCGCAGGCTAAGGAGCCTGGGGGTGGCGCCTCTGTTCCGGTCAAGCTCCCTGGCGGAGCGGAGATTCTTACCAAGTCGTGAGGCGCGACTGGAGGAGGAGTTGGACGGGGTGGTATATCTTACGCGGTGTCGTTACTTGCTTACTTGGGGGTATAGATGCGAATATTTTGGACTTTTCGAAGGACAAGGTCTTCGAAACGTTGTGGACTCGGAGCCTAAGAATACGATGCCAAGACGAGAGAAGGTATGAGGCGATCCGTATCATCAGCTCTTTGCCGCTCATTGCTCACGGAGTTGTTCAGCCGAACGTGAAACTCAGACCATAAATTCTATTCGCCATTGAACGTCTCCTGCTGATCGTTCGCAGGGCCCCGGCCCCGCTTAGTGCGAGCGGAAAGCAAAAGTTCGCTTCGCCATGACGTTCGCAGCACGTCGTGCCCGGCGCTCTCGAAGGCCCCACTCCCGAGTGCCAGAGCTGCGCATGAGTGACGTCAAGTGTTCAAACGTCCACGGTTGTTCACACAGGTGCGCATCGCAACGGGAGCGAGACAGACCACACATGTACTGCGTGCTATGTCGACATCGGGCTCAACGCGCCGTCCAGGGTGCGCTGCGCAGCACCGCAGGGAAGCGTCTCGAGACAAGCGACTCCACCTCTGCGCCACCCGCGCTGGCGACGTGCCCCACACTAGAACCGTTCATAGTTCGAATTGGTTATGGGCCCGTCGGTACATATACCGTGCTCCGGGTCTGCGGACTGAGCATCTTGCCTCGCTTCTACAGGTCTGTTCCCCCAGCACTCGGCGACCTCTCCCTTCCTTCGTTCGCGCTCCTCCGTTACACTTCCCCGACACCGATACCATGCTTGCCAACGCCAAGCTCGTCGTTCTCTCCCTCACGCTCGCGCTCACCGGCGTCACCGCGCTCCCACAACAACTCTCATCGATCCTGACAGTCCCCACTGGTACAGGTACGCTTTTCTCACCCCCATCCTCTTCCACCGCTGACATTCGCACACGGCTTTAGATACCCTCTTCAGCAGCATCACCCTCCCCGTCCCCACAGCCTCCAGCAGCGCATCTGTATCAGCGCCCACAGGCTCCGTAGCCACCTCAAGCTCCGCGCCGACGGAGAGCACCGACACCCTCGTCACGAACAGCGACTCCGCGACCAGCATCGTCCCCTCTAGTACCCTCTCGGTACCGAGCACGATCCTCCAATCGTCCGGCGCGGAGACGAGCGTGCCCGCCACCACCGTCGCCATTACGACGTCGCCCTCGGGCACGGGCACGGGCACCTCTGCGGCCGCGAGCGGCTCGAGCACGGGCACGAACGGTGCGCCGTCGCGCGGCGTGTCGGGGCTGGCGTCCGTCGGCGTCGCGGTTCTCGGCGTGCTCGCGGGTGCTGGACTGGCATTGTGAATCAACGGGCGACGCATGGTGGACTGTTTGTAGTAGAAGGGGGTTCCGAACGGACTACTTAGTTCTGGCTCGAAGCGTGATGGTGGGGATGTGCTGAGCCGTTGCGATTTGTGACGTACTGTACTTACTATACCATGGACGGTCTGCGCTTGAATAATGTTGTCTTGGATCCGGAGCTGCATCCTAATAAACGTTGAACGCGTACGCACCACGTCTTGGATCACTCCCCCCCTGCGCACGCGTTCATGAATACAATACCAACTATTATTAGTGCTTTCTCTCTTGCATCTCATGGTTCTGCGACTCCTGGGTACTAGGACTCTAGGAGGGCGGCAGAGGTTCCGTTACGGTTCACTGGAAGACGTTTCCTCGAAGGCGGCAAGAGTATGACCACCTATCAAACGGTGACCATCATCATGCTGGTCCGGGGTAGGTCCGAGAGAGCAATTGTAAGTAAGACCTAGGCGGCGACGACTCGCAAAGACTCCATCACAGAATCGGGGAGGGTAAGCCTGAACAACCTCCTGCCTATTTTGGAGGTCAGGCGCTTACCCTTATGTCTCAGATAAGACGCTCGCGCGCGCCCGCTCCTGCCTTTTACGGATGCCCGCCCGCCTCCCTCCGCACTTCGTCGTCGACGCCGTCCTGCCATCTGCTCGCACCCACGGAGGTCGTCCATCTTGATGCCTATAGTTAGTACTTAGGATTGACATGTTTGTATGTATATAATATAGATAGATTCCCGCTAGAAGTTTTGTTATAGCTATGTACTACAATGCATTGATTACTCCTCCAACAAACTTGTGGGCCGTGCGGCACCCCTCTCACCACGGCGCTTCGGAGCTCCACACCAACCCCTCTCTCCATCCATCCCCCTATCCTCTCATGGAAAAAACCGCGAATCCTACTGTGTCTGCCCGTGGCTTCAAGAAGTTCATATCTGTGGGTCATCAAGAAGCCAGTCGTGAAAAAGTACCCCTCACCGGCCTGCGCTTGTCCTCGGAGGTCTACATCAAGCACCTCTGGCTTACCGACAACCAGCTTGCACAAGTACGGGAGCTATATGCAAGTACTGCCACTTGCTGCAACATCTATGATGCACGCGACGAGGAGCAGCAGATCACCGCTGCAGCCTTGCTTGCTCAGCTCGCATTAGACTTGGACGTGCAAAACAGCCTTGGCAATCGTTGGAGCGTACGTTGGAGTCGAAAGACGGGTCAGAAAGGGCAGGAGACGCGTTGTGCACTTTACCAATGGTGCGTAATACATGCACTATTTATTCAAGACAACCTAAGACAGCGAATGGACATCAGTGACTGCGGTTATGACCATAAAGCCCGAAAGTCAAAGTCACGTCACTGTCCTGTCAACTTTACCTCGTGTCTCGCCCATGTGGAGGTCCTTTCGGAAGAACACACCGGCAAGGTTCTTCGGATCTGCAGCTACTTCGAGCACAATCAAGGATGTAAGGACGCATTCCTTGCACGAATTCCCTCGATTCCACTCCACCCCTCTGTCTTCGCACATGCCCTCAAACAACTCCAGATCAGAGCGCAGTTGACCAACATTCAGGCGGAGAACCGGAGGATGTTCCAGGCCTACCAGTATCCCGGTCAACCATGCACCCTCCGTGAGTCCTCTTACAGATGGCTGATTCGGAAGAGCAACACACGGTCCCTCTACCATCAATTCAATCGGTTGCATGGGATCCATACTGCAACCGCTGCGCACCGCAACATCGACAACTGGCTCAATCCCACTTCCCCAGCCTACGACTCCGCATTCACCGATGCCGTATTCCACTACTCGCCCCGAACAACAAAGAACGACCGCTTCGAAGTGTGCATCGCCACAGACAAGATGCGCAAGGCAGCTTGGAAGTATGCACATGGTTCTCAGGTTATCTTGGATGGTAT
The DNA here is from genome assembly GCA_024305745.1 of Polyporus tsugae. Taxonomy (NCBI): domain Eukaryota; kingdom Fungi; phylum Basidiomycota; class Agaricomycetes; order Polyporales; family Polyporaceae; genus Polyporus; species Polyporus tsugae. The sequence continues at coordinate 1,768,399 of JAHRBS010000005.1, forward strand.
ATTTGGCCTTTGTGATTGGAAGCTTCTCCTCTTCATCTTGATGGCTGTCGATGAGAAGAAGCGCGGTGTCCCTCTCGCATTCCTCCTGTTCTCAGCACCCTCTGGCAATCAGCAAACATCATCTGGCTACAACACAAAGGTGCTCACCCGGCTGCTTGGCCAATGGAGGGATTCTCTTGGAGTCCGGAACGGTCATTCTTTTGCCCCTCAGGTCGCAATCACGGACACAGACTTGAAGGAGCGAGGCGCGCTGCTAAAGGTCTTCACAGGCATTGGGCTGCTGCTCTGCAAATTCCACGTCCGTCAGTCCTGGCGCAACCACCGCACACGAGAGGTTCGGGGACAGACCACCTACCACACCGATGTCCGTAACCATCTCCGCCGCCTCGAGGCCGCCCTGCTGGGGACACAGTCACACGAAGCGGCCAGAGCTCTCATCACCGAAGAGCGGAAGGCTCTTGAGGGGCTCCGAGTCGATGATCCGCTCTCGGACACCACAGTCACCGGAGCACTCAATCATGTCGACTATCTGTCAAACTATTGGCTCGATATCGATCTGTGGAAGAGCTGGTCATTGCATGGACGCGAGCTCGCTGCGGAGCGACTGGGATGCGAGGTAGAAGGTGTCCTACCTACTACAAACCATCTCGAATCGTTCAATGGTGTCCTCAAACAGAAGCACCTCCGACGCTGGCAGCGTGGAGGCCGGCGGCTGCGCATAGATGTCCTCTTGCATGTCTTCGTGTTCTCGATACTCCCTTCAATTTTCGAGGCACGCAAGTTAGAGGCAGACAAGGAGGCACACATCACAGCACAAATCAAGAGCTTACCTGGAGGCGCACAGCTGCTCATGGAGACTGCCACGAAGACCACACCGCCAAAACAGCTAGACCACCATATCTACGCCTTCCTCTCCCCTGACCCTGGACGCGATGCTGCTGCCCAAGCACTTCTAGAACATAATCAGCTTAGTGTACCAACATACCACGAGCAATCACGCACCTTCGAGTTCGACTGCTTCTCCTCCTTGGTGACTATACATGACACATCTCCTATCATGTACAACCTCTACGTTGGGCTTGACACGTCCGCCAGCTGCTTGTGCCCCAATTTTCAAAGTCGCGGGGGTGCCTGTAAGCATCTCCGTGCGGCACTCCTTCGTCTGGAGACCCTGCGCAGTGGTGGTATCAGCATCCCGGAGATCTCGCTGGCATGTAGCGAGGATGATGCACGCACCCGTGCTATCCACTCAAGTGGACAAGAGTCGAACTTGCCCGACAGTCATCCCCCGTCATCCCAAATCCTGTCGTGGAATCAGCAGCTCAGTTCGTGAACAACATCTTGCAAGAGTCTGGTGATGCGTTTGAGGGCGATGAGGGTGGATTCCTGGGGTCCAGGAAGCGAACCTCCGAGGAGGCTCCATCTGAGGCTGAGGCTTCCTCCGAGGCCACTGGCATCGAGTCCTCCGGTCCTGGTGATATTTCGGACGAAGAGCCTTATGAGTCCGGTAAGATAAGACACTAAGCCAGTAAAGTATCACATACTCACCTGTTTCCACCACCAGCCATGCAGGCAATTCCTCCTCCCCCTTCCAACACAACATCCGAGTCCAACATCAACAGTGCAAGTCGAGGATTCCATCGTCAGGTTGTCGCCCGGATGTTACATGACCTCGAGGCAGACGGGCCGAAGTTAAGGCAGCTCGGAGAATACCTTGAAAATGTCCCAGAACTGGTCCAGTCGGAGGTCAGCCGTGCGCAGGTTGCGAAGGGGCATGTGGATGCGCTGGCAGCGCAGCTTTCACGGCTCCTTATAGGCGTCATGAACACCACCCACAGCACTCCATCAAGAAGCCCCACGGAGGCAGGGAAGCTGACCGGCGGAGCTTTTTCGACAGCGTCTAATGCAGCGGCCACAGCTCTCGCTCCCATTTCTCCAACCCCTGCCACTCCTTTGTCAATTGCACGGTCCTTGACCCTCCCTCCTCCCTTGCGCCGGAAGAAGAGACGTGCTAGCCTTGTTATCTTCCCGGCATTACCAGAGAAGGCCCAAAAGCGCCAAGATTCCCACAGTATTCATTAACATTATGTACATACATCATATGTTACTGTTATGCCATATCTATTGGCATTGAGACCGACCTCCATGGGTGCGAGCAGATGGCAGGACGGCGTCGACGACAAAGTGCGGAGGGAGGCGGGCGGGCATCCGTAAAAGGCAGGAGCGGGCGCGCGCGAGCGTCTTATCTGAGAGATAAGGGTAAGCGCCTGACCTCCAAAATAGGCAGGAGGTTGTTCAGGCTTACCCTCCCAGAATCGGCGCTGAGGTTGTAAGCATAGCCACTATTTCAGGGCATTATAATGGGTTTTAAGCTCGGGCAACTATCAAATAAGATAGTAATCACTTGTAAGATCAATTCAAGTATTCTCCTGATGGCAACGTCAGCCAATGATCGCGCACTTCACAACCATCTTGCAATCCCAGGGGGCGTTCAGGCGAGCTGCCGACGCTCCAACCCTCGTCCTGGTCCTATTGAATTGGTGACCGGGGTCCTGACTTTCACTTATTCTGCTAGTTTTTACGGAATCCCCAAGTGTTCACTCAGACAAGCAGGAATTCACTTGAGATTGAAACCATGGCATGTTCATAACATTAGACAGCATTCCTGATACATTTTAAGAGGAAAGTCAAACTTGAACCAGGGTATTTGCCGAAGCCAGGATGAGGCGAAGGAATCGAGACAGAAGCACTCATCCGTGGCACGCGTTTCGCAGCACGTCAAGCGCTCATCGACTGCCCCGGTGGGTAAGCAAGCAACTTGCCTTGTTCAGACCAAATCACCTATAGCTCTTGCTCCGTTCGACTGCGGGACACGACAAAATTGGTGACGCAAATACTACGAAATGCGAGAAGACAATGCTGAGCCTTGCACGACAGATACGGTACAGCCAACCGGGAAAATACTAGAACTCGGGCGCGCTCGGGGTGCGACCCATGACACTACTTTCTGTCGTGAATTCAATACCCAGCGAGACCATATGTGCACTTGATGTTAGAAATAGCCCTTGTGATCCCAAGACAGATAATGTCAACATGTATCCCCTACCCCAAAGGCCTTCGCAGTGCTAGCCTGAACCAGCTACTGGTATGGTCTCCGCATTAGACACTGCAACAAACACGACTGCATTTATTCACAACTACTACTATAAGTCAATGATCTCTAAGAGAAAACCCAACCAAGACCTCGCCATATACCACCGTAACAACGTCGACCTACGATGGTCTCGATTGAATACAACACCAATGTTACTCACCTATTCCTTCCCTGAGCGAGAGGCTAGTCTTAGTGTATGCACACCAAATGCACACGCACGTCGATGGGTATTGGTGGGATGTTGTAACTCCGGCATATGGCGGATAATAATGGAGTCCCAGGTAATGTCCTGTGAGGCCGTGCACTAGTGAGAGGTAAACAAGGGCGTCAATGATGAAGGCAGACGGTAAGGACATAAGCTTCGATAGCAAGGCTCGTGTAATCTTATCTCAGCTAGAGGGGTCCTCCTCCCACTTTGGTGGCCGGGGTCCTGATTTTCATTCTCTGGGGTTGGTGCACTGGACGCTCGCCTGAACGCCCCCTGTGCAATCCACTCCCAATGTCCTCCCAATCCCCTTGCAATTTCATGCAATCCTTCCTTGTCGCTGCAACCGCACCACACAGCATCCCGCTCAAGGCACCTTACACCGCACCTCGGACGTTCTCGGAGAGAGGCCGTCCCGATACTATACAGGACCATGTCAGAGCTTCAATATTATGGTGAGAAGCCCTTATTGCGGCCTGTCTTTTCGTCCAAGTCCCTCATCTTTCCCCTCCCCTCCCGTACGAATGGTACTGTCATTTTTTTTTCACAGCAACCTTTCCCCCAGGATCAAGTTTGAAGTCCCGGACGTCCCAAGATACCCCCTGGGTCTCCATCTCAGGTCGCACTTGGCCTCTCGCCTGCTGTCTACAAGGACTCGACCTGGCTGGGTCTAGGGTCTTTCGTCTTGGACTTGGGTTTCTGCCTAGCTGTTGTCTACCTGGGGTCTGGGGCTCTCGCGTCTGGAGGTAAACCAGGGCATTATTTCGGATGATGCTCAGGCATCCGGTGGATTCTGCACCTGGTTCAATGTCGTCAAGGTGCATCAACATCCACGGTCAGTGCCCTATGCTTCACATCCACAGTCCCAGTTGGTGGTACTCAATGCGCTATGTTGGTATGTTTCTCTGGTTCTGGCACTGCCTGCTTCATTGCGTTCCGAGATCAGACCTTTCCCCTGTGTTTGATTTTTGTATATGTACCTTATAGTGTCTGTAGCACGTTGTATTCTCTTGTAGGGCAAATAGAAAATGTTTATTTTGCTCGCAATGTGTTCGTTACCGTGTATGTGGTGAAAACGAGGACCTGGAAGGGCGATGGCAACAATGAATAGAATTCTATATGTAAGTTACCGTTGGGTCGCCCGGTATTCTCGGAGAGGTTGGAACATCTCCAGTCATTGCATTGATTTCACCAAATTGCAATGTCATTGCAACGGACTTGTAAGGAGCCCACTGCCGGAATAGTGGGATTATGATCCATTATGAAATGGTCATTATGGCGTCCATCAAAATGTGATTACAATGCATTCCAATGCCGTTGCAATCAGATACAAAACGCGAGCCAAATCCGTGATGTCTTGTGAAGCTCAAGTGAATGTGGGCGTTAGTAGCGGGCGTCAGTGTCACGTGAAAAGGGTGACCCTGCCGTGACCACAAATGCTATGTCACTGTCACGCAGTTACCCTTGTCCGCCATAATGATCAATGCAGTTGTGCTCTCAACGTCAACCACCATCCATCAATTGTTCTTCCAACCATGGCAGACACCACCACGCCGCATGAAGGCTCTCTTGAAGCCACTATTCCTACTCGAATTGGTTCGGGTAGCTTTGCAACAATATTTGCATCTCCAGGTTGTTCTCTCATCATCAAAGTTGCACATGTGGCAGGCCACACCCCACAGGTCGAAAAGGAGTTCAATAGCCTTCATTTGGTGTACACTCAGTGCAACTCTGACTCTATCTTCGCCATTCCTCGCACCCTTGCATTCTACGATCCTCAGATGCAGAATATCCTCTTCTTTCTTGCGTCTCCTGGAAGAGGACGGTGTTGTGAACCCCATCGCCCATTCAACCCCAAGTTCTTCGCCAACCTACCAGAACGAGCGTGCTACATCATGGATCACGCCGCACCTCTTCCGCTGCACGTCGCTCAAGTTGTTCGCTCCAAGTTCTACTTGGAAAGAGTGATCGCTTCGGGGGCAGTGGATCCCTTGATGTGCCACCTCTACTTCGGAAAGGAATTGCGCCCATTGGCATTCATCAATCCGAACAACTTCTCCATCGATGTTGCGCGCTATGAATTGCTGCACAAGGAGCGTCAGGACGAGCTTCTTCCCAAAGAAGAGGTGGCTGCAGGGATGGGCGAGATGCTGTCGCGGATCTATTAGAATGCGGGTTACGACACTTGTGACATTGAGTTTGTGATGGCGGGTTCTCTGGAGGCAGTGACGGTCTGCCTTTATGTCATTGACTTTAATCAGGTACATTATCGTGTGCTGTACTTCAGTGCTGTACTGCTGCTGAAGCTAAGCCTCAGATGCGTACATTTGATAAGGACAACAGCGACATCACAGAGCTCGCTGATGCGTTCTTTTCCAATGATCTGTACTATCCGCGTCCCATACCAAACAACCCACTGTATGAAACCTTCAAGGAGATGTATGTGAGCTCCTGCCCCTCGGAACTTTGCATACGCACCACCCTTTTCTTGCGAGCGATCGAGGCGCGTCAAGCCGCAAAAACTGTGGTCGTCTAGTCTTTGGAGCATTATCTAGTCTTTGGAGCATCATCTAGTCCTTGGAGTATCGTCATCATTCCCTTCTGAGCAGAATCAGGAACTATCATTTGAGGAGCAATGGAAGGGTTTTTGTAACAATAGAATGTATACTCTCGTTCACGAAGAACTCATGCATCCTTCTGTGTCGAGTTTGCTCTCAAAATGTATTTTGGGAAAGTATGGCATTGTCAAGCTGAGGATTGCTATTCGGCAATGTATCTACCCACAGTCATTCCATGCAACCACCTAACTGATCCTAGTTGCCGGGATGGTTCTAGTCAGATTCCGAGCTCTTTGGAGATCAACCAAATAACATGTATATCGGTGTAAGTGTGTAATTAATGATTGGCGACTGATCACTTTTCAAAATTTCACGTCTCGGGTCCCAGCCACCGCGGATTGGCGCCAAAGGCTTGAGAGGATGCAAATTCTCATTCTTTATAAATGACACACCGTGGCTTTCCTTGTCGAGGCCGTCACAGCGTACACCCAGTCTGCCACATCTCGCGTCATTCCCGACTTGTCTCCAACTTAGATTGTTACCGGCATACCTGAGGGTGAGGGAGAGCATCGGTGTGCAAGTGAGTTGTGGGTCCGTCGCAATTTTCAAGACCGAGCATAGCACGGAAAGGTACATAGCTGATACAAATGCCTATTAACGCGCGGGTCGCGGGTCTGGATGGGGGAGCAGCACTTAGCTTTGGCGACAAAGTGGGGGATGTGCGCCCCCAGCTCGATCAGAGAATATCCAAATCCTAGGGCTGAGAAGAGCCTCTGCAATCCATCCTTATCACCTACATCCGAGTCAAAGATCAGCCATTGAAGGTGCAAAGGCCACAGGTGTCTGAGATGCACGTACCAGCAGTATTAGTGTCATGAACGTTCCATTCAGCGCCTGCTACCAGCGCCTTAGTTTCCTTTTTCGGACGATCTACTTCTCACATTGTACTTATTGTTCTCCATTGCATTGTATCTCGTCCTTTGTTCCTCAGCACAATAGCTCCTTATTGTCTGTCGTCGCTATTGTTCTGTTTCCATTGTTCACCCGTGTCCATGGTTACCTATTGTCCCCGGGTTCTCATTGTCCTCTATACGTATATAAGGACCTGTACTTCACTGCCTGGAGACCTCAGTTTCGACCTCTTATCTCCAGGTAAGCCTCGCTGTATTTCGCTCGTAGACATCTACTTACTCAATACATCTTGTCTCCAGCCCTGACCATTGAGCCTTGCTCCGCTCTCGCTGCACAAGTGCTCGTCAACACCCTTGCTCGTCTCATAAGTCTCCCTGGTCCTTACTCGACGGCCAGTCGTAACATTAGGTCGAAACTACTTCATGAGCACCGGTGTACCCACACCCTTTCCCCTCATACGGTACGCACTCTTGACCCTCTGTGTTGACCTAGCATAGTGCGCGCTCTAGTCACACCATTGGACGTGGTCTTGATTCAACTCGAGGCTTGCCACTTTTAGTGGTACAGTGCGCGGAAAGCTCCTAACCCGAGACCCCGGCGCTGACAGAAGTGGTCCACCTCACAGCATGGGAGGCTAGAGAAAGGTGGTGAAACAAAGCCAAGGCAGAACACCCCCGGGCTCGTGTCCCTTGTGGTTAAGACACAGCAATAGGCCAAGGAGGCTGAGCAGACAGTGTTGGATTGTGCACCCACCGTCTCTGTTCCTTGGATATGAAGCAAGTTCCAACAACCTGGCGAGCTGCAGTACATACGGGCACATCTTCCACGTCGTTGCGGTCGAAGACCAGCATTGGCATGAGTTAGACTCACGGTGGTACATCTGCGAACAACAACCCTGCCCCAACCGGTCGAACACCTTTGACTGGGACGAGGAAAGCTGGTCTCAGTATCCCAGTTTTGTTGCAACCGCCCCAGAGCAGAACAATCTCATCACCCAGTCACAACCCAGAGTCCCCACCAACCGCCTCCCACGAGCAGCCTCTGCTACTGCAATCAGCCAACCAGGCACACGTCCCCCTAGCCATGCTCCTAGTTGTATCCCCACTCCCAGCGGATCACCCTTGTTGGGATCCATTCCACTTGGCCAAGCACTTACGCTAGCCAGTGACCGTATTGCACGACAAACATCCAACCCCCCACCCACACCCTCTCCAGCAGGGACCCCTCCACAACAAACCGTTGTTCTTAACACCCCGAGTAGCCCCTCACCTGTGCCAGGTCCCTCACCCGTGCCAAGTCCCTCTCCACCCTCATCACCCGCTTCCATCATGGCCACGCCCGCCCCCTTTGATGTTTCCAAACTCCTCTCTCAAATCGCCCCTCGCGAGTACAATGGAAAACTCGCGCAGGAAGGGCTTCGCTTTGTAGCTAATGCCCGGATCTACTACGATCTTCTCGAGGCGCAAGGTGTCGCGCACGAGATCCGCTGGATCACGATCCTCAACAAGTTGACCGGTGGCGCTGCAGAGTGGGCCGGCCCATACATCGTCATGGTGGCCAGCGGCAATGTTGCGTGGTCGGACTTTGCGGCCTTTGAAGGGTTGTTCAAGGCGCACTTCTGTGCTGCGAATGACGAAGAAGCGGCCGTCGCAGAACTCGCCAAACTCTGCAAGGCTTCACATCGGCTTGGCACTGTCAAGGACTATACCAGTCAGTTCAACGCCATCGCTGCTCGCACTAGGTTCGGTGATGCAGACAAGCACGAATGGTACCACACGGCACTCCCTTACAAGATCAAGGACACCTTTGCGACCACAGTGCACTACATCTCGGACCTCGCCAAGATCCAGAAAGTCACGCTGCAGATGGACCAGCAACTTGCCGTGCGCGAGGAGGAACGGCCAAAGCAATTTGGATGGAAAAAGAAGGGCGAAAAGGCAGCCGCCTCCAGTTCGGGCAAGAAGAAGTTTGATGGAGAGTGCTGGAACTGCGGTGAGAAAGGACATCCCACGTGGCGCTGCCCAAAGCCCAAGGTCGAGGGCCAACGGGCTGCCTCTTCTTCCTCATCCGGTACCGACAAGCTCACGACACTCAAGGCCCAGCTCAAGGCAATGGAGGAGAAGATCGCCGCCCTTACGGTGGTCGATAAGAAAGAGGGTTTTTGATTAGAACCGCATTGGACGCTGCGCGTGCTGGTTCTTGTAGTAATAGTCGATTTTCTGTACTGGGTTCGTTGTTTGTATGTGAAGTAAATCATGATGGTCAACACTTTCATATACCGGTACAGTTAATTGGCAAGCAGCGACATAAGGACATTGTAGCTATGGTAGATAGCGGTGCTACTACTAAGTTCCTACATAGACGATTTGTAGAACAGAATAGGGTTACGATGAGGAAGTTGGCAAGGCCAATTCCTCTGTACAACATCGACGGTTCAGAAAACCATGATGGTACAATCACAGAGGTTGCCGTGTTGGATATGGCAATCGGAGACCACAGGGAGAAGGTGGTCTTTGTAGTGACGGATATAGGAGAAGAGGATATCATCATCGGCCTGGACTGGCTACGCGAGCACAACCCTGAAGTAGACTGGGAACGTGGCTCACTGCGCCTGTCAAGATGTCCAGAGACATGCCCGGCTAACCAGAGAACCTCTGAACCTGTCGAGACCAAAGCGCGTGATACGGAGGTACGGCTTACGGCATGCCGCAGTCCTCGACGGGCAAAGAAGGTTAGGAAGGTTGGAAGGGTGTGTGCGGCCGTGATGACTGAGGAGAAGGAGGAGGATAGGCCCTGGCTGCCAGGATTCCTGCCACAGTGGGATGGAACTGAGACATCTCTTCTCGATGCATGGGAGGATGGACAACGCCTTTATGGTGCTCCACAACTGTTTGCTTCAGCAACATACACATATTCGCAACAACTCGCTGAGCAAGAGTACCAGAAGAAGGAAGTCCGCCCCGTTGAAGAGATCGTACCCGAGCACTATCACGAATACTTGCATGTGTTCTCAAAAGAGGCGTCCGAATGTTTGCCAGAACATGGACCCTATGACCATGCAATAGAGCTTGTGCCCAATGCAAAGATGTTCCATTCCCATGTGTACCCCCTATCGCCCAGTGAACAAGGAGAGCTTGACAAGTTTCTCGCTGAGAACTTGGCCAAAGGCTATATTCAAGAGTCAAAGTTGCCGATGTCGTCGCGGTTCTTCTTTGTCAAGAAGAAGGATGGTAGCCTACGTCCAGTCCAGGACTATCGGCGACTCAACGAGATCACCATTAAGAACCGTTACCCACTACCGTTGGTATCGGACCTGATGGATCGACTCAAGAAGGCCAAGTACTTCACAAAGCTCGATATTCGCTGGGGGTACAACAATGTGTGGGTTAAGGCCGGCAATGAATGGAAGGCTGCCTTCGTGACCAATCGAGGGCTGTTCAAGCCGAATATTATGTTCTTTGGGCTAGCCAATTTGCCTAGCACATTCTCTGCGCTCATGAACGACATCTTCAAGGACCTCATCATACTCGGCAAAGTCGCTATCTACCTCGATGACATCCTCATATTCACCGACAGTCTCGAGGAACACCGCACATTGGTGCACGAGGTCCTGAAACATCTTAAAGAGAACGATCTGTTCTGCAAGCCAGAGAAGTGCAAGTTTGAACAGCCTAAGGTGGAATACCTTGGTGTACTCATCTCGGAGAACTGCGTAGAGATGGACCCGGTGAAGGTGAAGGGTATCGCAGATTGGCCTGTCCCTCAGAACACCACAGATGTATGGAAGTTCCGCGGTTTCGCAAACTTCTATTGGCGGTTCATAAAGGACTTTAGTGCCATCTGCAAACCCTTGGATTGCCTTACGGGCAATGCGCCATGGCAATGGGGAGACGAAGAGCAGTCTGCCTTTGACGAGCTCAAGCGTTGCTTCACCAAAAGCCCTGTCCTGACAATCTATGATCCAGACCGCAACGCCCGCATCGAAGTCGATGCATCTGGCTTCGCTACGGGCGCGGTTCTGTCTCAGGAGGGGGAAGACGGCAAATGGCACCCCATTGCTTTTCACTCCGAGTCGATGATTGACGCTGAACGCAACTATGAGATCTACGACAAGGAGATGCTCACCATCATTCATGCCCTGCAGGCCTGGTGTCACCATCTCAAGGGTCTCCCCAGTGTGTTTGAGATCTAGTCAGACCACAAGAACCTCGAGTATTGGCGCACAGCACAGAACCTCACATGCAGGCAGGCACAATGGGCTCTCTATCTGTCACGATTCAACTTTGTCATCTCGCACAAGCCTGGGACGTCTAATGGTAGGGCCGATGCACTGTCGAGACGGCCCGACCACCAGCACGAGGATGCAGATGACAATCTCAGTCGAGTCTTGTTGCAGCCAGAACGTTTCCGGGTACTGGCAGCCAAGAGAGGGCATCTATCGGTGGTTCCAGAGAAGGCACTGCTTCGACGCATCTGTGAGTGCAGAGAGCGCGAGCAGGAGGTTGTGGAGGCACTCAGTAAACTGGACAAACTTGGACCAGCATGTCTTCAGAATGACTTGGTGAACTGGAACAGTGAGCAAGGCCTGCTACTGTACCGAGGCAAAGTCTATGTCCCCAAGGACGACGCGCTGCGCGCTGAGATTGTACGCATCCACCACGACCTCCCGCCCGCTGGACACCCTGGGCAGTCGAAGACGTTGGAGTTGGTCACGCGAAACTACTGGTGGCTGGGCATGGCAAAGTTCATTAAGGATTACGTTGAGACCTGCAACACCTGTCGCCGCGGCAAGGGTTCGCATGCCAAACCGCACGGTCCTCTTCAACCAAATGAAATCCCTGATGGCCCGGGCCAGATTGTGACGTGCGACTTCATCACTGGACTCCCAGAGGTGGATGGATACAATGCGCTTCAGCTCATCGCTGATCGGCATGGAAAGATGATACATCTTATTCCTTGCACCGAGGAGATCGACGCAGAAGCAGCTGCTGACAACTTCATCCGAGAACATTTTCGTCTTCACGGGCTGCCACGGAAGATCATCTCTGATCGTGGGCCCCAGTTCTCAAGCAAGCTCTTCCGTGTCGTACTCAAGGGACTCGGCATAGAAAGCGCAATGTCCACAGCCTACCACCCGCAGACAGATGGGCAATCGGAACGATGGAACCAGGAGATAGAGGTGTACCTTTGTATGTTCTGCTCGCGGTGCCGCGATGACTGGGTCAAGTGGCTGCCGATTGCAGAGTTTGCCTTTAACTTGCACCAGCACTTGTCAATGGGTTACTCGCCGTTTTACCTCATGTACGGCTACGAACCCCAGTTCCACATTCCGATGTTGCCTACGGCGGTGCCTGCAGCTGATGAACACCGGGAGGAGTTGCGACAGGTGCGAGAGGATGCAACTGTGGCCTTGACTCTAGCAGCTGAGCGGATGAAGGAGTACTATGATCGGTATGTCTGTGATGCTCCAGAGTTCAAGGAAGGCCAGAAGGTGTGGCTCAACACGAGGAACTTCCGCGTTCCTGGAGTCTCTCGGAAACTGGTGGATTGGTATGCTGGCCTGTATCCAGTTGTACGCAAGGTGGGCAATCTGGCTTATGAGCTCAGACTCCCCAAGGACCTTGTAATCCACCCAGTATTCCACGTTTCTCTCTTGCTTCTGCACAAGGAGAGTCGACTCCCCGGTCGTCACCCGGCAGAGCCAGCGGCAATTGAGGTGGAGGGGGAGGAAGAGTACGAAGTGGAGGAAGTGTTGGAGTCACGGCGGTATGGGTGGTGGAAGAAACTGCAGTACCTCGTACACTGGAAGGGTTGGGGCCCTGAACACGACAGCTGGGAGGATGCAGTGGACCTTACAAACGCGCTGCAACTCATGCAGAAATTCCATTCAACGCACGCAGAGGTGCCTGGTCCTCTCAAGAAGACTTAGTCGTGAAGGCACGACCCTTAGGAGGGGGGTATTGTCATGAATGTTCCATTCGGCGCGTACTACCAGTGCCTTAGTTTCCTTTTCTGGACAATCTACTTCTCACATTGTACTTATTGTTCTCCGTTGCATTGTATCTTGTCCTTTGTTCCTCAGCACAATAGCTCCTTATTGTCTGTCGTCGCTATTGTTCTGTTTCCATTGTTCACCCGTGTCCATAGTTACCTATTGTCCCCGGGTTCTCATTGTCCTCTATACATATATAAGGACCTGTACTTTGCTGCCTGGAGACCTCAGTTTCGACCTCTTATCTCCAGGTAAGCCTCGCTGTATATTGCTCGTAGACATCTACTTACTCAATACATCTTGCCTCCAGCCCTGACTGTTGAGCCTTGCTCCGCTCTCGCTGCACAAGTGCTCGTCGATACCCTTGCTTGTCTCATAAGTCTCCCTGGTCCTTACTCGACGGCCAGTCATAACAGTGCGCAATCGGAAAGAGCGGCCGAGGTGGAGCCATCTCGAGGAGAACGTGGTGGTGGGGCTCTAGGACAATCCAACGCCAACAGAGCTCACTGCCATGGCATTCTACGACCAGGTTGTAACGCAGCCATATCTTCGAGCCACTCGAGTACTGCAAAATGGTTTGAAGCTCAGCCCATATCACAATCGACTCAAAATGCACCTTCAGTCCATCATAGCCAACCCTGATCTTCTTCTCAGACCCAACACCACAGCTCAAAATGCGACCTTGGATGGGGAAGACTGGCAGTGCCCAGACACCCTGAAGGCAATCCAGACAATGGCTCACTGGATGCCTCATCTGAGGTATATTGTCATCACTTTCTTCAAGGGTGCCCTGTGGACCTGGGAATCCTTCAGGAAGGAGTTCGAGAAGGGTGGCGCGATCGACCAGAGCACTGAGAAGGAGCTCAATGAGGCTTGGATATTCGCTACCAATGACGCAAACGAGGGCGCGCTCGGCCTCCTTCGCCAATGGCTCCGTGCGAATCCATTTGGCACTGAGCTGTACTACAACTCGCTTCAGAAGTGCACACAGAACAACACTGAAGCATTCATGCGCGCGCACTTTACGGATGAAGACTACAAGCACGTACGAGGTGGGGCCCGCGCGCTCGATGACAGCAGTAAGGAGAAGGCTCGTCGCAAGGAACATGTTGCGGAGGCTATTGCGGTTGCGGACCAGAGGGCGCGCAAGCGAGAGGAGCGGGAACGGCGGGAACAAGAGGCGGCTAAGAAGGTGGCAGAGACGGAGCTGATCATCGAGCGGGCCAAGATCGAGGGGATGACCAAAGTTCAGATGGAGGAGCAATTGGAAGTCCATCGGAAGCAGTTCAGTGATGCTGATGTCCCGTTGAAGTCGAAGATTCCAAACCGCCCACAGAAGCTCGAGGCTTTGCTGGCGGCCGTGGAGCGGTATCGGACGCGCACGGGGCTTCCGTCGGAGTAATCTAGTGTAGTGTCAATTCTGTGCCTATTAAACATATTAATACCCATCACAGGTTACCGATGGCTACGTAGGTGTGTATATGTATCTGAAGAGCGGTTATGATGGAGACGGACACTACTAATGTCGAGGTGTTAGTGGATGAGAAACGAACGACTGAAATGACCGCTTTCAATGACGGCGCTTGCTGACTAAGCTGTCCATCAGGCTCACAGGCGTTGCCCCTCCCCAATACTACTAGGTACTGCGTAATCTTGAGATTTAAAATAAAAATAAAATAAAAAACCTTTTCCCGGGAAAGCTTCAATCCCTCTACGAAGCGCCTGAGAATCTACCCAGTCCATTCAATTGCAGCTCGTCGACCTCGCTACCTCCGACGCTCTCTCTCAGGTGTGTTCAACAGCCAGCATTCTGGTTGACATCACTAACAGTCCGACAACCGCCCTTCCCAGTGGTGCGTAGAATATTAATCTATGTTTATGTCGTACTCACTTCTCTCACCTATAGATAATGTCGTTTGGGGGGGATCACTGCTTGCAGCAGAGCTGCTTGTCGTCGGCATCACATGGTGGTACAGCTACCAGTCGTATCGCATGCGGAAAGGCATCAAACTTGGAAAAACCATCAGCTCTCTCCTCATCTACAATGGTGAGACGTCTCATGGCTCATCGCGTTTCTGGCTGACATGATTTTTACTAGGAAGCCTTTATTTCCTGTGCGCTTGGCTCCTTACGACACTTTGGTTCCCGGGGCTCATCGCAAACATTGCAGGTTCCTCGCGACCTTATACATCCTCGATATCATCTTCGGCACGACATCAGTACATCCTCCCTTGAACTGCAGGCTACATACATCACGACGTATCCTCATATGTTGCTCCAGATTTCAGATGGAGCTTCGAATGCGGTGGACTTACTGGAAATATTCTTCGATCCGTGAGTCCACTCCGCGGCCAAGTTGGTACCCACTACGTTCCTGATAAGCAATGCTGCTCGCAGCATAACTTCGATTCTCGTGTGTCGCTTCATGCTCGAGCTTCGCCAATTCGACAGCAGCCCCACGTCCGTGACGTATTCCGAGACGGGCTCTCGAGTCCGAGAGCACAGGGCCTCGAGGGATGTTCTCCAGTTCGCGGCATAGCCTAGCGACTCCCTCCCGGCCTCCATCACGTCCTTCGCTCACCCAGTTCACGTTGGTTCTGCGCTGTCCGAGACGGACCCTGATTCAATTGACGACAACGGAGCGGAATGGCAAGAAATGGATGTGGTGGCACCAACTCGGGACGACTCCACCCTCCCAGCCTGAGAGTCCGGCTCCTGGGCAACCTCAGGCTTGGGAGCTGGAACACTCCGTATAGTTTGTAGGTAGGTACTCAGATGGGCGAGCAGTTCGTTGCTATTGACTGACCGTCGGTGATGATAGGTGCAGGCGCAGCGCCGTATTCTCCCTCCGAGTCGTTGGTCCGTGTAGGTTCCCCAGGCTTGTTTCCTTTCGACACTTTATTGGCACGTATTTATCATGACGTTGTTTTTCATCTCTCCGCTTGTACTACATTCATATGTATATATGGTAGCTGGTCTCCAAACTTTTTTTCCCTCCTCACTGGTCGGAGTCAAAGGCCGCCAACTCGGATCTAAGTCCAACGAATTTGCGGAGAGAATGAAAGCGCGCTACTCTGTTCCAGATGCTTGGCAAACACAAATAACGCTCCGGGAGACGCCACACGTTCGTGTCGAGCTCTCACCGCCTCGTCTTACTCTGAGGCATCGTCTTCAAGAATTCAGTACGCCCGGGCTGGTCATCTGGGATTGGATACCACTTCAGAAGGCGCGCGTCCTACGTGACATGGACTATCTTGAGTCAGACGGTCCGAAGAACACTATAATGCTCGCCACGGTGCGTGCGGGTGCCGGGTTTGAGTGCGTTGTGAGTTCGCACTGTTTATGACGAGGCCGGGGTTGAACTAGTAGAGCGGTGGTGTTATGGATGACTCTGGCTTGAAGCTTGATGCGCGGACCTTGTTTCACGAAGTATTGATACGGTCACCGTTATGGGGGTTTAATCGAGGTCTCCGAGGCTTTTGCTACCTGCTGTAGAAGCCTGTATTGCAAATTTTGGCGCGCTGCCTACCGCCTTCTCCCTCTCCTTCTCCGCCTTCAATCTCAGCAACTTGTCCCGCCAACCGTCCTGGTATTTTGACACCCACACCAGCACCTCGTCCCACCCAGACGGCCGCAGGTCCATATACGGCATCAGCAACCTCGGGAACAGCACGAACACGTACCGCCCGACGCCCCTCGCGTCCTTGACCGGGTACGAGCCGAGCGTGAAGAGGTGCTGGAGCCTGTGCGTCCCCACCACCTTCAGGTCCGTCGGCACCGGCGCATCCGCGTCGATGCGCGCGAGGATGAGCGTGCGCAGGTCCGGGCAGTGCCGCGCGAAGTGCGCGAGGGCCGTCACCGGCGGTGCCCCCGAAGCCTCTGAATCGCGCGCGCTCCAGTTGAGATAGAGGCGCGCGAGGTGGGGCCACGCGTGCGCCATGCCCTCGAGGTCGCCCGCCGTGACACGATACCCGCTGCGCGGCGCGCTGACCGCGACGTTTGCGAGGGGGCAGAAGTAAGGGTCGAGCAGCGGGTGGACGAGCTCGCCAAGGGTGTCGTGCGTCCGCCAGCGAGTGGTGATGTCGAGCCTGACCCGTGCGAGGCGTGGGGCGTGCCCGCGCGCGCGGATGACCTCGAGAGGGCGGCGGTAGGTGCTGCTGTTCTCGGGGACGCCGTTGGGGTAGACGAGCTCGAGGGAGGTGAGCGCCTCGAGAGGATTGAGGAGGGTGAAGAAGAGGGTCATGTCGGCCGCGCGCGCGGAGAGCTCGACGTGCCCGAGGTGCGGAAAGCCGTAGATGAGTTGGCCGGAGTCCCGCGCGTTGGGGACGGGGCCGAAGTTGAGGAGGAGAGACTCGAGGCCCTTGAGCGTAGAAAGAGAACGGAGGAAGTCGACATTGATGGGGGTGTCGCGGAGGGAGAGGTGATGAAGCTTTGTGAAGAGCGTGAGGGGTGCGAGACAGGACGGATGGACAGGTGTGGAGAGCTCAAGGGTGTTGAGGCGGGGTGTACGTCCGGCGTATGTCTTGAGCAGTTCCTCGATGTGCTTGTCACTGGCGTTGCGATTGGAAGGGTCGCTGAGGACGGCCACTTTCTCTGAGTGGGGAAGCCAGGCGATATGGTCTGGCAGCTCGATGCTGTCAAGCACGATATGGAGGAGCTCGAGAGACTTGGTTCCCAGGAGCAGTGCGGCGGTGTCGGCTGGGGACACTGGTATCCAAGTAAGCTCCTTCAGACCGGGGAGGAGAGGCTCGCCGTCATTCCACTTAGAGAGCTGGGCGATGATGTGCGGTGTTACTGATGCTTGCTTTGGGTAGTTTAGGATGCGGACACGCTTGGCGTAGCTTTGGAACCTAAGCCACTCCTTTCGTGATAGTTCTCCCTTCCGGATCTGTTATCGGATCAGCACATGAGCAGTCCCACCGAAAGACAGAGCTCACGTAGAGGATGCCATTGTCGAACCTGTTATTGGGATCAGGAGGAACTTTTCGCTTGATTGTAGTTGGGATGAAGCAGGACAACAACCTCATCAGAGGGACGAGGTTGTCTAGTCTCCACCATAGCGCGTCGAGCGCGGGATGACAGAAATCCTTGCAAAGTGTTGCGCAGCGGAGGAGCTGGACACGGGCGGCGGCTTCTAGCTCGAGCAGCTGCGCGAAGTCCACCTCAGCGTCCTCGCATTCATACACCAACATCATAAAGATGTGCAAGAGGATGTCGACGTTCGATAGTGCGCGGTGCATCTACAGAATTAAAGAGTTTAGCTGGTTTTCACATTGAGACGAGCTTGGAAAATAGAGCCTACAATAGAGAACGACTCAATAATATGTTATAATACAGGAGAACTGCTCATGAAGAGCATTGATGGTGTCGACGGGTCTCGATAAAAGCAAAGGCTCGAGGTGAGCTGCGACGAACTTGGCAGGCGACGGCGACTCAAGGCTAAAAGGCAGGGTTTGTCTTTCTGTCAATTGATTAGGAATGTTCATAGACATAGAGCCGCGATGGGATACCTGCAGAGATAAGTAGCGGCAGAAAACAACATGGGCAAGTTGTTTTGAAGTGGTCCAGTCGATCATCAAACGATTTCGGCCTTTCCCGTTGGTTGTTTGTACATGTTAGGATCCCAAGCTATTGGCTTTGACCTTTTCGTCTTCCCTTCCACCACGACGATTCCCAAATTCCCCTCTCGCATATATGCTGCCTTTCCTGCTGTTTGTTTCATGTTGATGGCTCATTTTACAACTCCTAGGGCTCAGGGTACACCTTGGATTGATCGAAGACCCGAGAGGCGAGCCGTCTTTGCTTCCGCCGCAAGTCCTCCTGACCTCGGAGAGCCCTTTGCACATGAAAACAAAGGAGGAGTTGTCAATAGGACGGTTCTTTCAACAGCCTTTTAAGTTTTGCCGAGGTCGGAAAGCTAGGTATTCCCGCAAGGACTGTGCATTGTGACGTTGAGTGTCCACCCTTCTTCATCCCGCCCTCCTGACAGTCATCACACCGGGACCAATCAAGTCTCTCTTGTGTGTCCGGGCCTCTTCAGGCCGCTAATCCCCCGCGAGGAATCAAGCATACCTTCTCAATCTTCTACGCGTCACCTTGGGATAGGGAGCGCATCATGGGAGGCGTCTCAAGACAAGTGACTTGGAGAATCCGGCGCAGCTTAGGGGGGAGATCAGAATAGGGTGCGCTTCACTCCTTACTTCGTAATATCCCCGCCTTGTGTTATGCAGATACAGTGCTCTGTCCTATCCCAGCTGATGTATCGTGTTTATTGGAGTTTATTGTCGATCATACGCCCTTTCGATATATATGCTATACCCGCAGCCAAGGAGCGGTCCTCATCCCACTCCCTACGGCACGACGACCGAGAGTCTCCCAACAACGTTTCGCACTGCCATGCTTGCGAACGCCCAGCTCGCCGTTCTGTCTCTTTCCCTGATTTTCACGGGGGCGGTCGCCCTCCCGCAGGTCTCGTCGACTCTCGCCCCGTCGAGCTTCTCGTTCCCAACCGGTACGTCCCACTCTTCTCTTTTTTTCATGCCCCCATTCTGAGTTTGCCATTGGTTCGTAGGAGCCACTACTTCGCTCCCTCCCACCACGTCGGGGCAGAGTTCCTTCGCTCCGTCCACGACGGAGCAGAGCTCATCCCCTCGGTCTAGTACCGAGCAGAGCTCATCCCCTCGGTCTACTACAGAGCGCAGCACGTTCTCGCAGTCTACTACAGAGCGCGGCCCATCCCCTCCGTCGACGACCGAGAGTACGTCTTACCCTCCCACCACGACCGAGTCGGACTCCGTAACGACCAACGACTCGTCGTCGGCATCTCCGAGCCGTACCGATTCCGTGCCCGTAGACACTACCAACACTTGGTCCACGAACACCGCCCCCGCGACACCGTCGGGTTCCGGCGGGTCCCCCTCTGGCACGGAGTCCGGCCGGAGCACTAACCCGGTCTACAGCTCCCAGGCAGGACCGTCTCATGCGGTCAGCTCTGGCGCCTCAACTGCGACGAGTTCCGGTTCCCGCGCAAACGCGACTTCGCACCCCACGCAGAAGGGCACGGGTGCGGGTTCGAGCAGCAGCGCTCCGTCGGCGAGCGCCACGCACGAGTCCAACGGCGCGGTGTCGAGCGACCTCTCGGGGCTGCCATCGCTCCGTGTCGCCGTCTTGTTTGGCCTTGCGGGTGCCGTGCTCGCGTTCTGAGCTTGAGGTGGATGGTGAAGTATCCGCGATGAACGTTTAGAGAGACTCTGGACTTGTGCTTGATATAGAGTCACGGTGATGTTGTGTATATGGGGATAGACTCTGTTTTGACATCGTGAGCGGGGCTACGCGTCCTATCGCATGTACGGTGTCGTTCGGTAGGACATAAAGCTCAAAAATGGGTACCATTGTACGAAATTGACCCAGCCAAATTAACGAGCTTGAGGCGAACTGAAGGTCTAAGGACCGTCAATTAATTGCGTTCAACGTCGCTTACGACTACAACTACATGCATCAATGAAATAGATAAGATAAGATCATCTGTCCATATCAGCCGAAGACCCGCTGGGCACGCCGGTTCCGATTCGTCTGCAAGCACGACTATGGTAAACTCTTCCGCGACGCTCTCATCTCATTCACGACAATCTACAACAATTTTCAGGTATATCTGTCGGCAGCCAGTGTCCCCGGGAACGGTGAGTCTATGCTTCTTGTTCCGTGCGTACTTCAGCATAGGGGCAGCATTACAAAGGCCACGTCAAACCCCCTTCCTGCGAATTGTTTTAACCACAGGGTGTGATTCATCCACTCGCCTGTTACTTACGCTGTTGTCGGACAATCGGCCGGCATCGTCTGTTCACCCCTGTGCTGCCTCATCTTCCGCGTTCGGCACAGTTACTCACCGGCTCACCCATGACCAATTCAGGGGCTCTTTCGGAAGTCTAGTCTCTCAAACGGTCATGCCAAGGCTCCCACCCCACGAATGCCGGACATCCAACGTAACGTTCAGACATACGGGCATCTGTTTAAGGCGTGAAGTTGTCTTTTCTGCGTGGCTTCTGCTTTTTTATTGATTTTTATTGACTTTCATCAATGCAACGTTTACGCTGTTACGGCCCAACTATAGCTCGTTGCGCGCGCAGATAACTCTTCTCTTATCGCTGCGATCGAAGCGGACTGTGCGCTTCGACAGCACCTCCCATCGAACATTTTCCAGACATCCGCTCTCGGCCTCAGGAGGTCGTCCTTACCAGTTGCAGTTCTCGCTTCCTCGAGGCGATGGTCGGGGACCTCTACATTTACACTCAGCTTACGATCTGAAGCTATCCCAAGTATGTACCTCCATTTTTACGGTCCGATACGCCCGTCTGCGCGGCCGCTGGCTTCGAAGTCTGATCCAGAACCATAGGCTGGAACGGTCCATTTCCTTATAACAGATCAGTGCAGGCAAGTGCCAAGTCACTGCAATGCATGTGAAGCACTTTCTCACAACGGCTGGTTGGTGCAGGACGGAGTACCACTTTGTCGAATTTGCGGATCCTTCATCCGCCGTTTCGGTAGTCTGGCAACTTCCGTGGCCCCCAGCATATCCACGGAATTGACTACTCACCCGCAGGGCGAAAGGGGATCAAGGGGCCTGTTGGTTCTGAGTGCATGCTTCGGCGTGCGAAACGCCAGAAATGCCACGTTACGATCGAGACCAGAGGCGGGCGAGGTAAGTTATGTATGTAAGTCTCGACTGGGTCGGTCGTGCGACCTCCCCCGCGTGTCCATCCCTCTGCCGTCTCTCTCCCTGCTTTCCAATTTTCTCTACCACTCAGCTTTTCTTCGTATTTGTCCACGCAGCCTTGGATCTGGTCCAATATTGTTGCCGGCGCCAGGCCTGCTGGAACGGTCTAGGTCTAAGCAATGTCTTGGTCTGTGCCTGCAGAAGAACTGGTGGCTATAACACCGCATCACCCCTCATTCTCCAGTCGCGTTGGTTTTGCCGAACATTTCAAAGATTACCCAGCCACCAGGCTAACAGTGCAGCACCCCTGTCTCCCCTTCCTTGGTCAGCAGGAGCTAGAACTTGATATATCCGTCGGGCGCGAAACAACTTGTACTTCCGCGCCCACCACGGCGTGCCCTCCGTCATTTCACGCGCGCCTCTCTAGGACCATCTTGCACCCTTCTAACCGCACACACGGCGCGGGTCCGTTCTACAGGCCGCACGAACGGCAGACCATGTCAGCCTCCCTCGCCCACTCGAAGCTCGACGCGCTCCCTGCGCTCGACATGGACTCTGATCGACTCGCACGCGCTTGCGGCCAAGGTCCGTCCTTCTCCGCCAGGTCTTCCTTCTCGCAAGACGACACGGATACGTCTATCTGGGACAAACGGCCGCGCACGCCAGAACGGAAGGGACAGACGCCTTCCTCGATGCAGCACGGCAGCCCGCTGCGGTGGGAGTACCCCGACTTCTCTGGCCTGGGGCTTGGCCTTGGCCGCCCTGGTCCTGTGTCGCCGCGAGGCATGCGTCCACGGCCGCACTCGGTGCGCGTGCCAGCGAGGGTGTCCCCGGTTCCCCCTATCCCCCATCGCCCTCGCTCATTCTCGCAGCCCGCTTCGATTCCTGTCTTCTCCCCCTCTAGTCCGCGCCCGGTGCTCCGCTCGCTGCAGGCCGTTTTGGACCGGGACGACGTGCAGCTGGGCGACTGTCTGGACGTGCAGGGTCTGCTGGAACGGTGGGCGATCCACCGCCGTCTGCGCTCGGGTGCGGCCCTAGAGAGCCTCGCTGGTCAGCAGGGCGTCACCGACAGTACGTACAAACCCCAGTTCTGTTGTTCGGAAGCAAAGGAAACGTGTAGGGACTGAGCGCATCCCGCAGAAACCTTCGGCTCACCTGTCAGTGTCGCGGTCAAGTGTGCTTCCATGTCGACTGTGCTCGGCGGCTACCAGCACCCCATTCCTTGGGTGGTTTATGCGTGCGTCGAGGAGCTGAATCGCACAGGTGCGTGTATGCTCGTTTGTTAACGTCTACGCAGTCGTTGATTGTTGTCTCCGTACGCCACAGGGATCTACCAGCCGGGCCTGTTTCGTGCAGTGCCACATCGCTCTCGATTGGAGAAGCTGATATCCGGATTCGATTGCGCGCTTTCATCGTCTAAGCCGGCCTTCGATTTCGAATCCCCATGCCCACCCTGCGCACCCACGGCCTCGAGCACGCGTGCATCACTCCGCAAGGAATCCATGGCCGACGTATGCGCGCTTCTAAAGTCATACCTGGACAGTCTTCCAGATCCCCTTCTTCACGAAAACATCACCAGCGCCTTGCACCGTCTCTGCGTCGTACCCTCGGATAAGCGTGAGCAGGAGAAACTGGGTTGCGAGCGTCGCGAGAGCACCGGATACTTCCACGCCCCGCCGTCCATCGCACATCCACCGTCTGCAGCTTGCGCGCACGCGCGGACACGCTCCGACCCCGTCTCGCCCAGGTCGCTTTCGCCACTATTGATGACGCCCAGCGAGAAGCGGTCCGCAGACTTGTCGCTCGAGAGCGCGCAGGTCCATATCGCGCAACACCTCCTCCGCCTCGCGGCCCCTCCCCTCTGCTCGGTCTTCGCGTACCTGTGTGCCTTCTTCACGCAGCTCCCGCTCTCCCCCGACAACGGCATCACCCTCGAGGACGTCTCACGCATGTTTGGACGCTCCCTCGCCGGCGGACCCGTCTCGACGCGTAATGCAGTCCTCATGTGGCTCCTTGAGCGGTGGCCGCGGATCGCAGACGGCCTTTTCAGCATCTGTGTCGCAGAGTCGGACGAGAGCGAGGACGTGGCGCCGTCGATGTACCCCCAATACGCCCCCGGGTCTGCGATCACACCCAACACGGACGACACCACGCAGACGCTGGATAGTACTCCACACGTCTCCTACCCAGTGCCTGAGGTGTCGATCATGGCGGCGCGCCGGGGCTCGGCCGTCTCGTTGGACGGCGCCGAGTCGGTGTTCACCGCATCCACCGCGGAGAGCGACGACGGCGTGCACGATGTCCGGACCCCGTTCAGCGGCGAGTTTCCTCCGCTGCCGCTCCCCGCTGTCCGGGAGTACGAGTTCGAGTGGGAGGAGCCCCCGTCCGTCTATCCTATGCTCAACGGAGGAGTCGAGAACGGGATCATCGCGCTGTCGTCCGTCCAAGCCCACAGCCCGGGGACGAGCTCCAAGGCGATCCTTGCTCTCGGTGAGTGCCTGGGCCTCTTACCGGCGCGACTCGGCTCCACCGTTCGCTGACTCGCTCCCCCGGTACGCCAGATTCGGACGCGTTTCTCGACTTCAAGCGTCCCGCGAACTCAAACAGCCGCACGGACAGTCTGCGGTCTTCATGTGCGTTTTGAAACCCTCGTGCCGCCTCGACGTCTGGAGCCGAGCTGATGTTGTTGTTGTCGTTCCGCTGTGTAGCCCCTCATTCGCCGCCGCCCGATTCCGAATACGAGAGCCCCTCTCCGTCGGCCGTCTGCTCACGATCGGCCTCGCGGGCGCTAGGTGCGTCCGATGGCGCGAGCAGGCATCCTCCGGCGGACTCGTCTCTGTCCATCCTCAAGAAGCTTGGCGTCCGGGAGTCGAGCCCCCATCGGTCGCCGAGCGCGCGCAAGAGGAACACTGCTGCCCGCTACCGTGCCGTTTCCGACGGTGATCCTGCTCCCAACGGCACTGTCGAGCATTGAATCCCCTGGCGTTTGTCACGTTCTTGGCCCTCGTGCTTGTCCTTCCTCCCGCACGGTATTCACGTTCCCAGCGGGGGATCGACGGGTCGCTCTCGTTCGGAGTCGGACAGTGCGCAAGGACGGACGTTCCTGTGCATCACGCTTCTTTCTTCCTTTCTTTTTTGGGTTGCAGGGCGGGGCCTGCGCCGTCCTGCGGGTGATATATGACGGGATCCGGAACTTTTCCCTTGGTGTTTTTTTGGTGTGATTATCGCTATGCGGCTCTCACTATCCTTCCCTCTCGCATTTCCCATACACGCCCCTTCCCCCCCATCCCTCTCGTCTCCATCCCTCCGAAAACACGCTATCTATCTACCCTAGTCACAACCACTGCCCCCCATAGACAGACACGGACCTCGCGTCCGTGCGCACGTGTGTACTATGATTATTGGCTCTTCTTCTCGTCCGGAGCCGTCCTCGCTAGTCGTCTCGCTGTCTGTATCAATAGTTCCCTGCGACAACCGGCTTCGCAACAGTATTTGTATCCATACGTAGTACTAGTGCGCATATATGGCATAGCAATCCCACCTCGAGTGGGCTGATCGACTTAATCCGGAGTCTTTGCCTTCCTACATCTGACGACGAGACGACGTCATGGCCGGGTATGACGATTTCCTGACCAGGCGGTCTGGGCAGGAATATTGATAATTGATATTGTATCAGGCACGGTCGCCACTGCCCGTGTCAACTCGTGGAAGAAATGAAGCTAAGGTGCAAGGGGGGTATTCTGTGCCTACCCGCGCAGCCTAGTGTGCGTGTGCGGTGGGCCCGCTGCACATGCAGCCTCAGCTGGTGGCCAGCCATGGGTCGCCCATGGGTGGGCTCGGAAGTTGGGATGGACTCCCACGATCTCAACTGTAGCTTGGTGATCGAGGTAGCCATTTGCAGCGTTGAATTCATTCTATTGGATGTTTGACCACATCAAATCGAACTCGCACGGCCAGGGTGGTTCTGAAAAATAGGATGCAGTGTCGAAGAGTAAAAAATCGTACTCTAGCAAATGTGAGGGGAGCGTGACGGGTGCGCGCGAAGCCGAGTCGAGTCTCGGCAGACCAGGGACGGGATGTCAGTGCATACCTTCAGTGCGTACGGATAAGGCGGGCAGGCGCGCACTAGTAGCAGGCGAGCGAGCGTAGCAAAGAGTGGATGTCGATTGAGCACATACGGTGCGCGAAGTCGTCCGAGTGATTCGAAACAGTCGTGGAAGAAGGAAGGAAGCCAGGAATCTTGTTCATGGAGTACTACCAGTATCTGTGATGCAGGGGAACGTCCCGTTGGTGCGGGCGGGAAGACAGCTGTGGTTAGTGTCCTTGTGTGCTGACGGCTGTACAACTAACATAGGAATAGACGCAGAACTTAACTACGACGCACATGGACCCTTCAAACGTCAGATCGGGAGACGCCTCTCCATATTTCCCAGTCTTTGTCTATAAGTTCGAACCCCCTGGATGGAGAACAGAACATCAGTTCTGACTTGGAGGTGAGCTGAGAGTTACGCCACAACCTTACATATTGTCCAGTGAGGAAAAGACGCCATCCGTAAACTTCAGGTTAGAGCAGTGTACTGTCGGAGGAAGCGTATACTCCTCCAACACTTCGACAGAAAATAAGTGGAAGGAGCCGCGTACGCATGTCCACTCCTGCATCTGATGACTTTCAGTCACATCTGACAATAGTAGCGCAGCAATGTACGTACCTTTCGGACGTCGAAGAATCTTGCACATACATAGACTCAATGCTTGGCCAGGCTGTCCTCGCACACGCAAAACTAAAACTCATACGATGTGTAGCGATCACCATGTGGAACCTTCGATCACACAAGCATGCTCGTCAATGACAGGGTCGCAGAGACTACAAGGATCACTTGCCTGCACACGCCAGCGCAGCACGCACCTGTATCCTGCTGCCACCCAAGACCGAAACGTTCTCCCCGACGGTGCTCCAGCGACATTCTTTACATGGTGATAGTATATTCCTCCGACGCTGGGCCTCTCGATCGTCGCCTTCCGCTTTCTCTTCTTGTTCGCTCCTCCGTCTGCTTGTTGGATTCATGCCACTTGCTCAGCATACTTGAACGGCGCTCGCGTCAGCCGAATGAGAATAGAGAACATGATGACGAACCTACCTGTCCACCTTCATGCCAAGCTGAACGAAGTTGAGCATGGCCACAAAGGCGATGGCCCGTCAGACCGCAAATGCGTGACGACAGAGGGTAACCAGGGACACGAGCGAGTCGGCGGAACCTGCGCGTGCACTGTGACTCTCCCACAGCAACGGGTCCTGAGTCTGAATGTTCAGAGTCTTCATCCCTGCGAACCAGGATTTGCACTGCTTGTCGTTGAGGTCGCTCTCGGGTCCTTATAACAGGGAGCGCAGGAAGAGGTGCGCCTGCCGATCGGCGGATTCGAGTTTCTCGGGATCGTCAGCATATACCCAGCACAGCTCGCCGTACCGGACTCCTCAGCACCCGTGATGCAAAGGTCTTCGTCGACGTCCTCCATCTCTCCGGCCTCCTTATGCTTTCGCGTGAACGCGCGTGGGACGCGCGCCCGCTTGGGACTCTTCTTGCCGATCGCCCTCATCGTCGTCAGGTCAGCCCGCGTCGGGCTCGTCCTCCTCACCCGGCTCTTCCTTACGAAGACGACGACTGCGACGGATTGCACTCTGTGGCGCTCGGAGGGGAGCTCGTGCAGGCGGCGCGGGATGATCCTCAGTACGCGGGACCACGCAGCGGCCTCCAGCAACTCCACTCCTGACGGACGCCTGTTCTCGAACAAGAGCACCATCCAAAGCGAAGACGGACTGGGCTGCGCCGAGATGCTGTCGACGCTGTGTGCAGGCGTTCGCCGTACGCTTGGATGACGAAGGGACACGACAGGAAGGGTGGCGATCGGAAGAGCGTGAATGAGAGGAAGAGTTGGGGCGGAGGTGTATCGAGTGGAATAGAGATGCGCCTTGGGAAGAAAGTTGTCGGCTCTGGTGATGCTTGTCAGGCAGGCGGATAGGCGGATGGACTACGGATGCGCGACGTACCTCGATCTCAGAACGATCACCTTCGCCCATCTCTGCCTCCTACATCCATCGACGTCGTAGAAGTTGGGGTTTCTGGAGCGGGGGGAGCACCGGGATGTAGCCCGAGCGGATGTTTCAGATCGGAAGGAGGGGAAGACTGCTCGTCGTCGAGCCAGCGGGGCGAGGATCTGCCGGCCGCTAAGATCGATGGACAGCATAACCTCTCGCAGAGCCCGGACTTGGTCAGCGGACAGCCGCAGTGTCCTGTCCTGCGATGCATCATTCATCAGTCTGAAAGGTGCAAGTCGAAGAGTCCTCGACATAACTCACCGCCATGATGATAGACAAGTCGTCCGCGAGGCAGAGAGATGGGAAAGGGAGAAGGCAGGAAGCTTTAGCTCACAAGGTTCGAACTCGAAGCAGACGAACGCGCGAGGCAATTCCTCCATTGGGAGGAGTCGACCCGACCGCATAAGGCCAGGCGTTTTTGCAAGCGCAGAGTAGAGTAATGTTACGAGCATTGAATCATATAGCGACGGGTCCTGCCGCAGTCGTAGGTGAAGAACAAGAGGGGACGGTAGGGCATATACAAGCTCACCACATCCTGTATCTGTATCACCTATACCATCTTCAAGAATGCTCTCATGCCTACCCTGCTCCCTGCTCGCATTCAGAGTCTCCCAAAACTTCTCCTATTATCCCCATTCCAAAGCACCAGGTCGCCAAAATGTTTCACGTAAGGAAAGCCTGCAAAAATCCGAGGGTGCGCGTGTGTGGAAGGCGAGAATGCGGATCGCTCATGGCCGGCGATTTAGCCTTGCGTAGCGTAGACAAGGAGAGAAGCCTCGTGAGGGAGGAGAAGGGAAAGACGGCGGGGATGGTGATGGTTGTACTGGTGTAGGACAAACATGTGGCATTCCGAGGGCAACCGCCCACAGTAGCGCCAACCGCTACGCATGGTAAATTGGTACTACCTCCCTTCTCCCCTGAGTCCTCCTTGAACTCGCATCCAACGGATCGCTACTTCTCTGACCTACATGGAAGAAGTATTCACTCCCGACATTAATGTAAATTGCTCCGGACCACCAGCAGTCCTACATATCCCCACCGAGGTCTGCGAAAACATCAACGATATGCTATACTCGGAGTAGTCGAGAACATCACCACCCTCCATAGCTGCGCTCTCGTCTGCCGGGCCTGGCGTGTTCGCCCCCAGAGGATGCTTTTCTACAAGGTCCAGCTTGCCGATGGCACCTCCCTCCATCGGCTCTCCACGATCCTTGACGCTGCACAGGATCTTCGTGGCTACGTGCATGGAGTCGATCTACTCGGATACCACCTACAGACCACACCAAGCACTTTCACACTTTTCCCTGTTGTTTTAGCCGGAACGCTGCCCAACCTCAGGCGGATAGATATACGGCACGTTCCCCAAGGCAGCACATGGTTCCCCAGGACATCGGACCCGCCGGCAAAAGCGAAGTTTCTACCGTACATCCCCCTTCAACCCCGCTTCCCAACCGTTCTCTCCTCCTTCACGACTGTTTCAATTCTGCGGCTCGAATCCACCACATTCCGTTCCTTCAGCGAATTCGCGCGAATGCTCCACGGCCTCCCAAACTTGGAGACTCTCGCAGGCGATGGCGTCCGCTGGAGTACCCTCGGCCGCGCCGATTTCACGAAGCCACCTGACTGGGTAGCTTGGAGACGCATCCTTCCTCCTTTTGCGCCAAACCTTCGAGCGCTATGGGTACGTATCCCCACCGTGATGATTCCTTGTGGCATAGTAGTCATCGTGTTTTCAGCTCCTGGACATCCCTATGGATGGGGCAGAAAGGCTGATATTGACGCGAGGACCTCATCTGGCATGGTTGGAAATGACGATTCCTCTGTCGTCGGACAGTACTGAGGAGCCCGCCCGTGGTATGTATTCCCTGTTTCTGATAGAGTATTCTGATTTGACCACCCAACGGTGCTACGCTGACAGGCGGAGGAATCGACTTGAGTTCATGCACAGGACTCCAGACGTTGGAAATCTCACTTGCACGAGGGTTCTCGATGATCACCCATGCCGGGTTTGTCAATGAGCTGCTTACCTCTTGGAAACCTCAACACCTGGAACCAGTTATGGCGTTGAGGGTGTATCAGGAGTCGCAGTTTACTCGTCGCGGCTTTGCGGATATTTTGCGTGGTCTCGGCACCGTTATCGAGACGTGGCTCCAGACGGTTGAACAGCCCTCTCCCGCCGCCGGCTCCGAGGACCACCATGGTGTGCAATATCGGTTGCTTGTTGTGATTTATGACTGGGAAGCGGAGAGGGAGTGGTGGTCGGACCTTGTCGACAGTTGCTTCCCGACGTGGTTGCAGTTGGGGCTGCTGAGTTGGGACTTCAATACACGTGAGTACTAGCAGTAGTACCGTTATCGAGCTGGATTTTATCGATGACTTCTTGTACAGCACCCAGCGCACCTTTCCAATGGGCCCCCGAGAAGGAATCTCCGCAGTCTGATGCTGTCCCTCAATCTCAACTTGAGGACGTCACTTCCAGTTCCTCATCCAAGGTAAAGTCGTTTCCAAGATATTCAGCAGTAACATCCCGCTCACACCTGTACGTTAGGGTAATCTTTCGCCCCATGCATCAGAAGCTGCCTAGAGCAAGTCGCTATTCAGTATCTCTCAGTATATTGAGATCCCGGGGTCCACGTTCTCGGTGTTCACTTCTCCACAACCCGGCAACCCCAACCCTACCAGCAGGCTGTATTCGACCGCTCGTTGTTCCGCAAATCATACACGGCGGCTCCGACATGAATCTCTCGCACGCGTTCTCTCCTTCCGCAACGTCCATCTGGCCCGGACCGGTCCGACACCCTCCAATCCTTCATGTTCCTCGCGGTCCGATGTCGGAGTCCCTCACGCATCCTGGACATCCTATACATACTGTCAACATGGCCCTATTCTTCACCCTCGTCAGCCCGCTCGCCCCGCTTCGGTCCCCCGAGTTCGTTTACCGTACGCCTTCCTCGACCTCGTCCGCTACCACCCCGACGGCGCCCCCGACGACAGCGGCCCCGACCCCCGCCCACTGCGCGCACGCCCCGCGCGGGGGGGGAGCTCATCATCAGCACGTATTAGCGGACAAGCGAGACCTCAGACAATCGGCGCGCTCGTGCAGCCAGTGTTCACCTTAGCCGACCTCCGCAGCGTCACGGTCGGCGCCGCGCACGGTGTATATCACGTCACCAAGGGCGACCTGGCGCGCATACGCGTACGCGCGTGGCCGACGCCGACTCCCGCCATCCAGACTGGGCGACGGCGACACCGCGCGATGGAAGCCCTCGCGCACTTCGCGTTGCACTACCCGCGGCCGGAGTTGTGCACGCGCGTCCTATCGCCTATCGCCGCGAGCACACTGGTGCCGGAGGAGGCGGTGAAGGAGGTCGGGAGGCACAGGGGAGCGTACCTCATCATGCTAGCCAACTCGTACGGGGTCGAGGACGCGAAGGGGGTCGGGCGGTACGCGTTCTCATCGTTGCCTACGTTGCTTATGCCGCGCATGGATCCGAAGTATAGAGGTTACCTGGATGACACGAGGTGTTGCTGTGGGTGGCAATCTTCCAAGGAGCGTGGCGGGAGAAGCGTAGGTCGGAGGCGGAGAGGGAGAACATGGTGGAGGCTCGCGGCCTGGCAAAGCCCACCAGAGACAACGGTATCGACGTCTGAAACCCGGGTGTTAA
The DNA here is from genome assembly GCA_024305745.1 of Polyporus tsugae. Taxonomy (NCBI): domain Eukaryota; kingdom Fungi; phylum Basidiomycota; class Agaricomycetes; order Polyporales; family Polyporaceae; genus Polyporus; species Polyporus tsugae. The sequence goes on from JAHRBS010000005.1 coordinate 1,799,692, forward strand.
CTAGCCCCCAGCATGCTCAATTAAACTCACCACGAAGTCGAACGCATGTCGTGTACACAGCTATCCAGAAATGCCAGTATATGGCCACATTGAGCACTTGGCTGCATATACATTCGATTCAACACCTCACAGAGACACGGTGCATCCACCCACGCTCGCACCACATGTATGTACATGCTGCCGTACGTCGGGAATAAGTACATAGCCTCTGAGTCCGACATTGGGAAAGGAGCAGACGACGCGCGAGATGACAGTATCTGACAAAAAGAGAAAATTTGGTACTTGGGAGCGAGCGTATGCAGTGGAGGG